>OX031007.1:97235082-98435082 GCA_943735925.1 Pollenia amentaria
AACCTCTTCAGCAGTTGCTTCGGTCTCAAGTCTTAAAAGATGGTACAGCTGATAAAACAAGTTCTCAAAATCGATTTGCAATTCTGGATGAGGAAGCACAAAACGTTATCAAAACTTCTAAGCCACCACCGATATATTTTAGAGAGCAAAACTCAAATGAATTAATAAAGAATTTAATCTCGGTAATAGGTGAAAATTCTTTTTATGTAGCTGCAATAAAACGGGGTAGTATTAATGAGACAAAAATACAAGTTAATCGTGAAGATGATTTTCGTAAGGTAATAACAAAATTTGTAGCACTTAATAAGAATTTTTATACATATCAACTGAAGAGCAGTAAAGGTCTTCAGGTAGTGATTAAGGGCATTGACTCATGCGTGGACCCTGGTGAGATAAAAACGTTTTTAGAAGAGAAGGGCTTCAAAATAAAAAATGTAATAAACATTAAAAATAGAGAAAAAAAATCCCCAGACACTATTTAGAGTGGAGTTAGAACCCGGCGACATTAAGCTTAAAAAGAACGAAACGCACCCCATTTACAATCTGAAATATATCCTGTATAGAAAAATAACAATAGAGGAGCCGCACAAAAGGAATGGTCCCGTTCAATGTTTAAACTGCCAAGAATTTGGTCACACTAAGGCATACTGTCATCTAACCCCTGTTTTCGTCGTATGTGGAGAATTACATGGTACAGCTCTCTGCGATAAGTCTAAAAACGACCCCAATGTAAAAAAATGTAGCAACTGTGGTGGTAATCACACTGCCAACTATAGAGGATGCCCTGTATACTCTATCGTCAAGCGCTCGGTTGGACCGAAACCTAATCCCCCTCAAATGCAGGCAAAAAATCAAGTTTACATTAATGAAGTTCAGGTACCGCAGCCTAGTAATAACAGAACATCCTACGCTAACGTCTTAAAATCAAATCATATGCCAATGCAAGGTGAGTTGCCAAATAATGATGAAACTCCAGTTTCTAATTTAAGTCGTCTAGAGAAAACCATGGAAACATTAGTACAGACAGTAGATAACTTTACAAACACAATGGGTAATATGATGCAGGAAATGTTAAGAATGCAATCGATGTTATTGCAAGCTGTACTAAACAAGCCATGAACTGCTTAAAAATTTGCTTTTGGAACGCAAACGGCATCCGCCAACATAAAAATGAAATAGAATACTTCCTTAAAAATAAACAAATTGATGTAATGATGGTTTCTAAAACTCATCTGACCTCAAGAAACACGTTTAAAGTCAATGGTTATATATTATATGATACCAAGGACCCTCGAGGTAGAGCTTGTGCAGGTTCTGCTATTTTGATAAAAAACCGAGTAAAACACTACTTAATGTGTGATCATCGTGAAGATTATCTCCAAGCAACGAGCATTTGCGTTGAGGAATTATCTCGAAACCTAGTAATTTCATCTATATACTCCCCACCTAGATTTTCAATATCAGAAAGCCAATATAATAAATACTTCAAATCATTAGGACCCTGCTTCCTGGCTGCTGGCGATTATAACGCTAAACACACTTTCTGCGGGTCACGACTTATTACACCTAAGGTTCGTGTTTTGTTTAACACAATTTGTAAAATGGACCTAAATGTGGCCGCGAGCGGACAACCAACATATTGGCCTACTGATCAGCAAAAAGTTCCAGATGTCATAGATGTTGGCGTGGTTAATAACATCCCCACAGACACGATTCATGTGGAAGCGTCCCTAGAATTATCTTCCGATCACACACCTACAATTGTTACTATAATGAATCCAAATAGAATCGTATCTCCGTCTGGTTACTTATCGACATCAGCCTCACAAATAAATTGGTTAAAATATAAAAAATATCTTAGTGCCCATTGCACAGAAAATATTCCGCTTAGCACACCGGAGAACGTGGATCTCGCTGTTGTTAATTTTGACAGTTATCTCAAACTAGCTGTTCAACATTCCAGCATAACCCTCAAAAAAACCGAAAACAAAATCATATATTCTACAGATGTCGAGCGTCTATTGACTGAAAAAAGGAGAGTTCGAGTGTTCGAAAAGAGTGCACAAAAAGGCTGAGAAAGTTACTGCAGTCTCAGAAAACGGCTTCCCTGGAAAAATATCTTAAGGGACTTGATGCAACTTCACAATCAGACTACTCATTATGGCGTGCAGCTAGAAGCCTCAATAGACCAGTTATCTCTAAGCCACCATTGAGAAATTTGAATGGAAGCTGGGCGAGTAAAACACTACTTAATGTGTGATCATCGTGAAGATTATCTCCAAGCAACGAGCATTTGCGTTGAGGAATTATCTCGAAACCTAGTAATTTCATCTTTATACTCCCCACCTAGATTTTCAATATCAGAAAGCCAATATAATAAATACTTCAAATCATTAGGACCCTGCTTCCTGGCTGCTGGCGATTATAACGCTAAACACACTTTCTGCGGGTTACGACTTATTACACCTAAGGTTCGTGTTTTGTTTAACACAATTTGTAAAATGGACCTAAATGTGGCCGCGAGCGGACAACCAACATATTGGCCTACTGATCAGCAAAAAGTTCCAGATGTCATAGATGTTGGCGTGGTTAATAACATCCCCACAGACACGATTCATGTGGAAGCGTCCCTAGAATTATCTTCCGATCACACACCTACAATTGTTACTATAATGAATCCAAATAGAATCGTATCTCCGTCTGGTTACTTATCGACTTCAGCCTCACAAATAAATTGGTTAAAATATAAAAAATATCTTAGTGCCCATTGCACAGAAAATATTCCGCTTAGCACACCGGAGAACGTGGATCTCGCTGTTGTTAATTTTGACAGTTATCTCAAACTAGCTGTTCAACATTCCAGCATAACCCTCAAAAAAACCAAAAACAAAATCATATATTCTACAGATGTCGAGCGTCTATTGACTGAAAAAAGGAGAGTTCTAGTGTTCGAAAAGAGTGCACAAAAAGGCTGAGAAAGTTACTGCAGTCTCTGAAAACGGCTTCCCTGGAAAAATATCTTAAGGGACTTGATGCAACTCCACAATCAGACTACTCATAATGGCGTGCAGCTAGAAGCCTCAATAGACCAGTTATCTCTAAGCCACCATTGAGAAACTTGAATGGAAGCTGGGCAAGAAATGATATTGAAGAAGGAAATCTGTTTGCTAATCATCTGAAAAATGTATTTACCCATAATATATTTCACGATATAGCAGTCGAGTTACCGCCTGTAAATGTTAGAGCAGCTATTCCCCTAAGATTCGAGTTTAAAGAAATCGAAAAGGCTCTTCGGGAGTTAAACACCAAGAAGGCACCCGGTATTGATAAGATCAGTAATAAAATGCTTTTGGAGCTACCAAGTATAGCGATGAAAATTATTCTTTTTATTTTTAATGCTATTTTACGCCTTCAATACTACCCTCAGGAATGGAAGGTTTCCTTAGTAACCATGATACCAAAGCCAGGAAAGGATCACACAAAAGTTGAGTCATACAGGCCTATTAGCTTATTATCTACTATTTCAAAGCTATTTGAGAAACTAATAGTGTTAAAATTAACGCCGATTTTAAATGAAAATAGATGTATTCCTAATCATCAATTCGGGTTTAGAAGAAAGCACAGCACAATTGAACAAACTCATCGAATAGTAAATGTAATAAGAAAAGCCTTTGAAGAAAAAAAATATTGCTCAGCACTCTTCATCGATGATTCTCAAGCTTTTGATAAAGTCTGGCATGAAGGTTTACTACTGAAATTGTAGCAAACATACACAAGCTGTTAGAAAGCTACTTAGTCGGTCGTCAATTTATTATAAAAGAAGGCGATTTTTTAAGTTCTCCTCAGCCAGTTAACGCTGGAGTCCCACAAGGCAGCATCCTGGGCCCTCTATTATACTTAATTTATACTTCGGACATGCCAACAAACAGCTACACACAAACCTCAACATTTGCGGATGACACAGCTTTCCTAAGCGTACATGAAAACTGTCAAGAAGCATCTCGTTACTTACAGGATCACATATTTGAACTGGAAAGGTGGTTAAAACAATGGAGGATAAAGATCAATGAGCAAAAATGCGCACATATAACATTCACATTGCGTCGGGAAACATGCCCCCATATTAAAATCAATAATCAAATAATACCCCAACACTCGCATGTAAAATATCTCGGTATACATCTAGATGGGCGTTTAACGTGGAAATGGCACATAGAAGCAAAATTAACTCAAATGAAACTAAAAGCAATTCGAATTAATTGGCTCATTGGAAGAAATTCTGTTCTTAGTCTCGATTGCAAACTTCTACTTTACAACTCTATCTTAAAGCCAATTTGGTGCTACGGTATTCAGTTATGGGGCACTGCCTCTGTAATAAAAAGCACTTGCTTTTTATTATGTTTAAATGAAACTATAAGACTTTGTCAGTTTACTTATAAAATGTAAGTTTATTTGCTATTAGACGACTTAGCTCTGCCCAAGATCTTTTACAATATGGCGATAATTTTGTTAAAAAAGAAACGAGCGAACTTAACAGATTACCTATGATTAGTTACATATGTGTTGGCGAATACTTAAAGTAATGGTGTTGCCAATGTAGCGATTATTTATATGTAAAATAACTCTAACATATTTACAAGCGATTATTTATATGTAAAATAAATCTAACATATTTACACGCTTTTTTTTTTTTTTTTTTTTTTTTTTTTTTTTTTTTTTTTTAATTGTAATATAAATAATAATATAATAATATAAATAAAAATTAATTATAATAAAAGAATTAAAGTAACTAGCATGTGGACAAAGAATTAACCCCATAGTCCCTACCTATTCTATTCGTATTATATATTTCAATCCCCAATTCCTTAACAACGTCAACTGGTATACAATTTATATCTGCTCCAGTATTCAACTTAAACGTTACAACTCTATTTCCTACTCTATATTTCTTAGTCCACTGCTTAGTCACCGCTGCGATTGTATTTAACCTAAGAATATTGTTTTCAATTAATATACTATTTTCTAGGCTAACTTTAATATTTTTATTACCTACTACATAGCTCCAGTTGAGTCCAGCTACCTTTGGTTTGTCGTTATCGCCTTCATTACCTATTGACGGTTTTTTTGGTTTGCGGCACATTCGTTGGAAATGAACTTTCTTCTGGCAGAAATAGCATGTTGCATTTTTAGCTCGGCACTCATTTACATGGCTGGCAGTCCAAGAGCCCCCGCAGTTAAAACAAATTTTGGCGACTGGTTTACTATTGTCGTTGGTTTTCAGCGCATTAACTACTGGCTGTTTGGCATCCAGTATTCTTTTGTTTTGGTTGGCAGCTTCGTGCGTTTTGCATATCTCGACGACCCGACTCAGTGCTTCATCGCGGCCATCTAGTAGTTTGAGTTGCAACTTCGTGTCATGGACACCCACAATAATTCGATCGCGTTACATTCGATCTTCATACAATTTTCCACACTCACATTTATACTCACAGTAACGCAATTGTGTACGCAATTCTGTTTCGAACTCTGTGAATGTTTGGGCTTCCTTCTGGGAGATAACGTTTAATTTATATGACTCCATTGCGATATTTCGTTGTGGTAAACAATGTTTATCAAATTTATCAAGGACGTCATTAAGAGTACGCTGACTTACATTATCACCCACTTTAACGGTGCCTAACAACGAATTTGTCGTTCCATCATTAGGAAAAAGTGTGTTGTAGATATTAGCACCCTAAGTCCCAATCAGCCAAATAACATTTGCAATTTTCGTATCTTCTGATTCCTTGTCCTTTCCGCTGGCAATCATATAAACTAGGAAATTCCGCTTCCAGTCCGGCCACTCATTGGCTAAGTTAGTACACTCCATCTCCGATGGCAGACGATCATTCGATGCCATTTTTCACGTGGTGTTCTTTGCAATGTAAATCTTCTAATACGCTCAAGAAAAAAAATGGAAAATTCTTGCAAGATTACTTTTTCCGTTGTGAATCCCACTTCTGACACCATGTAATAAAAAGCACTTGCTTTTTATTATGTTTAAATGAAACTATAAGACTTTGTCAGTTTACTTATAAAATGTAAGTTTATTTGCTATTAGACGACTTAGCTCTGCCCAAGATCTTTTACAATATGGCGATAATTTTGTTAAAAAAGAAACGAGCTAGCGATTATTTATATGTAAAATAACTCTAACATATTTACAAGCGATTATTTATATGTAAAATAAATCTAACATATTTACAGCCTCTACTTCTAATATCGAAAAAATTCAAAGGCGCCAAAATAAACTTCTTCGAATAATCACAGCCGCTCCGTGGTACGTCAAAAACTCAAATATCCACAAGGATCTCAATGTGCCATTGGTAAAAACTATGATAACGAAATATGCAGTAAAATATTTAAAAAGGCTGGAACTGCACCCAAATCCATTAGCTCGAAATATTTTAAATTATGGCGGCCACACTCGCTTAAGAAGAAGAGACACTGCAGCACTCACAATGTGTATTTATATACATTGTAAGTAAACAATGTAATTACAATAATTATAATATATGAATCACCTTATCTATAATGTATAAATAGTTATAAGTATTATAACATTGCTATGTTAATTGAATTTTAAAATAAAGAATCATTCTTAGCTAAACCTAACATGGTGTCAGGTGTGTTTTTTTTAAAAAAAATTGTGAAATTGAAATTCAAGTGAAGAATAAATTAAAAGAAAATATAAAGACATTGTAAAAAACAAAAAGTTAAGAAACATTTTAAAAGTATTTAAGGTCAAAATGTCAAACAAAGTAGAGAAAATTGGTTCAGTGGCAAAAATAAATCTGAGGGCATCCAATATGGCCGTCGAGTGGCGAAATTGGTTTGCGCAGTTTAAGATCTTCGTGACTGCTTCGAATCTGGACGATGAGTCGGATAAGAGGAAAGTGGCCCTACTTATTCACCATTTGGGTCCTGAAGCGTATCATATTTTTCAATCTTTTGATAAAAGTGCTGAAGAGGTTAAATATGTCGACCTGGTAAAACTGTTTGATCAGTATTTCATACCAAAAGCAAATACGGCAATGGAGCGCCATGTTTTTTTCACAAGAAAACAAAATGGTGGAGAAAGCATTGACGATTATGTTACAGTGTTGAAAAATTTAAGTCAAACATGTGACTTTGGAAATCTTAGAGAAGATCTTGTAAAAGACATCTTTATTTGTGGCATTTCATCGGAGTTTCAACACATTAAAGAAAAACTTTTAAGCGAAGGTGAAATTAAATTAGAAAGAGCTGTTACTATTGCAAAAAGTATTGCTGCTGCACGTGAAAACGTTAGTCAGATGGATGGTCTTGGGTTGAATATGATACAAGCTAAAGGTGGTTATTCTACTCAACGGAATTCAAAAACAAAGTCGTGTACAAAATGTGGTCAAGTGCACAAAAACAAATGTCCTGCGGAAAATGCCGTATGTCACAACTGTAGTAAAAAAGGCCATTACGCTAAAATGTGTTATGCAAGGAAACAGCAAAGTACAGGTAATTTTAGAGGTTATGGTCGTCAAAAGGAACAACAACATGATACAAAAAAGTACATAAAAAATTTGTCAAACACAACTAATGTTGAAGAAGCCGATGAATTATTTATTGGGACTTTGTCTTTTTGTCAACAACAACAAGAAAAATCTCAACAACAACAACAACAAATAAAGCCTAAGAATCAACAACAACAAATAAAATCTAAGAATCAACAACAACAAAATAATGTTCGTACGTTAATAGATACTCAACAAAGTACAACACCAAACAACGGTTGGAACATAAACGTTATGGTAAATGGCAATAGAGTAGAGTTTCAAGTGGACACAGGTGCAGATGCCAACATTTTGTCACAAGAAACTGCCGAATGTTTGGATTTAACCAGTCGTGTGATATCAACAAATACAAAAATCAACACATTTAGTGGTGAGAGGTTGCCAATAAAGGGTAAAGTTGAAGTGATTCTTTTATTTGATTCTAGAAAATATATTGATTATTTTTATGTAGTAAATTTAAAATGTAAAAATATTGTAGGCCTTAATTTGGCAATGAAGATGGGTTTGATAAAAACTGTGAAAACATTATCAGCTGAAAGTATAGTAAAAGAAAATTCGGATATTTTTGAAGGTTTGGGTTTAATACAAAATAAGTGCAAATTGGTGCTTAAACCTAATGTTAGTCCAGTCGTGGATGCTCCAAGGAGAATCCCTTTTGCATTACATGGAAAATTGAAATCAGAGCTAGATAGAATGGTCAGTCTAAAAGTCATCCAACGTGTTGAGGAACCGACGGAATGGGTAAGTTCAATAGTTTTGGTGTCCAAACCGAATGGTAAAATTAGACTTTGCCTAGATCCTAGAAATCTAAACAAAGCTATTTTACGACCCCATTTTCAGTTCCCTAACATAGATGATTGTAAGGTGAAGTTGAATGGGTCACGCGTTTTTAGTACATTGGATGCAAACAGCGGGTTCTGGATGATACCCCTGGATGAAAAATCCTCTAGACTATGCACTTTCAATACTCCTTTCGGGAGATATAGATTTCTCCGTTTACCCTTTGGCATAAATGCCGCTCCGGAAATTTTCCATGCGGAAATGATTAAGTTGTTTGGTGATATAGAAGGGTTATTGATATACATCGATGATTTTTTGATTTATGCGAAGTCGGGAGAGGAACATGACAAGATTTTGGGAAAGGTGTTGGAAAGGGCACGGCAAGTGGGATTAAAATTCAATAGGGCAAAATCGAAATTTTTGCTTAGTGAGATTAAGTTTATAGGTCACGTCTTTGACGAAGAGGGAGTCAAGCCTGATAGGGAAAAAATAAATGCCATTTTGGAGATGCCAATTCCGAATAATGTGGCGGAGTTACAACGGTTTTTGGGTATGATTAATTACCTAGGTGGGTTTATTGATAATTTGTCTCTGAAAAATAAACATTTAAGAGAACTTTTAAGAAAAGATATCTCATGGCATTGGAATGATGCGATACAAAGGGAATTTGATAGTCTGAAACTGGAGATTACCAAAACACCAGTGTTGACTTATTTCGATCCGAGTAAACAATTAATTTTAACGGTCGATGCATCCAAGTATGCAGTCGGGGCTGCGATATTACATGGAAAAAATCCCATCGCTTATGCGTCAGCGTCTTTGACAAATGCTCAAATAAATTATGCTCAAATCGAGAAGGAGCTGTTCGCGATACTATTTGGTTGTGTGAGGTTTCACCAGTACATTTATGGTACTCGTGTAAATGTTGAAACCGATCACAAACCATTAGTAACATTATTTGATAAACCCTTATACAAGATACCGGCAAGGTTGCAACGGTTTATGTTACGCTTACAGTCGTATAATTTAAGCGTGGTATACAAACCCGGAAAATTTTTGTATATTGCTGACACGTTGTCAAGATGTCCTTTGAGTGAGAAAGTCTTAGAAGAATTTGATGAGGAAGTTTCATTGCATTGTAATTTTTTAAAAACATTTATGGAAATTCCATTTTCAAATGTTGATGATATCAGGCAGCATATTAAACTTGATAAGACGTGTCAGAAGATAAAACAGTATATAGATAATGGGTGGCCTAAGGGTCAAAAAATGGTTGATAAGGAGGTTATGCCCTACTTCAGGATCAAGGATGAGCTGACAATTTTGGATGGCTTGATTCTTAAGGGAAATCAAATTGTAATTCCTCAGGGTTTACGTCGTAAAATGCTTGATGCCTTACATGAGAGTCATATGGGCATTCAGAGATGCCAAAGTTTGGCTCGTAAAACTATATACTGGCCAAACATTTACAATGATATTTTTAATGTAGTTAGCGGTTGTGAAATTTGTCTGAAATATCGTAATGCAAATGCTAAACTCGAAATGATTCCACATGAAATCTTCAACATTCCGTGGTTTAAGGTCGGTTGCGATATTTTTGAATTTAACAAAAAGCAATATCTAATGGTAGTTGATTACTACACAAAGTATTTTGAAGTTGATATATTAACCAATGGGTATTCAAGTGCAAATGTCATAGTAAAGCTTAAATCTATTTTCGCTCGACATGGGATACCTCAAATCCTCATTTCCGATAATGGACCTCCGTATAATTCGAAGGAATTTAAAGTTTTTTGTAGTGAGTGGGTCATCGACCACAAAACCTCAAGCCCATACCTACCAAGGTCAAATGGTCTTGCCGAAAGATCAATTCAAACGGTAAAGAAAATGTTATACAAATGCCAAGATAGTGGAACAGATCCATATATGGCTCTCCTGCACTATAGGACAACTCCGAGGGCTAACATGCCAAGCCCAGCAGAGCTGTTAATGTCAAGGCACTTAAGAACAAAATTGCCATCATTTTCAAAAAACTTTCAATCCAAATTAGTTAATACTGGGGAGTACGAAAGAAAATTGGAAAAAGGGATAATAAAATCAGCCAAACATTACAACAGAAATGCAACTAACAGAAAAATTGTAAAACCGGGGGATGGGGTAATGTTTAGGAAAAATAATCATTCGTTTTGGTTTCAGGGTGAAGTAGTGGAAGATTGCAAGGAGCCAAGGTCGTTTCTCGTTAGGGATAATGAGGGTGCATTGTATAGAAGGAACGAACAGCATATATCTTTAAGACCTGAACCATCAACAAGCCTAGAAATAGATGGATCAAATGAGACCATCTTGAAAACGGAGGAAAAAGAAAAAGTTGATATTCAGAATTCTAATGATAATGCTTATAGAACAAGAACTGGTAGAAAAATCAATCCACCTTCAAGATATGACTGCTTCGTTGAATTTGATTAATGCTTACACAGTTTTTATGAAGCGTTTGTAATAGATTTAAATACTATTTCGAGCCAACTTTAAAATGTAAAACAAAAATAATTTAATTAATTGAATATTGTATTTTATTACTACAAATATATTTCTTTTTATAAAAAGGAAGATGTTGTGTATTTATATACATTGTAAGTAAACAATGTAATTACAATAATTATAATATATGAATCACCTTATCTATAATGTATAAATAGTTATAAGTATTATAACATTGCTATGTTAATTGAATTTTAAAATAAAGAATCATTCTTAGCTAAACCTAACACCCGACTCAGTGCTTCATCGCGGCCATCTAGTAGTTTGAGTTGCAACTTCGTGTCATGGACACCCACAATAATTCGATCGCGTTACATTCGATCTTCATACAATTTTCCACACTCACATTTATACTCACAGTAACGCAATTGTGTACGCAATTCTGTTTCGAACTCTGTGAATGTTTGGGCTTCCTTCTGGGAGATAACGTTTAATTTATATGACTCCATTGCGATATTTCGTTGTGGTAAACAATGTTTATCAAATTTATCAAGGACGTCATTAAGAGTACGCTGACTTACATTATCACCCACTTTAACGGTGCCTAACAACGAATTTGTCGTTCCATCATTAGGAAAAAGTGTGTTGTAGATATTAGCACCCTAAGTCCCAATCAGCCAAATAACATTTGCAATTTTCGTATCTTCTGATTCCTTGTCCTTTCCGCTGGCAATCATATAAACTAGGAAATTCCGCTTCCAGTCCGGCCACTCATTGGCTAAGTTAGTACACTCCAGCTCCGATGGCAGACGATCATTCGATGCCATTTTTCACGTGGTGTTCTTTGCAATGTAAATCTTCTAATACGCTCAAGAAAAAAAATGGAAAATTCTTGCAAGATTACTTTTTCCGTTGTGAATCCCACTTCTGACACCATGTAATAAAAAGCACTTGCTTTTTATTATGTTTAAATGAAACTATAAGACTTTGTCAGTTTACTTATAAAATGTAAGTTTATTTGCTATTAGACGACTTAGCTCTGCCCAAGATCTTTTACAATATGGCGATAATTTTGTTAAAAAAGAAACGAGCTAGCGATTATTTATATGTAAAATAACTCTAACATATTTACAAGCGATTATTTATATGTAAAATAAATCTAACATATTTACAGCCTCTACTTCTAATATCGAAAAAATTCAAAGGCGCCAAAATAAACTTCTTCGAATAATCACAGCCGCTCCGTGGTACGTCAAAAACTCAAATATCCACAAGGATCTCAATGTGCCATTGGTAAAAACTATGATAACGAAATATGCAGTAAAATATTTAAAAAGGCTGGAACTGCACCCAAATCCATTAGCTCGAAATATTTTAAATTATGGCGGCCACACTCGCTTAAGAAGAAGAGACACTGCAGCACTCACCCAATCAGATGAGCGATAAACACCTATATATGTAAACAGAAACCGTGATGACTAAATCTTTTTTGTCTGGCACTGGCAGGACATAAAGTAAATATTAGGATAAGATTTGATTAATTATTGTTAGTTCATATTTAATATATGAAGATTCAATAAATAAATACTGATAAAAAAAAATCTCGCCCTCAACCTAGAGCTGTACTGCACTGCAGTCGACATAGTGTTAAAGTTTTTAACTCAGCTATCGAGATCGATGAGGGACTACACTTTGCAGTGTATTAATGTCGTCACAACTTAATTCACATTAAAAATTGAATTGCTGTCAAAAAACCGAAATGAATTGATCTAGAAAAACTAGGTTAGGTTAGGTTAGAAAGGCTGGTGTGAAGCAAACTTCACACCCTCACCCAGAGACCATTATGGTCCATTGTGATGCCTTTATTTAGTGAAACAAAGAAAGAAAGAAGAGAAAGATATCTAGTGTGACAGAGTAGGAGAAGTTAATGGTGAAAGCACAGAGAAGGAAGATAGTGGAAGATAAGAAATCGGACAGAACAAGCAAAACACAACCCTACCAAACAGGAAAAACTGCCCTACATGTTTCCCAGCCTCCTGCCGCGCAACCAGGTCATTCCCATTACGAATCCCGTCAGATTCTCGAGCCCGCAGCCCGAGACATCTCCCAATTCGTGCAGGAATCTGCTACCTAGCCACCTCAGCCTGCTGTTCTGTAGCCTGGGACAGTGGCACAGAAAGTGCTCAACAGTCTCCAGCTCCTCTGGGTCCTCACACAGCCTACATATATCCGATAAGCCAGACCCCATTCTCACCGCCATTCTGCCTATCATACAGTGGCCCGTGATAATACCTATCATGGTCCTGACGCAGGCCCTACTCTTACCCAGCAGCGCGTCCGAATTTGACCTACTAAGCATCGGCCACAGCGTGCGCGATACTCGGCAGTCCGTTCGGCCCCGCCAAGCCCGATTAGTCCTGTTCAGAATCCATTTCCTAATTCTCCCAAAATAGAAGCCCATTGGAGGCCTGACCACTTGCAAACTGTCAGGATCTTCCATTTCCGAGCCCAGTCTTGCCAACTCATCAGCTATCTCATTGCCGGTGATGTTGCAGTGACCCAGTACCCAGCAGAGCCTCACAACATAATTCCCTAAGATTACTCCTAGAGCCCTCCTACAATCGTCCACTAGCCTGGAGTTCACATAACAGCCCTTCAAGGCCCTAAGAGCCGCCTGGCTGTCCACATATATAGTGACCTCCGAGCCCTTGGCAATGTTAGCTCCTACCAATTCCACGGCCCTGAGAACCCCCAGAACCTCCGCCTGAAATACACTGCAGTCGTCGGGAAGTCTATATGACTTTCTGATATCCAGATCCTCAATGTAGACCCCCGCACCCGTGCCCTTCATCTTCGAGCCATCAGTGAAAATAGCAAATCCCCTATACAATCTGCCCTGCCCTGACCAGCTCTCCCTAGAAGGCAATATCACCTCTGGCAGACGCCCAAAATCGACCCTAGTGACCAAATAATCCGTAGAGCCGGGCGAGCCTAGGTGATAACCACTAGTACTAATTTCACTCAAGATCCGCGAGTGACCCTCCGTGAAATTTCCTAACAGTCCTAGCTCCCTCAGCCTAAGAATGATCCTTGCTGCCATTTCCCTCACATACTGCTCTATAGGCAGAAGATGAAGAATAACATCCAGAGCCGCCTGAGGGGTACTTCTCAAGGCACCTGTCATGCCGATCGAAGCACACCTCTGAGCCTTAGACAGAAGGTCCCTCCGACTAGCTAGTTTCAATGCCTCCCACCAAACACAGCATCCATACGTAAGAATGGGTCTAACCACCGAAGTGTACAGCCATCCCACAACTGACGGCCGGAGTCCCCAACTCCTACCTATCGACGATCTGCAAGCATAGAATGCATTGAGACCCCTCTTTAGTCTCTCCTGAGTATTCCTCCTCCAGGACAGCTTACTGTCCAGAAAAACTCCTAGATACTTAGCACTATCAGATAGCCTAAGCTCTACTCCCCCTAGTACCGGCAGCCTAAAATTCTCTACCTTGTACCTCCTAGTGAAAAGAACTAATTCTGTCTTCTCCGGATTAACTCCCAAGCCCTTATCAGTCGCCCATGCTGACAGTTCGCCCAGCGCCCCTTGCATGACATCGCTAATTGTCGGCAGAAACTTGCCCGATACCAATATAACTACATCATCCGCGTAGGCGACGACCTTCTGACCTATCCTGTCAAAACGTCCCAGAACGACATTGACAACTAAGAGCCACAATAAGGGAGAGAGAACTCCCCCTTGTGGTGTCCCCCTAGTCACGAGTTTCCTTAAGCGCTCGTTTCCCCAGTCCGAGTGAATAACTCTGCTGGTAAGCATCAGAGTTATCCATTCGACCAAGAATAACGAAACCCCTAAATCACTCAGTGCCTGCCTTATGGCCTCTATTTTCACATTATTAAAGGCCCCCTCTATATCCAGGAAAGCCGCCAAGGTGTATTCCTTGTCTCGCAATCCCCGTTCTATATAACCCACCACATCATGAAGCGCACTCTCAACAGACCTACCCTTGAGATAGGCATGCTGAGCGCCGCTGATGATGCCGGCGTCAATCTTCGTCCTCAGATGTAGATCAATCAGTCTTTCTAATGTCTTCACAAGAAAAGACGATAGGCTGATAGGTCTAAAATCCTTGGGTTTAGAGTGACCGGTTCTACCTGCCTTAGGTATGAAGATAACCCTGACCTCTCTCCACCCTCTAGGAATGTAGCCATTTAGCAGACATACCCTAAATAGTTCCACCAGCAATAGGAGTGATGATCCCTGGATATTCTGTAGCATAGCCGGAAATATACCATCTGGTCCTGCCGATTTGTAAGACCCAAAAGTATTAACCGCCCATGTAACCTTATCCAAGGTGATGATATCCCCCACCGCCTCTCTTATCTCACCCCCCGAGCCTGATCCAGAAAAGGGGTTACCACACCCCACCTGTTCCCCCGTTCCCGGATCCACACAACCCGGGAAGTGAGTCTCCATAAGCAAACAGAGAGATTCGGAGCTAGATTCTGTCCATGAGTCGTCCGGTCTCTGAATAAATCCCGGGACCACAGGGTCCTTGGATAAAATCCTTCTGAACCTGGACATCTCATTCACAGATTCAACTGACTCGCTAAATTTGATCCACGAGTCCCTTTTAGTCCTTCTAATATCTCCCTTGTACCTATTATAACTTATCCTAAAGTTACTCCAGTCCTCATCCCTACGCGTATGCTTCGCTCTATTGAATAACCTTCTGACAGTGGTCCTTTGAGTCCTCAACTCACCTGTCCACCATCTCGGTTGCGAGCGCCTACCCGGAAAATTTAACGGACAAGATCGCTCATAGCTACTGGTTAACACCTCCGTAAAGGTACCCACCATGTGCTCCACGCCGGCCGAAGTCGACCCCCAATCGTGTGTAACTCTAAGGTTACTATTCACCAATCCCGAGAAGGTATCCCAATTCGTCCTCCTTGGATTCCTATAAGGACGCCTTTTTGACTTTTCGAAGTTTAGATTAAAGGATATACGACCATGGTCAGAGAAGGAAAATTCCAAAGCCACCCTCCAATCATCTACTAAGTCTCTATAGTTCGTCAATGTTACATCTATTACTGCCTCCCTATCTCTAGTTCTGAATGTTGGCGTATTCCCCCTATTACAGATGTAAAGATTGCTAGCAATAATAAAATCAAACATAGACTCACCCCTTTTGTTGATGTCGGTACTTCCCCATTGGGTATGGTGTGCATTAGCGTCACAACCTAGTACCAGTCTCGAGCCACTTCTGCTCGAGTGCTCCACCAACTCACGTACTTTCACACCAGGTGGATCGGTAGCCTCATATGGTAAGTATACCGATGCCAGTGCTAGGACCGTTTTGTCCATAGCTTCACCTGTAACAACCGTGAGGTCTCCATTGCTGAAAGAATGAGACAACATAAATTTGAGCTCATTTCTTGCCATTATACAAGTCCGAACCTTCTCATCCGTGTGGGGTACGAACAGTGTATATCCCGTGGCCTTTAATCCAACTACCCGGTTGTTGTTGATCCAGGGCTCTTGGATTAAGGCTACGTCCACGTTGTTATCGATGAGGTGAGTTACTAATTCGGTTGAGGCTGCTTCACAGTGATGCAGGTTTATCTGCACCACATTCAGCCTCTTAGGGTCCATCATTTTTGGGAAACCTAAAACTGATAGACCCCAACCCAAATATCGCAACCCCACTCATCGACTTCAACTTCCTGAGAGACTCTTGGTCCACTGTGGGTAATTCGTCCATAGGCCTAGCTCCCTTAACCGTGACCAATCTGTCACCATTAAGAGGGCTGGGTGGTGAACTCTTACCCTCCCTCCTTCTATCTTCCTTGTACTAAGGGATACGTATATTTTTTCAAGCTTTTTCAGAATCTGATCAGTTTGAACATGGGTGAGGCCAGTGTAATATATAAATTGTATATTTAGATATTTTTAATTAGGCTTAAGTTCATTGAATTTAATTTTCATTAAATTATTTTTATGAAGACAGGAATTTTTACAACATGAAATTAATTAAAATTGTTTATTGATAATTTTTCATTCTTGACTGCGCTGAGATTTGAACCCAGGCGTTCACGGACATGTTGCCCAGACTAGTTTCGATTGTAACCCCACCGACGAGATTGATTTTAATTAATTTCATGTTGTAAAAATTCCTGTCTTCATAAAAATAATTTAATGAAAATTAAATTCAATGAACTTAAGCCTAATTAAAAATATCTAAATTTGGATTAAAAACCATTAACAGTTCAATAAAATAACCACAATACTATAAATTGTATAAAATAAATTGTTTTGTCAGTCTTCGACTATCTCTCAGAGCGTTCGGTTGTGTTTCTCTATTGTTATTTATTTACACAGAGCAATTAACTAACGGTTTCCAGCATTCTTTATTCGTTTTCATAAACACGGGTGTACTTTTTATTTTTTTTTTTTTTTATTTTTTAAAACTTCATAAAGGAAAAAATATTTTTAAAGAGTTACAATAAAAAAGAAAATGCCTCCGGGCCCAGACCCCCCGGATACTCTCCAATAATAGGTTCCACCTGTTGGGAGATTATATTGACAACACCCCTAAAAGACAAAAACCAAATGACTATCCAGATTAACCAACACCAAAACTAGACACAGCCCCCAACCCGAAATACGTGGTTATTTCATCTACAGATCCCAATAAAACACTGTCCATTCGTCCTTAAAAAATGCATTGAAGCAATAAGTGATGAACTCAACTCGATCTCGCAATTACGTGACGGCAGTCTCCTTATACTTGCTCGTAACACACGTGTCGCAGATAGATTCCTCAAAACAAAATCATTAGGCGCATGCCCCGTTGTCTGCAAACTTCACACTTCCTTAAATTCCGTAAAAGGCGTTATATATGCTCCATGCCTTAAAAAGTCCCCGAAGATGAAATAGTCAAGGAAATGAAAAACCAAGGTGGTATTGAAGCATATAAATTCACCAAATTGAACGAAGATGGTAAAACGCGATCTCCAACTGGGAAAGTAGTGCTAACATTCAACCTCTATCGCCTACCCCCCGTTATCGATGTAGCATGGTACAAGTGCAAATTAGACTATTACTTCCCTAACCCCATGCTGTGCAAAAACTGTCAAAAACTCGGACAAACAATGAAACGATGCAACGGGAGACCCACTTGTCCACAATGCAGCTTGCCACCACACAAGAAGGAAAACTGTTCCCGAACTTTCTGCACCAATTGCTCTGGTGATCACTCATCTACAGACAATGAATGCCCACGATACATTCAAATGAAAGAAATACTCAAAATCAAAACAAAAAATTACTGCAGCATAGGGGAAGCTCGCCATAAGTACCAAGCCATCCATCCACCACCAAAAATTATTAAATCAAACACATATGCATCAATAACCTCAGAACCCACAACAAATAAAAAAAAAAAACAAAGCCAACAACAACCAATACTGATAAACCATCAACATCAAAAATCACTGAAACCGTAATAAATACACCAACAAAAACAACTGATACAACACTAACTAAAATCCTCAAAAATAATCCCTCTGCCTGTTGGGGGATGCCGGGGCGGTTCTTCGTGTCGTTTTGATGTTGCAGTGAGCGCGGGGGACTCCGCCGGTATTCGAATAACGGGCACTCAAAATTCTTCTCCATAAGCTTTGACATTATCCAGTGGAATATTAAAGGCTTTATAAACAATTAGAGCGACCTGCAATTAATATTGAGAGAATTTGACCCTAGTTTTATATTCCTACAGGAAACCCACTGCCCTTTCAATTTCACTCCCATTCTTCCAAAAAATTATAATGGTTATTTCCTCAACTCATTTCATTTAATTTCATTTCATTTCATTTATTATTAGTATTTATAATACTTTAAGTTCTCTCTAATATTCAACATATTTAATACTTAAAATCATATTAATTATATATTATTATTTTTTATAAAATTTACACATTTTCGTTTAAATACATTATAATTTTGTTCTGTCTTAAAGTCATTTGTAAGTGTGTTAAATAATTGAAGTCCTTTATAAAATAATGATCTTTGCATTGTTGTCGTATTTGCCCTTTTTAACCTGAAGTCTTCAGCAATTCGCAGTTGATATGGTTGTACTTCACCGACATATTTGATTTGCTCGCATAGATATTCTGGAGCGTTACCATGTTTAATATTATGTATAAAACTCAGAGTATTGAATTCAAGTCGCTGTTCGATATTTAACCATTTAAGTGTGTTAAGCATAGCTCTTATTGAAGTATATCTGTTGCATTTTAAAATAGTCCGCATTGCTTTATTTTGTAACTTTTGTAATCTATTTAATTGATATTCATTGCAGCATGTATATATTATTGTTGATCCGAACTCAAAATGCGGTTTTATTATCGTATTGTAAATATTTATTGCCGTCATTATTGACACTTTGTTTCTAATTCTTTTGAAAAATCCAATTTTTTTACCAATTTGTTTGCATATGTACTCAATATGATCTTTAAATTTCATATCTCGGTCTATTAAAAATCCAAGATATTTAATATTTTCAACTTTCTCTATAAAACCTTTCTCTAAAAAAAAGCATTCGAGACGCAGCGCTATTCACCAAGGCTATACGCGCCGCAGCAAACGAATATATTCCACAAACAAAAAACACACCCTTCACACCAAAAAGAACAGTACCGTGGTGGAATGATTCACTTTCTTATTTACGTAACCAAAAGATGAAATCATGGCAAATTTTTAAAGCTAATCCAATTCAAGAAAATCTAATACCGTACAATAAAAACAATGCCAAGTTTCATCAAGAACTAAAAAAAGCCAAAAGAGAAAGCTTTGACCATTTTACAAAGTCGATACATAGAAACACCCCCAATAATTGGTATCTGAAATAAAATTAATCGCATCACCCGGCGAACCCAAGCCTCAACCATTAAAGCATTTAACAACCAGAATGTAATCTTAACTGACCCCTTGTCAATCGCTAACGCTTTTGGTAACACATGGGCAGAATATGCATCAGATAAAAACTTTTCACAATTATTTAACTCTCGCAAACAATCATCTAACTCAACATCGGTTAGATACACCGTAGATAAAACAGCGTCACTTTTGGAAGAAGCAATAACCATGGTTGAACTATCAAGCTGCCTTAATTAAAGGGTCAACTCCAGGATTAGACCGGGTAATCTATCAAATGATTAAAACTTTAAGCCATAATTCCAAACCAAAATTGCTGGACCTTTACAACACGATTTTAAAAGCGGCAACATCCCACAAAGCTGGAAACTAGCAATAGTAATACCCGTTCCAAAGGCAAAAAATTCATTTACCACTGATGCCTACCGGCCAATATCGCTACTCCCCTGTATTTCAAAAATCATGGAACGTATCATCGCTGCCAGATTGTTATGGCTGATTGAAAAGAAAAAACTAATTGTTAAAGAACAGATCGCTTTTAAGCCAAAAAAGGGATGCGACGACGCTCTGCTCCACTTCGACAACTGCATATCAAAAGCACTGTCAGCCAATAATCACGTAACAACACTATCGATTGATTTCGAAAAAGCTTTTGACAGGATCGGCTCACATGTCATTTTAGATACCCTAAAATCTTGGAAAATAGGTCAAAATATTAAGGTAAGAATTAACGGTAATTTATCTAATACATTCGCATTGAAAAATGGCATCCTACAGGGATCCCCCTCTCAGTAATGTTATTTCAAATAGCGTTCAATGAAATAAGCAAAATCATAAACAATATCCCCTACGTTGACCACTGTCTATATGCAGATGAAATATACATTTTAAGCAAAAAGAATAGCAATAACGAAACGACAAGCAACTTATCACAAGCCCTGGGCGAAATCAGTAAATGGACCGAATACTCAGGCGCAAAAACTTCATTGCAAAAAACAAAAAAGCTGCATATCTGCAGGAAACAAAATTGTGATTCAGATATCCACAACATACAAACTGTTGGTATTGCTTTACAAAACGTAGATAAACTAAAAATTTTAGGGATAATATTTTCCAGCAAATAGCATTGGTAAGATCACTGTATCCATTTGAAAAACTCATTACTTGCTAGAGCAAATATAATCCGCTATTTGTATTTGAAAAGCTCTGTTCATATCAACACTCTGGTTTATTTAACTAAAATATTAGTACTGAGCAAAATAGACTATGGCATGTTCCTGTACGGTAATAGTCCCAAATCTACACCAAATATCATTAAATCAGCATACCACAAAGCCGCACGCGCTACAGTTTACGCATTTAGGACAACACCTATTAACAATATCCTCAACGAAGCAAGTCTTCCATCCATAGAAAACAGATTCTTGGAAGTTAAAGGCAGAATACTACAAAAACTCCTAACGAGCACAAACTCAATAATTGATAACGATATCTCAACAAACACCTCGTCCAAAAGGCCTTACCGTATCAAATCTGCAATTGCCCTATCCTTAGAACTTGCACGTGACATGGGCATCCCCATAAAAATTACCAAAAAAAAAAACTATCAACAAGCCACCTTAGACGTTCAACAACACCTTGGTAGACCTCTCATTGTCCAAACTCAAAAAAACGGAATCCACCAATGCACAATTTTTAAAACTTTTTGCAGAAAAGAAGAGTCTACTGAGAAGTAACGGTTGGCGTCTCTTATACACAGACGGATCAAAATCTGCACAGACCCTACCCGCCTACGCTGTATTCGATGATGAGGGGAATAACATGGCACTCAACACCCTACACCAATATTCCTCTATTTTCACAGCCGAAGCTTGTGCAATTTCTCGCGCTATACAACATGCATTTGTATCGAAAAAGAAAACTATTATCTGTACTGATAGCTTATCAGTAATCAGTACAATACGCAACCCCTACAACAATAAATGGAACACAGCCATTCAAATCAGAGATGCCCTAATAAGCAACGAGGGAAAAATAAGAATCTTCTGGGTTCCTAGCCACATAGGCATCTTAGGCAACGATACGCATCACATGCCCCTATCCTGCTAGATGACACGGTTGAAAAAAAAGATCTATGCCGAAAAATCAGGAGTTATATTAACTTTAAGGTCAGAGAAAACCAAGCACAACACCCTCATTATACCAATATCAATCCAAATTTTAAGGGCCCTATGTATCCGATTGATGTCGACAAAAGTAAAATAAAAACCTTCTCAAGGCTTTGACTTGGCCATACAATATTTTCACACGACTACATATTAAGTAAAAGCGCCAGGCCCGTATGTGCCACCTGCAACAGCAATCAAACAATAATCAACCTGCTCAATGAATGCACATTATTATACAATCTAAGGATTAAGCACTTCAACAACACAACAACTCTTAAAATCCTACAAGATCCATCCACAACAAACATCAACATTATCTATAAATTCATAAGGGAAGCAAAAGTTTCAATATAACCAAAATTATCACACTAAAGGAAATGATATATGTATACATTACAAAAATGATTTACATATGTATGTATATATAAAAACATATATCCATGACATTTATCACTGTGGCACCGAGCTGATAGCCTTAGCAGCTATGCTCGTCAAAAAATTTTTTAGTCTTAGAATTTACTCATAAGATTAAACTAATGAATAAATCTATATATATAAAAATAAGTCCGTATATTTACGTCGCCGAACTAATCATAAACGCGTCGTGCGATTTCAACCAAACTTATACACTACGTAGGCAGTGGCCCATATATGGTTTGTATGAAGTTTGGTTGAAATCCGATAACGCATGTGTGTGCGGTGCGTATGTGAAGTGAGTGTGTTTTTGCCGCAGGCATTTTTTGTACCGCATACAGCATTCATTAGTATTGAATACATTTTGGTCGTTTTTATTAAAAACAAGTGTGTTTCTTTTCTTATTTTGTTTTGCCGTGCGAAGCAGGCAACGGGCCCACTAGTAAATAAATAAAAATTGTTTTGTTGTTTTCAATTTTAAAAATTTATGTTACGTATATAAAACCTTTTGAATATTTAAAAAGTGTTGTTTATTAAAAAAAAGTTGCATTTTAAGGCAACACATTGATTCCGAAATTTTGTGGATCCCGAATCCCGGGATTTTCAAAAATCAGTCCCGATTGGCATCCCTACCCAGTACACAACCTAATAAACAACAATGGATTACCTAATGCAATGAACTAACAAATAGAATAAAACAACATTAGCTTAATCTGTGGTTACACAATAACCCCCAAATTCATAAAACATATTTTTGATTAATAAAAGGTTTATTAAACAAGTTTTCATAGAAAATTCGTTTCATAAACCTGCAATAAACCTAAAATATTTTTTATGAATACGGGGGTAAGAGTGCAAGCTCGAGAATATATAAAGATTTGGATTCGAAAGAGGTTCAAGTTATTTTATCGACAACATGAATCAATCTAAAATAACGTGGGTCTTTAAAGCAAGATGTAGTCTCATTAAACTAAATTACAACACATTCGGGGCGACAACTGAGAACAAAATATGCAAGTTTTGTAATATAAGTACCATGGAAACATTTGAACATTTCCCACGTGTTTGCCCAGTCCTCAAGGAGTTCCGAATTGTTAGTTTTGATAAACCGAATTTACTTTACACTGTACTGATTAATATACTTTATGGTGAAAAAATACAGATTGGGAAAGATTAGTTGAGTATCTAAAGTCAGCATTACATTATCGTAATCTTATAATACAAGAATATAATTATCTATTTTGTTAAATAATTCTAAAGTTTATTTTTTTAAGGTTATCGACAGACGTTTAATAAAACATTGTCGAATATTACTTTCAATCTTCTAATTTTCAATATGAATTTATTTTATAAATTAAGATGAAATTTGTAAACAAAAATTTATTGTAAATAAAGAAGAATCTACTACTTGTACGGCTTAAATCTAGTTTACCGATGCAGCTCCAAAAAAAAAAAAGTACCTAAGTGATAGAAAATGAAAAAATAAGAATTAAATAAGAAAGTTGGCGCAAACCCTTAGTTTTCGAGTTATGCACCCTCGGGCCACCCTGGTACCAAATAGCTTAACAAGATCTCTTAAAACCAGGAAGAACCACGGTCATTTTGAAAATAGTTAAACGTTAAATCTCGTTCCATTTAAATTTCACTATCAGCCCAATTATGAATAAAAATTCCCTGGGAGTTTTTTCCCTTTTCCCATTTCTACAATTGAATTAACATAGGAAAAATGGGAGAAGGGAGAAAACTCCCGGAGAGTTTTTCTTTCATAATTGGGCTGTATATTTCGATTTCTAGAACTTGCCTGAAGTGATAAATCAGTTTTTAATTATTAAAAGTGATTTGAGAAGACTCATTTATGTTGTTTTGAGAAAAAATCATTCCCCAAATGCGAGTTGGGTTATGTAAAACTATTGTAAATATAAATTTGTTTAGGTTAAAACAATAACAAATAATTTTTATGAACTTAGTCAAAAGAATTGTCATTTAAATTGCACCGTCTTAGATTTTTATATTCAATTACTGTGATTTAATGTACAAATAAACTATAGTTATAAACTATATATAGTTTATAAGCTTTGTTTTGCATTTTTTAATTTCTAATTGAAAATTTTAATATATAAACATACATACCTACTTACATATAGATATGTATGAATGTGTGTACATACGCATACTTGTTTTTTTTTTTAAATATATTTTTGGTAAAAGTCCAATTTGCAATATACCTTTCCTTATAAAAGTTTAATTCACATCTTTGCTTCACAAAATAATTGTAAAATGTAGAGGAATTTAATATATGTAATTTAATTCTATTAAAATCCCATTCAATAAAATTAACATTTTACAACTTAAAAAACTTTCCACACATATACCTTTGGTTGTTAAAAATTTGTATGTACGCGAGCTTCTTATAATTTGTACTTGAAATTCGTTTGCAAAAAATTATTTATAGCTGAAAATTAATAATTTTTGATTGAAATTTTTACTGAATATTTTGCTGTTTGGAAATAATTCACTCGGAAAGTCACAGTGTTGACAATATAAAAGAAAAAAATTTTACATATGTATATGTATATGTATATTTTTGAAAATACAATAACTGGATATGATTATGTTTGAAATATTACTACTGAATATTTTTACTGATAAAATATTATTATTTAACGTAACTATATATAATAATCACACATTTTTAATTGCATTGAAAGATAAACTATCCATAACTGTCACAAAAACTTCAATATGTTTACAATAATATACAATTAAATTGACAACATTCTACACACAACCATTTTTAGCAGCGAAAAAAAAAAATTTTAATATGTGGCTAATATAGCCAGTCGTCTCATTTTACTTCTGAGCAATAAAAAATAAAACTTCAAATCAATAGATGCGTCCCTATCATACAATAAAAGTGCTCCCAAGTTTTTATAAGTATAAATGGCAAGGCCAGAATAACGCATATAAACTTATCAATAGCGAAATAAGCCGCAAGTACAACATTTTTTTGTTTTGACCACGTGCTATTATAATTGTTGTGAAAACAACAGCACGTGCTTGACAAACAATAACAAAATATGCAAAATTATATCAGAAAACATTTCGAACACCATATTATTCATAAAAAATTAATTAAAATATGAAAAAATCTTTAAATTTAGCGGTGGAAAATGTTTGAAAAATTATGCAAATTTTATTCTTGGGCTTAATCGTTCGTTTAGGTGACCGGTCATTATCGTTGAATTTGAATCAGTGAACGAGTTCGTTTATTTCGTTCCATCGTTCATTTCAGGTCACTTTGTCTTTTGGGTCAGTTTGTCTTTGAATCATTTGTTGCTTTCGTTCAGTAGTTCACTTGCCTTGTCCTCTTTACTAAACAATCGATTGAATGTGTTAAAAGAAACAACATGTGCGGTTACACTCGAAATATTATGTAGGTAAATTCAAAAGAATAGGTATTAAGTTAAGAAAACTGAAAATTTAATTAGAAAACGGATCATTTTAAATAAAGGAATAGTAAGTTTATTTTTTAATGTTAATTTTATAACGGAGATATTAATTAAAAAATAAATAAACTTTTCTCTTTATTTTAAATTAAAAAAAAAATACAAACCACAAAAAATATATTCAAAGGCTTTTCAGTTAATTTTAACTTAATTTAAATTACGTACTAAGATAGCTAAAGCAGTGAGCAAAATATATTTTCCTTTTTATTTATTTTTATTTATGTACACATGTATTTCAGTTTTATTTTATGCATAAAAAGTAACTGAACATATTAACAAAATAAAAATCATTAAGGGTTTTCATGATATCGCTAAAAGTCTCGCAATTTGTGCAACTGTGCATTTTTACGCCCTCTCAAATGAACTGCCAAAAATTTATACAAATAAATTAGTTTAATGTTCACTGCCGTTTTCAATGAAAAATTCAAGTGTTAATAATATCACAAACAATAAATTCTTGCAATAATTTAAGAAAATTAGTCGTTTTGCTTTATTTATGCATGTTTAAAAAACAAATTTCACTTTTTATTCACAAATTTTAGCTTTTATTTTAATATTTGTTTTCTTTTATTTTATTTTTGTATTGACGTTTCAGTTGTAAATGACATTAATTATTTAAAATTACACAAAAATTAAAACGAGTCTCGCAAGTTTGCCCATTTGCACAAATGGCAACATTAAGCGATATCATGAAAACCCTTACTATTTTTTGTAAGTTGTTTTTGGAACAATATGCCGAAAAAAGTTTAATTATTAAATAAAAAATATTTCATTAATTACGGAAAACGATTTTAATAAATCACATTATGTTACTGTAAAACTTTTTTGACTGTAAACAAGAATAGAAAACAATAAGCACAAACCAAATACGCATTTTTTTTCGTTCATTTGATTGAAAAGAAACAACAATACTATAAGTGTGTATGCTATGCGTTTTTCTGTTAACACATTGCCAGCGGCGACTTGCCACACTTTTTTAAAAATTCATAGTGCAATCTAGACTGCCATACGTAGTAATTTCTCGCCAAACGTGGCGATTTTAAAACTTGTTTATTTTTTATATGCTTAGGTAACTCCATTTTAACAGAAAGAACAAAAAATTGTTGCGAAGGCTTATTCAAAGTAAGAGCGCAATTCTTCAAAAACTAATTTAAACAAAAATAATGAGAGAAAAAAATTTCAAATTTATGTGGTATTTTAAGAACAAAATACTTTTAAGCACAAACAAATAATAAAAATAATAGCAATTGCGCAATTTTCGAATCAAAATAATATTAAAAAATGAACAAATAGCAATAGTTATTATTATTATTCATGTGTTATATGTATTATATTTTCAAAAGATGTGATAATATAAATTTTATTTTTTGTTTTTATTTTATAAGAACTAAATAACCTTTTTTAAAAAAACACGCTTTTATTAAAATGCGCTAAAAAGAAAAAAGAAATAAACTTTAACTATCAACTTATAACATCATTAATAAATTTATATGATATAAAAGCTTGTCGCTTGTCTTTACACAATTTATTTGATTTAAAAGCTAGTCGCGAGATTTAAGTACTAGTATTTACTTCGTTTGAAAATGAAGCAATAAAAGCTTATTTTTTAAAAAGGTTTTTTACTTTTAATTTATATTAAAACTAGCATTCGTATTCTCATGAGCCCTTTCATTTGATACCCATATTGAAGGCAAGCATTAAAAACTTAGTCCGCCATATATGATTTAGAGTAACGTCACTTTATTTTTCGACTTATTCTCAGCAAGCCCTCCCATTTGATACTTATATTGTAGGAATGCATTAAAAATAATTAGTCTGCCATCTTGGGTGTCTTATCATGTTATATTTAGAATAACGTTACACAGTTAACCATGCATCGTCATCTTAACTGAACGTGTTTAAAAATGTCAGCTCAATCGGTTCGAGGTATTTGCTTCAAAATTGAGTTGCAAGATTTCACCGAAAAAACATACATTGCAAGTTAAATTAAAGCTTTTAAAATACGTACATAAGTAGTTTCTTATAAACTAATTTTTTTATATTTTAAGAGTCTTATTCATAAACGAATGTAATGTATACCTTAAAAGTGTTTTTTCCAAACTAATTTCGTGCTGTAAAACTTTACTAAGCTTTTATATATAAAGCGAATATCGAATTTGGTTATATATTTATAGGACTTATTTAAAAAATTAAATGAAATAAATATTTCGTTACCTTAGTCGGAAAAAGTGCATTTTTCAAATTATTCGGGAGAGACAAAAAACTGTTTAATTTTTTATGTAGTAGACTTTTTAAAAATCTGTAAATGCAGTTCTTTTCTTTAGTCCATTCTCTTAAATTACCAGTAGTCGTGGGATTTTAAAATAAAGCAATTGCGGACTTATTGGCTTTTTTGGACTTTTGTTCTTTGAAATTTCATTATTTTAGTAGGGACTAAGCATATTTTCCTTATTTTATTTTAAGAGTAGTAAAGATAAGTGGTAGTTAAAGTATAAAGTGTATAATATCACGAGGAATCGATTTCAGAAAATGACTGAAAATGTACACAAAAGTAGTTTTAGTGTTTCTAAAAACTTGAATGTAACTATATTGTTCTAAATTTACATTATTTCTAGTAGTAAATTTATATATATGTATATTGAAATACACATAGGAATATTCAAGATTTTTCCAAAATAAATTGATATATAATCTATTATTTAAGAATTTATGCAATTTATTGTGAAAATGGTGTGAATTTTAGAAATTTGAAATTTAACTTTTTACAACCTGTCGGTATGTATATGTATGTATATGTATATATTTTCAAACTAGAATAAAGTTTTTCGTTTAGAAATTTATTTTCAGAAGAACAACCAATATGAATGTTTTTATTGTTGTTTCAATATACATTCCCAAGCGAATATATTTATTTTTTGTTTGAAAAACCGGCAGTTAATGTTTAAGATATTGATTTGGCAATATTTTTAATTTATAAAAAAGAACCTTTGGCTGTTAAGGGCATAATAAACCACACAAATAGCTTGGCAAACATGTCAAAATTTTACGTTTGTACAAATATTTTGTGTTGTTAATTAGGGTGTTGGCTGTTTGGACAAACATTTGAAGCAATGTTTGCAGAAATATTAAAAATTTTTAATATTTGGCAGACATGATGGATATTTGTCAAACTTTTTGTGCTGTTTAGTGCTAAAAGTTATCATTTCAGCGAAAACTTTGCAGAGTAAAGACGTAGAAGAAGAAGAAAAAAAATATTTTTCAGCCGTAAATTACAATTTGTTTTAGCAGAATAATTTCCCTCAAAACAGCTCGTTGTTTAGAGCACTCGTTTTAAACAAATAGCGAGCAAAATTGCCGCAGCACAATCGTCGTCTACATTCATTGAAAACAAAATAAAAATGAAAAATTAATGTTTGTACAAAATATGATTGTGTTGTCTATTGGAAACAGAATCAAAATTAAACTGCATGTTTGCCAAGCAATTGGTGTGGTTTATTATGCCCTTTAGTCGTATACTTTTTTCCCATTGAATGTACGTTCTGAAATACGAATTTGTTTATATTCGCATTTTTTTTGGGGGGATGAAAAAAATGACCTGGCAACACTGGCACAAATCAAAAAAAAAATAGCATTAGGCGGGTTTTTTATTAAGAACAACTGGCAATGCTAATGTAAATGGTAAAAAAATTGTAAAAAGCGGCCAAGGTTGTCAGATTTATTTTGATGTTTTTTGCCAAATTCAATGTCAAAAATCGCCAAGGCCTTTTTTGCGTTTTTGACAATATAAAATTTATTTTAAAAATTTTTCCAATGTTTTCTATAAATCCAAAAAAAAAATATTTCTTCTAAATCGCTAAAATTCTCAAAAAATGGGACAAAGTCGCCTTGATATATATTTGTTTGAATAAAAGTAAAATGATTGGTGAACACACAAAAGATACAATAGTTTACAAAAATCTAATTAAAGCAGCAAAACGTTTTTTTGTGTTTAGCATTAAACAAATACTGGACATATATCTAAAACGCTTTACACTTCACCGGCAAGGCAATTCTTACTGTTTTTTAACAATATATATTCAAAATATCGTGTGAAGGTACAAAAAGTGCTATTTACATTCATAAAATTTATAACTCGTAACGTGTCAGGAAGTTCGTGTTGCACTCTATTTTGAAGAGAAAATTATTAAAAAGAACTATTTCAACACAGACATTAGCAGTTGGAATTAAATGCATATAAAGACAGTCAAAGCAAGTTCTTTAAAATGGTACGTACCGGACGTATCCTTATAGCTATAAACTTTATGCAAAACCTGATTTATATTAGATGGAATACCATCATTGATATAATCTTTCTAAATAACAAACGGTAAATTTGTCCAACAGTCTCAAAACAAGTTTATAGCTTATCAAATAGCCATATATTTTATACGCCGCCAAAAAATCGCCATATCGCCTACTCGAAAATTAGGTCGCCAAGAAACTTGACAGCCCTGATTGTATTATGAAAATGTGTAAAGCAGACCATACACGATTCAATTCAATTGTCAACTGAGTCGGTTGTTGTCCAAATCAAAGCGTGTATGGCCTTGTCAGTTGATTAGTTTGACGGTTGTCGAGTTGGTTGAAGAAAAATCAAAAGATTTTGATTTTTTCAAGTTGACTACTAAGTCTTTCAATTCGATTGTACCCTACAAGAACAGTGACAGTCATTTGATCTGTCATATGACTGGCATTGCTGATGTGAATTTCCATCATCGCGTAGAACAATGTTTCTATCATTTTATTAAGGCAAATATGAAAAAACTGATGGAAACTTTTGTGTACGTGTGATTTTGCATCTTTTTTTAACCTATATATTTTGCCGTTAATAAAACATATATCGGAGCTGTTTACTCTTATACTATTTACAAGTCAGTACTGATGTTAATATTGGACACAGCTGACTAGTCAGTACTGATGTTAATAACGTACACAGCTGACTAGTCAGTACTGATGTTAATAATGGACACAGCTGACTAGTCAGTACTGATGTTAATAATGGACACAGCTGACTAGTCAGTACTGATGTTAATAATGGACACAGCTGACTAGTCAGTACTGATGTTAATAATGGACACAGCTGACTAGTCAGTACTGATGTATATTCCGGACACAGCTGACTAATCAGTACTGATGTATATATTCTTCATTGTTGACGTTTTTTTTAGTTTAAATAAAACACAATTAATTCTCATACATATTTTTCTCTATATTTAAAATTAAAATCTATATTTGTTCGTTTTACGAAATAAATAAATATTATTGCTTTTACTTTGTTACTTTTTTTATATTATACATTTTTATTTTTTTAATGTGTTCCATGAGGTAAATTTAAATTTTATAAAGCTTTTTTGCAATAGTCCTATTCCTTCAATATTACACTTAGATTTTGCTTAAGCCAACCTTTGGTTAGCATTGATGCTATAGATGTGTACATATACTAAGGAATGATTCTTAAGAAAATACAAGATATCCTGGTAGTGTATACAATCATTCCTAAGTATATGTACACATCTATAGCATCAATGTTAACCAAAGGTTGGCTTAAGCAAAATCTAAGTGTAATATTGAAGGAATAGGACTATTGCCAAAAAGCTTCATAAAACAGGGACCGTTAAAAGTATTCCTATTTTCATTAAAGTCAGATGATAACATTTATTTTTTGGTTTTTTTTTTTCTTTGAACAAAAATAAGTAATTTTTTGATTTTTATTTTTACGAGCAAAAAACTAAGTATAAAAAAATTTTATTAAAAAAGTAACTGTTATAAATATAAATATAAAACTCAAACAATTTTTATTTCTGAAGAATAAGTAAAACACAAGAAATACTTGTGTTTCTAAGTAATAAATAAAACTCAGAAAATAATGGTAAAGTTATTAAAATTAAATGCATGTCAGGGTAGTGCACACAACAACGATTATATAAGTATATTTTTACTTTAAATTTGAAAAATTATTTTCATTTGCTTTCCCTGAGTTTTGTACAACTTTTTCTTTTATATATTTTTTTTGTTTAAGCCTATGGTGGGCGCGTTCAACCGCTTTTTTTATGCTTTTTTCATATTCCACGGATCCTAGGTTCTGGAAAACATCTTAAATATGAGGTAAAAAAGAAAAGACACAAATTTTAAATATTAAAAGAGACAAATATTTTATGTACATACATACCTCTTACAATTTTGTTAAGCAGCGTTAGACTTGCCAACGATAGTTTTCCCCACCTTCCATCCCAATTATATTTATCTAGCAGCTCATCCGTAAATAATGCACGGATGACGCTGCCAGCATCCAACGAAACTCCTTTTATTTTATGAATATATGAATTCTGTGAAGAAGTTTAAAAACTTTTAGAGCAATTAAAATATTTAATTTGTTTTTATTGTTACCATGGCCTGAGCATAATCGGAGTCCAGCTTCTCCTCTATTTCTTTTACAGCTGCAGTCGTCCGCAAGGGGAGCATGCTGGCGATCTCATCAAGCCCTTGATCACAAGTCTCTCCTGTCATGCGGCGGAGGGACTCTTGGGCTCTTTTTATGCCTACTTTGCACTCCATTATAATCTTAGATTGTGCCATCAGTTCTGGCTTTGTCGCGGCCTAGTAAGCATTAAACATTAAAATATATAAAAAGCTAGACTAATATTATCAACAACTTACATTTGCTTCTATCGCCTCCAATTTAAGTGCAAGTTGCTCCTGGTTTTGACCGATGCTTGCCTGCCCTAAACTCAATGTCCTCTGGTTATTTTGGATCTTTTCCAGCTGACTGGTTATATTTTTTTGGCCATCTAACAGTTGCTGCAAAAGAGCCAGCAAGTCTAAAATGGAGAAAAAGTTTTAATGAAAACCCTAGTATTTTATAAAAAACTTACCACTGTTGTTTGGTGTTTGGTGAACTGCCTCATTACCATCTGTTAACGTATACGACGACCTCGGTATTATTGATTGGTTCTCAATAGCCTCAATTTCCTCCGTTTCAAAAATAATCTGCGAATAATTCATGTATAATACGATTATTGTTATTTGTACTATTGTTAATATTATTATTAATATTATTTTTGTTTTGTGTGTGTGTAGACCTTTTTCAAAAGCTTTTATTAACTTTCAATGTATGTATGTTTGTTCGGGTGAAATCTTGCAACTAAATTTTAAGCAGAAATCTTCAACCGATTTTGATGAAATTTTGGATACACATTCAGTTTGGATGCCAATACATGGTTGCTGTGTGACATTATACAAAATTCAACATGGTGGAACAGCTAAGATGGCTGAATAATTCTTTTTAATGCATTCCTACAATATGGGTATCAAATGAAAGGGCTTGCTGATAATACGAATGCTAGTTTTAAATAAATTAAAAGTAAATAAAAACTTTTTAAAAACAAGCTTTTATTTTAATGCGCTAAAAAGAAAAAAATAACTTTAACAATAATTAGTATAGTGTTTATTTTATCGAACTGTTTATGGTTTTTAATTAATATATTTTAATATGATATAAAAGCATGTCGCTAGTCATTACACAATTTACATATATGTTATAAAAAAAGTTTTTTTTTTAATCATTTAAATTGTGTGATGACGTTATTATTTGATAGTAAGAGTTCTAAAGTAAAAGTTTTCTTTTTAGTGCATTTAAATAAAATATTGTTTTTAAAAAAGGTTTTTTACTTTATATTTATTCTTGTTAAATTGTGTTTTGTTTACATATATGTTCGGCTTGAGGTCTGGGGGCTGATTCTGGCAGTCGTGATCGAATACTTTTTTGATTTCGTTCATATTGGACCTAAAAAAATAGAATTCAACATGCAGAGTCCAGAGAGAATGAAAAACTTTAAGAGAATTTTTGGTACTTTTTTTGGATTTTTGTTATTATTATTAATAACAAAATTCGTGGAACAGGTGGTGAAGGAGGGGTATAAGCAGAAACTTATCGCCGTGCGGAATACCAAAATATTTATAATCAATTTCTTCCCTTTTAACTAAAATGGTTTGACTATTTAAGTCATTTGCAACAACAATGCCTAGATCACTAAAAGACTTAAAAGGCTGTTCAAAAAAATTTTCAGTTTTGCGGAAAACTTTACATACAAATTCTTCAAGATTTTGTTTGCTAATGATCTTCATGGGCCCAATCTTTTTGCTGAAGCAAAAGCTGTCTTTTTCTTTTTTAGGATTTAAAACAAATGTTCCCAAACTTAAAACATTCCGAGAATCCGATTTAACTCCATGCGTTTCTTCGAGCCTGCGATATATCTGCTGCAAAATTTTGTTGGGCTTCTTCACAATCTTTTTTATATATTGCATATAATTTTCAAATTTATATGCCGAAAAAGAATCCAGTGGTCCAAACTGTTTGACACAGTCTGCTAAATGTAGTAATCCATGCACATTAAAACTTACCAACTGATCACCATATAATAAGCCAAAATAATTTACAAAATCTTCTAGAAGCTTTTGGGAAATATCTGCCTCTATTGTATGCGACCTTTCAGAAGACAAAAGCCTTATAGCACTGTGTAATAGTAAAAAGTGATAGTATTGATCACTGCTGACACAATCTTTTAGAACAAAAATACCAGTATATAACAAAAACTGCCTAAACTCCGTAGATTTCCAATTACTAAGTTCATCTAAACTCCTAGGTGTACGGCAAAATTCAGATGGAATATATTTGGAGATAAAGTTAATTTTTTCATTAATTTTTGTTATATTTTTTTTGGAAATTAACAGTTTAAGCAGTTTTTTAGTAACTCCTAAATCAACTAAGTGCATACTATCGATAGGAAACTGAGAAACCATTCCAAACCCAGAATCTTCTAAAACACTTTTTCTGACTTTAAATTCTTCTCTGTGGTGAGAAGGATTACACCTCGCCTGAAATGTTGCATCCGTTCTTGGAAGACCGGCTTCTTTTAAAAAACAAACCCTTCTGTCCTTGTATAACCCTTCCTGACAACATTTGGAACAACCATTCTTCCCATTATGAGAAACTACACCTGTAATAAATGCCCTGGCAGGAGAATCACAAACAAATAAGCGAACATTGAACCGCATCAACTTTTCATTTAAACCAACTTTTAAACCATTTTCTTTAAGCCCCTTCACCTCTGCACAAAAATCTCTCATAAAAGCATCCAAATTTTTTGGCTTCGTAAAACCTGAAAAACAACCGATCATAAATGGACGGACGTTAGGAAAGCCTACGATTGATCCAAGAATAGGCCACAAAACCCTGTTCGAACTTTTGAATAATTTTAACCCATCTATTCCAACGTCGATAGAAACTTCCTTTTCTTGATTTAAATAGTCAAATGGTTCTGAAAGGAAATGTTTCTGAATACCTAAATATAAAAATTCTCCAACAGGAATGGTAGAAATATGAATATTTTCCCTACTGGTACCTAAAAGGGTTTTGGCAGACAACGGCAAATCTTCCACACCTATTTTTTTTAAAGTATGCAGCAAATCCTCTAACGCACTTTGAGATATTTTATTCCTAACTGCCCATGATTTTAACTCCTCACATTTTGCCTTACCATCGCTATTTCCCGCGGCTTCTACAAAAGCGGATGTATAAGCACCTGATTCACTATGAACGCTAGCACTTGATAAACTTTGAGACCACTCAACTTCATTTGAAAAAAAACCTGCGGATGTGGATGCTACTACTTCAGTAGTTACAATGGGAATCGATTCTATTTGTTTAGAACATTCTGCACTAACTTCAAGCTCTTTTTCCATTAACTTTTTATATTTTTTTATGTTGGACTCATATGTCCTTTTTTCTTTTGAAAGACAGTTTTGAAAATGCCTTTTATTTATACTTATCTTATTTTTGTTGGTTTGTTTATCCATGTTTTTTTGCGATTTGTTTTTTTACTTTTTTAGACTTTTCTGTTTTTTTTTAATTGTGTTATTTTATTAATTATTTCTTATTTTTCTTTGTCTTATCAATTTTTCACTTTCAATTGTCACTTTCAATTTGCTTTTTTTATTTTTTGATATTTTTATTTTTTTACAGGTCTACGCGCACATAAAATTATTTTATTAATAATTTCTTGTTTTTCTTAGTCTTAACACTTTCAATTGTCACTTTCAATTTCCTTTTGTTGTTTTTTAAAATTTTTATTTTTTTACACGTCTACGCGCACATAAAATTTAATTTTATTAAATTTTTTTTTAAAATATGTTTTTATAGGGGATTCACAAAATTTTTTTTTTAATATTACACATTAAACATGCAAAAACGCAACTCTGTAACAAACTTTAGTTGTTTCACTCTTACATACGCATTGCTTACCTTAAGTAATCAGCGTTGCCACTGGCAGAAAAATGTTCCCTACATATTTGTAAATACCACAATCTCCAAAATGCCTTTACTATATTTAAATTAAATTAATACAAATTTAGTTAAATTCTTACAATTAATTAATATTTTAAAACGTGTTACCAGATATATGTAAAATGTAAATATGTATAAGCATAATATATTAATAAAATTTTTTCTAGTAAACATAATCCCAATTTGTTACACAAAACCACACTAATGGCAACGCCAGTAGTAGCAATTCAAAGTAAAATAATTGTAAATGTGTTGGTAAAAAAATTGGTTATGTATTAGTTTTGATCATTCATTTCTTGCAGGGTACTGTGTGTGCTCAAGTCTCTTGATCAGCTGTCAAAATGTATGTAAAAAAAAATACGCGTGAGAAGAAAACAAACTTTTGGTTTTTTTGGCAAACTTTTTCACAGTTGATAAAAAAGTAGTATTTTTAACACGTGCGTTTTGTTTTGCATGTATATTAATATACATGCATATAGTTTTGCGCTAATAAAATAAAAAGGAATAAGCGTGCACATATATAGGTAGTACCAATCGATCGAGCATAAAAATCTGAATCGATATCAATATAGTTTATTAGATGACACTCTTGCGAAAAAGAGTTATAGCGCAGCAAACTTAAAATTTTCAATATATGTACATATATAAATTTAGTTTTTCGCTAATAACTCGGAAACGATTCCGCGTGCACATATCTCGTTAGTGCCAATCGATAGAGCGTAAAAATCTGAACTGATATCGATATAGCTTATTTTCTAAAAGACTTGGGGGGAATAGGACTAGTGCAGCAAACTTTTCATTTTCCATATATGTACATACATAAAATTTAGTTTTTCGCTAATAACTCGGAAACGATTCCGCGTGCACATATGTCGTTAGTGCCAATCGATAGAGCGTAAGAATCTGAACCGATACCGATATAGCTTATTTTCTAAAAGACTTGGGAGGAATAGGAATAGTGCAGCAAACTTTTTTATTTTCCATATATGTACATATATAAATTTAGTTTTTCACTAATAGCTCCGAAACTATTCCGCGTGCACATATCTAGCTATTGTCAATCGATAGAGAATAAAAATCTGAACCGACACCGATATAGCTTATTTTCTAAGAGACTTGGGGGGGAATAGGTATAGCGCTGCAAACTTTACATTTTCCATATATGTACATATATAAATTTAGTTTTTCACTAATAGCTCCGAAACTATTCCGCGTGCACATATCTAGCTAGTGTCAATCGATAGAGCATGAAAATCTGAATCGACATCGCTATAGCTTATTTTCTAAAAGACTTGGGGGGAATAGGTATAGCGCTGCAAACTTTACATTTTCCATATATGTACATATATAAATTTAGTTTTTCACTAATAGCTCCGAAACTATTCCGCGTGCACATATCTAGCTAGTGTCAATCGATAGAGCATAAAAATCTGAACCGATATCAATATAACTGATTTTTGAAAAGACTTGGGGGGGGGATGTTATAGCGTTGAAAACTTTTTAAATTTTCCATATATGTACATATATAAATTTAGTTTTTCACTAATAGCTCCGAAACTATTCCGCGTGCACATATCTAGCTAGTGTCAATCGATAGAGCATGAAAATCTGAATCGACATCGCTATAGCTTATTTTCTAAAAGACTTGGGGGGGAATAGGTATAGCGCTGCAAACTTTACATTTTCCATATATGTACATATATAAATTTAGTTTTTCACTAATAGCTCCGAAACTATTCCGCGTGCACATATCTAGCTAGTGTCAATCGATAGAGCATAAAAATCTGAACCGATATCAATATAACTGATTTTTTAAAAGACTTGGGGGGGGGGGATGTTATAGCGTTGAAAACTTTTTAAATTTTCCATATATGTACATATATAAATTTAGTTTTTCACTAATAGCTCCGAAACTATTCCGCGTGCACATATCTAGCTGGTGTCAATCGATAGAGCATAAAAATCTGAACCGATATCAATATAACTGATTTTTGAAAAGACTTGGGGGGGGGGGGATGTTATAGCGTTGAAAACTTTTTAAATTTTCCATATATGTACATATATAAATATCAATATAACTGATTTTTGAAAAGACTTGGGGGGGGGGGGGGGGATGTTATAGCGTTGAAAACTTTTTAAATTTTCCATATATGTACATATATAAATTTAGTTTTTCACTAATAGCTCCGAAACTATTCCGCGTGCACATATCTAGCTAGTGTCAATCGATAGAGCATAAAAATCTGAACCGATATCAATATAACTGATTTTTGAAAAGACTTGGGGGGGGGGGATGTTATAGCGTTGAAAACTTTTTAAATTTTCCATATATGTAAATATATAAATTTAGTTTTTCACTAATAGCTCCGAAACTATTCCGCGTGCACATATCTAGCTAGTGTCAATCGATAGAGCATGAAAATCTGAACCGATATCAATATAACTGATTTTTGAAAAGACTTGGGGGGGGGGGGATGTTATAGCGTTGAAAACTTTTTAAATTTTCCATATATGTACATATATAAATTTAGTTTTTCACTAATAGCTCCGAAACTATTCCGCGTGCACATATCTAGCTAGTGTCAATCGATAGAGCATAAAAATCTGAACCGATATCAATATAACTGATTTTTGAAAAGACTTGGGGGGGGGGGATGTTATAGCGTTGAAAACTTTTTAAATTTTCCATATATGTACATATATAAATTTAGTTTTTCACTAATAGCTCCGAAACTATTCCGCGTGCACATATCTAGCTGGTGTCAATCGATAGAGCATAAAAATCTGAACCGATATCAATATAACTGATTTTTGAAAAGACTTGGGGGGGGGGGGGGGGATGTTATAGCGTTGAAAACTTTTTAAATTTTCCATATATGTACATATATAAATATCAATATAACTGATTTTTGAAAAGACTTGGGGGGGGGGGGGGATGTTATAGCGTTGAAAACTTTTTAAATTTTCCATATATGTACATATATAAATTTAGTTTTTCACTAATAGCTCCGAAACTATTCCGCGTGCACATATCTAGCTGGTGTCAATCGATAGAGCATAAAAATCTGAACCGATATCAATATAACTGATTTTTGAAAAGACTTGGGGGGGATGTTATAGCGTTGAAAACTTTTTAAATTTTCCATATATGTAAATATATAAATTTAGTTTTTCACTAATAGCTCCGAAACTATTCCGCGTGCACATATCTAGCTAGTGTCAATCGATAGAGCATGAAAATCTGAACCGATATCAATATAACTGATTTTTGAAAAGACTTGGGGGGGGGGGATGTTATAGCGTTGAAAACTTTTTAAATTTTCCATATATGTACATATATAAATTTAGTTTTTCACTAATAGCTCCGAAACTATTCCGCGTGCACATATCTAGCTAGTGTCAATCGATAGAGCATGAAAATCTGAATCGACATCGCTATAGCTTATTTTCTAAAAGACTTGGGGGGGAATAGGTATAGCGCTGCAAACTTTACATTTTCCATATATGTACATATATAAATTTAGTTTTTCACTAATAGCTCCGAAACTATTCCGCGTGCACATATCTAGCTAGTGTCAATCGATAGAGCATAAAAATCTGAACCGATATCAATATAACTGATTTTTGAAAAGACTTGGGGGATGTTATAGCGTTGAAAACTTTTTAAATTTTCCATATATGTACATATATAAATTTAGTTTTTCACTAATAGCTCCGAAACTATTCCGCGTGCACATATCTAGCTGGTGTCAATCGATAGAGCATAAAAATCTGAACCGATATCAATATAACTGATTTTTGAAAAGACTTGGGGGGGGGGGATGTTTTTTTTTTTTTTTTTTTTGGAGGGAGAGCGGGGAGATTTCTCCCAACGGAGACGGTACCGCGACCAAACCAGGTCTATTGTACCCACCCCCCTTTAGTTGGCCAAAAGACCCTCTGCTTCCCAGAGAAACCCAAGAAGGTCTTTTGCCGGTATTACACCGACTCGGGACGCGCCCATCGTACCGTGCCCCAAGTGTCTCCTTCTGGCCCATGCCAGCGCGGGGCAGTCACACAGTAGGTGCTTTGTAGTTTCGTCCTCTTCACGGCATAGTCTACATTCTTGGTCCTCTGCCAGACCCATCCGAAAGAGGTGGTGCTTGACCGTATGGTGGCCCGTCAAATAAGCCACCAACAGCCGTAATTCTCGTCTGTTGAGACCCTTTGTCTCCAGTGTACTTCCGGGAAATATAAATTCCTTCGCCTGACGCATTCCCGGTAGCGATACCCAGTATTTTCTGTGCTCGCTGAGAGCCCATTCCCCCAATAGGGATTGGGTAGTGGCCCAGCTTAACCCACAAAAGGGCTCGGGGCCCACCATTTGGGCATTTGCTCCAGCCCTAGCCAGTTCATCAGCCCTATCGTTACCCGGAACCCCTGAGTGTCCCGGCACCCAACAGAGTGTCACTCTGTTTCTTGAGCCCAGCTCCTGTAGCCTTCCCCGGCATTCCGCCACCAACTTCGAGGACAATTTCCAGGAAGAGAGTGCCTTAATGGCCGCTTGGCTATCAGTGAATATCGCAATGCTGTTTCCTATCATTCCCTTGTTAAGAATGTTTCCACAGCACACATCGATGGCGTGGATCTCGGCCTGGAATACACTTGGTGTTCTTCCCATGGCTATCGAGATTCGCGTGTTTGGTCCAAATACCCCAGCACCCACCCCGTGCTCCGATTTGGATCCATCAGTATACCAGCGTAGTCCCTGGTTACCATCACAGGGATTTCCACTGTCCCAAGCTCCCCCATTTGGGAGGATCGTGCTAAACCTTCTGTTAAAGCTCAGTTCCGTGGTCTTAATGTCCGCCCTTGTGCAGACCGATAGACCAGGAGCTAATTTCATCAGACCAGCGTGTCCGTTGACCCCATCTGCCAGTCCGGATGTTTGTTGGATCCTAAGGAGACTCGATATTGCGACCTTCCTTATATGGATGTGTAATGGCAAGATGCCCAAAATAGTTTCAAGTGCCGCTGTTGGACATGTGCGCATCACCCCCGTCAGAGCTACACAGACCATTCTCTGTAGCCTTCCGCACTTTTGAATCGCCGACACCTGCTGGATCTTTGGCCACCATACCAGGGATCCATAGGTGATTATCGGTCTAATCATCATGAAATAAAGCCACTTAATCATGCTAGGGCCAAAGCCCCAGGTCTTCCCAAAGAAGCTCTTACAGGCCCAGAAGGCCCTAAGTGCCTTCTTCAGGGTCGCATCCAAGTGCGAGTTCCAATTTAGCCGCTTATCCAGGACAATTCCCAGGTACTTGACTTCATTGGAGTACTCGATTTCCGTCCCATTCACTGACAGTCTACCCAATCTGTGCTTATATCTTCTCGTGAACGGGACCACGACCGCTTTTTTGGGGTTGATGTTCAGCCCCCTTTCATGGCACCATTTGAGAACCTTGTCGAGAGCACCCTGCATCACCTCAGTGATTGTTCTCTCGAATTTTCCGGTCACAATGATGGCCAGGTCGTCCGCATAACCAATGGCCCGCAGGCCGTATTCCTCAAGTCTGACGAGCAGGTCATCAATCACAAGGCACCATAGCAGGGGAGAAAGTACCCCACCCTGTGGACAACCTTTAACAGCACTAATGCTGACGCTAGCGTCATCCCACGAGGCGGTAATTCTCCGTTGTCTCAGCATGGCGCCGATCCAATTAATGGTATAATCATCTATCCGTTTTTGCGACAAAGCATCCTTGATAGAGTCGTAACTTGTGTTGTCGAAGGCACCCTCCACGTCAAGAAAAGCACATAGTGCAATATCCTTGTTGTTATGTGCCTTCTCTATTTGCGCAACCAGATGGTGCAATGCTACTTCCGTCGACCTACCCTTCTGATAGGCGAACTGCGTTCCGTGCAATGGCGCGGAGATTCTCAGCTCGTCCCGGATGTGCAGGTCCAGTAGCCGCTCAACAGTTTTAAGCAGAAATGATGTGAGGCTAATAGGCCTATAGGACTTCGGCTTCTCTAGCGGCTTGTTGCCAGATTTGGGGATAAACACCACTCTGACCGCTCTCCACGCGGTCGGAATATGACCCCAGGTGAAGCTAGCCTTAAACAGACCAATTAGCGGGTCCATTATAATATTAAGACTTTCCTGTAGTAATACCGGGAAAATCCCGTCACCACCTGGTGACTTATAAGGGCTAAAGGAGCCAACTGCCCAGCGAACCCTATCCTTGTCGAAAATTCTACCGGCCAATCCAGTGGCTCGTCCAGCCCCTGGGATTGCCGCTTCGATCTCCGCGTGTTCATTGCCCGTCACAATAGTAGAGCCTGGGAAATGAACTTGTAGCAGGGTTTCCAGAGTTTCCCTACGATTTGTAGTGAAGGTACCATCTGTTCTCTCCACTAGGCCCACTCCATTGGAGTGTCCTTTGGCCATTACCCTATGCAGCCTTGCCGCATCAGGGAGGTTTGCTATGCCACTGCAAAAGCTCCTCCATGTATCCCTTTTGGATTTGCGTAAGGATCTGTTGTAATCAGTAAGAGCACATTTGTACTCCTGCCAATTCTTAGTCTTCTTTGCCTTGTTGAATAACCTTCTGACCTGTCGCCGTTTCAGTTCGAGCGTGTCGTTCCACCATGGAGTTCTACGGCTGGAGCTGAAGTTGCGTATGGTCGTGCTCTCCCGAAAGGATGAGATCAGTGTATCCTCTACAAGGTTGGCTGCTAGCTCAATATCATCGACTGACCCGATGTCGGTCATTAGAAGCCCAGCCCTTCGGCTGACGAGGGACTGGAACTCCTTCCAGTCCGTTCGTCTAGGATTAAGAGCGCCTTTGCGCAGATCCGCCCTACCCGGTATGTCGAACCGTATATGTTGATGGTCCGACAGCGAGGCCTCATCCGTTACCCGCCAGTTACGAATTGAGTCTCGCAGGGCGCCGCTGACCAGTGTGAGGTCCAGTACCTCCTCTCTGATTGCATTAATAAAGGTCGGCTTGCAGCCGACGTTAGCTATGTCTAAGTTAGTACCTACCAGATAGTCCAGTAATAACTCACCTCTTTTGTTTATGTCACTGCTACCCCAAACGGTGTGATGAGCGTTGGCATCGCAGCCAAGAATTATCTGCTTACCATGCATACTGCAGTGACGTACCAGGTCCACCACCTCCTTCGGTGGAGCAAATTCTTCTTCGCCGGGGAAGTATGCCGTCGCTACGACGATCTCCGACGACCCCCATTCTGTGGGTATATTGATCTGTGCAGCCACTAGATCTCTGAAAATAAAATTTGTCAATGGAATAATTTCAACACTCTTGTCGACAAGTAACGCAGTGCGTGGTTTGTCCACTGACCGATCATAGATCAACTTACTTGAGAGGGATTGTAGTCCCCGGACCAGGCCACCACTGACCCACGGCTCTTGCAAAAGCGCAAGACCGATGTTCTCCTCGGCGAATATCCTACACAGTGTGGCCGACGCCCCTTTGGCGTGGTGTAGGTTCGCCTGCAGCACCCTAATGGTGCTCATCTCCATCTTTTATGGATCGCTGCACCAAATCCCCAAGCCTATTGCGTCGGGGTCCCTTCCCTCTTGAACCTTTGGTCGGTTTTTCCGGCCTTTCCTGAGGGTTGTTTGTGCTGCGATTGGCCGAAGGCTGAGGCTTTCGTTTGTTTTCCACCCTCTCATCTGCCCGTTTCCTCTCGCGAGCGATCGCCGCTCCGCTGGTAGACGGGCCATCGTGTGGGGTGGGTATTTGGTTTTTCTGGGGAGGTTCCTCGACTCCTTCAGTTTTGGCCCCAGCAGGCTTTTCTTGTTTGTTGGCTACGTCTCTCGAGCCAGTGCTCTTGAGATGTAGCCTGACCTGCCCAAAGCAATAGCTGATCTTACCTCCCAGCGTAACCAGCTTCTGGTAGGAGCAGCCATCCACTGCCAGACGGAGGTGAAGGAATTCACCATGCGTCTGCCTTTGTACCACCGCCCAATGTGCAGCAGCCAAGTCATTCTGAGCTGTTATGAAGGCCAACACCTTTTCATTTGGCAGCTCCAGACTGTGTGGGAAGTACCCGCGCACAAAATGTGTGCGAGGGAATTCTTCCTCAGGGACTATCTTGCAGTCAACACCTGATTTGGCTTGGATGAATCCAAGGTTGGCCTTTGTCCACTCCGCCGTCTCATTATTGACGCACACAAGCATCAACCAATCAGTGCGCCGTAGACAGCTCTCAAACTGCGGTTTGAAATTTCCTGATTTCTCGATGACCGCCTGCAAAATTGCACTCTTGACCCTCTCGATCTGGTCGGCGGTAAGTGACGGAGCCTCCAATGCTGAGACAAAGCCCAGTCTGATGCCCTTTGGCATTTGAACCGTCTGGATCTTTGTCTGCTTCGCACAGGCGCGCTTGGCAGGAGCTCCATCTGTGGGAGAGTTCTGCGAACGTCCCCTTTTAAGTGTGGCAGCTGCCGGAGCCCTAGTGGCTTCTTTTAGGGCGTCTTCCCTCGGCAGTCCTTTTTTAATTGCTGCTTTAAATAGCCGCCGTTCCCTAGAGTTGAGCTTCACAAAACCCACTCCAGATTTCAGGCTAAGCCCCTGAAGGTTGACGTCTCGTACTGTGCTGCCTGACTCCACCGAGCCCTGGCTGCACGCAACGTCCTGCTCCACGGTATCGCTTTCTGAGCTAGAAGACAATATCTCCTGCTGTGGTAACCTGGGCGTTCCTGTCGTGACACTGATTGTCGCAGTCGGGGACCTCATGTCCGTCGTCCTCAGGTTAATACCTCCATCCGAGCGGGAAAGCAGTGTTTCCTTCTGCGGATTTCCGACCACTAAGGTCGATTTATTTTCTCCTACATCAACAGACCACGTGTCTGTTTTCTGAAGCTTGGTACTAACATCGGCGTGCCCAGTGGCTCCGCTGATGCTGGTACTGGAGCTCGGCGCCTCCGCCATCTCCAATGCAGATGTTTTTAGAGTATCATCCAACTCATTATTTGTTTTAAATTCTTTTTCCATATATTATTATTTCTGTTAGGGATGGGGATGGTCACCCATGGCAGAGCCCGTGTACCATGGGAAGTCTTAATTTAAACTGGAGGTCGACAGGTATCCAGAGGGGGGGATGTTATAGCGTTGAAAACTTTTTAAATTTTCCATATATGTACATATATAAATTTAGTTTTTCACTAATAGCTCCGAAACTATTCCGCGTGCACATATCTAGCTAGTGTCAATCGATAGAGCATGAAAATCTGAACCGATATCAATATAACTGATTTTTGAAAAGACTTGGGGGGGGGATGTTATAGCGTTGAAAACTTTTTAAATTTTCCATATATGTACATATATAAATTTAGTTTTTCACTAATAGCTCCGAAACTATTCCGCGTGCACATATCTAGCTGGTGTCAATCGATAGAGCATAAAAATCTGAACCGATATCAATATAACTGATTTTTGAAAAGACTTGGGGGGGGGGATGTTATAGCGTTGAAAACTTTTTAAATTTTCCATATATGTACATACATATATAAATTTAGTTTTCCGCTCATAACCAATGCATAACCAATTGTTGTAAATCTGAAATAAAAAAAAAAAACATTTATTAACTACTTAACACTCAACTTAATTTGTTAAATGATTAGCAAACTTTTAGTGAAGCATACTTACTAAATTATCGATTAGCGAAAATGTTATGGTATCCATACTAGCGTTTACAGCACGCAAAGCTACTTCCTTAAGTTTCAATTCAGGAAACTGGAACAATGTTAATACAAATAACAAACCATAATGATGCAGCCAATGCATCGCTTTGATGGGTATCCGGTGCATAAATGGTAAAGCTGTAGCAATAACTACCCATAAGACCATTGCAACTGTAACACTTTGGGCAGTGGTTAAACCATATATAGACAAAGAATTCACAATAAATTCCAGGCCGAGAAATTGTTGACACATAAAACCAACACCGCAGGCATTAATAACGAAAAAAATAGCTGACACTAAAGCTATATCGGCATTTTCTCCATACTTTAAGTTCGATATCCCGACAGCTTCTGAATTTCCTTTATCAGCATCTTTAATTTGGCCACTAGCTATTAGCCATATTAAAAAAGACTTAATAAACAGAGGTACCAGAGGTATCATTATTTATTACTGTTTTAGGCGTACAAAACTGTTTCCGGGAGTGGGGTTTTAATGGGGCCTATTGTAAATTAAGGACCGATATTAAAAAAATTTCACAGTGACTTCTAGTCCTATAAAAGTGTGAAGTACCAAATTTTATTATTTTAGTTAAGTTTAATTTTAGTGTCGCCAAGTTTAAAATGGTACTAAATATTGTTTTTTGGTATCAGCGTTGCCAGAGTCTTTTGTCAGAAAATCATCAATTGCAGAAAATTTCAGAAATAGTAAAATGAAATTTCGTATGAAAATTAATAATTCTTATGTTAAGAAACATCTTACCTGTCTTGTTAAAAAAATAGAATATTCAAGGAATACATATTAGAAATGCCCTTATCATGGTTGTTGTAAATATTATTTGCCCTTTGATATTATCTTATAAAAGTACAATGAAATTTTACTTTGTATATAATAATTTAATAGTGTAAATGTTTGAAAAAATAGTTAGCTCTAAACTGCTGAAAAAATAATTATTTTAAAGCTTCAACTTTTCTTACACTATAAAAAATAAAATTATTTAAGAATGTTGTACATCATAGAAATAAATCGTTTAAATTTTGCATATATCAGCGGTTTGCATGCACCCTAAATTTTAAATTTAATATAAACTACCTGTGCTTCATATTTATGTGTATCAGATGCTTTACCGAAATTTAGTCATATATATATATATAGATACATTTATATATACATATACATAATTTAAAGGTATATAAATATATGTCTAATAAACTATTAATTTATAAATTATTAAATAATTTATATTATACACTTATATCTATATCATATATATATTTAATAAAAATTAATATATCTCCATTTCTACATAATAATTATATAAATCATGACTAGTAAAACTTTAATTTAGTATCTCCTTTATTGGATTTGTTTTTTTTTTTTTTTTTGATCTGGATTAATAGATACCTATTGATAAAATTTTTGCACAATCACTTGATCACTTAATTGCACAATCATGATGGTGTTGTATATGGGCCCTATTACCCACACACGAGGCAACATATGGCGAAACATGGGCATGTTTCACTAAATGTTACTACGTATGTGGGGATGTTTCTGGTTGAAATTCTGGTTACCTTTTTGGTTTCTTAAATATCAAATATTTTTGATATTTTATGGGATATAAAATATGATAGGTATACAAAGAAAATAAATAAATTTTTCTTTTATGTTTTGGAGTTGTATATTCAAAAAACACGCAATACTGATGTTTCGTTTTTAGTGTAATCGTCTGTGGTAAAAATTGAAACATAAATAGTAACACGTGTTTTGACAAATGTTGCATCGTCTGTGGGTACCATAATAGTAAAAAAAATGTATAGTCCGGCATCACTTAAATGAAACTAGTTTATAATTTTTTTCTTCTTTTTCAGGTAAGTATGGCTTTTGTAAATTCAATTAAATTATTTTTATTTATATCAAATTTCTAGGTGAATTCGTTTAACAAATTGTTTAGGGTACATATTCCGGCTTAAATCTGGTTTACCGACGCAGCTCCAAATAAAAAAAGTACCTAGGGTGATAGCAAATAGAAAAATAAGAAAGTTGGCGCTTAGCTTTCGAGTTATGGACGTTTAAAGTTTTCATATAAAAATGCGATTTTCCACTACATTTCCAAACGTATATGGCTAATATGGATATCATTTCAAAGCTTTTCACTAGATCTTTCTGGACATACAGAATTTATTTGAATATTTTTAGTTTATTAAGAAGTGGGACGAGTTTGCAAAAACAAAAGTTCTTTAGTAAGCATGAAAACAAATGAATTTTTTTTTATAATTGTAATGTATGTATATACTACATACTAATTTATTTAAGAAATTAATTAAAATACAAGTAAAACCTTCTTTATGGTTATGTTATACTAATGAGGAGAGAATCCTTATACATAAATTATGTATATTCAGAAAAATCTATTCAAGAGCTTTAAAATGATACCAATATTGGCCATATACATATGTTTAGAATTGTAGTGGAAAATCGCATATTTATATGAAAACTTTAAAAGTCCATAACTCGAAAGCTAAGCGCTTGCGCCAACTTTCTTATTTGATTTCTTCTTATTTTTCCATTTTCTATCACCCTGGGTAAATTTTTTTTTATTTGGAGCTGCGTCGGTAAACTAGATTTGTTCCGAATTTTTTAAACAAACAACACAATAAACAAAATTGGATTGGCTGGCAAATCAGAAGATTTTGATTTCCTAGTTCTTGAAATGACTCATAATTATTTTTCTTTTACACTATGCACATTTCTTGCCGGACAGACAAAGTTTGTTGGCGAGAGAGAAAAAGAGTAAGCCTACATCGTCGCCCCCTTACCAGCAAACTTTGTCTGTCCGGCAAGAAATGTCCATAGTGTAAAAGAAAAATAATTATGAGTCAATATTTATCATTTCAAGAACTAAGAAATCAAAATCTTCTGATATTGAAATTTGGTATGCTTCAATGGGGAGAAAAAGAGTACCAAAAAGGGGAAATACGCGAAATTTAATTTCTTTAGCTTTTTGGTTCCACAACTGGCAATTTTTTTAATTATCGCTAATATTTGACCTAGAAACATAAACGTCAACATGCAATGTCCTGAGTGAATAAGAACTTTTTGCTCTTCAACTGGTACTTTTTGAATTTCCGTTAGTATTAGACCTAGAAACATAAAATTAAACATGCAAAGTCCTAAGTGAATAAGAATTTGTTAGGGGGATCTTTTGAGTGAATGAGAATATGTAAAAGGGCTTTTTGGTACTTTTTTGTTCTTTAACTGGTACTATTTGAATTTCCGTTATTATTGGACATAAAAACATAAAATTCAACATTAAATGTCCTGAGTGGACAAGAATCTATAAGAGGGAAATTTGTGGTACTTTTTTGCTTTTTAACTGGTACTTTTTGAATTTCCGTTAGTATTGGTCCTAGAAACATAACATTGAACATCCAAGGTCCTGAGTAAATGAGAATGTGTAAGAGGGGCTTTTTGGTCCTTTTTGGTCTTTAACTGGTACTATTTGAATTTCCGTTAAAATTGGACCTATAAACATACATTAAGCATGCATGTTCCTGAGTGAATGAGAATCTGTTAAGGGGATTTTTGGTACTTTGTCTTTCTCTTACTGGTACTTTTTTAATTAAAGTAGTACTTTTTAATTTAATACTTATTGTTGTTCATTAAATAAAAAAAAGAGAAGAGGTTAATAGGTATATGTTCATGAAATATGTATTTTTAATGGAAAATTATTGCAATTACAAACAGTTGCACCCTAAAACGCACTAAATATTGAATATCGCTTATATATTTTTACAGAAGACTGAGCTACACTGCACTTGGGAAGGAAGTTTGAAGCTGTAAGTTTTTCATTCGTTATAAAAAATTATTTTAGAAATATTAAGTATTGTATTTAAAATAAAAATCCATTAAAAATGGTAGCATTAAAGGAAAAATCCTTGTTATTACCTGATAAGATTAAATGTCATGGTATTTTTGTTTATCAAAACGTGAATTATAATATTTCGTTTTGTTTAAATTATAAGTTATAATATAATTTATAAATATTTGTAACATTCTTAAATTAATATTGATATTTTCAAATAAAAAATTACTTCATAATATAACTTAAGAAAACTTCTTTTTTTATTTTTTTTATTTTGGGCATTATAGGAACACAGGATGAAGGAAAATTTAAGTAACTTAGATATAAGTAGAGTTCTTTTAAACTGTTCACATTTAGAAAACCTGAAAAGTTTTTCCAAAAAATATGCACATTTGTTTCAAAATGTTGTAGATATTTTAAATAATGAAAGAAGCAAATATAATAGAGTAAAAAATAATGCGAAAACTTGCAAACGAATATCTGCTGTTGCAGGTCGTATTTTAAAATCAAGAAATGCAATAAATTCTAGTTTAGGAATGTCTAAAAATCTACATTCCGAAACAAACTTAATAAGTAATATTTCTGAAAATGATGCTTCTTTAAATTTAGAAAGTTTTTCAATGGAACAAGCTTATATTTCAGCTTTATTGTCAGATATGGATAACATTCAGAAAACTAAATGTGAACGAAATTTGCATTTACATGATAATAATTTAAAGACTTCAGAAGAAGTTATATTGTTAGAGTCTGAAAATAATTTTTCAGCAAATGAAGAACAAAATGTATCTAATAAAATACAAAATTTTAATTCCAATGAGATTTGTAATAACTCTATATTGGAATCAAATTTAAATGTATTTAATATTGATATGTTCAAAAAAAATTTAAATGAAATCTTGCATGATTCATTTAAGCAATTGTCGGAAAACTTTTTCGAACAATTTAAAGCTATTACTTCCAATTTAAATGATGCTGTAAAAGAAAATTTACATTTAAAGAAGTTTTCTGCAAGTAGTGAGTCAAATTTAAATGACATTAAAGTCTGCTTAAAAGAAATTTTAATGAACCTCCAAGGTAAACAAAATTTAACTATGGATGAAGTTTCTGTAAAAAGTACACAAAGTAAATTGGAGAGTAATAATAAATTAAGAATTGAAAATAAAATACGAGATCATACTCTCAGCCCCTTTGAGATAACAGATGATTCTCTTAATGTATCAGATTTCTTGAAATATAGAAAAGAACCAAATCCGAATGAAAAGTGCAACAGAAACGTAATACGTTCAAAATCAAAGTGCAATAAACCTATTAGAGCATTTAAAGGAAATATTTTTGATTGTTCTTTTACTGTTAATTTAGATACTGTAAAGATAGGAACAACAGACAAAATAACAAAAAAGAAAATTCTCGAAGATCTTATTAGAGAAGAATATTTAAAACATAACAATGTTTGTATTTTGAGCTTCTATAATATAAAACATTGCATTAAGCATACTTTATTGTATGCATATTGTAAATTTAACGATTGCACTACTTTTCGATTTAAAATAAACCCTCAAGGTAATGTAAATGTTTACAGAACAAAAGAGTTGCATCATGCCGAAAATGAGATTAAAGTTGGTCAAATAAGAGGAGTAAAAAGACATGTGTTTAAAAATAAGCTCAAGGGAAAGAAAGCATATTTATTTAGAAAAGAACAAATTTTGAATGCCGCTGATGATATTGCGGAAAAGGGAAATTTTCAAAATATTCAAAAATTAGAAACTTATAGAAAAATAAAATCTGAAGGATACATTGAGAGATGTTATCACAAAGATCCATTCTATGCTCTTTACTTAATGCAAATGGGTCCCTATAAAAACTATATTCATAAGCTTTCTTCTCCCTTTGTTGTTTACACATGGGAGAAATATACATTTGAGACAATCTCAAGCAATAATAAAATCCTTGAAGATTCAAAATTTACATTGCACTTAGATGCTTCAGGGGAAAGTGTAAAAACTTTAAATTGTGCTAAAAAAAGAATTTTAACATATAAAATAGTCCTGCGAAATTGGAAGTTAAAAAAAATTCTTCCTATCGCTGAAGCTATTCTCTCAGCACATACAATGAAGCAAATATGTGACTATTTAGATAATTTGAAGCTATTTTTAAAAGAGCACAAAGTAAAATATCAATTCAAATGGCCTTACTGCAAAAGAGTTTGCACTGACGTTAGTGCTGCATTATATGGCGCCGTGTTAAAAAGTTTTAACAATCAAACATTAATAAAATACATAAATGCTTGTGCCGAATTTTTAAATAAATTTCAAATAAATCCGAATTTAGAACCTAACTTTGTTGTATTGCAGTGGTGTAAATGCCATTACATTCATATTATTTGCAAAGATTTAGACGCAAGGTTAGGCAGGAAACATATTTTAAGGCCTCTATTAAAGAATGCTTTAATAGCTGCTTTTAGTTTAAGTACTCTTGAGGAATGCCAACGATGGTTTAAACGTATTTTTACTGTTTTGCTTACACCATATGAGTGTCATAACTTAGAAACCAACTTTGAGATATTACGTGAATGTTTAATAGAAGTTGATGATCAAAACGTAGAAAATGAATATGACCTACCTGATGATGAAAAAATAGATCCATTAGAATCAATTGCATCTAATAGTCCATTTCGTAAAATGTTTCTTTTAATTTATCAAGAAGTTGAAAGAGATATTAAAAATATTAATAAGGGACAAAATTTAAATAAATATCGTAATGATGAAATGTGTAATTTTATTTTAAATAAATATTGCCCAGTTATTGTTCTCTGGACAAATATTATAGGTATTCATGTCGATTCATCAGGAGAACATATAAGTAATGCTCCTGTAGAATTCACTTACTTTTTACAAAAACATATAATTCTTCCAGAAAAATCTGTTAGAGCCGATGTGTTTGTAAATAAAATGAGAATTGATTATCTCAGTTCGCTGAAGGAATTGCGTTATAACTACAGAATGTTTGGATCAATGGACAAAGAAATTGAAAATACAATAACTAGTTTAAATCAATACGATGGAATTGATAATTATGAAAGGATAAAAAAAGAACATTCTTATATTACTTCAACGCCTATCGAAAAAAAGATTGATAATTCTAAGAGTTCCAGTGTTGAAGTAATAGAAAAAGATCATAGTTATAACAAAGTTGCCATAGATTCTGATCCAGAAGAAGAATGGGGAAAAATAGATTTAGATAAAAAGCAAGCCATTCGACCCAAAATGATGTTTGAGTCAAAAGCAACTAAGGCAGTTATGCAAATTCGAAAAAATAAAACAAAAAGAAATGAAATAAATGTCAATAAAGAAAATTTATTTCTTTTCAAATTTGACCTACTTTTTTCTCAAATTAATAATGTAACTGATCCAATTAGTTTCGGATTCTATGATTATGTAGAAACTTCCGACTGGAATTCCTTAAATAATGGAGAACAATTAACGAATTTTGTTTTAAATGCTTCTTTGTTAGCTGTAATAAAAGAAAGTAGATCAATTGATTGCTTCTGTTTACCTTGTCAAATTGATAATATACAGTTTGATATATTGAAATTGCTAATGCAAAATCAACCTGAATGGTTATTTATACCAATATTGTGTTCTGGCCATTACTCATTATGTGCTCTAAAATTTTCTTCGCATGAATTCATGTATATAAATTCATTACCAGGCAAGGGCGAAGGAGAGCGTCTTTTTGATATGTTTATAAGTACAATAAAGGAAAAAGCTTTATGGCATTTTTGCCCAATATTAAAAAGAGATTTGCAAACAGATGGTACAAGTTGTGGTATATTTGTATTAATCTACGCATCGAAATTGCTAAAACATGAGCCTTTAACAAACTTAATAAAACCCAATAAGTTTCGAAAAGATGTAAAAAAATTGTTGTTAAAACATCAAGGTGATAAAACAAGATTCTGTTGCCATTGTGGATGTTTAAAAAAAGAAAATATTAATAATTTTATATGTAAGGGCTGCGGTTACTACATTTGTTCAAATTGTATACGCAAACATTGCGCAAAAATGTCGAATATTTGCAAAGTTATTGAACAAAATTTATTGTCAATATAATATAAAAACATGCTGTGATATATACTGTGATGTATTTAATATAAATGGAATGTATGCCTAACGGGGATGCCAACCATTTAAAAAAAAGGCAACGCACATCGCATAGTACCTCTCGGGTTGTGTGGAAAACTATGCAAGTTAATTTCAAATTGTGTAACGTTTTTATAAAACCAAAAAAAAGTTAAAAGTTCTGACAATCGTACGTTTTGAAACCGCAAAACGCCAGATTTATTTCACTATGTTTTGAAACTCGTGCGTTTTGCTTCTAGTTCCCTTGAGCAGACTTCTTCTTTTGATTTACATAACACCTTTTATACGATTTCATGTCAGAATCGCGATGTTAAGCGTTTTGCGATTGTCAGAACATACCCGTATCGTAATTTCTGAAAATCAAACTGATTTAAAATTAAAGATGTTCAAATCATTTTATTTATAATAAATTTTATTTAAACATATCGAAATATACCAGATTAATAATCAAAATACTGAAAACGGCCTTATCGATTTGTAATCGCTTTCAATAACGTTTATTTTTATTAAAATACAAGTAAAACCTTCTTTATGTTTGTGTTATACTAATGAGGAGAGAATCCTTGCCCATGGGCAAAGGCCGTATATGCAGAGCAGCTTTAGTTAGCGAAGCCAGTGCTCGTTATACCATGGAGGAGAAAATCTTTGCGCCCGGCCGACCTAGACCTAGGTGAGAAATGTCCCGTTTTTGAATCAAAAGGCTTTTGTCCTAGTGTTTTGCTAAATCCCATCTTGATGCAGAAGGATGAAATATTAAAAGTCCTCTATATAATGAAAACTTAGCACCATCCAGCAATGGTATCTTATCGGAATTACAAATACGCTTACGTAAACGTGATTATGATTTCTCCAAAAGTAAAGAAATGGTGGCCCAAGCAGAAAATAAGCCGTGCGTATAAACGTAGTAATAATAATAGTCAATGGTCCTCTAAAAGGGGTTTTCTTTACAGAATCATTAGTGTAAACTATTTTCGTTCTTTTAATGGATGAGTCCTTTTTGTAGAAGATTCCTTTAACTAAAGCTATGTTCACACCTATTAAATATTTGACGTCCTACAAGTAACCACTAGTTTTATTGGAAACATGTTTGCTTTTGCAAAACGTCTGCTAGATGACACATCATCTTCTTACAAATAAAGTTTAGTATGTAAATCAATAGAAATTGATGAAAACAAAGCTTGGTTTATCAATAAAATATTATTTATAGTAATTAATAAAAAACAATCTTGATATTTTTCCATATTTTAAATTTTTATAATTATTTTCATATAAAATATGTACAATGTACAAAATTCAACCTTTTTTAGAAGATTTGTGAAAATTTTAAAGTTTTAGTTAAATGTTAAGAACGAAAAACATTCTTTACAAAATCAGTAAACAAAATTAAAAAAATTAACACCGTTACCCCAAAACTTTTTGTTAATTATTTTTTTTTATAAAAATAAATGCATATAAGTTTGCAGTCAACCAAATTGAATAAGAATTTAAATTAAAATTTTTATTGCTTTTACGAAAATACCAAATAAAAAAAGAAATTTTTTATACATTTTTTATAACATTATTTTTAGTTCTTTTATTTATTTTTATTTTTAATTATTTATTTTCATATTGTTAAATTTTCAGTACATTTTTTGGCAAAAGTGCACTTTACGGGACGTACGGAAAAAAAAAAAGTTGGACCCCCTCTGGAATAAAAAAAGAAAAAAAACAAAATTAAAATTTAAGGGGGCTGAGGCCCCTGGGATCAAAAAAAGCGGCCCGCCCACTTAGTGGTATGTGTGGGTACTCAAATTAAAGGTAATTGTTTAAAAAATACGAAATTAATAAAATTTAGGTCGAGCGGGACTTCTGGGTCCCTCTGGGGCTAAAAAAATTGCCCCTCCCACCCTTATAACTATGTGTGGGTACTCGAATGAAAGGTATTTTGCTTACGATTGTAAATATTTTGTTTTTATATTACTTTTTTAATGTTATACCTATGCGCTAAAATTTTTAAATGAGTTTTATTTTTTTGTAACTAAAGCTTTTTTGTATAGCCGGCCTTCGGCCGGGCGCAAGGATTTTCTCCTCTATGGTATAACAAAGACCGGCTTCGCTTACTAAAGCTTCTCTGCATAGCCGGCCTTCGGCCGGGCAAAAAGATTTTCTCCTCTATGGTATAACAAAGACCGGCTTCGCTAACTAAAACTTCTCTGCATACCTATAAAAGATACATAAATTAACCTAGAGGAAAATATTAAACGAATACAAAAACAAAATACATATTTGCAATCGTGAGCAAATTACCTTTAATTTGAGTACCCACACAGATATACATAAGATTTATGGGGGACACTTTTTTTGCCCCAGAGGGCCCTAGAAATGCCGCCCACCTAAAATTTTATTATTTTCGTTTTTGTTGCACAATTACCTTTAATTTGAGTACCCACACATACCATTCAGTGGGCGGGGCGGTTTTTTGGACCCAGGGGTCCCCACGGGCCTCAGCCCCCTCAAATATTAATTTTGGTATTTTTTTTTTGTAATTCTGGATCGGGTGGCATATTTTTTATATTTTTTTTTTCGTACGCCCCGTAAAGTGCACTTCAGCCCATTTTTTTGTACTGTTTGTTTTTAATTAAGTTAATTTTAAATTTCATTAAGATAAGTTTTTCGTTTCGTTAAGAGAAGGCTTTTCGACAAGGGGAAGAGGAGATAGTTCTTGTTTTGTTTTATGTATTTTAATTTAAGAGCAGAAAGGTTTTATAGTTTTAAAAACTTAGTTTTTTGTATTTACTTTAGTTTTTAACATTTTTTTTATTTAAACAAAACTATGAGGATTTCGTACGCATCGAAAGTCTTTAAATGCGAACAATTTAAATTTAAGTAGGGTTCTTCGAGAGTATGAATTTCCTCCAGTTTTTGCAAATACAGTGGTTGATTAACGTCAATGTTTTCGGAAATTTCATCTTGTTCAGCCGTTGGGACAATGTAACGAAGTCAAAATTGTTTAAATTTATTTTTACAATGATTTACGACATTTGCACCCCAAACAACCATTTGTGGAGAAGATGAAGCCTCCGACACTGGATCAGTTGCTTCCGAAACACGTTCTGGAATGGGTTCCAGCTAAGGAATATTGAACTGTAAGTAATCTTAATTAAATTTTGCATATTATTAACTTACCCCAGCACCAGTTATCGCAACCTGACGCATTTTTTTGTCAGTGCGTATATCTGGCCTTGCTCGCAACGGCGTGCCACGAATACCCAAACGTGGCGTTCTTATAGACCCCATGGAACTTGGTGTCCCATAATTTAACGGAGAACATAAATCAATTTCACTCATATTAACACCCAAACCTCTAGCCGGGCTAGTGGCTGGTAAACTAATATTACCCGGTGAATTTGGAGGCATCCGCATAGGCGTTTCAGCATCTTGCACATTAATAGCTATTATAAAAGAAAAACTTAAACTATGGACTAGATAGTAAATGTTTCCTATAACATACAGCGTGTTGGCGTCTTTTGACCTTTCGAGTTTATGCCGCCATTAGTTCTTGCTGGACTTATGCGTGTTGCCAGACTAGAGAACGTTTTGAGTGCTGCCTAGCTTAAAGTAGTACTAAAAACATAGGCATGTTTCATCAGGTTTGGTAATGTTTCTTGTTAAAATTCATTTTAAATTTTAAGTTTTTCAAATATTAAAATAAATGAAAGAAAATGGGATAATGATGAAAACTTCAAATAATAAAGAATGATTATAAAAATATATAATTTCATAAATATAAAAAATGAGTATACAGTATACATATTTGTTTTGTAGTGGTATATTCGAAAAACACGCAAAACTGACGTTTCATTTTTAACTTCATCGTGTGTAGGAAAACTAAAACATGAGCAATAACACGCGTTTCAACTTCGTCTGTGAGAGCATACAATTTGATGTGGTAATTTACAGGGTGTAATTTTTATTCAATATGTGTAAAAGTAAACAAAACACCAAGGCAATAATTTTTTTTACAACTTTTTTTTTGTATTAAGAAAGCTATAATTAAAACTGCTGGCTTTCTCTATTACGATTTTAAAAATCTTTGAATTTTGAGTTCAACAAAGCTTTCAATGTTTCCTAAAGTTCGATGCACTCTATAAAAAAATTGTACTTTTGCCTACTTTTCTTTTGCAGAAATTTAACTACATACATATAAATTTGATTGTCAATGAAAATTTTTGGCAAATTTTATATGAAAATAAGCTTTCTGTATGAGAATTTTAATTAATATTAATAGCCTATTTCCGATGTGCGAAAGAATTCTTTCTTTCGTATAACTACATTGAAAACAAAAACAAATCTAAAAATTTTTAGAATTTGTTTTTGTTTTCAATGTAGTTATACAAACATTTTTAGATTTGTTTTTGTTTTTTGTAGTTATACGAAAGAAAGAATTATTTCGCACATCAGAAATAGGCTATAATATTATTTTTTTTTTTGTTTCAATGTAAATTCCCAAAAGAAACATTTTTTTTTACTTTCAAAAACAGGCACTGTCCTTTAATTGAAATTTTTTATGCGAACATAAACGTCCAAGTTTGTAAAATTTAGCGTAATTATATATTAAACCTCTTTTTATAAAATTCCTTTAAAGGACCTTATATAAGCCTGAGCTATTTTTTAGTGAAGACAAGTATAGTTACACCTGAACTTAAAATAGGTTATAGCCACGTATTATTGTGGTAAACAAGTTTATTTTTAAGGCCCTTATCATGTAAAACGCAGTGCAACTCCAAAGAATTACATTGAAACCACAAACAATGTCATAAATATTTTGTAATTCTGTTGTTGCTTTCTACAGATATTAACTAAAACTAAAATATATTTTATTTATCCTTTATTTATTAAATTGTTGTCTATTTTATTTCATGCTTGAGGTTCAATTTTTCATAACAAAAATTATAAACATTATAATTAATATAATTTTATTATGTAAATTAACCAATATTTCGATATCGGTGTGTATCATCGTCAGGGAAAAATACAACTACAAAATATTTTTAATATAATAAAAAAACAATAAAACGGTTTTACAATCCAAATATTTTATAACAAATTATCTAAGCTTAACAATTAGTTTAATTTCCCTACCTGTTTTTGTAAACTAAAGTAAAATACACAATTTAATATTTAAAAAAAAGCATTAAGCATTTTTTGTGTTAAATAAAAATAAACTTTCCATTCCTGAATAACTTTATTTTATTTGGTAGCACTGCAAATTTCAGTCTGTAACAGTGATGGAAACTCAGAACTATGGTACTATTTTCAGTACTTTTTCTTTTCATATATACCACAGTACCCCCGCGTCAGTTTTAGTACTCTTATATATTTATGCTTGTAAAGAAATCCAAGGTGACTTTTTTAAAAATTGACAACATATTCGACTTGCCAATAACATACAGGATAACATACAATTTATTGTTCTTTTTCGTTTCATGTTTTGTCGCAAAAATATTGATATTTTTCAAGCACAAATGTCATTTAAAATGCGTTTCGACTACATAGATTCGATAAGTGTATAACACAGTATGTATTCACTATTTTTACTCACCAATAGTTTACAAACATATTTTGAACACCACTAGAAAATATGTAAAATAAAGTTTTCGCTCGGAAAATGAGAACGAAAATAAAACGATGCATTGAAACTTTGCAAAAAATGAAGGCTACTTCAATCAGTAAACATTTATACATTTCTAGAAAGTATATGCACTTACATATACACAGAGAAAAAATACCAATGTCAAATTACCCAGGCGCAATGCTGATTGAAATTCATAGTAAATTTCTACTAAAGTACGGACTTTATTTAAAATGATCATTGTTTCATATTAATTTTAAATGTATAATGTTAAAATAACATTTTTCAATATGGAATCCATAAAATCCCGTTTTACTTATTTTGTGTGAAAACAAACACAACACTACAGGAAGAAAAACAAGAATTTTTTATTTTCATATTTAAAAAGAAGAAAAATTCCCGTATTCGGTTTCTTTTCGTTATAATTATTTAGTTAAATACATCCAATTTTCGAAGTAGAATGATGACGAAATCATATCGGGCCTTTTCTGCTGGTGTCTTTTAACTATGAGTGTTTCTGGAAACATCGGGGAAAACAACAAAGTGCAACAGGAAAATAAATAAGAATATTCTTTCTCTCTGCCTAGTTCAGGGGAAATTGTTCACAATCATTCTAAAATAAAAACATATGTTGTATTCTTCTCACTGTTATTTCACACTTAAAATGAATTGATTCGACTTTATATTCACGTTGTTTCAACTTGAAATAACTTTAAGCCAACGTGATTCGTAGTGTTATTTCAATATCAATGTCTTTTTGCTCTAACTTTGCAGGAATGAATTAAAGTTATTTTAATAGAAAAAATGTTGCTTGCAAGTTATTCATGTAAATCATGTAAGATTAACATGGTGTAACTATTAAGTGAAATCACTGCCGAAAAAATGTACAATCAACCTCGTTTTCGACGATTTTACTTTGATTTTTCCTGTATGTATTTACATTTGCATTTACATATATATTTATATCATACTGAATTAATTGTTAGTTTGTTTACAAAAATTTTATATTATTTTATTAAAATTAATTAATTTTTTATTTAATTTTTTTTTTAAATTTTTGAATATTTTGTGTTTTTGAACATATTTTATAATAATAATAAATGTTTTATAAAAAAAGTACTAAAATTTTGAATAAAGTACTCTTTTGCTTAGGGGTCAGTACCATCCCAATGTTTCAACTTTCCATCACTGGTCTGTAAAGCAAAATAAAAACACTCATTTCTGTCTGTAACATTTCTCAGAGATTTACAACTTGCTCTCTTTGAATTGAGTGAAAAAAAAAGTTTGTCAGCAAAAGTTTGTTATTTTCTCGCGGGTTGTGGCCAAGTATCAATTCAGTTGAAAGACTCAGTTGACAACTGAATTGAACCGTGTATGGGGCGCATAAGGCAATGTGGCAATGAGTAAAAAAAATAAGTATATTACTTATACAAAACAAAAGTATTGTTGTTTCTTTTCAACCAGTTGTCTGGTAAACCAGTGACCGACTGATTCAAAATACCCAAGTGAACGATTGAACGAAATTGAACGATGAAACTGACCGGCCGGTCATCGTTCATCCAGTGTTGCCAGTGAAATTTCGAGAAAGATACATTTTTTTTTCCAAAATGATACATATGGGAAAACATTTGAAAATCTATTTTAATGTTATCAAAACAAATTCATTTTTGTTAAAATTAATATACGAGTTAAGGCGTTTATACTAAGGCGATTATATCAAAAAGTTCATATAAATTTCTCTTCTAAAATTTCATCTTAACACACATACACAAGAATAAGCAAGCTACAGAAGAACTTAGAAAACCTAACAACAAAATACATGTTATTTTTGTATTTAGTTGTCACTGTTTTTTTAGTATTCATAACGAAATGATAACTTAAATAAACTTTGTCAGAGTAGGAAAGTTTAAAATTTGATTTCTGTACATTTTGCGCACAGATTCAAAAGATACGAAAAATATCAGGATTATACATGGTACCTGAAGTCATCAAAAGGTACGAAAAATGTATCTTTCGTATCCTAATGGCATCACTGCGTTCATCTGACTGATCCGTTCAATTGATCCAGTTCGTTCATGACCGACACAACTCTAGCAAATATGGTGTTCTATGAATAAAATCTACAAATTTGCCGGTTTATAAAATCCGATAACTGATTTTGGTAGCACGTTACTAGGGATATTAAGGTCGCCAGTTGTCACTTTCGACAAATCAAAACTTTGGGGGGTATTCCATATTAAAGAAAAAAAATTCAAAAATTTACCCAAATGTTGTTACATGAATAAAATCTACAAATTTGCCGGTTTACAAAATCCGATAACTGATTTTGATAGCACGTTACTAGGGCTATTAAGGCCGCCAGTTGTCACTTTCGACAAATCAAGCTTTGGGGGATACTGTTTGTTAACCTTACCGACAGTTTGTTAAATTTCTTGATAAATTAAATTAATTATATATTGTGAAAAGGGCCGTGAATCGTATGAAAACAAATTCTGCTTAATTCAGAATTAAAAAAAAATATTTAAAATTAAACATGAGTTTTATGGGTTTCACTACACAGTTTTTCGTAAACAATATATTTCTGCACAATTTAACATTTTATCTAAAAATTTCATTCTCCATATTTTCGTGCATTGATGTATCATGTTTGCGGCTTCGAATCGACCTCTGCAATATACGTGGGCTGAGGACGAATTTTTTCTCTGTATATGCCCATGCTTGTCTTTATCGGCCGGATGTTTTCGCCTTATGTGAAACTCACGTATCTGAAAATTCTGATCCACTTGATTTTCAGATTCATGGGTATCACCTCTTATCCCTCTGTTGAATCGAGTTCAACAGCTATGAAAATATTTTTTTTTTGTATATACTTGTCAGGGCTTAGGACCGTAGATTTGCCATTCCTGAATAATTATATTTACTTATTTTTTGTACATAAGCCAAGAAGTCTTTAATTTTGTTCCTATTCTCTTTTGAAACATTTTCTTTTCTTTCCTTTTTTTGAGTTAGTTATAAGTTGAAGCTGAAAGCAATAAGAACGAATAAAGTCTAGCATTGAATTGAGCCACCTGCTGTTTTAATTTGCTTAAGAACAAATTTATTGGGAAGAGGAGTTACCTCAAGCCAACATATGGTCCTTCGAGAAGTCCTAGAGGAACTAGGGCTGGATAGGTCGAGTGAATTGTCCACTTATTTCTTGTTCCACCGCAACAACAAAGGCAAATAACACTACCGAAGAATTCTGTTTAAGACAAAAACAGGATAGGCGCCCATAGTGCGCGATAAAGTACATCAACAAGGAAATGTAGAAAGTGCCTAGGGGGGTAAATATAGCGTCATAAGCTCCAGTCGTAGCCAGAGAGAAAAAACCAACAACAACTTCAAAGAGAAAGAATTAGGTATGTACAGTGTTGAAATTATATTTGTGCAATTACTATCTATATGAAAAAAGTGTTAAAGGTATTTTAAAATAAAAAAAAAAACGAACCGTTGTAAGCAAGGCGTTATACATATGTATAATAAAAGGAAACAAAAACAACATTCGCAGTATTAAAAGTAAATACATATTTCAAGAATATAAGCCCATCACTGATTTATAAAATACCATCTCCGTTACAAAGTACCACCACTGGTAAAATTTTAACGAGACAGAAGCAGTTTAGGCATATGTAATAGTACATAAGGCTGTAAGCATACTCATCTTAGGCTAGATTCAGACCGTGATTTAAAAATCATGTCTTTTTTTTAATTCCTTTTGAAAGTTGCTTCCAAAATCACAACAGATTCAAACGAAGATTTTTTCCCCATGATTTTAGGGTTGATTTTTTTTCCCATTATCGGTAATTCTTCTTTACTTGCTTATTTATAAAAACAAACAATTTTAATGCGCTCCATGTTTTGTATTGTAAGGAGATGTTGCCACATTGAAATAAAAAATAAAATGAAGCAACATAACAAAAATACGAATGTGTGCAAAGAAAAATATAAAAAAAGACACAGATATCAGAAAACGTGTTTTTTTCTCTACCCCTCTTGCTTTTCTACACCGTTCGCCTACAAACACAAAAAATCATGTCTTAAAAAACATGGAAAAAATCACCGTGTGAACCGCGTGTTACTCACACAGCTGTACCCGATTCCACACGATCCTATATTAAACAACTGCTTGATCAGAGCAAACGAACGGCGATTCAAAGCAACAAGTATCAAAGTGGTGTTAAAAGAATTTGTATGTACATAAGTGCCGGTGTGAATATTAAAGAAAGAAAAAATAAGGAAAAAAAAAGGATTAATTTGTGTTAAAGAAATAATAAAAATTCCACAAGAATAAAGCCAAAAAATATACAAACCCACATACATAAATACATTGTTCATTAACGTTGCACTGCAAATTCCACAAGAAGAAAACAAAACAAATTCAATTGTTAACAACAAAAAGGGTTTCTGATAAGAGTTTAAACAGGGGAAATAAAAGGCGAGTGGTGTTTTAAATATTTTCTAATTAAAATAATTGAAGTAAACGTGCCAGTGGATTAAATAAAAAAGAAAGATTTTGCAAGCGACAGTGGGTCACAAGTGTGGTGAGCGACTTTGATGGGTATTAATAAAAAACTTAAAGGAGAAAATTAATTTGTCTTCTAAGGGGTCAAGGTAATTAAAATACAACAACAAGGCGCAGTATAAATTTAAAAATTATTTATTTGTTAGTATATATTTTACGATGCGGCGAATGGACACAAGCTAGAATAAAATTTAATTGTAAAAAATAGTTGCGCATATAACAATATCAGGGTAAATACCAATTTTACTTATCAACATAAACCAGAATGGCCGCAAGAAGAAGATGTAAGTTTGACATCAACCAGGTGGAAAGTTTTTGCAGGAATTTTGATGCAACAGCAGCAGAAGAACGAACTGGTCCATACTTAGAAATATCCATCAACGAGTTGGATAGAAGATGGACAAGATTAAATGAATCGTTCGAAAATTATATGACAGAAGGTGATAAAGAAGGGGACCTAGACTGCAACGACGAATTAGCTATAAGCTGCGAAAAAACTTGCGAAAACGCCCACAAAACCAAGGCAAGAATATTAGGGTTATTGACTTCATGGACATTAGCAAATGAACCCCAGGGAGGCGACATTGCAGTGGCACAGCAGTCTTCGACGACACTTAAGTTACCACCATGTGTAATAGAAACTTTTGGAGGAGGTTATGCACAGTGGCCAGCGTTCAGGGACATGTTCCAGGCCGTGGTGGGAAATCATCCTCATTTATCTGACGCTCAAAAACTGTATCCTTTGCGCAGCAAAACGAGGGGGGAGGCCAACCAAACCGTAAAACGGTTTGATTTGGTAAATGAAAATTTTGCTTTAGCCTGGGAAGCTTTGAAAAGAAGATTTGAAAATCCAAAAATCTTAGCTCATCAACAAATGAAGCAGATGTTCAACATCCAAGCTATACACACTGAGAGCGCTTAATCCATTAGAAATGTGCAAAGTATGCTAAATGAGAGTTTGGCTATTTTCGATTCTCTACATCTCACAAGAACCTGGGATGCCATATTAATATTTATGTGTTTCCAAGCTTCCTGAAGAAACCACGAGGGCATGGGAGAATACTTTAACTGACCACAAGAGTTGGCCTACTTGGCAAGATATGTCGGACTATCTCTCCAATAGAGTGGAAATGTTGGAAACTGTTTCAGACCTGAGAAAGCCCGGTAGTAAAGATAATTTAGGAGGTAAGCCCGAATCATTTTACTCTCACGTAGAGCAAAGTACAGAAAAGGGTAACTGCAAATTGTGTAATCAAAATCACAAGATGGCGATAAGCCAACAATATCTGGGAACCAACGGTCGAACGGGCCCTTTAACCCCAGGTATCACCAGCGGCCGCCCCCGGTGGGCGCTCCGATACAAGAGCTAGCAGTGTTTTGACTCATTTTTCCCGCAATGAAGGAACCACTGTTTTACCCACTGCATTGGTAAACATTGAAGAATGTGGAGAACATTTTACGATTCGAGCGTTATTAGATGCAGGGTACGAAAAAACATTTATTTCCTCCAGAATTCAACAAAAGCTTTCTATACCGGTTGAAAGATACAGTTCGAAAATAGCTGGACTGGGAGGAACTGTAGTCGGAAATTCAAAAGGAAGATGTGTTTTAACGCTAAAGTCAAGATTGTCTGATTTTAGAGTGCAAGTCCAGGCCATTGTAGTGCCTAAACTATCAAATTTACTGCCCTCAAGGCCGCTGACCTTTAAGAGTCTGAAAATCATAGAAAAGTTAAATCTTGCGGACCCCTACTTTTTCCAACCTGCCACTATATAATCATATAATGAAATATTATTATTTCATTCTATTCCTATATTGTAGTGTAGTGTGCTTGTTAAGTCTAACGTCTTGCATTAAACAGCAAGACGTGTGGGTTTTTCATCAACAACAAATAAAATCATTTATGATGTGCTGGCAAATTCACATGCTTGCATTAAAACACAAATCGTGTGAATTTGCATCGCCAGCAAACATATAAATGATTTATTCTAGCAAGTAAGGAAACTATTGTTAGTTTTAAGTTTTTCAATTCTTTTAATTAAAAAGTGTCGTCCAAACAAAAAGAAGTCTATTTATTTATTTCGGAAGAACATAATTGGCGACGAGGATTAAAACGGCGAAACAAAAAATTTAGTATCGAATAATACAGTGTTTTTTCTTCTCCTTCGTATTAAAACTGAATAATTTATAATTGGTTAAAATCAAAATAGCTTGAAATTTTCATTTAAACAGTAAAATTATCAAAAGAGAAAAATAAAGAAAACTTTTTGGTGTGTAAAAATAAACAAACGGCGAAACAAAATATAGGAAAAAAATATTATCAAAGAAAACTTTTTAGTGTGTAAAAAGAAACAAACTAAAATTAAACAAAACTTAAATATCTAAATTAACTATTAAAAGCTCAAACACCGAACGTAATATATAAATTAGTCAATAAAAAGAACACCAAGTAAAGAACTCAACAATAACCAATAAGGAAAAAACACATCTTATAAAACAGTAATTCATCCAGGAAAAAAAGATTCATCAGCTACACTTGACACCACAACAGAAAAACGAAGTAATTATATATAATGTGCATAGGGGGGAAGTGAATCGTCAGATCGGAGAAATGCTTAAAGATGGCATTATTAGGGAGTCGAATAGCCCTTATAATAGCCCAATTTGGATTGTGCCCAAAAAAAAAAAATTAGGTCGTGATAATGGAGAATCGTGATCGATTATAGGAAACTGAATGACATGACAATTGAGGACAGATTTCCCATGCCAAATATTGAAGACATATTTGACAAGTTGGGAAATTGTCAATACTTTTCCACCATTGACCTGGCAAAGGGCTTCCACCAAGTGGAAATGGACCCTGACGGCATACACAAAACCGCGTTCTCGACGGCAAACGGTCATTATGAGTTTTTGCGAATGCCGTTTGGGCTTCGCAACGCCCCCGCCACATTTCAAAGGCTTATAAACAACATCTTACAAGAGTTTATAGGCAAAATTTGCCTGGTGTACTTAGACGACATCCTGGTTTTCTCTACTAGTATAGAGGAACATATGGAGTCTCTAAGTAAAGTTCTTAAATGCCTTCAGAATGCTAACCTTAAAATTCAGCCAGATAAGTGTCTATTCTTATCAAGAGAAACTGAGTTTTTAGGGCATATTATTACGCCGGGGGGAATCAAGACCAATCCCAGAAAGATCGAGGCCATTGATGCTATACAGCTGCCTACTACTCAGAAACATATCAAATCGTTTCTGGGTATTACTGGCTACTATAGACGGTTCATCAAGGACTATTCTAAGGTAGCCTACCATCTTATTAAATATTTGAAAAATAATGCGAGACTTAATACTAGGGACCCTGAATATGTGGAAGCGTTCCACAAACTGAAAATATTACTGAAGAACGACCCCATACTTATCCACCCAGATTTCCGCAAACCTTTTACGCTAATCACGGATGCGAGCAATTTTGCGCTTGGCGCAGTGCTCACGCAAGATAACAGACCTATTGCTTATGCCAGCCGTTCCCTTAACGGTCATGAACAACGTTACAGTACCATAGAAAAGGAATTGCTTGGCATGGTTTGGGCAACAAAACATTTTCGTCCGTACTTATACGGTCGTAGTTTACAATTAGGACCGACCATAGGCCACTAGTATGGCTCAATAATATGAAAGAGCCAAACTCTAAGCTACAACGTTGGAAAATAAAATTAAATGAATTTGACTTCCAAGTTGAGTACATTAAGGGGAAGGAAAACGTTGTTGCAATTAGGACCGACCATAGACCACTAGTATGGCTCAATAATATGAAAGAGCCAAACTCTAAGCTACAACGTTGGAAAATAAAATTAAATGAATTTGACTTCCAAGTTGAGTACATTAAGGGGAAGGAAAACGTTGCTGCAGATGGTTTGAGTAGGATAACACACGAAGGTATGGGAAATGCGAAGATAGAAGAAGGATCAACTGGGACAGACATTCTTATTAATTTAAACGAAATATTCAACCCTGAGGACAACATGGAAAATGACATTGAAACAGTTCACAGTGCGGAGACTGATGATACTTATTTTATATCGATTACTGAGAAACCTCTAAATTTGTTTAAAAATCAAGTTATTTTTAACTATGGTACCAAAGAATCCACGAAATTAAAAATTGTTCATAGGAAAAAGATAAGGAAATCCGTAACGGTGATAAGGGGAACAGATTTAGGGAAAACACTATTAGAATGTCTCCCGGAGAGGGGATTGGTAGTAATTTTTTGTGAAGATGACTCACTTTTCCTGAAAATTCAGGATACCTATAGAAAATACTTCGCTAACAATAATAACCTGAAGGTTTTAAGATCTAAAATATTGTTGGAAGACGTCACGAACAGGGAAGTTATTCTAAGAAAAATTGAGACAGAACATCTTAAAAACAATCACCGCGGAATAAATGAGGTATTTACAAATTTGAAGATGGTATGTTTTTACCCAAATTTACAAAAGGAAATTCAAAAATTTGTAAACAACTATGAGATATGTAATCTTGCAAAATTTGACAGGTGTCCGATTAAACACGCATTTAACATCACAAATATCCCTAAAAAACACATAGATCTTTGGTGCCCACAGAGGAACATAATCTATCTTACTAGCATAGATAAATTGACTAAATATGCCACAGTTGAAAAACTAAAAGACCGAAGTTGGTTATCTCTCATCAACGGACTGAAAAAGCGAATTCAGTACCTGGGAAAACCAAGAATGATCGTAATGGATAATGAATTCGATACTCTTAATGTCAAACAGTTCCTTACTGACAACGAAATAAATTTTCATCTAACCACTGCATATTTAAAAACCGGGAACGCAGACGTTGAAAGGCTACATTCCACACTGAACGCACACATAGATTACTCAACGCCGACCCAAACAATGAACCTGATTTACACGGTAATGTATTTAAGGCAATAACAGCATATAATCAAACTATTCATTCAACTACGAGACACAAGCCAATTGACTTTATTAATAACCTAATATCAGCGGACGATTTGGAAATGTTTGCCACTAGGCAACGCGAAGCAAAGGAAAAACGAATTGAACAGTTAAATCAGGGAAGAAACCAAAGTGTCGATTTTGCCAATGTATTTGTAGATAATAACAGGGTTAGCAAGTCCCGACCAAAATATAAGAAAATTGAGAATTTTAGAATACAGGGCAACTATATTACCTCGAATAATGACAGATTTAAGAGGATTTACAGGACACAAGTGAAAAGACGACAAAAATATCAAAACTGAGTATTACAGAATAATAAGTATCTAAGAATAAAAAAGAAGGGAAAGAGAACATTTTAAGAATGATGAATACTAATAATTTCAGGTGCCAAAAGGATCATTACGATGTTTAAGACCTTGGTGTACCTCTCACTATGGGTAACAGTAGCGACACAGACCATACAAATTCAGGAGATAAACAGCGACCAGGGGTTATATAATGCTGCAAATGGGGACAACGGATCTACCCACGGAGTATAACGAACTCATTTTGAAAATTAACAAAACTGAAATTCAATTGGCATACGATTTATTACAGAATGAATTTAATGAAAACCCATTTTTGCAGACTACCATGACTAGAAGATATTTGAAAATGGCTGAAGCCGAAAAAAAGTTATTTAGCATCAGACACAAGCGCGGACTTTTTAATGCTTTGGGCAGTGGAATTAAATTTCTGTTCGGAACCCTCGATGATGAGGATGGACATGAAATCCACGAAAGATTGAGGACAATAGAAGAAAGTACGTTGACGCAGGACGATATTAACGAAATTTTATACCATATAAACAATGAAACCCAAATTATTAGAAACTTGCAGAACGCTACTAATGTACTACAGAACCAAATTGTTAGGAAAGTGCTATCAGACAGTTTTTTGGATAACATTAAAAGTTACTATGAACATTTGAAAGACATTCAGTTAGGACTTGTTTTTAGTAAACAGGGTATCCTGAACCCAAAACTAATAAACCCAGACAAAATTTCCGAATTGAGAAAGAACCAATTTGAGTACATTAAAACCTCCTTGTGGCAACAAGAAGATGTACTCTATTTCATAGTACAGATTCCTGGTACAATGAAAACCTACCCAATTTTGAGGATAGTCCCTTTTCCAACGCCTACTAACCATACTGAACTAAAATTCGACATGAATAGGAAACTTACGAACGTTGACAAACTACTGTACGAAGTGAAAGGTTCAAAAATTAAATATTTAGACAATAAATGTGTCAGAAATCTGCTCAATAAAAACGAAACTGAACCTAATTTTATTATAACCAAAAATTTAGATGAAACTACAATAAGACAAACTTGTAACAATTTAGAACTTAAAATAAAGAACCATAACTTGATTTTCTTCTCAAATTGTAAAATTTTAATTAACGAAACCACTTTTGAATCCTTCAATTATAATGAAAATTTTTTGTATGTACCATATGCTAAGGATATTATTAATAAAACGTTGATACAATTACCTTAATAATATTGTTAATATAATTTTAATAATTATTGTGATAGTGTTAATTTCATTGATAATTTTTCAATTCTATAAAAGAACCTATAAAAATGAACAAGTTATCGAAGATGCTAATGTTTTAGAGGAAAGAACAAGTAATGTAGGAAGCTTGTTCTCTTAAGAACCATTTTTTTTTCTTAGACTTAAACTGTAAACAAACATTTGCTATATAGTATTAAGAAAATTTTAAATATCGGACACAACGCACCACCACAAATTCAACAGAGACTGTTGAATCTAGGGATGGAGGAATCATATAATGAAATATGATTATTTCATTCTATTCCTATATTATGGTGTAGTGTGCTTGTTAAGTCTAACGTCTTGCATTAAACAGCAAGACGTGTGGGTTTTTCATCAACAACAAATAAAATCATTTATGATGTGCTGGCAAATTCACATGCTTGCATTAAAACACAAATCGTGTGAATTTGCATCGTCAGCAAACATATAAATGATTTATTCTAGCAAGTAAGGAAACTATTGTTAGTTTTAAGTTTTTCAATCCTTTTAATTAATAAAGTGTCGTCCAAACAAAAAGAAGTCTATTTATTTATTTCGGAAGAACATAATTATATACATGATAATCGGCAGTGATTACTTACCATCCATAAATTAATCGGGGGTAAAACTAAATGTAGCGGACTGCTTAGAAGCGAGGGAATCCCAATTCGGATGGTGTCTGTCAGGCCCCGCGCCAACTCACGAATTGAATATATTCTCAGCAGTGGTGCAGCCCTCTGATGACGTGTGTCTTCAACAACAGCTAAAAAAAATTTGGGAATTAGAAGAGGCAGAAAGGACATTTATAGAGTCAGAAAGCGACAGATTCTGCGAACAATTTTATCAAAGGACCACTCTCCGGCAGCATGACGGTAAATATGTTGTTCGTCTACCTTTTAAGGAAGAGTTTCCACAAGATATCTTTCTTGGTCCCTCAAGAAGCATGGCACTTGCACAGTATTACCGCTTGGAAAAAACCCTTGATAAAAATATGGAATTGAAAAAAGAATACTTCAAGGTAATACAGGAATATTTAGCCCTCGATCATATGGAACCGGTGGTCCACTTTGAAACTCCAGCCGAGAAGCAATCCTCGTTCTATCTTCCACACCATGCGGTCCTCAGACCGGGAAGCAAAACCACTAAAGTAAGAGTGGTATTTAATGCGTCAAAGAGGACCAACAGTGGATTTTCTTTAAACGACGTATTACATCAGGGCCCAACACTTCAAACCGACCTGATGCAAATAGTTCTAGGTTGGCGTCATTATAAGTACGTATTAACCGGCGACATCCAGAAGATGTATCGACAAATTTTGGTGAACGAAGCTGATCGGTAATATCAGAAAATTTTGTTTCGGGAAAACGGGAAAGGTGCAGTTAAAACTTTCCAACTAAAAACGGTGACTTTCGGAGTCAATTGTGCCCCCTTTTTGGCAATTCGAATTGTACCCTGAAGCCTCGCATATATTGGAAAGGGAAATTTCCGTCGACGACATTTTGTCCGGCGGCCATACGCTGGAAGAAGCCAGCGAAAAGCAGCTACAGTTGATCCAAGCCCTTAAATCCGCAGGATTCCCCTTGAAAAAGGTAACCTTAAATAATCGTATCCTGCTTCAACACTTGCCGCGGGAGGATCTTCTAGATGAAGACTTGTTGCTGGTAGATAGTTCATGCAAAGTGAAAACCTTGGGGATCTGCTGGAATGCAAAAGACGACTATTTTTACTATGCCGTAGATTCCCTAGAAATATCACCATCCACTACAAAAAGGAAAATTCTATCGGCAATTGCGAAATTGTTTGACCCACTAGGATGGGTAAGTCCAGTTATATTAGTTGCCAAAATGTTGATGCAAGACTTATGGAAAGAAAAGTCCGGGTGGGATGAGGAGGTCTCACCAGAAATTTATAATAAGTGGAGGTCGTTCGAAGAAAATCTACCGTATATACAGAATATTAGAGTATCTCGTTGGTTAAATTTTGCACCAAAAGACTGTATCCAAATTCATGGATTTTGCGACGCCTCGGAGAGGGCGTATTGCTCTATGATTTTTATAAGGACTGAAAACGCCCAGGGCCACATAAATATAAGCCAATTGATATCAAAAACAAAGGTCGCGCCTATAAAGAAAACTACTGTTCCAAAACTGGAATTATGCGGAGCTCTTTTGCTGACCAAATTGATTAAAAGGGTTATAAAGTATCCAAAATCGTTATACGAATTGTTCTTGTGGACAGATTCGTCAATTGTGCTCGGCTGGTTACAGAAAGATCCCAATACACTTAAGACGTTTGTTGGAAACCGAGTTGCACAAATTCTCAGCGTTGCTAGCACCAAGCAATGGAAACATGTTAAAACTTTAGAAAACCCCGCAGAGTTAGGTAGTCGAGGCTGCGATCCACAAGAACTCTTACAGAATACCCTCTGGTGGAAGGGACCCCCTTGGCTTAAACAACCAACATCAAGCTGGCCAACTCCCAGGACTTTCGACCCCGTCGATTTAGAAACGAAGGGAGTAAAAAATGTCACCAACGAAAACATCTGCGCAGAACAGAGTTCTCTGTTCCATTTGCAAACTAAGGCCATAGATTCAACGTTGAACAAATCAGAGGCACAGCACCATGAGCTTAATGACATTCTGGAAGAATTTTCATCACTTGATCGAGCTTTAAGAATCGTTAGCTATCAACTAAGGCTTATTCATCGCATAATGAGAAAGCCAACTTCCACTGAAAGTTTTATAAATGCCGAAGAAATTACATTTAAATAGAAATACAGACTTGTAAGCATCGCACAACAACTCTACTTTGATTCTGACCTTTGTCTCGAAAAAGCAAACTTTTAACTCTAAATCCATTTATAGATGACAAAGGACTTATAGGTGTGGGTGGGCGGCTTCACAACTCTGAACTGAGCTATGGGGAGCAGCATCCGATTATACTACCTGAAAAATGTAATTTCTCTAAGCTGTTGGTCGATTTTACACATCGTATTCTGCTGCACGCCGAGCATCATACTATGCTACGAGCAATCAGGCAAGAATTTTACATTCCCCGGTTGAAAAATCTGATACGAAAACGCATCCGCAACTGTAAGACGTGTACTGCTTACAAACACAAGGTGCAACAGCAGATCATGGCGGCTCTTCCCCCAGAATGAGTTAAATATTCGCTACCGTTCAGATACACGGGAGTTGACTTTGCTGGGCCCTTTAGCCTTAAGACCTCTAATTTAAGAAATGCAAAAATTTTAAAAGCCTACGCCGCAGTCTTCGTTTGTTTTTCTATACGAACGGTTCATCTAGAGCCTTGTTCTGACCTCTCCACTGATGCCTTCCTCGCATGTTTCAGCAGATTCACGGGACGTAGAGGTCTACCGAAGACGTTGTTTTCCGACAATGGAAGAAACTTTGTTGGGGCAAACCTGGCTCTACTCAAGGCCCATGATCACTTTCTCAAGACAGCAGAACAAGCCTTAATAAATAAATACAGCATATTAGGATTTACCTGGTCGTTTATCCCTCCCTATGCACCTCACATGGGTGGTATATGGGAGGCTGCCGTTAAGAGCATGAAAACGCATCTAAAAAAGGTAACCAACTCCCTCTCATTTACGTTCGAGGAGTTCACCACACTACTAATTAGAATCGAGTGTGTATTGAATTCGAGGCCACTCTCCCTGATAACCGAGAACCCCAACGAGATTTTACCTCTAACTCCAGGACATCTTCTACGCGGCGCACCTCTTGTGGCTCCACCTGAGACTACAGCTGACCCAGAAGTTAATGACTTGCATTTTTTGAGACGTTGGGAACGTTTGAAATCAATACAGCTTATTTTTGCTAAACGATGGAAAAATCAATATATCACCGAGCTACAACGCCGCTATAAATGGAATAGGGAAAAGGATAATATTAAACCAAATGACATCGTGATTGTAAAGGACGATTCGTTACCGCTCACCGAATGGCGGCTGGGGCGGGTCAAAACCGTCGTCTATGGAAAAGATAGTAAGGTTCGAGTTGCAGACGTTTTAACACAAGGTGGAGTCATCCGAAGACCTGTCGTGAAGCTCTGTATACTTCCAACCGAGAGAGACCATTAAATCCCCCCCCTAAGTCCTCCCAAGTTGCCACTCCAAACCCCGACTTTCCCTCGAAGTAGAGGTAAATGTAGCGAATAACACTTATAGATAGTAACCGCACAATATATTTTTTCCTCACTGTATGTATTCTGTTTCTTTCCCTTTTTGTTCTAGATGGAAGAAAGACGGCCCCGATGTCACCTGTGTGGTAAAAATCACCCTCTAAAATACTGCAAGCAGTTCTTGACATGGAGTGTCGAGCTTCGACGGCTGTCGGTAAAAAATAGGGGATACTGCCTAAATTGCCTAGCTCACTTCCACACACGGGAGTTTTGCTATTCGAGAGGCCGATGCGCCGTTCGGGTGGCCGACGATCGCTAAACACCATACTCTTCTTCACCACTCTGTATATGACCCACTTTCGTCGAGCTATGAGGTTGAATACGAGGACTTTCCCTACTCTTTAAGCGAAACACAGGAAATCGCAGTTAGTCCCGATGCCGCAAACGGGTCTACCCCTCCACACAAAGAGGAAGGTCGAGCAACTGAACTTCAAACCCCAGTAAAGGGTGACGTCCCTCCTCATGAGGAAAAGTACAAGATGTTAACACATTTTACTAATGAATCTGTACACCCCCCATTAGTGATTGCCGTCCTAGTTCGGGTTAACCTAAATTATAATGGACAAAAGATGTATACGTCCTTTATACTCGACCGGAGTGAACCGCAGTCGTATCTTCTTCACCATGTTGCTCGCATGCTCCCAGAATTCAAACCAATCATTGGTCCTACCGGAAACCTATCTGGACTATTTGTGCTCGAGCCGGCGTTCCCACATCCAGAACATCACAAAATCAAAACCACTTTGAAGCTAGTGGACCACCTGCCCTATACTTCACATAACCCGATTAAAGATAAGGCAGCCGCAAACCATTTTACGTCTTATGAGCCCCTAGCTCACCCCGCCTTCACCACATGTGGAGAAATCGACGGAGAATTAGGAGAAGACATCGCTTCCAGAATGATGAAGCCACAGTATGTTCAACCAACCACTAGTTTCGCTACTGTACAGAAGTCCACATTCGGCTGGATCATTTCCGGGAATTGGAGCGGTTGTATCTGCCACACTTGAGGGGCCGGAATATGTTGAATCGAGTTCAACAGCTATGAAAATATTTTTTTTGTATATACTTGTCAGGGCTTGGGACCGTAGATTTGCCATTCCTGAATAATTATATTTACTTATTTTTTGTACATAAGACAAGAAGTCTTTAATTTTGTTCCTTTTATCTTTTGAAACATTTTCTTTTATTTTTTTTTTATATTTTTTATAATAGCCGTTACCGGTCTTGCCTTTTTTTGAGTTAGTTATAAGTTGAAGTTGAAAGCAATAAGACGAATAAAGTGTAGCATTGAATTGAGCCACCTGCTGTTTTAATTTGCTTAAGAACAAATTTATTGGGAAGAGGAGTCACATCAACCCAACACCCTCTTTAATCTTCATCGGGGTCTTGGTATGTACATACGCAATGATGTTGTGTATCAATGCCAGCAATCAATGGGCATGTTTGATGCAGAATTAAGCTGTCTTTTGGGTTAAATTAAAAATCTATGCACACTATGTGCATTTCGGGTTTCTTTACAGAAGTCCAAATGCGGGAAGGGATATTACTTTATCGGGCTTCGACTCCATTTCTGCTTCTATATCGAAGTTTCTTGAAAATTGTCCGGGCAGTGAAATCGTTGTTGCTGGTGATTTAAATGTCCACAATTCTTCTTGGCTTCGACACTCGGGCCGTACAACTTATGAAGCCCAATATGTTGAGCTATTTGCTGCGCACAACCACCTCGTGCAACTGTTGAATGAACCAACACATATTCCATGTGTTGATGGGCACCAGCATAAAACCCTTGACCTCTTCCTCTCTTCGTACCCTCAAAAGTACGAAGTTGAAGTTCTAGCACCTCTCGGTAAGTCGGATCATTACACCATTTCCGCCTCTTTTCCGTTCTACGAACTTCGAAACGTTTTACGACGGGCTACAAAACGCTCAATATTTGTTTACGGAAAAGCTAGTTGGGCTGAGCTCAATGATTTTTTTTAGTCGTTAAAATATCGTAGACTCAATTTCTTCAGATCAAATAGGGGGAAAAAGATAAACAGTATTCCATATCCTGATGAGAAATCTAAGAAACACTTTTTACTTAACACTTTTAGTCTCTGGAACCCTTTACCCCATAATTTTCAAACGAAGCAATGCAAATCACTTTAAATGTAAGATGTTTAAGCATTTTTCGTAACAAATATGATTTAATTTTATTTAAATATTAAACTTTGGTAACACTTTCTTTTATTTTTGTTGCTATTTTATTTTTAATTTTAACAATTTGAAATTTTTGGAATAACATTTTTAAAACAAACATTTAAATTTCCTTTTAAATTTAACATAACAAATGATAAATATGCCTGTAACAACTTGTTCAAATTTTAAATATTGATTTGTTCCTTTGTTATTTCTGTCATTAATTGTATAATTTATTCGTTATAATTAATTAATTTTTTTAATTACTTATTTGGAACTTTGTATGTATTAATTAACAATATTTTCCCAATGCTGTTAAAGAGACTTGGTCTTATAGCATTGGCGTGCTAAATAAATAAATAAAATAAATAATTTTTTTTTTTGGCTATGACCAGCACTCAGGGGATGGCCCCTACAAATGCAATGCATTGTGTTGGAACTAGGAAAAGAGGGAGTGGTGTTTGTGAATATTCGACTTGAACTTATTCATGTTAAAAGTTTTTTTTTTTTTTTTTATTATTTATTTATTGAATCTTCATTTTTAAATATGAACTAACAATAATTAATCAAATCTTATACTAATACTTTATTTTTGTCCTGCCAATGCTAGACGAAAATTTTTCTCCTCACGGTTTCTGTTCACATATGTAGATGTTTAGCGGTCTTCTCGTCGGATGAGCCCTGCAGTATCTCTTCTCCTTAATCTAGAGTGTCCACTGTAATTTAAAATATTTCGAGCTAGTGGATTTGGGTGCGACTCAAGCCTTTTTAAATATTTTGCTTCGTAATAATAGTTTTTACTAATGGCACATTGAGATCCTTGTGAATATTAGAGTTTTTAACATACCAGGGAGCGGCTGTGATTATTCGAAGAAGTTTATTTTGGCGCCTTTGAATTTTTTCGATATTTGAGGCCGAGGCAGTGCCCCATAGCTGAATACCGTAGCACCAGATTGGCTTTAATATAGAGTTGTAAAGTAGAAGTTTGCAGTCGAGTTAAGAACAGAATTTCTTCCAATAAGAAAATAAATTTGAATTGCTTTTAGTTTCATTTGTGTTAGTTTTGCTTCTATATGGCATTTCCATGTCAAACGCCGATCTAGATGAATACCGAGATATTTTACATGCGATTGCTGGAGCACTAATTGATTATTGATTTTAATAGGGGGACATGACTCCCGACGCAAGGTGAATGTTATATGTACGCATATTTGCTCATTGACCTTTATCCTCCATTGTTTTAACCACTTTTCCAGTTCAAATGTATGATCCTGCAAGTAACGGGATGCTTCATGACAGTTTTATTGTACGCTTAAAAAAGCTGTATCATCAGCAAATGTTGAGGTAAGGGTGTGGTTGTTTGTTGGCATGTTTGAGGTATATATAAGGTATAACAGTGGGCCCATGATGCTTCCCTGAGGGACTCCAGCGTCAATTGGCTAAGGAGAACTTATAAAATCACATTCTTTAATAATAAACCTTCGACCGACTAAGTAGCTTTCTAACAGCTTGTGTGTGTTTACTGGTAAGTTTAACTTTAATTTATGTAATAAGCCTTCATGCCAGACTTTATCAAAAGCTTGAGAAACATCGATAAAGAGGGCGGAACAATGCTATGTTCTCTTCTAAAGCCGAATTGATGGTTAGGAATACATCTATTTACATTTAAAATTGGGGCTAATTTTGACACTAACAGCTTCTCAAACAGCTTTGATATATTAGACAATAAGCTTATAGCTCTATATGGCTCAACTTTTGTAGGATCCTTACCTGGCTTAGGTGTCATTGTAACTAAGGATACTTTCAATTTTTGTGGGTAGTATTCAAGGCGTAAAATATCATTAAAAATCCAGAGAATAATTTTCTTTGCTATGCTGGGTAGCTCTAAAAGCATTTTGTTGCTGATCTTATCAAACCCAGGGGCTTTCTTGGGGTTTAAATCATGAATAGCCTTTTCGATTTCTTTTATTTCAAATCTAAGTGGAACAGCAGCTCTAACACCAACAGGTGGCAACTCGACTGCAATATCGGGAGATGTATGCGGGGTAAATACGTTTTTCAAATGATTAACAAAAAGATTTCCTTTTTCTTCATCATTTCGTGCCCAACTTCCATTTAAGTTTCTTAATGGTAGTTTAGTGATAACTGGTCTATTAAGATTTCTAGCTGCACGACATAATGAGTTGTCTGATTGAGAAGTTGCATCAAGTTCCTTAAGATATTTTTCCAGGGAAGCCGTTTTCTGAGACTGCAATAACTTTCTTAGCCTTTTGTGCACTCTTTTAGTAAATTCTTAAGTTGAGGGGATCTATGCAATTGCCATTCTCTTCGAGCTCTCCTTTTTTCAGTCAAGAGACGCTCGACATCTGCAGAATATATTTTACTATTTTTGCTTTTTTTGAGGGTAATACTAGAATGTCGAACAGCTAGTTTTTGCTGATCAGTAGGCCAATATGTTGGTTGACCGCTCGCGACCACATTTAGGTCCATTTTACAAATTGTGTTAAACAAAACACGACCCTTAGGTGTAATAAGTCGTGACCCCCAGAAAGTGTGTTTAGCGTTATAATCGCCAGCAGCCAGGAAGCAGGGTCCTAATGATTTGAAATATTTATTATATTGGCTTTCTGATATAGAAAATCTAGGTCGGGAGTATAATGATGAAATTACTATGTTTCGATTTAATTCCTCAACGCAAATGTTTGTTGCTTGGAGATAATCTTCACGATGATCACTCATTAAGTAGTGTTTTACTCGGTTCTTTATCAAAATGGCAGAACCGCCACAAGCTCTGTCTCGAGGGTCCTTGGTATCATATAATATATAACCATTGATTTTAAACGTATTTCTTGAGGTCAGATGAGTTTCAGAAACCATCATAACATCAATTTGTTTATTTTTAAGGAAGTATTCTAGTTCATTTTTGTGTTGGCGGATGCCGTTTGCGTTCCAAAAGCAAATTTTTAAACAGTTCATGGCTTGTTTAGTACAGCTTGCAATAACATCAATTGCATTCTTAACATTTCTTGCATCATGTTACCCATTGTGTTAGTAAAATTGTTCACTGTTTGCACTAATGTTTCTACTAATGTTTTCTAGCCGAGTTAAATTAGAAATGGGAATTTCGTCGTTATTTGATACATCACCTTGCAGTTGCATAGGATTAGATTTTAATACATTAGCGTACGAGGTTCTGTTATTATTTGACTGAGGCATCTGGACGCCGTACTTGTTTCCTTGATTAGTTGCCTGCGTTTGAGAAGGATTAAGTTTCTGTCCAACAGAACGCTTGACAATCGAATATACCCGGCATCCTCTATAATTGGCAGTGTGGGTACCACCACAGTTTCTACATTTTTTTACATTAGGGTAATTTTTGGACTTATCGCACCGGACGGTACCATGTAATTCTCCACATACGACGCAAACAGGGGGTAAATGGCAGTATGCCCTAGTATGACCAAATTCGTGGCAGTTTTAACACTGAACGGGCCCATTTCTTTTGTGCGGCTCCTCTATCGTGATTTTTCTGTACAGGATGTATTTTAAACTTTAAATGGGATGCGTTTAATTTTTTTTTAGCCTAACATCGCCGGGCTCTAACTCCACCCGAAATAGTGGTTGGGGATTTTTTCCCTATTTTTAATATTTGTAACATTTTTTATTTTGAAGCCCTTTTCTTCTAAAAACGTTTTTATTTCGTCTGGGTCCACGCATGAGTCAATGCCCTTTATCACAACCTGAAGACCTTTACTGCTTTTCAGTTGGTATGTATAGAAGCTTTTTTTAAGTGCTTCAAACTTATTATTTATTTTACGAAAATCATTCTCGTGATTAACCTGTATTTTTGTTTCGTTTATATTACCACGCTTGATTGCAGCTACGTAAAACGAATTTTCACCTATCACCGAGATTAAACTTTTTATTAGCTCACTTGAGTTTTGCTCTCTAAGATATATCGGGGGTGGCTTTGTAATGAGTGAGGGGTGGCAGGATCACCATGTAATGTGTGAGGATCGGTAGGATCTCTATGTAATGTATTGTGTGTTTGATTTAAAGTGATTGGTCCCTATAGCCCTTGGTTATTTTAAATAGCTGTCAGGGTTTCAGCTGTTAACTAAGGCGTTCAAAAGAACTGCCGAATTATTGGTGAGTCTTTCAATTAAACACAAGGCAGGTTGTTGCTGATATTGTATTGTAATTTCTAGTCTACTTTATTTTGGATTTACATGCACTTAAATACTATACATCAATTTTTATCTTAGCCTTTCTAACTTATTCTACTTATCGATAAAGTTCTAGTTGTCTTTGTCGATATTATGGACATATGCATAATTACCCTGATTACAATTGCTTTGACCAATAGGAATATTTGTGGTTACACTCATTCCTATTTGTCACTCAATTTACAATTCTTATTGAGTAGAATTGTTCGTACCCCAATTAACTTGCATTCCAATCAATGTGTGTCGATTGGTAAATGCCGTTATTTGATCTTGCATAATTACCCTACTCTATTTAGGTTGGTATGTATAGATTTAAGAGTAGTTTAAGGGTATGCGGTGGCAACTTATGAGGTACACTACACCCTCACCGCTAAGAGAAAAATTAGGGGATTGATTTTTCTTGATATATTCATAGTACCGACAATATTTGTAAAATAGTTCTTAATTTCTATTTTTATTAAATACGTTATAGTAATTCTTATGGCTAATAAATCAGTGAGTGTTTAAACGCTGGTTTAGTTGAACTAAACTTAAATTTATATGTAGTTTAAACTCAACAGTTGTAAATCAGTGTCCCATGCATTATATGTAGTGTAAAAAGTAACATGTGGCAGCACTACGATAAATGTAGACAAATTCATATGGTTTGTATTGGTAGTTTAAACGCCCAATTTTATGCGTTTAAACATGGTTTATATGTTTTCTGATTTATAGATTTGTTGGCTTAAACACATTTTTAACCAAAAATAGAGTTTAACTTGCTCTGATTTATTAGCCCTTAATGTAGTATTTAATATTTTTATAATTTTATAATTTTAAAAATAGTATTCTTGTAATTTTTAATGTATATTGTGTACTTAATAATTGTTTCTTAAGTCTATATATGGTTTTAATTGATTATTATCGAATTCTTTTTCAATTCCGTGGTAGTCTATTATAGTATTTACACCGTTTTGTCTTATTATCTTATATGGACCTTTGTACGGGCTTTGATTCTTTTTCCTATTTTCTACCTTTATTAAAACTAAATCTCCTACATTAAGATTAAACCTATTACTATATCTTTCTTCTAAATTTCTTTTTTCTTTTATCTCAGTTGTAAGCTCCTTAGCTCTATTTAAAGAATATTGTAGGTTAGGTTAGGTTAGAAAGGCTGGTGTGAAGCAAACTTCACACCCTCACCCAGAGACCAATATGGTCCATTGTGATGCCTTTATTTACTGAAACAAAGGAAGAAAGAAGAGAAAGATATCTAGTGTGACAGAGTAGGAGAAGTAAATGGTGAAAGCACAGGGAAGGAAGATAGTGAGTGGAAGATAAGAAATCGGACAGAACCCTACCAAACAGGAAAAACTGCCCTACATGTTTCCCAGCCTCCTGCCGCGTAGCCAGGTAATTCCCCTCATTCCCATTACGAAACCCGTCAGATTCTCGAGCCCGCAGCCCGAGACATCTCCCAATTCGTGCAGGAATCTGCTACCTAGCCACCTCAGCCTGCTGTTCTGTAGCCTGGGACAGTGGCACAGAAAGTGCTCAACTGTCTCCAGCTCCTCTGGGTCCTCACACAGCCTACATATATCCGATAAGCCAGACCCCATTCTCACCGCCATTCTGCCTATCATACAGTGGCCCGTGATAACACCTATCATGGTGACCTCCGAGCCCTTGGCAATGTTAGCTCCTACCAATTCTACGGCCCTGAGAACCCCCAGAACCTCCGCCTGAAATACACTGCAGTCGTCGGGAAGTCTATATGACTTTCTGATGTCCAGATCCTCAATGTAGACCCCCGCACTCGTGCCCTTCATCTTCAAGCCATCAGTGAAAATAGCAAATCCCCTATACAATCTGTCCTGCCCTGACCAGCTCTCCCTAGAAGGCAATATCAACTCTGGCAAACGCCCAAAATCGACCCTAGTGACCAAATAATCCGTAGAGCCGGGCGAGCCTAGGTGATAACCACTAGTACTAAATTCACTCAAGATCCGCGAGTGACCCTCCGAGAAATTTCCTAACAGTCCTAGCTCCCTCAGCCTAAGAATGCTCCTTGCTGCCATTTCCCTCACATACTGCTCTATAGGCAGAAGATGAAGAATAACATCAAGAGCCGCCTGAGGGGTACTTCTCAAGGCACCTGTCATGCCGATCGAAGCACACCTCTGAGCCTTAGGCAGAAGGTCCCTCCGACTAGCTAGTTTCAATGCCTCCCACCAAACACAGCATCCATACGTAAGAATGGGTCTAACCACCGAAGTGTACAGCCATCCCACAACTGACGGCCGGAGTCCCCAACTCCTACCTATCGACGATCTGCAAGCATAGAAAGCATTGAGACCTCTCTGTAGTCACTCCTGAGTATTCCTCCTCCAGGACAGCTTACTGTGCAGAAAAACTCCTAGATACTTAGCACTCTCAGATAGCCTAAGCTCTACTCCCCCTAGTACCGGCAGCCTTAAATTCTCCACCTTATACCTCCTAGTGAAAAGAACTAATTCTGTCTTCTCCGGATTAACTCCCAAGCCCTTATCAGTCGCCCATGCTGACAGTTCGCCCAGCGCCCCTTGCATGACATCGCTAATTGTCGGCAGAAACTTGCCCGATACCAATATAACTACATCATCCGCGTAGGCGACGACCCTCTGACCTATCCTGTCAAAACGTCCCAGAACGAATAACTCTGCTGCTAAGCATCAGAGTTATCCATTCGACCAAGAATAACGAAACCCCTAAATCACTCAGTGCCTGCGTAGAATATTGTAACTTTTGCTTAAGTTCTTTTGCATAATCTTCATAGTTATATATTTTATCTCCTTCCCTGTTATGAAATTCTGATGGTAAGCATGGTTATTTACCATATACTAACTCAAATGGTGTGTAACCAGTGTCTATGTGTGGTGCCGTGTTGTAGGCAAAAGTTAAGTAATTTATCCACTTGTCCCATTCGTAATCATTTGCTGTTGTCAGCAAGAATTCATTGAGAACCCTGTGATTTCTTTCTACCGCACCCATTGTTTCATGGTGGTAAGGGGTTGAAAATGATTGTTTGTTTATATTACACTTGTCACAGTATTTTACGAATTGCTTTACCATCTTATTCATGTTTTTCCAAATGTACCGCTGTTTCAATTTAATTATTGTTTTTCTTATTCATAAGTGGCCTGCGTGTGTGGCATTGTGGAATTCATCGATGAGTTTATATTTCAGTATATCATCTGTTATTCTTGTTGGGGCATTGTAAATTAATATTTTTAATTGAGGACTTTTGTTGTTTATTCTTATCTTTGCATATGCTTCTTTTAAATCTTTCATTGTATACATTTGAAATATTTTATCATTCTTTGCTAGCGCTAATTCCTTTATATTTTCTTTCTTCATTTTAGATATCAGTTTCCTCAGAATCAAATCTAGTTTCGCTGAGTTATCGCTGAATCTTGCATGCATATTACTTTCATTTTGTACGTTTTGGGCATGTAACTTCTTCATATTCGAATCTTGTTTCGATGAATTATCATTACATCCTTTATTGATATAATTATTATTTTGGGTACGTGACTTGATAATCGAATCTTGTTTCGATGAATTATCATCACGTCCTATGTGCACAACATTATCTTCAATTATTATGTCGACTTCTTCTATATTTTCAAATTTATTAAACTGTAATTTCTTCATTTTCTTGACGTCATTTATGGATGTACATTCCCATATTAGAAGTTGATCAGACTCCTGAGAGATACATCTTCTCATATTACTTCTATTCGAGCGCTATATTCATATTTATTTCTTTATCTTCATTAATCTTATTTGCCTCTTTATTTTTTTTTTTCATTTTTCTTTGTCATCGCCCTTGTGGTTATTAGTATTTTCTTTTCATTTTCATCATATCAACGGTCTATGGTCTGTCACTACTATGAACTTTCGACCGTATAAATATGGTTTAAAGAAATTTATTCCCCAGTGAATTGCGAGCAATTCTTTTTCAATGATTGGTTTCTTCATATCATGCTTTTGAAGAGATTTACTTGCGTAGGAAATTGGTAAGTCTTTGCCAATTTCACCCTATGATAGGACTGCTCCTAGTGCGTAGTTTGAGGCGTCAGTCGTCAAAATAAAAGGTTTGTCAAAATTTGGGTACTGCAAGATTGGTGGGTTCATTAATTTTTCTTTTAGAGTATCAAAAGCAGTTTGGCATTCATTTGTCCATAAGAATTTTACTGATTTTCTCAATAGCATATTTAAAAGTTTCGCAATGTCCGCAAAATTCGGTATGAATTTCCTTTAATAGTTGCAGAATGCAACGAAACGTCTAACTTCATCTGCGTTTTTAGGTTTTGGGTAATTCTTTATAACTTCATATTTAGCTGGATCTGTTTTAACACCGTCCTTTGTTATTAAATGTCCTAAGTATACTACTTCTGGTCTTAAAAACAACATTTCTTTGGATTCAGTTTTAAATTGTATCGCTGAAGTCTGTCTAAAACTTTGACAAGATTTTGATTGTGATGGTTCAAACTACATCCGTATAAAATTGTGTCATCGACATAGAGAAAAGCTTCTGAATCAAGTCCTGCAAGTGCTGTTGTAAGCATTCTCTGAAAACTGTTTGATGAAATTTTAAGTCCAAATGGTAATCTTTTAAATTGGTAGTGTCCCTGTTGTGTAGAAAAAGCTGTAAGTGGTCTTGAGTCTTTTTCCAATTGAATTTGTTGAAAAGAACTAGTCATATCAAGAGTCGAAAACCATTTAGCTCTTCCTAGTTTGTCCAAACTATCCTCTAATCTAGTTAGTGGAAATTTGTCATTAACTATTTTGTCATTTAACTTTCTAAAGTCCACTACAAGTCTCCATTTTCGTTTGTTGTCCGTATTCTTTTTGGGTACTAAAAGAAGTGGAGCATTGTAGGGGCTAACCGATGGTTCTATTATATCGTCATTAAGCATACTTTGTACTTGTTCATTTATTATGTCCGAGTGTGTGTGGGGTAGTCTGTAGTTTTTTATATACACCGGAGTTTTATCTGAAGTTGTAATGTTTTGTTTATAAAAATTGTTGACAGTCAATTTTTCATTCTCTAAATGAAATACATTTTGATATTTTTGAATATGTTTATTAATTCTGATTTTGCATATTCATCAGTTTCATTTAATTGCAAGTCATTAAGAATTTGTTGAAAACGTTCGTCATTGTTTACATTTGTGTAACTTAATATGTCATAATTCTTAAGTGGGTCAGTGTGCAGTTTAATGCCCTGTAAAATTTGTGTCTCATTTGTTGTGTTTAAAATTTTAATATGTGTCATTCCGTTTTTTGGTGCTATTGAATTACTTAAAAAAATACCGCTTTTTAATTCATTATTAAGTATTACGCAATTTTCAGTGAGGATTAATTTTAATGGTTGTATAATTTCTGTTCGTGGGGGTATAGTAATTTTTAATGTATCAAATGCTTTTGTTTGCATTGGCAGAATTATGGTTTCATTGTTGGTGAACAAAGAAATTGTAAATGTCTCGTAGTCTATTTTGCATAAGTATTCTCTTAAAAAGTCTCTTCCTATTATTCCGTCCGTCTCTATTGGAAATGTGTCATCTACTAGATGAAACTTGAATCTGCATGTTTGGTCTGATAGGGAAAATTCAAGTTCACTTGTTCCTAATGAATGTATTTCTTCTTTAGTGATGCCTGTTAATTTGCATCTGCTCTCTACATTTAGTGGTTCATCATCAAAAATTGTTTTAGTTCGACATAATGATATGTCGGCACCTGTGTCGACAAGAAATGTTAAATTTTCATTTTTATATTTAGCGATTATGTAATTTGTGTTATTATTAGAAACTTTAAATACTCTTAATTTTGGCTGTCCGGAATATCCCTGTATTCCGAGCCTTCCTCGTTTCCCTCGTCTTGTACTATATGTACATTACGTCTGTTGTTGTTGGTTCTATTGGAATCGTTATTTCTATTGTTATTGTTGTCATTCCTGTAGTTTCCATTATTGCTTCTAGGTGTATTACGGTTGTAATTGTTGTTTGCAGACGAATTTGTGTTGTTTCTGTTATTGTTTGAATTGTAGTTGTTACTTCTACTGTTTTGGAAATTATTGTTATTCCTAGTGTAGTTGTCAAAATTTCTGTTGTTTCTATTATTGTTTGAGTTGTAGTCGTTAGTACTACGGTTTGGGAAATTACAGTTGTTCCTGTTATTAATGTTATTCCTAGTGTTATGAAAATTGCTATTGTTGTGCCTGGTATCATTATTATTACAATGTTGTTTTTGTATATAATCATATAATGAAATATGATTATTTAATTCTATTCCTATATTGTGGTGTAGTGTGCTTGTTAAGTCTAACGTCTTGCATTAAACAGCAAGACGTGTGGGTTTTTCATCAACAACAAATAAAATCATTTATGATGTGCTGGCAAATTCACATGCTTGCATTAAAACACAAATCGTGTGAATTTGCATCGTCAGCAAACATATAAATGATTTATTCTAGCAAGTAAGGAAACTATTGTTAGTTATAAGTTTTTCAATTCTTTTAATTAATAAAGTGTCGTCCAAACAAAAAGAAGTCTATTTATTTATTTCGGAAGAACATAATTGGCGACGAGGATTAAAACGGCGAAACAAAAAATTTAGTGTCGAATAATACAGTTTTTTTTCTTCTCCTTCGTATTAAAACTGAATAATTTATAATTGGTTAAAATCAAAATAGCTTGAAATTTTCATTTAAACAGTAAAATTATCAAAAGAGAAAAATAAAGAAAACTTTTTGGTGTGTAAAAATAAACAAACGGCGAAACAAAATATAGTGTCGAATAATATAGTGTTTTTCTTCACCTTCGCATTAAAAGCAAATAATTTATAATTGGTTATAATCCAAATAGCTTGAATCTTTCGGTAAAAAGGAGGAAAAAAAATATTATCAAAAAAAAACTTTTTGGTGTGTAAAAAGAAACAAACTAAAATTAAACAAAACTTAAATATCTAAATTAACTATTAAAAGCTCAAACACCGAACGTAATATATGAATTAGTCAATAAAAAAAACACCAAATAAAGAACTCAACAATAACCAATAAGGAAAAAACACAGCTTATAAAACAGTAATTCATCCAGGAAAAAAAAGATTCATCAGCTACACTTGACACCACAACAGAAAAAACGAAGTAATTATATATAATTTTATTATACATATATATAGTATTTTAATTAGTGTACAATAATTTATAGATTATAAATAAAAGATTATAAATAAAATGGACGTACAAAAATTTACCTTAGTTTTAGAATGTATAAAAAATATAAATTCGTTGGACGGTTCATACAACCAGTTACCTGATTTCATTAAACAAGTTGAAAATATTTTACCAACAATACAGGAATTTGAGGCGTCACATAAAAATATCCTCATGGACTATCTAAAGGGTAGAATAGTAGGGAAATGTAGGGAAGCTCTACACAGACAAGGAAACCCAACCGATTGGGAACAAATTAAAGAAATCTTGAAAAATAATTTTGGTGAGAAAGAAAATAGCAATACACTAATGGACAAACTTAAAATGTGTCGCATGAGTGACACTATCGAAAAATACTACTCACAAATTACGGAACTCTTAAGTAGGTTACAGAACAGAAATCTATTATTCGGAGATAAAATGCACTTCAAATTTTTCGGGAGAACTTGCCCGAACCAACCAGGACTAGGATATTTGCTAGGGATCCTAGTAATATTGAGGAGGCATACAAGATTATTAGGGAAGCGGGGCACTTGAATTATAGTGCGACAAAATATAGGAACAGCAGGCATAATGATTTTAGGCAACACAATGAACAAAATACACCGACAAATCGTGGTAATAGTATGTTTTGCCCAAACTATAATAGAAGTAACAACAACAATCAATCGGGAAATTACCAAAGACAGACCAACCAATCAGGAAACTACGAAAGAAACAGAATTCAACCAGGGAACTCCCAAAGGCACAACAATCAATCAGGGAATTACCAAGGACAGAACGGTCAATCGGGAAATTACCACAGACGTAATGATAATTATTCGGGAAATTTTAATAGAAGAAACAATGTTGGATCAAACCAACCTAATTACCAAAGTCAGTACGGTCAATCAGAAAATTTTTACAGCCGTAATGACAATCACTGGGAAAATTATAATGGCAGAAATGGTACTGGATCAAACCAGAGCAGAAACTTTAACAGATCTCAGGATGTAGTTCCGATGGAAATTGGTTCTTCAAACATAAATTTTTCGACAGAAGCCCTAGACAACTTCCCTATATAGTCATCGACTCTCCAGTTAGGAAATTATATTTTGTGATTGACAGTGGAGCAGAATTTAGTATTTTAGATGTAGGACTATGTTCGCCGAGACGAAAGACGAAAATATCTCTTAAGGCAAGAGCCTTAGGGAGAACATTTTCAATGAAGTACCTTTGTAAATTTCCACTCTTTAAGGAATTCAGAGTCGAGAACTATTATTGCGAATTTTTGGAATGCGAACTTAATAACGGATATGATGGTTTAATAGGTAATAATATATTGAAGGATCTAAATAGTATTATCGATTATTCGCATCGACAGCTAATTACTGCAAATACAACCTTACCATTATTTATGAGCAAGGATGAGGAAATCTACCATAATATATCCTATACGAAACATTTTATAGAAATAGGAAATAATGAAATAGTAGAAGAAATCTTTCTTTCCTATGTGAAAGCTGATCATTTGAATGATTTTTAGTGGTCCAAATTAAAGCCAATTTTATTAAAGTACAGGGGAATATTTTTTAAATCAGGTCAAAAGCTATCATTTACTAATGACATTAAACACAGGATAAAAACTAGGCACGATATGCCCATTTATTCCAAAATGTACCGCTATCCGGAAGTGCATAGGGGGGAAGTGAATCGTCAGATCGGAGAAATGCTTAAAGATGGCATTATTAGGGAGTCGAATAGCCCTTATAATAGCCCAATTTGGATTGTGCCCAAAAAATTAGGTCGTGATAACCAGCAACAATGGAGAATCGTGATCGATTATAGGAAACTGAATGACATGACAATTGAGGACAGATTTCCCATGCCAAATATTGAAGACATATTTGACAAGTTGGGAAATTGTCAATACTTTTCCACCATTGACCTGGCAAAGGGCTTCCACCAAGTGGAAATGGACCCTGACGACATACACAAAACCGCGTTCTCGACGGCAAACGGTCATTATTAGTATATTATTAGTTTTTGCGAATGCCGTTTGGGCTTCGCAACGCACCCGCCACATTTCAAAGGCTTATAAACAACATCTTACAAGAGTTTATAGGCAAAATTTGCCTGGTGTACTTAGACGACATCCTGGTTTTCTCTACTAGTATAGAGGAACATATGGAGTCTCTAAGTAAAGTTCTTAAATGCCTTCAGAATGCTAACCTTAAAATTCAGCCAGATAAGTGTCTATTCTTATCAAGAGAAACTGAGTTTTTAGGGCATATTATTACGCCGGGGGGAATCAAGACCAATCCCAGAAAGATCGAGGCCATTGATGCTATACAGCTGCCTACTACTCAGAAACAAATCAAATCGTTTCTGGGTATTACTGGCTACTATAGACGGTTCATCAAGGACTATTCTAAGGTAGCCTACCATCTTATTAAATATTTGAAAAAGAATGCGAGACTTAATACTAGGGACCCTGAATATGTGGAAGCGTTCCACAAACTGAAAATATTACTGAAGAACGACCCCATACTTATCCACCCAGATTTTCGCAAACATTTTACGCTAACCACGGATGCGAGCAATTTTGCGCTTGGCGCAGTGCTCACGCAAGATAACAGACCTATTGCTTATGCCAGCCGTTCCCTTAACGGTCATGAACAACGTTACAGTACCATAGAAAAGGAATTGCTTGGCATGGTTTGGGCAACAAAACATTTTCGTCCGTACTTATACGGTCGTAGGTTTGCAATTAGGACAGACCATAGGCCACTAGTATGGCTCAATAATATGAAAGAGCCAAACTCTAAGCTACAACGTTGGAAAATAAAATTAAATGAATTTGACTTCCAAGTTGAGTACATTAAGGGGAAGGAAAACGTTGTTGCAGATGGTTTGAGTAGGATAACACACGAAGGTATGGGAAATGCGAAGGTAGAAGAAGGATCAACTAAGACAGACATTCTTATTAATTTAAACGAAATATTCAACCCTGAGGACAACATGGAAAATGACATTGAAACAGTTCACAGTGCGGAGACTGATGATACTTATTTTATATCGATTACTGAGAAACCTCTAAATTTGTTTAAAAATCAAGTAATTTTTAACTATGGTACCAAAGAATCCACGAAATTAAAAATTGTTCATAGGAAAAAGATAAGGAAATCCGTAACGGTGATAAGGGGAACAGATTTAGGGAAAACACTATTAGAATGTCTCCCGGAGAGGGGATTGGTAGTAATTTTTTGTGAAGATGACTCACTTTTCCTGAAAATTCAGGATACCTATAGAAAATACTTCGCTAACAATAATAACCTGAAGGTTTTAAGATCTAAAATATTGTTGGAAGACGTCACGAACAGGGAAGTTATTCTAAGAAAAATTGAGACAGAACATCTTAAAAACAGTCACCGCGGAATAAATGAGGTATTTACAAATTTTAAGATGGTATGTTTTTACCCAAATTTACAAAAGGAAATTCAAAAATTTGTAAACAACTGTGAGATATGTAATCTTGCAAAATTTGACAGGAGTCCGATTAAACACGCATTTAACATCACAAATACCCCTAATAAACAAAATGATATAGTACACATAGATCTTTGGTACCCACAGAGGAACATAATCTATCTTACTAGCATAGATAAATTGACTAAATATGCCACAGTTGAAAAACTAAAAGACCGAACTTGGTTATCTCTCATCAACGGACTGAAAAAGCGAATTCAGTACCTGGGAAAACCAAGAATGATCGTAATGGATAATGAATTCGATACTCTTAGTGTCAAACAGTTCCTTACTGACAACGAAATAAATTTTCATCTAACCACTGCATATTTAAAAACCGGGAACGCAGACGTTGAAAGGCTACATTCCACACTGAACGAACACATCAGATTACTTAACGCCGACCCAAACAATGAACCTGATTTACACGGTAATGTATTTAAGGCAATAACAGCATACATTCAAACTATTCATTCAACTACGAGACACAAGCCAATTGACTTTATTAATAACCTAATATCAGCGGACGATTTGGAAATGTTTGCCACTAGGCAACGCGAAGCAAAGGAAAAACGAGTTGAACAGTTAAATCAGGGAAGAAACCAAAGTGTCGATTTGGCCAATGTATTTGTAGATAATAACAGGGTTAGCAAGTCCCGACCAAAATATAAGAATATTGAGAATTTTAGAATACAGGGCAACTATATTACTTCGAATAATGACAGATTTAAGAGGATTTACAGGACACAAGTGAAAAGACGACAAAAATATCAAAACTGAGTATTACAGAATAATAAGTATCTAAGAATGAAAAAGAAGGAAAAGAGAACATTTTAAGAATGATGAATACTAATAATTTCAGGTGCCAAAAGGATCATTACGATGTTTAGGACCTTGGTGTACCTGTCACTATGGGTGACAGTAGCGACACAGACCATACAAATTCAGGAGATAAACAGCGACAGGGGTTATATAATGCTGCAAAAGGGGACAACGGATCTACCCACGGAGTATAACGAACTCATTTTGAAAATTAACAAAACTGAAATTCAATTGGCATACGATTTATTACAGAATGAATTTAATGAAAACCCATTTTTGCAGACTACCATGACTAGAAGATATTTGAAAATGGCTGAAGCCGAAAAAAAGTTATTTAGCATCAGACACAAGCGCGGACTTTTTAATGCTTTGGGCAGTGGAATTAAATTTCTGTTCGGAACCCTCGATGATGAGGATAGACATGAAATCCACGAAAGATTGAGGACAATAGAAGAAAGTACGTTGACACAGGACGATATTAACGAAATTTTATACCATATAAACAATGAAACCCAAATTATTAGAAACTTGCAGAACGCTACTAATGTACTACAGAACCAAATTGTTAGGAAAGTGCTATCAGACAGTTTTTTGGATAACATTAAAAGTTACTATGAACATTTGAAAGACATTCAGTTAGGACTTGTTCTTAGTAAACAGGGTATCCTGAACCCAAAACTAATAAACCCAGACAACATTTCCGAATTGAGAACGAACCAATTTGAGTACATTAAAACCTCCTTGTGGCAACAAGAAGATGTACTATATTTCATAGTACAGATTCCTGGTACAATGAAAACCTACCCAATTTTGAGGATAGTCCCTTTTCCAACGTTTACTAACCATATTGAACTAAACTTCGACATGAATAGGAAACTTACGAACGTTGACAAACTACTGTACGAAGTGAAAGGTTCAAAAATTAAATATTTAGACAATAAATGTGTCAGAAATCTGCTCAATAAAAACGAAACCGATTGCGAATTTATAATAAATAATAGAAGAGAAATAAGATTTATTGAACCTAATTTTATTATAACAAAATATTTAGATGAAACTACAATAAGACAAACTTGTAACAATTTAGAACTTAAAATAAAGAACCATAACTTGATTTTCTTCTCAAATTGTAAAATTTTAATTAACGAAACCACTTTTGAATCCTTCAATTATAATGAAAATTTTTTGTATGTACCATATGCTAAGGATATTATTAATAAAACGTTGATACAATTACCTTAATAATATTGTTAATATAATTTTAATAATTATTGTGATAGTGTTAATTTCATTGATAATTTTTCAATTCTATAAAAGAACCTATAAAAATGAACAAGTTATCGAAGATGCTAATGTTTTAGAGGAAAGAACAAGTAATGTAGGAAGCTTGTTCTCTTAAAAACCATTTTTTTTTTCTTAGACTTAAACTGTAAACAAACATTTGCTATATAGTATTAAGAAAATTTTAAAAATCGGACACAACGCACCACCACAAATTCAACAGAGACTGTTGAATCTAGGGATGGAGGAATCATATAATGAAATATGATTATTTCATTCTATTTCTATATTGTGGTGTAGTGTGCTTGTTTAGTCTAACGTCTTGCATTAAACAGCAAGACGTGTGGGTTTTTCATCAACAACAAATAAAATCATTTATGATGTGCTGGCAAATTCACATGCTTGCATTAGAACACAAATCGTGTGAATTTGCATCGTCAGCAAACATATAAATGATTTATTCTAGCAAGTAAGGAAACTATTGTTAGTTTTAAGTTTTTCAATTTTTTTAATTAATAAAGTGTCGTCCAAACAAAAAGAAGTCTATTTATTTATTTCGGAAGAACATAATTATATACTGCACTGAGTTAGTAGTTATATTATTTTAATTTTTTAGTTCTAGCGCAAGTTCTACCGCGTCCTGTAAAGTTTTTGGACGAGCTGCAAAAATGGCTGTCTTTAAATTATCATTAATTCCTCTCTTAAATGAATCTAGAGCAAGCTTTGAGTTTAATCTGATTATGACATTTTCTCCGCCTCTGTAGCGTCACTACTAAGTTCTTCTATTCCTAACCTGTTCAGGTTGTCTATTACTGTTAATATTCTTTCCCTGAATGCGTTGACAGACGTTTTCCCTAGGTAGATATTGCTTAGTTTGGACTGTAGTTCTGGAATGGTCTTTGTACTTTTGTACCTTTGTTGTAATTGTGTTTTTAAAGTACCGAAGATTTCGGGTTTCGCATAACTACCTATCGCTGTTCTTACCCTTGAGGTTAATTTGGCGTGGTAGACATATTGTAGGAAACCTTGTTTTGCTGTTTCAGCAAGAGTTTTCTCAATGAGTTCTGCTGTTATTAAGAAACTTTCCAGTTCTTCAAAGTTTCCAGCAAAAAGTGGGAGTGCTTTAGACACTGTTTCTAAACTAAATGCTGCCATTGTATTTCCTATTTCTGATGGTTCTGCCTCTAATGGGGTTTTAATGCCTTTGATTAAGTACTCTTTGATTTTCCTAATTATATTGCTAAATTCTAATCTGAGCACTGCTATTTTCTTTTCGTATTTTTCTTCTAGTTGTGCTTACTCAAATTCTTCTGTTATAATTTGTATATCCTCTAGTCTAAGATTTATTGTTTTTTCCGAATATGTCCTTCCTGGACTTTTCTTTAAATGCTTTAATATGTCTTTAAGTTTTATTTAACTTCCTTCCATCTATCTTCACTTTCTATACTTCTGTTATCTTATTTCTACTATTGTTTCTGTTTTTACAACTATTAATAAACTTATAGATGCTATGTAATAAGAATATGATTAAAGCAATAATTACTAGCAGCCGTATTCATAACGAAAAATTGGCATGAAGTTAGCACAAAGTTTATTCATAATACACTTACCAAACTCTGGCTAACGATTTGCTAAACTCTTGTCAACAAGCTGCCAAACGTTTGCCAACTTGTGATAAACAGCTGTTTTATGTTGAATAATTTTGTTTGTTTTTTTTAATACACTGTTTTTTTTTTAGTTTAGAGTCCTTTTTTAAATATATTTTAATTTAAAAACATTTAAAATTTTTATATAAAGAGGGAAAATAAAAAAAAAATGAAATAAAATGACAAAACCAGCGATGATTAATGCAAAACGTGTTGCATTTTGGGGTATTATAATGTGGCATCATTAATATTAAGAGTTGATTTATTAAAAGTTAGCAGACGGATAAAATTTGTTATTAATAAACTCTGTGCTTAAAAGCTGCTAAGCTTAATCGGCATTCTAGTTAGCAGCTCGTTGTACGTAGTGTACAAGCTGTGGCTAACTTTTTGTTATGAATACGGCTGTAGGACTTTTGTTATTTTAGACAACATTAATAACACTGGTTTACAGCCAAAAAATACCAAGAACGTCACATGCCTAGATAAGTTAATTGGGACCTCCTGAACACGAAAAACGCTGTAATTTTTTTTCTAAGTACCGTTTTTTAGATAACGGTACTTTTGTGTTTTTGGTGTATGGTCCCACTCAAACCCTTGTGGAGCCCAGCCGAGAAGGAAAACGTTGTTGCAGATGGTTTGAGTAGGATAACACACGAAGGTATGGGAAATGCGAAGGTAGAAGAAGGATCAACTAAGACAGACATTCTTATTAATTTAAACGAAATATTCAACCCTGAGGACAACATGGAAAATGACATTGAAACAGTTCACAGTGCGGAGACTGATGATACTTATTTTATATCGATTACTGAGAAACCTCTAAATTTGTTTAAAAATCAAGTTATTTTTAACTATGGTACCAAAGAATCCACGAAATTAAAAATTGTTCATAGGAAAAAGATAAGGAAATCCGTAACGGTGATAAGGGGAACAGATTTAGGGAAAACACTATTAGAATGTCTCCCGGAGAGGGGATTGGTAGTAATTTTTTGTGAAGATGACTCAGTTTTCCTGAAAATTCAGGATACCTATAGAAAATACTTCGCTAACAATAATAACCTGAAGGTTTTAAGATCTAAAATATTGTTGGAAGACGTCACGAACAGGGAAGTTATTCTAAGAAAAATTGAGACAGAACATCTTAAAAACAGTCACCGCGGAAAAAATGAGGTATTTACAAATTTTAAGATGGTATGTTTTTACCCAAATTTACAAAAGGAAATTCAAAAATTTGTAAACAACTGTGAGATATGTAATCTTGCAAAATTTGACAGGAGTCCGATTAAACACGCATTTAACATCACAAATACCCCTAATAAACAAAATGATATAGTACACATAGATCTTTGGTACCCACAGAGGAACATAATCTATCTTACTAGCATAGATAAATTGACTAAATATGCCACAGTTGAAAAACTAAAAGACCGAACTTGGTTATCTCTCATCAACGGACTGAAAAAGCGAATTCAGTACCTGGGAAAACCAAGAATGATCGTAATGGATAATGAATTCGATACTCTTAATGTCAAACAGTTCCTTACTGACAACGAAATAATTTTCATCTAACCACTGCATATTTAAAAACCGGGAACGCAGACGTTGAAAGGCTACATTCCACACTGAACGAACACATCAGATTACTTAACGCCGACCCAAACAATGAACCTGATTTACGCGGTAATGTATTTAAGGCAATAACAGCATACATTCAAACTATTCATTCAACTACGAGACACAAGCCAATTGATTTTATTAATAACCTAATATCAGCGGACGATTTGGAAATGTTTGCCACTAGGCAACGCGAAGCAAAGGAAAAACGAATTGAACAGTTAAATCAGGGAAGAAACCAAAGTGTCGATTTTGCCAATGTATTTGTAGATAATAACAGGGTTAGCAAGTCCCGACCAAAATATAAGAATATTGAGAATTTTAGAATACAGGGCAACTATATTACTTCGAATAATGGCTGAAGCCGAAAAAAAGTTATTTAGCATCAGACACAAGCGCGGACTTTTTAATGCTTTGGGCAGTGGAATAAAATTTCTGTTCGGAACCCTCGATGATGAGGATAGACATGAAATCCACGAAAGATTGAGGACAATAGAAGAAAGTACGTTGACACAGGACGATATTAACGAAATTTTATACCATATAAACAATGAAACCCAAATTATTAGAAACTTGCAGAACGCTACTAATGTACTACAGAACCAAATTGTTAGGAAAGTGCTATCAGACAGTTTTTTGGATAACATTAAAAGTTACTATGAACATTTGAAAGACATTCAGTTAGGACTTGTTCTTAGTAAACAGGGTATCCTGAACCCAAAACTAATAAACCCAGACAACATTTCCGAATTGAGAACGAACCAATTTGAGTACATTAAAACCTCCTTGTGGCAACAAGAAGATGTACTCTATTTCATAGTACAGATTCCTGGTACAATGAAAACCTACCCAATTTTGAGGATAGTCCCTTTTCCAACGTTTACTAACCATATTGAACTAAACTTCGACATGAATAGGAAACTTACGAACGTTGACAAACTACTGTACGAAGTGAAAGGTTCAAAAATTAAATATTTAGACAATAAATGTGTCAGAAATCTGCTCAATAAAAACGAAACCGATTGCGAATTTATAATAAATAATAGAAGAGAAATAAGATTTATTGAACCTAATTTTATTATAACAAAATATTTAGATGAAACTACAATAAGACAAACTTGTAACAATTTAGAACTTAAAATAAAGAACCATAACTTCATTTTCTTCTCAAATTGTAAAATTCCGATCGAGATAAATGGCATATCGTTGCAAAGGTAATTAAATACCTTTTTTGTCGATATACCGCAAATTTCTATCTGATAAGAACTCACTGAGTTATGGTACCTCAAAATTCAAAATTTGCCAATTTTTTACGTTTTTTTCAAAATTTTTCATTTTTATTTCGTTTTTTTTTCTACGTTATAGTAAAGATCTGGAATGTTTTATTTTTTACCTAATAGTTTATTTAATTACCAACATTTTAAGTGTAATTTGAAAAAAATCGGATGAAAAATAAAGTTTTTATTAAAGATTTTGTGGAACGACAATATTTTCATCTTCATTGCTCCCACACTTTATTCGGCGTCCATCAGTTTTGGACGTTTGGGAATTTACATTGAAACGACAATAAAAAAATAAAATTTGTTTTGTTTTCAATACAAGTTCCCGGATTTACATTTTAATTTTAAAAAACAGCCATGTCTATTATTGTGCATCGGATTTTTTAGCAATTAAGGTTTTTCCAAAATTTTATGGTCCTTTACTGTCTAATAAGCGTGCGTGTTTCTTACAGGTAACAAAACGCGCGAAACCCCATCATAAAGATGTGTTTTTTTTTAAAAATTTTCCATGCAAATAAATTTTTTAAAGAATTCTTACAGGCATATAAAAGAAACACATTTTGTAAAAACATGTCAGTTTGGCTTTGTACGTACAAAAAATAAGATGTGTTCAATCGATCCCAACGAATTTTGTTATGTTTGTGGTGTTCTTGTGAAAAAGAAATCACAACATTTGATGCGAAAAATGAATACGAAAAATTTATCTGAAGCGTATAAGAAGTATTTTGGCTTTCGACCTGCGTCTCTCGACAAACCGTGGACACCGAATAGTGCATGTAACAACTGCCGAACAATATTAAATAAAATTGGTAAGGGTCAAGAGTGTTTCTTCACATTTGGAAAGCCAATGCAATGGAGAAACCAGATCAACCATACAACAGATTGTTATTTCTGTTAAACGGAAAAGGCTATCCGACGTAGAATTGAACCAGTTTATCCAATTGTTAGCTCGGTGACGCTACCAGTGCCGCACTCATTATCGTGCCCCAAACCGCAGCTGATTGTAGCGGGCCCCACAGAAATACGAAAAAGAACAATAAAAAATGATTCATCAGATGAGTGCAGAGAAGCAGAAATGCAATCAAATAATAAACCCCATTTACTTACTCAGGCCGAGCTCAATGATTTGTGCCGAGATTTGTATTTGCCGAAATCGAAATCTGAATTACTTGCATCACGATTACAAGAGTGGGGATATTGTGCTCCTGAGACACGTGTTACATATTACCGTGATCGTAGCAAACAACTTGCACTTTTCTTCGCAAAAACGGCAAACTTTTGTTTGTGTGCCAACATATGTGGTCTTTTCAATGCTCTCCAACAAAATTATGACCCAGAGGAATGGCGTCTTTTTATGGATGGAGGCAAGGATAGTTTGAAAGCAGTCTTGCTTCATAAAGGGAATACGATACCATCAATTCCAATCGGATATGGAAAATACATAAAGGAAACATATGAAGCAATGAAAGAACTTCTCGATCTCATACATTATGACCAACATCAATGGAAAGTTTGCTCTGATTTACAATTAGTTGCCATACTATCTGGATTGCGAGGGGGCAATACGAAGTTTCCCTGTTTTATATGTCTATGGGACAGCCGTGACCGTCAGAATCACTACACCCGAAAAGTTTGGCCTGAGCGAAGTGGACGTACGCAAGGAGTGTACAATATCAAAAATGACCCACTCATTCCTCCATTACATATTAAGCTTGGGTTATTTACAAATATTGTGAAAAAGTTGCCAAAAGACAGTCTTGCCATGATTTACCTTAAACAAAAATTTCCGAGAGCCACAGCGAGCAAAATTGAAGCTGGTATATTTGATGGACCTCAAATTCGGGCTCTGTACGGTGACCAAGCATTTAATGAGTGTTTAGGTCCAGCTTATTTGGATGCATGGGATGCATTCCAGGACATCGTTCACAACTTTTTGGGAAACTACAGAAGTCCTGATTACGCAGAGAAGATCGATACATTACTGCAAAAATTCAATGCCATTGGTAAACATGTGAAAACATGTATATCAAAAAGGCCGTTATCATTTTAAAATGTATTCTTTTTAACCTTAAGGTTCAAATATGACACCTAAATTACAGTTCTTATTCAGTCATTTGGATATTTTCCCCACGAACTTGGGCTCCGAAAGTGATGAACAAGGTGAAAGATTTCACCAAGAAATGGAAGAAATCGAGAGACGTTACAAAGGCTGGTGGGACGAAGAAATGATGGCGGACTATTATTGGTTCCTCATTCGCGAAGATCCATCCGAAAAAAACGCATCAGTTCAAGTCGCTCGTCATTTAAATTTAAATTTTTTGAATTTACGCCGAATATAGTGTGTGAGCAATTAAGATGAAAATATTGTCGTTCCACAAAATCTTTAATGAAAACTTTATTTTTCATCCGATTTTCAAATTACACTTTAAATGTTGGTAATTAAATAAACTATTAGGTAAAAAAATAAAACATTCCAGATCTTTACTAAAACGTAGAAAAAAAACGAAATAAAAATGAAAAATGTTGGAAAAAACGTAAAAAATTGGCAAATTTTAAGGTACCATAACTCAGCCAGATCTTATCAGATAGAAATTTGCGGTATATCGAAAAAAGGTATTTAATTACCTTTGCAACGATATGCCATTTATCTCGATCGGACTTCTCGGCTGGGCTCCACAAGGGTTTGAGTGGGACCATACACCGAAAAACACAAAAGTATCGTTATCTAAAAAACGGTAATTAGAAAAAAAAAAATTACAGCGTTTTTCGTGTTCAGAAGGTCCTAATTAACTTATCTAGGCATGTGGCGTTCTTGGTATTTTCCCAAATTAAAAATTTGTAAAACAGTGTAATATTTATAATTGTACAGCGAAAATATTTGTTTTTCTTTGCTTTGTTTTATTTTATGTATATTTAAATTATTAATAGTATTGGGTATAATTATTTTTAAATTGTATCAAATTTATTTTTCCTTTACCGCCTGCTACTAAGTATTGCATACATTAACCTTATGATGTAGGCAATTACTAATAAAGCTAATGTGATTATCATTATTATTTCAAAAATTTTCACATTCTCTTCTTTATGTTCACTTATAGCATTCATGTATTCTATAATTTGCTGATTGTTCTGTTCGCTTTCATGATTTTCATTCTTTCCTACCTCGTATCCTGCAAAAACTAGTAAAATTGCTTTTAGAATGTTCTTCCACCATGCCATCTTGATAATATTCTCTTAACGATTGTATTTATTTAATTATGAAGTAAATAAATGTATATATATATTTTTTTTTAAAAAAAACTATCGGATTTTTGGCTTGACCATTTTAATATTGAACATTACAAATTCTATTTATATATAAATATATATATATTTTTTTTTTTATAAAAACTTGATTTTTAAAAATGTTCATCCTTGAAACTCCTTATCTCTGATCTTATAATTCTTTGCGTTGCCTTCTCTGTTGCTAAATTAAGGTCCCTGTACAGTATCGCTAGTTCCTTCCTCCTCTGGTACTGCTTCCCAGCTCGTTTCTTTTTCTTCTTTATTACTGTTGTCTGTACTGCTGGATAATTTTGTTGACGTTTTCTGTACTCATCTATCGTAATTGGCCTTGGTCCCGCATTGACTGGGACTTGGTTCATACGGAGGTGCATCTTGATTTGCCGGCTCCGGCTCATACTTTTCTTCTTTTTTGGTGTCTAAATAAAGCGTCCAACGCGCAAAAATTTCATCGTCTTCCACGGACATCTATTATTGTAGGATCATAAAAATTTCGCTGGTTCAAGGTTATCAGGGTCAGTTCGTAGTCCGCAGGATCGCCATGTAATGAGTGAGGGGTGGCAGGATCACCATGTAATGTGTGAGGATCGGTAGGATCTCTATGTAATGAATTGTGTGTTTAATTTAAAGTGATTGGTCCCTATAGCCTTGGTTATTTTAAATAGCTGTCAGGGTTTCAGCTGTTAACTAAGGCGTTCAAAAGAACTGCCGAATTATTGGTGAGTCTTTCAATTAAACACAAGGCAGGTTGTTGCCGATATTGTATTGTAATTTCAAGTCTACTTTATTTTGGATTTACATGCACTTAAATACTATACATGAATTTTTAACTTAGCCTTTCTAACTTATTCTACTTATCGATAAAGTTCTAGTTGTCTTTGTCGATATTATGGACATATGCATAATTACCCTGATTACAATTGCTTTGACCAATAGGAATATTTGTGGTTACACTCATTCCTATTTGTCACTCAATTTACAATTCTTATTGAGTTGAATTGTTCGTACCCCAATTAACTTGCATTCCAATCAATGTGTGTCGATTGGTAAATGCCGTTATTTGATCTTGCATAATTACCCTACTCTAATTAGGTTGGTATGTATAGATTTAAGAGTAGTTTAAGGGTATGCGGTAGCAACTTATGAGGTACACTACAGCTTTAACGTTTTTATGACGTTAGGTGCTTCAGAAGATTCATCCTCCAGAATTGCAAAACGATTTTGTGAATTTTTTCTATCAAAAGATGGAACTTTCGAGGCCGAGGCTACAGCTGAAGAGGCAGGGCTGCGACCACGTTTAAGCACTGTTACATACCTGTCCATACCAACTTGCACTTGTGGTTTTTGACAAACTTTTTCTTGTTTGTTTTCAATTGCGTCTATGTTCGAGTTTATGGTATCAATGGTAACGCTTGTATTGTTTTCTGTTGTTATGTTTATTTCCACATTGCTTTTTTTTTTTTTTTTTTTTTTTTGTTGGGACCAGCACTCAGGGGATGACCCCTACTAATGCAATGCATTGTGTTGGAACTAGGAAAATAGGTTATGGGAAGGAGGAAAGAGGGAGTAGTGTTTGTGAACATTCGACTTGAACTTTTTCATGTTGTAAGTGAGAGGGAAGACTTCAGCAGGAAGGTTATTCCACATACGAACTGTCCGGCCAAAAAACGAATTTTCCCTGTAATGCGTTGTACGATTCACCGGCCAATCGACCACAAAATGATGTGCTCTTGAGGAAAAACGTGTATTACGAACAAAGCTATGGGTCTCGGGAACCAAATCCCTAATTTCATCAGAACACATCCCGTTGTAGTACCGATAAAATAGGCAAGTACAACCCACATTGCGACGGTGCTCAAGGGAGTCAATAGAATTGGATACCCTACTGTCGCCAATGAGAACCTTCGCCCTCTCCTGCACGCGGTCGAGAAGCTCCAAAATAGACTTTGAAGCACCGGCCCACACATGAGAGTTGTATTCCATTCTCGGTCGGATATAGGTGGTATAAATAGTAAGGAGATCAGATGGAGTGAAGTATATCTTACACCGTTTCAAAAAACCGAGGCACTTGAATGCTTCTTTCGACACCTTGAATATATGTTCTGTCCATCGGACATCACATTGTATCCTCATGCCCAGAACATCAGGAGATTCTGTTTCCTCAATATTTATACCACCCATACATACAGATGAGGCACCTTGATCCGTCGCACGTTTATGCGTTAGTACGCAACATTGGGTCTTTCGGTCATTAAATTCGACCCTATTCGCACGACCCCATTCTGAGATTATGTCTAGGTCACGGCCAAGCGTATCATTCATGTTCTGTCTCATAGCACAAACATCGGACACGCCTGGTCTGTAACCAAATGAATTCGAATGGCAAAGGTTGCTGTCATCTGCAAAAGAATAGATAGGGTTGGAAGTTTGACATAAGAGGTAATTTAGAAAAATAAGAAATAGAGTAGGAGAAAGAACGGAGCCTTGCGGTACCCCTGAATGAATCTTGAACTCGTTTGATGAAACCCCATCTATAACAACCCGTATAGTGCGATCTCTGAGAAAGCTCGATATAAATCGAGAGAAATTATCACCGACACCAAATGCAACAAGTTTAGACAAGAGTGCACCATGCCAGACTCTGTCAAACGCCTTGGAAATATCTAAAGCAATTACCTTACTTTCGCCAAAATGGTGAATGGTACGACACCATTTTTCTGATAACAGGCATGAATATCATTTATTTTTGTTTCATTGTTATTACTCATATAGAGTTGTTTTTGTTTTTTTCACCGTTTTTTTATTTTTGTTGACTGTCCTCTTTTTATTATGTATAATGTTGTTACACCGAGATAATAAAAGAAAAAAAAAAAAATATTTTTTTGCATAGATTATTTGCAAGTATGTATGTGCATACATACATACATATGTAGGTATATTTTGTTACTTGTATTTTTTTTCTTAATTTTTTTTTTTTTTTTTTTTATGGTTATTCTATTGTTCACTTTTATATTGAGCGTCCAAATTCGCTTGTTAAACTGATATTATTAACTAATTTATGTTAAAAAAAAAGATCCGTATGCGGAGTTAAAAGAAACACGTCCTTTCTCATCGAGCACGACCGACTGAATGATGTTGAAAGTGAGAGGGAAGACTACAGCAGGAAGGTTGTTCCACATACGAACAGTCCGGCCAAAAAACGAATTTTTTCTGTAATGCGTTGTACGATTTACCGGCCAATCGACCGCAAAAGGATGGGCTCTTGAGGAAAAACGTCTACGAACACACACACGTGTTTCAGGAACCAGATGCCTAATTTCATCAGAACACATCCCATTGTATTAACGATAAAACAGGCAAATACAACCCACATTGCGACGGTGCTCATGGGAGTCAATATAATTGGATACCCTACTGTCACAAATGAGAACCTTCGCCCTCTCCTGCACACGGTCGAGAAGCTCCAAAATAGACTTTGAATCACCGGCCCATACATGAGAGTTGTATTCGCGTTCGGATATACGTGGTATAAATAGTAAGGAGATCAGATTGAGTGTAGTATGTCATACACCGTTTCAAAAAGCCGAGGTACTTGAATGCTTCTTTCGACACCTTAAATATATGTTCTGTCCATCGGACATCACATTGTATCCTTATGCCCAGAACATTAAGAGATTCTGATTCCTCAATGATTATACCAACCATATATACCGATGAGTTTCCTTGATCCGTCGCGTGGCCCTATTCCGAGACTATATCAAGGTCTCGGCCAATCGTATCATTCATGTTCTGTCTCATAGCACCAACATCGGATACGCTTGGTCTATAATCAAATGAATACGAATGGCAAAGGTTGCTGTCATCTGCAAGAAAGTAGATAGGGTTGGAAGTTTGACTTAGAAGGTCATTTAGAAAAATAAGAAATAGAGTAGGAGAAGAAACGGAGCCTTGCGGCACCCCTGAATGAATCTTGAACTCGTTTGACGAAAAAGTTTTGCTAAAAGGTTTGCTAAGGGACGAGCTAGAAACGAAGAGCACTGCCTCAAAAAAGTTCCAAATAAGTAATAAAATAATTAATTAATTATAACGAATAAATTATATAATTAATGAAAGAAATAACAAAGGAACAAATCAATATTTAAAATTTGAACAAGTTGTTACAGGCATATTTATCATTTGTTACAAGTTGTTACAGGCATATTTATCATTTGTTATGTTAAATTTAAAAGGAAATTTAAATGTTTGTTTTAACAATTTTATTACAAAAATTTCAAATTGTTAAAATCAAAAATAAAATAGCAACAAAAATAAAAGAAAGTGTTACCAAAGTTTAATATTTATATAAAATTAAATCATATTTGTTACGAAAAATGCTTAAAAATCTTACATTTAAAGTGCTTTGCATTGCTTCGTTTGAAAATTATGGGGTAAATGGTTCCAGAGACTAAAAGTGTTAATTAAAAAGTGTTTCTTAGATTTCTCATCAGGATATGGAATACTGTTTATCTTTTTCCACCTATTTGATCTGAAGAAATTGAGTCTACGATACAGGTAATTCGGCTGCTCTGTGTATATAATCTTGTGTAGTAAAATTAACGAACGGCACTTTAACAGGTTATCAAATGATATATTGTATATTTTCTTTGAATAGCGTGAAATTCTAGATAAGCGTTTCAGTCCAAAAACATTTAGTTTTTTCTTACTTAACGAATCGCAGTTTGAATAAAGTTCACAACCATAAATTAGTGTTGCCAGTAGGTACGATTTTGCTAATAACATTCATTTTTTTAAGGGGGTATAATGCTGACTCATCCACAAATTACGTAACATAGCAAATGTTCTACCACAAATTGCATTTATGTGATCTGACCAATTTAGTTTTTTATTGAAGATTATTCCAAGATTCTTAGCAGTCTCAACTAGTTCAATTGTTGTATTATTCATCCTTACTGGTGGTAGTAAAGATGGAAACCATTTCGGTTTTCCTATTATAATTGCACCACCTGGATAACTATCTTGCCACGATGTGGTTGCTTAAGTGTCGGCTGTAGTGTATGTCTTGGAACTTGAATCCGGACAGCTGAGTCGGAACAAGTTTAAAGGCAGACGCTTTAAGGCCAGCATGACCAAGGGTTATCTATTCCTCATCCTATTCCCTTTACCTACAATCCTTTCCCCCTTTTAAACTCACTTCCCCCACTTTTAAGGTCAAGGTGGTTGATAGCAGTGCCGAGGACTTGGATGGCTAGTTAGTGGTTAAAGAAACTAGTCGCGAACATCTTCCCTCTGACGCTGATGGCAAAGGTCAGTTGTAATTCCGGCCTAGTCCGTGCACTGCGCGAGATGGTCCTTTGTATACTCGTGGGATTGGAAACTGGACAATTTCAAAATAGAACAAAAAACGTACATAGTGACAGAAGTTGGTGCAGGGAGTATCACTGGCAACTCAGCAGGCCCGATGTCAGATTCAGACTCGGATCTGCTGGGTGTTCACAGGGATATTCTGCTGCAAGAAAGTCAGCAAATGACAGAACTTACAGAGACCAACTGGATGGGCTCGCTAATGGACTCACTGACACGTTCTGGGCCTCGGAAAGACTCAGTGATCTGACCTTGGACTCTGATGATGAGCACGAAATAGCTATGATTTCGGCTCATGATCAGGACCAGAGGGTTGAACCATCGACGTGGTCACATTCGAGACAGAGAGCAAATTGGCGAGTACATCGAAATCCACTGTTCGGCAGGATGCGGCAGAACAGGTCACATCGGAGAGACGATCGAATCTCGAAAAAGCCAAGAGTGGTGGATGAGTCTCCTTAGCCTTTCTAGAAAAGAAAGCTAAGAAAGACTCTTCACTGCACGTTGGGCGGGATTGGAATTTTCTGAGGATTTACCGGAAGAACGCTGCTAGACTCGAAAGAATCCACGGTTCTGTCCGTGTCATCCTAGAGCTTCGCTACCTGCGGGGTATACAGTAGAGGATGCTGAGGTATCAAATGTTATCGGTAAAGACAAAGGATCCTCACCAGACTCTGCTGGCGTATCCTCTTACAAGGAAGGTAGAAGGAAGGAGGGTAAGAGTTCACTACCCAGCCCTCTTAATGGTGACAGTTTGGTCACGGTTAAGAAACCTAGGCCTGGGAACGAATTACCCACAGTAGACCAGGAGTCTCTCAGGAAGTTGAAGTCGATGAGTTGGGTTGCGAAATTTGGGTTGGGGTCTATCAGATTTAAGTTTCCCAAAAATGATGGACCCTAAGAGGCTGAATGTGGTGCAGATAAACCTGCAGCACTGTGAAGCAGCCTCTACCGCATTAGTTACCCACCTCATCGATAACAACGTGGACGTGGCCTTGATCCAAGAGCCCTGGATCAACAACAATCGGGTAGTTGGATTTAAGGCCACGGGATATACACTGTTCGTACACAACACGAATGAGAAGGTTCGAACTTGTATAATGGCAAGAAATGAGCTCAAATTTATGTTGTCGCATTCTTTCAGTAATGGAGACCTCACGGTTGTGACAGGTGAAGCTAAGGACAAAACGGTCCTAGCACTAGCATCGGTATACTTACCATATGAGGTTATCGATCCACCTGGTGTGAAAGTACGTGAGTTAGTGGAGCACTCAAGCAGAAGGGGCTCGAGACTGGTACTGGGTTGTGACGCTAATGCACACCATACCCAATGGGGAAGTCCCGACATCAACAAAAGAGGTGAGTCTATGTTTGATTTCATTATTGCTAGCAATCTTAACATCTGTAATAGGGGGAATACTCCAACTTTCAGAACTAGACATAGGGAGGCAGTAATAGATGTAACATTGACGAACTATAGAGACTTAGTAGATGATTGGAGGGTGGCTTTGAAATTTTCCTTCTCTGACCATAGTCGTATAACCTTTAATCTAAATTTCGAAAAGTCAAAAAGGCATCCTTATAGGAATCCAAGGAGGACGAACTGGGATTCCTTTTCGGGGTTGGTGAATAGTAACCTTAGAGTTACACACGATTGGGGGTCGACTTCGGCCGGTGTGGAGCACCTGGTGGGTAACTTTACGGAGGTGTTGACCAGTAGCTATGAGCGATCTTGTCCGCTGAATTTTCCGCGTAGACGCTCGCAGCCGAGATGGCGGACAGGTGAGTTGAGGACTCAAAGGACCACTGTCAGAAGGTTATTCAGTGGAGCGAAGCATACGCATAGGGATGAGGATTGAAGTAACTTTAGGATAAGTTATAATAGGTATAAGGGAGATATTAGAAGGGTTAAAGGGACTCGTGGATCAAATTTAGCGAGTCAGTGGAATCTCTAAATGAGATGTCCAGGTTCAGAAGGATGTTAGCCAAGGACCCTGTGGTCCCGGGATTTATTCAGAGACCGGACGACTCATGTACGGAATCTAGCTCCGAATCTCTCTGTTTGCTTATGGAGACTCACTTCCCGCGTTGTGTGGACTCTGGTACGGGGGAACAGATGGGGTGTGGTAACTCCTTTTCTGGATCGGGCTTGGGAGGTGATACAAGGGAGGCGGTGGGGGACATCATCACCTTGGATAAGGTTACATGGGCGGTTAATACTTTTGGGTCTTACAAATCGGCAGGACCAGATGGTATATTACTGGCTATGCTACAGAATATCCATGGAACATCACGCCTACTGCTGGTGGAATTATTTAGAGTATGTCTGCTAAATGGCTACATTCCTAGAGGGTGGAGAGAGGTCAGGGTTATTTTCATACCTAAGGCAGGTAGAACCAAGGATTTTAGACCTATCAGCCTATCGTCTTTTCTTTTGAAGACATTAGAAAGACTGATTGATCTACATCTGAGGACGAAGATTGACGCCGGCATCATCAGCGGAACTCAGCATGCCTATCTTAAGGGTAGGTCTGTTGAGAGTGCGCTTCATGATGTCATGTGTTATATAGAACGGGGATTGCGAGACAAGGAATACACCAGGCATTCCTGGATATAGAGGGGGCCTTTAACAATTCTGGCATTTAAGCAAAGAATAGAGGCTATAAGGCAGGCACTGAGTGATTTAGGGGTTTCGGTATTATTGGTCGAATGGATAACTATGATGCTTAGCAGCAGAGTTATTCACTCGGACTGGGGAAACGAGCGCTTAAGGAAACTCGTGACTAGGGGTACCCCACAGGGGAGAGTTTTCTCTCCCTTATTGTGGCTCTTGGTTGTCAATGTCGTTCTGGGACGTTTTAACAGGATAGGTCAGAAGGTCGTCGCCTACGCGGATGATGTAGTTATATGGGTATCGGGCAAGCTTCTGCCGACAATTAGCAGTTTCTGTCATGCAAGGGGTGCTGGGCGAACTGTCAGCATGGGCGACAGATAAGGGTTTGGGAGCTAATCCGGAGAAGACAGAATTAGTTCTTTTCACTAGGAGGTACAAGGTGGAGAATTTTAGGCTTCCGGTACTAGGGGGAGTAGAGATCTGACAGTGCTAAGTATCTAGGAGTTTTTTTGGACAGTTAGCAGTCCTGGAGAAGGAATACTCAGGAGAGACTAAAGAGGGTTGAGCATTTTCTGTGCCACTGTCCCAGGCTACAGAACAGCAGGCTGAGGTGGCTAGGTAGTTGATTCCTGCATGAATTGGGAGATGTCTCGGGCTGCGGGCTCGAGAATTTGACGGGATTCGTAATGGGAATGACCTGGGGACTGGAAACATGTAGGGCAGTTTTTCCTGTTCGGTAGGGTTGTTTTGCTTGTTCTGTCCGATTTCTTATCTCCCACTATCTTCCTTTCCTGTGCTTTCACCATTTACTTCTCCTACTCTGTCACTACTTCTTTCACTAATTAAGGCTCCACAATGGACCATATCGGTCTCTGGGTGAAGGTGTGAAGTTTGCTTCACACCAGCCTTTCTAACCTAACTCACAGATTACTACTCTGTTAGGTACTCTGTGCCTAACTTAACCTTACCATTGCATGAGACTTTCTGGCATTTAAACAAAGACCATTCCTTGTCGCCCATTTTTCTGTCCACATCTTCGTTTAACTCACTAATACAGTCGCTGACTCTAGATGGCTCACAGCTAATGTAAAGCTATACATCGTCTGAATGTTTACTCAAACAATGTGTTATGCCATATTATGTCTATATTAACATACTGTCTTAGCATGTCATTGCAATTTAGTTAAGCTGTTGCAGCTGTTATATTAATAACATATGTTTTTAAATGTTTAAACTGCATCATGTTTTTAATACTGTTTGAACCTGTCTGCCTTGTATGAAAATATTTATTGCTCCTTATTACTTAAATAAAGATTCTAAATTATACATATGATTAACAATTGAATAAAATTAAAAAAACTTTTATTTTAAATTTTATTTTTTATTTGGTTATTTGGTTTTAGAATACATTTATTAAATTTATATATTTTAAACTATATATTGAATTTTGTTTTTAGAATACATATAATAAAAAAAAAATGGTTATTTCAAATAAGGTCAAAAACAATTTAACAAGTGAAAAAACGGGTTATTTAATCCTCTGTCATTTACTATTGTGGTTATTTCGTTTAATTCACAGTAAAATTCGTTCAGCATACATTCAATTTTATTTCTAATAGTAATACATACCTATAAAGATTTATTGAAACATTTATTTATTTCATATGTTAAAAGTCTGTAAGGGTTTATTTTCGGAAATAAATTAATGATGTTTCTTATCGCGATCATTCCGAGTACTTTACTTTCTATATTTTTAGATTTTATGTAGTGAACAGTTGCTCCAATATATGATGTTTTTAAATAATTGTCGCTCCATAAATCACAGGTTATACCGAATCCCATTTCGTTTATAGAAGAAAATTCTTCTTTAAGAACTTTGTCCTAATCGTCGTAAAGCCTTCCAATACTTCTGGACACAGCTGTAGAGTGTAGAGAAGACCTCCACATCCAAATTTTTCCCAAACTCATGGCCAGTGTTAACACAAAACTGAGCAAGATTAAAAAGTCCTTCGTCGTTAAAAACATTAAAAGGTCTAAAAATACCAACCACCCACTGAACAATTAAGTCAGTACACTTTGTTCAACTCGGTATTTGGCTCTACTTTTGGTAATGAATTCTCTTTCAATGATTTATATTTCATGAAGCGCTTATGACGCAAAAGACTTGAGGTACACTTATCATTACATTTTTACCCCGCACAGTGGCTGAAAATCGTTTTTCATTTGCCAAAATTCTGTAACTTTTGAACCGAAGGAGATATTTGAGTGAAATTTAATTTAATCAATCGACAGATAGATTCTTAAACTTTTCTCCACTTTAAATTTCAATAAAGGCGGTTGAGTAGTTATTGGGGAATTTAAGGGCAAAGTGTAACTTTAGATTTTTTTTAACTTTAGCGTGAAATATAGTTTTTTTATTTTATTATTAATTATTTAAAAATGTCATATTTGGATTTAAATAATAATCATAAACATTTTTTGTAATAATTCGACACTCCAAAAAATTTAATGTTTACACTAAAAAAAATTTTAACATTAAAAAAAAAATAATAAAATCAACTGGAAATTTTGGTATTGGTATTTACTGAAAATTGTTACGAATTTGTAACAATTGTTACGGGAAAGTGTTCATTAACCCAAAAAATTTGCAAGTTGAAAGAAAAAAAGAGAAAAAAATCGGGAGACAAATAAATTCTTGCAAATTTTTACTGGTAAAATTATTAATTGTTTTTGTTTACAAAACAAACTTTTCCAAAGGAAGTTTTAAATAAGTATATTTTGCAAAAGTAATAAGCTAATGTTGATTTTTTAAACTATTAAAAATAATTATGCGATAAGAAATCATACTTTTGCTTAACTAAGGACAGATATTTCGATATTTTTATTGCTAAGTCTACATTCACACGTTTCATCTTTTGATGCTTAACTCTTGTGTTTTAAGGTGAGGGAAGCAAGAAGAAAAGGGGTTGGTACGGAGATGCATATACTCGGGCAGTACGCTTTGTGTTCTCAATCGCAGGTATATGCACAACAATTGCAGCATGTAATTTTTTTCTTTTCTTTTTCTCTTTGGTTCGCTTTGAATAAAAGTGTTGTTGTTTTAAAGCAAAAAAAGTTGAAACCGGTTGCTGCGTGTAAGCATAATGGCATCTTCAAAAGAGAATTGAAAAGAAGTTGAGCATCAATAGATGAAACGTGTAAATTAAGACTAAATAAAATAACGAACTTGTTAAAAAAATCCCTTATGTATTTTGTTTTGCTTTTAACCGATCACAACACCTGATCATACTGATTAGTACTTTGAATATAATGGTTACCTAGAAACCCGATACTTAACACTATTGCAGTGTAATAGCCCATTAGTTAAAGAATTGGTTTGCAAATTAAATTATTTACAAAATTAAAGATTCTTATTAATTATAAAATAATTTGAGATATTCTCATTGTTTACTTTATGACCGTCTTGTTTATTATGAAACAAACACCAAAGAATGTTCTCAATTTTAAAATTATTTTATAATTAGCAATAATTTAACCCGCTACATCGTTACCTTTCTTTTGTCGTCATATTTAAATGCCAAAGTTTATGTTTCTAACACCCAGGATACAACTGACATCAAATGGTTAACATTAACACTAACATCATGTTAGTGTTAGGTACAGCCTCCTCATGTTAGTGTTTTGCTTGTGTTTTAACAGCGTTGTTAAGCAATCTGTCTTGAAAGCTATTTTATAACATAACTTGACGTTTAAGTTTGACATACAGCTTTTTTGTTGCTTTTTATTAACTTTTTTATACAACTTGTCAAAAATACGCGCGTGGCTGATAAATAATTAAAATTAAAGCTTTTAGTGGCATTTCTGCAAATCTTTTTTTAAATTAAATTGAAATAAAAATTTTCTCAAAAAATAAAACAGCCAATTCACATGGAGGCTTTTACGACGTCGTTTTTTCTCAATTCCCATTTGAAGCAACTTCCAAAAACCTATTGCATTTATATGATGACTTTTAGTGGCATGTCGCTTTTTTTTAATTTAAATTTTTATTTGCAACCAGGGTTGATTTTTATTGTTTTATCGGTAAATCTGCTTTAGTTTATTTTTCTCATTAAGAAATTTATATTTTTCTTAATGAGAAAAATCAACTGTTTTTTTTTTAAATAAGAAATATGTAAAAAATATGTTTAAATTAAAGCTCAAACTCTTGTTTTGTATTCTTTTTTATTATTTCCGTATTTGTTTGCAACCTGACGCTTCAAAGTAAGAAAAAGAATAAAACAAAACTAGAAGAAGATAAATAAGTTTGAAGAGAAATATAAGAAAACGACATGAAAAACACAAAACGAGTCGTTTTGTTTACCCCTCTTTCTTCTCTACACCGCTCGCCATCAAACCAAAAGAGACGTCGACAAAGCGACGTCGTAAAAGCCCTCATGTGAATTGGCTGAAAGAGAACTTGACGCTACGGTAGCAAAAAAAAATATAACAAGCACGTTAATATTTAATATTGTTATTTTTAGCGATGTATACTATGTTTAAGCGCTAAACTTTTTCTTCGCTATGAATATAACACACAACTTGTCTTAAGCTTGTTTTTAAACTTATGTTGTAAGATATTAACGTGTTCTCCACCTAAAACACATTTGCAATTTGACGAAGTTATTCTGCCGGCGTTATTGCTTGTGTTAAGACATCACAAATTGCACGTGTGGCCGTAGGGTAAGTTTTAAAAAAAAATTACCAACGTTATAGCTTCTCCTCATTCACTCAGGACCCTGCACCTATAATTTTATGTTTCTAATATATTTTATATCAAATTAAAAAGGTACTACTTGTAGAACGAAAAAGTAAAACGAAGATTTTTAATTTTCCGCATTTCACCATTTTTTATATTTTTTCTAACCATTGAAATATAAAAAAAAAAATCATTATTGTAGTGGAAGCCCATAGTTGAGAACGTATATTGCAAAGAATGGAGAAAAATGTTTTGTAAAGAAAGTACCAAAAATAGGTAAAATTTTCACCCCTTAAATGTTTGAATTTCTAAAAAGAAACAAATTTGTATTTTTTGGATAAGTTACAAATGTAAAACAGCTTTTATTTCTATGTTTATTGACTTTTATTGAAAAATTAATGGGTTAATTTTAATGCTTGTTCAGACAAAAATGAACTGCGATGCCACTTTTTTCTATTTGCACATACAAGTTGAATTGAGCTGCAACATAATAAAGTGCTATAGTGCAACAATCGTTTATTTGCTAAGTAATTAAATAAAAAAATAAATATAATTAAAAATAATAAAATCACTTTTCTTTTGCGTCCATTTTCTTAACACACTTTTAGAAAACCATTCAATATAAGTAGTTTACTTGTTGTGCTGCCAGTTTGTATAATTGTTTACATCTGTAAACCATATGGTAGCTTTGTTTTTTTGGGCAAATTTTCCGAAATAGGTGAATCGTTCTGAAGAACACTCTTAGTGGCCAGAAATCCCCCGCGGCTAAGAGGACTGGTCAGACTGGCTCCAGAGAGGACCATCCCTCCACGTCAAAGAAACTAAAGGAGTCGCCGAGTAAGGATGGTATTCTTGCGGCTGTCATTGATCGTAAGTATCCTGATGGAAGGATCAGTGTCGAGAGATGGCAGGTGCTAGAGAACAAACTACTCGACGAAATCTTTAGTGCTAAAGGAAGGCTGGACGATGTATCGTTCAAAGGGGCTGACTGGGCAAGAGGTGTCAAAACTGTCTGTTGCGGAAATCAAAAAACCTTTGAGTTTTTAAAGACCGCAATTTGTAAGTGTGGCAGCTCCAGTCCTGAAGCTGGTCTGGACGTTATACTCGCGTCTGACTTGTCATTAAGGCCGGTTGTCACGGTATGGATACCTCCACCTATAAAACCGATGGTGGTCATACTGGAGGTGCTGGCCAACCAAAACAATGGACTCATTACACGCCAGTGGAAGTTAATAGCTTCACTGGGTTGTAAAGAAAACCAGGGAAGAGACTTCAGGTTCGCAGTGGACCGGGAGTCTCTTAAAAAGCTGGAATCGATGGGAGGGGTTGCGGTATTCGGGTTGGGGTCTATCAGATTTAGGCTTCCTAAATATGATTCTGGTGAGAATTGAGTAAAAATTTATATTTTCGCATTCTTACAGTAATGGAGACCTCACGGTTGTGACAGGAGAAACCAAGGACAAAACGGTCCTGGCACTAGTATCGGTTAACTTGCCATTCGAGGCTACCGATCCACCTGGTGAAAAAGTGCGATAGTTGATGGAGTACTCAGCCAGAAGTGGCTCGAGGCTGGTACTAGGGTGTGATGCCAATGCACACCATACCCAATGGGGAAGTGCCGACAGCAACAAAAGAGGTGAGTCTATGTTTGATATTATTATTGCCAGCAATCTTCTTATCTGTACAGGGCGAATACACCTACGTTCAAACTAGGGATAGGGAGGCAGTGATAGATATGACATTGAAGAACTGTAGGAAGTTAGTGGAGGATTGGAGGGTGGACCTGGGTTTTTCCTTCTCTAACCATAGTCGCCTGTTATTTAATCTAATGTTTGAGAGGTCTTAAACGTGTCCGTATAGGGATCCGAGAAGGACGGATTAGGATTACTTTTCGAGATTGGTGAAAAGTAACCTTAGAGTTACACACGACTGGAGGTCGACTTCGACCTATGTGGAGCAACTGGTGAGCACCTGCACGGAGGTATTGACTAGTAGAAAAGTCCACAGTCAGATGGTTGTTCAATAAAGCGAAGTATACGCGTAGCGAAGAGGATTGGACTAACTTCAGATTGAGTTACAATAGATATAAGGGAGATATTAGGAGTGCGAAAAGGGACTCGTGGGTCAAGTTTAGCGAGTCAGTGGAATCTGTAAATGAGATGTCCAAGTTCAGGAGAATTTTAGCGAAGGACCCTGTAGTCCCGGGATTTATTCAGAGACCGGACAAGTCATGGACGGAATCTAGCTCTGAATCCCTTTGTCTGCTAATGGAGAATCACTTTCCGGAATGTGTGGATACTGAGGTGGAGGAACAGATTAAATGTGGGGACCCCTTCTCTGGGTCAGCCTCGGGCGGTAAGGAGAGAGAGACGGTGGAGGACATGATCACCTTGGATAAAGTAACATGGGCGGTCAATACCTTTGGGTCTTAAAAATCGGCAGTACCAGATGGTATCTTTCCGGCGATGTTACAGAATATCGGGAGATCATCACTCCTGCTGTTGGAGGAACTGTTTAGGGTCTGTGTGCTGAACGGGCAAATTCCTAAAGGGTGGAGGGAGGCCAGGGTGGTTTTCATACCCAAGGCCGGAAGAACCGGTCACTCTAAACCCAAGAATTTTAGACTAATCAGCTTATCGTCTTTTCTTTTGAAGACGTTGAAAAGACTGATTGAGCTACATCTGAGGACGAAGATTGACGCTGGCATCATCAGCGGTGCAAGGAATACGCCTTCGTGGTATTCCTGGATATAGAGGGCGCCTTTAACAATATGAAGATAGAGGCTTTTAGACAGGCACTGGTGGATCTAGGCGTTTCCCAGTTCATGGTCGAATGGATAACTCTGATGCTCACAGGAGGGAGTTCTCTCTCCCTTATTATGGCTATTAGCTGTCAATGTCGTTCTGGGACTTTTTGACAGAATGGGTCAGAAAGTTCTGGCCTACGCGGATGATGTAGTGATATTGGTATCGGGCAAGTTTCTGCCGACAATTAGCGAAGTCATGCAAGGGGCGCTGGGTGAACTGTCAGCACGGGCGAGTGATAAGGGATTGGGAGCTAATCCGGAGAAGACCGAGCTGGTTCTTTTTACTAGCAGGTACATGGTAGAGAATTTAAGGCTGCCGGTACTAGGAGGAGTAGAGTTTTGACGATCTGATAGCGCTAAGTATCTAGGAGTTTTTCTGGACAGCAAGCTGTCGTGGGGAAGGAATACTTAGGAGAGACTTAAGAGGTCTCAATGCCTACTATGCAGATCATCGATAGGTAGGAGCTGAGGACTCCGGCCGTCAGTAGTGGGATAGCTGTACACTTCGGTGTTTAGACCCATTCTTACGTATGGACGCTGTGTTTGGTGGGAGTTATTTAGAGTGGCTAGTCGATGGAACCTTCTGTCTAAGGCTCAAAGGTGTGCTTCAATCGGCATGACAGGTGCCATGAGAAGTAATCCTCAAGCGGCCCTGGATGTCCTTCTACATCTTCTGCCCATTGAGCAGTATGTGATGCCAGAAGCATTCTTCGACTCAGGGAGCTAGGATTGATAGGGAATTTCACGCAGGGTCACTTACGGATCCTGGGTGAGATTGAAGCTGGTGGTTATTGCCTGCGATCACCCGGCTCCACGGATTATGTGGGCACAAGGGTAGATTTTGGGTGGTTGCTGGAGGTAATAACGCCTTCTAGGAAGAGTTGGTCAGGTAGGAGCAGATTATTTTGATTTTCTATTTTCACTGATGGCTCGAAGATGAGAGGCACGGGTGCGGAGGTCTACATTGAGGATCTGGATATCAGAATCTCATATAGGCGTCCTGACGACTGCAGTGTTTTTCAAGCGGATGTTCTGGGGGTCTTGAGGGCCGTGGAACTTATGAGGGACAACATTGATAGGCGACCCTTATGGCCGTAATGGGCTGTTATGTGAACTCCAAGCTAGTTGATGGTTGTAGGAGGGCTCTGGGGGGAGTCTTAGGAAAGTATGTGTTGAAATTGTGCTGGGTGCCGGGTCACTGCAACATAAACGGCAATGAGATTGCTGATGAGTTAGCGAGACAGGGCTCAGACATGGAGGATCCTAATTATATGGAGGGGGTTAGGCCTCCAATAGGCTTTTACTTTGAAAAGATCAGAGAATAGATTCTGGGCACGGCCAATAGGGCCTGGGGGAACCGAACGGACTGCCGGGTACGGACGCTGTGGTCGGTGCTTAGGAAGTCCGATTCGGAGTTTCTGCTGGGCAGAAGTAGGGTCTGCGTGAGGACCATAATATGAATTATCACGGGCCATTGCATGATTGGCAGGATGACGATGAGGTTGGGATCCGACGTGTCGGATATGTGCGGGTTGTGTGAGGATCCGGAGGAGTTGGAGACGGTTGAGCACATTTTGTGCCGCTGTCCCAGGCTACATGGCAGCAGGCTGAGGTGGCTGGGCAGCAGATTCCTAGGGGAATTAGGGGATGTCCCGGGCTGTGGACTCCAGAGTCTGATAGGATTCGTAATGGGGATGGCCTGGCTGCGTAGCAGGAGACTGGGAGCAAGCCGCACATAGCGCGGATTTGTGTCGTGTTGAGTCGGGTTTGTTCAGATCTTCTTTTCTTATCTATCTTTATCTTTTCTAATTCTTTCACTGTTTATTTCACCTACTTTCCAGCTATCTATTTCTAAACAAGGCATCACAATGGACCATATTGGTCTCTGGGTGAAGGTGTGAAGGAGACTTCACACCAGCCTTTATACCTGCCTACCTACCTTAGGAGTTATGAGGTTAGCGAATTTACTCGCTTTTACGCTATTTATCCCCTAAACATTCGAATTTCCACAGATTCCATCTTACCTAGCATTGACACATGAAGGTAGTTTCTTGCGAGTCGCAATGCACTAAATTTGTTCACTAACACACACATCGATCGATGGATCGATTTAGCAAGAGACCAGCATCCGGTTCAAATATCAACCTTATAACTCACGGCATTAAGGCTGTGCGAGGATGAATCTGTCAGTCAGCCCGTAACGTTGAAATGTTATATACCTATATACGTAGGTTATAGGTACATTGATTGTTAAATTAAATATTTTATTTTGCCTTAAAAATACTTTTATTGTTAACAAAGGGTTTTTTTTATCTTTTATTATTGATGATAACCCGAATTCTTCTTTCACCTCCTAAATCAAAAAAAATCCAATTCATGATTCAATTTATTCAACATAAACAAATATAAATTAATAAAATCACATTATTTTTAACGTAATGAATAACATTTTCCCAAGTCGTAGACTTATTAATGGGTACTCAAATGTTCCAGTATATTCGTCACTACTTTAACTTGCAAATTTTGGCTGGCAAAGTGTTCATTTACTTTTTAGTATTTTTGAGAGCAATTTCTTTAAAGTCCTTCTTACTCTCTCTTTGCAAGTTTCTTCTAGTAAAGTAAATGAACACACCTAATATTACTGAAAAATTAACAATTTATTTGATGTCAAATTTGTTTACACTTGAAAAAACTTTAGAAAAATTATCTAAAATCTTGCTATTACTACAGAAGAATCTATTATTTTTTGCTGTAAAATTTGTTAATATTAGCAAAATAAATCCTCTGAATTCTGATTTTTTTTAAATTTTGATACGAAAATATAGGTTTTTATTTTTTGAATATTTCATATTTATTAAGACATTTCATACATATGTGGATAAAAAAAACCGTTTAAAAATAAAAGCAGCAATAGATTTTAACAGCTTTTGTAACAATGTGAGGTTCTGCTTATTATTAATTTTTACTAATACAATGTCTGTCTTAGATCTAATGAATTATAATTATTGTTCATTTAATTGAAAGATTGATTGCAAATATTCCATAATCTATTCTGTGTAAGTTTTGTTCTTTAGTAGTTTTTTTAACTTCTTCATCTTAATCCCGATGTTCCACCTTCCATTGATTTCGAATACTGGAGATAAACGGATCTGACGTTGCCAGTAATATATTAAATAGATCTTCATTTGTGGAATTTCATGAAATTTTTCTAGTATTGTGCTCTCTATAAAATCTGTAATCCTTAATCCTTTTTTCCTAAGCTTCCTCTGATAAATCTCCAAGTGGCACCAACTGATATTTGATGACATCTTCTCCATGATAAAGGATTTTGTGAACTGTAGCAGACATATTTCTCCATGGGTACTTGGTTGTATATATTTTTGCAGTTTCCTTAGCAAAATCTCTAAATTTTCTAGAGTCAATTTCTTCATTGCCCGCAAGTACTTCTACGATTATTTTAAATCTAAAAATGAGGTTAAAATCAACACCTGTTATTTCAGATGCTGTTTCTGGAACTAAAAAGAATCTTCTTGCGGTATTGCCATCATTTTTTTGCCTGAACCTTGTTTTGGCTGATCTATAATCAACCCAAATCTTGAACATGTTTCCTTTTTGAACTTCTAAACTCCTTGTTGGTTTCGTTGTTTCTTATTGATCCTAAAGATCTCTAAATCCAAATCATAACTGATGTTTAGTATGTGTTCCATAAGTCGTATTCTTCCATGTAGTGGTGATAATCCAAATTCATATGCATCAGTATTATCTAAAGATTTTGCCTGGACTTGGTTTGATTGGCTTGATGTTGCATGGCATATGATGCAGCTGGATTCAACCTTCATGCTAGTCAAAGCCTGTCCTTCTTTTTCATCTATCATTGTTAGCAGTTATTGGTAGCTAACTTAAATTTGCTGTACATCTAAATCTAATTGTAATGGCTGTAGTGTTGCAATTTGTTCCTTGATATCACTAACTTCTTTGTTAATGGCATCTTGAGTTTCTTTTTTTAATTCAAATTTGATAGGCCTGCAGTATTTTGTAGCACAGCGTTCGGCTGTGTGATCAAGAAGAGATTGTACTTGTACCTCTGCCGAAATTGGTGTGATTGTAATAGTGTCCTTTAATGGCAAACAGTCTATTTTAGCAGCTGTTATGTGATGATATGATCCTGGATAAAGATTTGAGCCTTTTTCAATCGTACGCTATCTGAGCTGAAGATATTGCTGTTTTGTTAATTTCAAATCCAGAAATAATGGTAATGCTTCCCCATTTGTGAATTGTTTTGCATCGCTCGGAGTTGACAGTTGTCCAGCGATTTTTGTGGTCTCCCACGAGTGTTTTGATTTGTAGTTTCAGAAGCGATCTGGACAGAAAGTTCGTTCTCTAACCAGTTTGCAAAGCTCTTATAAAATCTATCTTTGCTGTAATCAACTTTCCTGTATCGCTGTTTCAAATTTTTGACGAAAACAGATAATATATTTTGTAAGTCCAATTGTATTTCAGTGCTACAGGAATTTAAGTTTCCTTTTTTTCGAATGTAATTTTTAACATCTTCCTCGTTTTTGCTTGTAAAATACTCTCCGGCCAATTCTTTATAGCTAAATCTCTCCATGTTTTTATTAAGAATGTTGTCACTTGCTTTTAAATCTTTTCATACTTTTTTCATACCAAATACAGGAATAATAAAAAGGATTACGAAACTTAAAATCCTTTTATTTATATGCTATAAAATACCTGACACAAATTTAACAACGCATTGTATAGTTATAGGGTCTTAGAATATTATTATGCTATGTTTCCACGGTGCGTGCTTCGCTCTCTATTCATGCTTCACACCCTAATCATGAACGCAACAACTTGCTTCGCCATACAAAATATTGAGAGCGAATCAGGTAGATTCATATTGAATCTACTTGCGAAGCAGGAAAAATTCCTCTCTTCTCTAATATTTATCGCAAGTTTATCTGAATAAATCGTTTGTGTTAGCGTTGTCAACTCGGTGCGTTTTGTACCATTGTTGGTGCTTTTCTATACTTTTTATAATGATGAAAATATTATCTTTATTAATTTGGAATAATTATTATAAATTTGTGATCTCTTTTTAAAAAGATCTAAACAGAATTTATTAAATGAATGTACGAAAATGTATCACCTTTTTTATTAAGTTTTTTTTGGTATTTTTTTCTAAATATATTCAGGGGTGGTCTGGAAATCGAAAAAAACGCAAGTATTTTGAAGTTCTTTTTAATACACTCTTAATCCCATTTTTTATAATTTTCTTATAGAATTCTGTATAATAAGAGAAATATTTGTATTGTATTGTATTGGAATTTCTTCTACTACAAAAATCTTTTTAAAAAAACGACTTTTAAATTCTAGCGTTTTGCGGTTTCGATTTCCAGAACACCTCTGATTATCAAAGGCTGTTTTATTGTTATATTTTTAATATGAAAGTATTAAACTTCTGAAAACAAACATTATTTTTTTAATATTTTAATAAAAGGATAAATAGATAACTATTGTTAATTTTGAATCCGTACTATTAATCGTAGATTCCTTTTAAAAAAGTTTTGTATAGAATTTATGCAATTAAATATAATTTGTTATCTAATACAAATGAATACAAGCAAATTTGTTTATTTTGTTTATGTTTTTTTTTTCTTTTTTCTAAAAAAAACCTGAACTGCAAAAGGCTGTTTTATTCTTATACAGTTGAATCGCGAAATGTTTCAGGGGTTGTATAGTTTTTCGAATTATTAACTTTTCTAAGCGGTATTTTATTCTAAAAAATGCAATAATAAATAAAGATTTTTCCAAAATAACATACAAAATTTATTTAAATTACTTTAATATCAAAAAATTTCGGTACATGCAATGTTTTCCTGTGTGCTTTTTCCTATGTGTTTTCCATAGCGTCGAGAATTTTTTGGCATTTCATTTTTATTTTTGAGATGGCTACTTCAAAAGTACTTTCTGCTTAAAATCTAATCTGATTTGTGATGTTTTGCCCTGATTTGTTGACATTTTTTATTAATACGCTCAGAAAAGTGTTTGGAACTAAAACAAAATTTCAGATTTTTGTTTTTTTTTTTTGTTTTAAATGTAAGTCAAACGAATGAGTTGTGCGCTCGTGTTCTAAAACAAGCAGATACAGTTTAGGGCCAACCATAATAAACATAATCTTGCTTAACCTTCTCTCAAAAATTAACAAAAAGTCTCTAAAATGTATTAAAAAAAAAAAAAAAAAAAACAAAAAAAAAAATAACATTTGATTCCTTATGGAATGTGCGATCGGTTTCGCACTTTGCTTAAGCAAATGTCAGTTTCAAAAAACTTAGCAAAAATATGGTTCAATATGGTTTTATCCATATGATATACATGTATTCGAACAGTTGCTTAAGCCAACTTAAGCACATTATATTTCGGTCTTTTTAGAGCGGCACAGGGGCGCTAAAATTTGGTGAGATTAACTTTTTCGCGATTATACTGTATTTTTAATATTCAACTATTATGCAAAATTAATTCAATAAGCTTTTAAAATAAAAAAAGAAAGTCTAAACTTGCTGCTTTTTTTAAATTAAGTGCTTTTTCTCCATTTTGGCGCGTTTCAAAAATTCACAGTTACCAACGCTGATTTTTTTTATTAAAGACAACTGTCAAATCGAAGCAAGTAGACAAGTCGTGTAAACACCATGATTCATTCGCATGATTCAGAGAGCGAAGCAGGTGATTCAAGTCGTCGTGGAAACATGGCATTAGAGTCATAAAAACAGATAAAATAAGAAGACCAAAAAAAAATTAAAATCCCTTCTAATAGGGATGGGCAAATTGAAAAAATATATCGATATATATCGTATCTATATTTTTTAATAGTATCGATATTTATTAATTAAAAATATCGATATATCGATGTATCGAACGAATTATGCTGAAATTATGACCATATTTAAAAACTTAATATACCTATGTATGTCAATACATATTGACATAGGCACAAACATATTACATGTAATTCCATTCTAACTTCTTATTTTTTCTTATAATTTCAAATTTACTGCCTGTCCCTCGATTTCGAACTAAACTTTCATTCGCTTAAATTTTATTAAAAACAAAAACCAATTTTAAAATTTAGTTTTTAAGGTAAGTTATGCGAACAACGTTTTCGTTTGAAATCGATGGAAATTCATTATACTGCCGGTAAACGAAACTTGTGAAACATACTATACAAGTAAACTGTGCAATATTTTATTTTTAATATATAAGAACATACTCCAATAGATAAAAAAAACTAAATATTATTTTTTTATTATTAACATTCCAACTTTCATGAGTCTATTGCTGCTATACGCCATAATTAAGGCGATTGTTTTCATAACTCTACGAACACTTTTCAGAATATTTTTTCAGCGCTCATTTTGTTGTTGTCATCTCTTAAAAAATCGAGACAAAACTGAAGTGTGTAGTCTATGAAAAAGCGCCGATATTTGCTTAATATTACTTAAAAACATATGACGCAATTCTTAAAAAACAACAGTATTGTAAGCAGTTGAGCAAAAGTTAAAGTGTTGAATTTTATTATAAAGAGATTATAAAAATATCGAATTCCATAGTAGTAGATAACTATCGATGTATCGATATATCGGTATTTTTAATATCGGCGATATATATCGATTATTATTTTTTTAAATATCGATATTTTGATATATCGATATTTATTGCCCATCCCTACCTTCTAAGGTGGGATTCACAATATACCTGTTTAGCGTAAACGCGTGCTTAAGCTATTTATTCTGATATAAAATACGCTAGTGTGAATGTAGTGTAACGGAAAAGGATAAATCCGGGCAGCTATACGTTTTTCTGATTGTGTAACAATAATAAAATTTGATATATGTACTACCTGTATTCTGTTCGATCACGATCAGTATTCCCTATATCATAAATTTTTTTGAAATTTTAAAAAAAAATTCACACAAAAAAAAATTTTTTTTTTTGGGAGTAATTTCATTAAAATTAAAAAAGTGTTAAAACGGGTACAAGAGTATACACAGGGTTAAAGAAAACACTTTCACCTTTCCCTCAGTGTTTTTACCTTCTTAATCCCTTTTGATCCGCAAAAGTTCTATTCTACTTAAGTTGAAATTTGACAAAAATATAGTAGTTTAGAAAATATGTCTTAAGATCACAACTATAAATAACACAATAGTCGCACATATTACTTTTTTATAGATAATAAGACTACCAACCTAGCAAAAAAAACTAGCAGGTCATTATCGATGCTAGTTTTTGATATTTTTTTGTTATGATAATTTCTTTCGGATTAAATATAAAAAAATCACTTTTTTCTGAAAAAAGTTGTGTTTAACAACATAGCACGACCACAATTAACCATATTTTCACCTTTCTGAAACGTTTTGGAGTAGAGCAAAGTGTATATATTTTATGTGCTTACCAAAAGTGTTCACAGATATTTTGTAATTTTTAATGTATTGTATGTTAATACCGACCACATTTCTTTCCACTCGGCTAGCAATATATATTTTTAGACATATCATTTTATGCTTTACTAAAGCGGTTATTTCTGATTTTATATGATTACTAGCATTCTCCAATATGGTTCCAATATTACTGGAGTTTAAATTTGTATTGAATTTTTGCTCGTACAGTGCAATTAATTGTTTGAACACTCTTGGTCGTCAAATATTCTAAAGGGAATATTTTTTTCATCACCAATCCAATACAACATTTAAAAAAATAAGTTTTGTCAATTGTTGTGCTTAAGTTTATTGTTTTTTTTTATATTTTTTGCAAACAGGGACATCATCACAATCACTTTTGATGTCCTGCTGATGAACAAGCTTATAATGCCTTTTAATGGTCGATTTTATCTTTCCACAAAGTGCTTTTTTGAAGGATGTTATTAAGCAAGTGCTTTTGTTTGAAGATGCATTGTACGACACAAATTTTTCTATTAAGAAAAATTTTATCAACGAAGAAACCCATTGTTTTGGTTGATAAAACCAGTGTTTAAAAAACTTAAGTCAAAAGTCGAAAAGTCGCAAAATGTTAACTTTTCAATGCTTTTACTTTTCTCTGCTTTTTAAAATCAAACATTGATTCTTTTAAAACTTATGATAACAATCGACAGTCGTGTGCTAAGTTTTCTTCTGCTTTTGATAAGTTAAAAAAATCAAAATCACAAGCACTGTCTTTGCTTTTGAAAGTTGTCAGAAGTCGCAGTCCTAAAAGCAGGCAGTGTTTTAGTTTTGTACATTTTTAACAGAAAAATATTCTCTTTTCTCTTCTGTTTTTTTACATTTATACTTACTCACACACAGGGGTGCCAGATGGTGTTGGTAAAAAATCGGCATATTTTCAAAAAAAAAAAAAAAAAATTGGCAAATTAAAAATGTCTATTTTAAACACAAAAAAACATGTTTTTAATAATAAAATCGTAAAATTCAGCATTACATATAAAAAGTAAACGTTTTACAACGGCTTACTTAAATTTATATATTGTAAAGTTCAGCCCTATTTAATTACATTCAAAGAAAAATTCAATGAAGCGGATTTTAGCGATACGGAACAAATTTTTTTTCTTTGGGATTAATAAAAAAATATTTTTAATTATTCTAAACATACAAATATTTTTATCAAAAACTAAAAAATAAATGCTATGGCGATTTTGGCGATTTTTTACATTGAATTTGGCGAAAAAGTTCAAAATCAATCTGACAACCCTGATTGGGACTTATAATTTGCAAATACAAAGAACTTTTTGCTTCTGCGACTGTTTGCGACTTACAAAAGCAAAGAGATTGATTTTACTTTTACTTGCGAAACTGTTCAAAAGAAAAGAAAATCAAAATCACAATTTTAAAAACAACTGCTGGCAAAAGTTTCGTTCAACTGTTTGTTTTTCGTTTTGTGATTTTGGTTTGACTGAAACTGTTGTTGAGTTCAGAAGCACAAGCAGAAGTCAAATCAAAAGAAATGAAAGTTATTGCAGTTTTTTAAACACTGGATAAAACCAAAACTGTTTTACAATAACACACGTATTGAGTACTTGGAGTTTTTTTCAATAAGTTTGGCCTTTATGTCTGCTTAAGAAAAAAACCTACCCTTTTAAAACCATCGCATGCTAAAATGCAAAGCAATGTATCATTGAAAATTATGAAATAGACTTTTTATTGATTACGAATCAAGTTAAATATTTTAAACTTCCACCTTAAAAAATATCCAAGCTATTAACAGAATAAAAAATGGCTTATCATTAGGTATATAATTTCTTTAAACAACATAATGAATAATCTTAATTAAAAAAAAAATTTGCAGAGTATTTAATATATTTTTACGAACACATTAATTTTTTTACGTCAAAAATGTGTATTCTGTTTCATACTCTGAACTTGTTAGTGGAATAAGTGATCAAACTGCAAATTATTGCATAAGCAAAAATAAAAACAGTGCTGTAAAATTAATATAAGCCGCATCCATATATATATGTATTGCAAAACCTATATATATTAAGTATGACTATCAGCTTCTTCTACATTGGACTGTAAGAAATCTCACAGCTTAGCCCATTGCACTCACATACGCTAAGAATTTCCAAGAATAAATAGTACCATCTGCAGGTCCTTAGGTTTTTGCTGCCAGCAGCCATTATTTTTATGATATGATTTTTCCATCATTTGTTTCGCTTCCAACCGTTATATATGTACATTAGAGCGACTCAAGTTGTATGGAAGCGAAATTCGTGCAAGGTGTACCCTCCTTAAAATGAACCTTTGACTTTTTAACATGACCTTTAAAATTTTTCGGCTCTAGTTTTGACCTTTCGTGATCTGGCCCATTTTGAAAAAGGGTCTATTTTTGCATGTTTTGTTAATTTGAGAATCTGTTTCCTTACCAACATATACAGTATGGGTATCATAAGAAAGGTTTTTTTAATTCGCGTCCAAATGTATATACAATTTGTCCAAGGACGATCATCCATGTCCTTTTTTAAGGATATTCTGTAAAAAAGAACGGTTTTTGAATTTGTTGTTCGGGGATGTTTGTAATAAAAAAGCCAAATTAACATATTTTAATCTTTAGTCGATTTAATTAAATACGGGTCTCAGCTTTTTTTTTAAATTCGTGCTAGTTCGCATTTTGACAAAAATGCAATGAGGTGGTAACCCTTCGTTTTAAATAGGGCGATATGGGTATCAAATTTTGTATTTTGCCAAGTACATCATCTTTGTAAGTAAATAATTTACACGGTGCTCTGAAGTTTCGGTACTCTGCTTTTTTCTCCTAGAGTTGCAAAAGCACCTCAGTCAACATCGCCACACACGATGAAACATTGTGTTTGGAAACATAATATATCAAAAAAATTTTATATTTGAGGAACCCAAAAGGTAACAAGAATTTCAACCAGAAACATCCCCACACACGTAGGAACATTTAATGCAACATGCCTATGTTTCGACAAATGTTGCCTCGTCTGTGGGGAATTTAATGTTTGTGTTTAGTAACCAGAGCTGCCGTCTCATGTTATATTTTTTTAATGTGGAGATGCGATTATTAATTTTATTTTGGTTACTTTATTTTCTTAAAATAATAATGCATATTTTTATGTTATTCTTGATAAACATTTAAACCACGTTTTTCTAATTTTTAACAAATTTATTAACCTATTTTCATTACGTTTGTTGCATAACACAAATTGTATGCACTCCTAAAATCTTTGAAATTCGCCAAATTAAATTTTCTAAAGAATTTTCTTAAGAAAAAATAGCCAAATGTGATTTTTACATTAGAAACGGCCATATTCTCGAAATCGAAATCAATTAAAGTGAAAACCAATTGAGATTTTCTTAATGTGCTTAGTTTTTTACGATTTTAAGAGTATGAAGTATGATATGTATACAAGCGCTTTTTTATGAATTTTTAAATCCAGATCGTTTTAGATTTTGTTTGATTTCAATATGACTTAAAATTTATTTCAGAACATAACTAAAAAAGTGTACAACTGCAGAATATTATAATATTCTGAGTTTAGATTAGTAGTATATTTTAATATTTGGAAATGCACATAGAAATTTTAAAGATTTTTAAAAAATAGAATCTGGGACTTATTTCTTTTCAAAAGCTACTTTATTATATTCAACATTTTTTTTTTGTAATAGAACTATTACAAAAAAGCTTTATAAAATACATAACTGAAATTTAGCTCATAGAATAAATTCGAAAAATAAAAAAGGTTGATTTTTAAAACATTTATATATATAAAATTTATCATTGTGCAAAAATAAGCGTGAGTTTAAGAAAACTTATATTTTTACGTTTTATAACTTGTAGGTATGTATATTTTTGAATGTTTTTTAGATATTTATTTGGCAATATTTATAATACTTCATATACTTCTTCTGCGATGAAGAGTGCACTTTCCGAAATGCCATACTATCATACAATGGCTCCCAAAATATTTCGAAAAGATCAATTTTGAAACAGAAGTAATAACAATTATAAATTTAAAATAAAATTGCCAAATGTAAGTTTGCATCGCCATGTTTGTCGACAAATTGCCACTTTTAATAGCCCTCTCACTGACATATAAAAACGGAAAACAATATAATTATTCGTTTTTTGTTTATTCTTACTGTTAAGTACATATTTCGTTTATTGTAAGAGCCACGTTTAAAACAATTTTAATTTATAAGCTTTTAATAAACTGATTTTGAATGGAATTTTGACGGGGTTTCTCTTATAAAACAAAAATATTTTTTATGAATAACGTTTCTGGTTTTTTTTCCAATATGTAAAAGAATTACATTTCTTGTTTTGTTTTAATGATTTGTCAGGAATTATAATTTAACTATAAAGTGCAACCCACCCTTGTGTTACAATGTAAGTTATTTTAACGTTTTTTTTTTTTAATTAACCAAAAGCATAAATTTAGTTATATTTTTAATACTTTTGAAAAATTTTGAGCGTAATAATTTTTTGGTCTGCTAGCTCTGTAAGTCACCAAAAAATGGTGAAACCATAAGTCGTTACCGTTGGCTAATTTTCTTGCAAATTTAATTTAATGGTATATTGTGAAAAGGGCGGTCAAGAATTATTATTAATTGAACTATTTACATTTTAAAACTGGCTGCACATATCTTTTTAACGTGTTTCTTTTTAGCAAAAAGTTGTAAAAGTATATGGAACTTATTAATTATCGCAAATTTCTACTAATTTTTTTTTTTATTTGTTTTTAAAGTAAATAAGAAACTTTTTTAAAAACAAGCTTTTATTTAAATGCGCTCAAAAGAAAAAAATAAGCTTTTACAATCAACTTATAACGTCATTACACAATTTATCTGCATGAAAATTGAGTTGCAAGATTTCCCCCGAGCAAACATAAATATGAACATTGCGAGTTTTAAAATATATTATTACTTAAAATACTTAAGAAAAGCAACAAAGTGCAAGTAGAAATCTCGCTGCTGAGGAAACAAATTAAATAAATAAAACTTAAGTTAAATGAAATTGCAGGAGTAAGTCGTCGTCCAGACTTGCAATTTTTGTTGCAGCAATTCTTGAGTTTATCGGTGAATGGGGTGAAAAGATTGAAGGGGTACTCAGTTTTATGTACTCTGCAATTCTGTTTTGTTTGGCTGTAGGGTTATTTGTATTTATGTACAAATTATTAAAAAGAGAAGTGAAAAGACGAGATAAAAATACAAAAATTACAAAACTATGATTTCATAATCTGGACACTATGCCATTTCAAAGTAGCATTTTAAAAAATTGAAGAAACAAAAAGTTATTTGTTCAAACAGACCTTAGAGGCCATAAGGCAGTAAGAATTGGTGGACGGAAACTATCGATAGCACTATCGATGGTTTCTGACTATCGTTCCACCATCGATAATTTTTCGTACCTTCGATAGTTTTCAAAAGTGTTAATTTTTCTCGAATTATTGATTTATGATAAACTTTATGCTATGTTCATTTAGCTCGGTCGTGCTCGTTGATTTTTTTTATTTATTTAAGTCTATGGATATATGTAAATCCTTACAGACTAGAATTTAATTACAAATAATATTATCTATTAGGTAAAGTATTCAAAAACAAGATAATACTACGTATAATGACATTAAAATTCAAAGAAAAGCCAATAAAATTATACATTTCATTAAAATCCTTGCATATTCTCAGAAAAGGATCAGAATTAGCGTAGTTTGTGCGGAAAGTCTGAAGATACAATGGTATGAAATTGCGAGTTGATCGTTGAGGAACGTTGACATTAACATTATTTAGCAGGAATTCAGAACAAACATTACCATTAAGCAAATTAACTAAGAACGTAATGTTAAGCATTTTTCTTCGGCTTACCAGTGAAGGTAGTTTAACTTGTTCAAGTCTTTCGAAATAGGATGGAAGAACTTCAGAAGGGTTCCAAGTTGAATTTCCTAAGCAGAACAATAAAAATTGTTTTTGGACAGATTCTATTCGATTTAAATGAACATTATTATCAGGATCCCAAATAATAGAACCATATTCGATGATTGGTTTTACCAAAGATACATATGTTTAACAGACGTTTTTTTAACTACGCACGCGATTCTTTTTCTAACATAAATTTGTTAATAATATAATTTTTAATTAAAATTACTTAATATAAAAGTGAACAATATAATTACTAAAAAAAAAAATTAAGAAAAAATACAAGAAAAAGAAAAAAAATTTATGTACGCACATACATACTTACATATAATCTGTGCAAAAAATTATTTACTTTTTTTTCTTATTTGCGCGTTACAACAGCATAATACATAATAGGAAGAGCACAGTCAAAAAATACAAGAAAAAGAAAAAATATATGTATGTATGTACGCACATACATACTTACATATAATCTGTGGAAAAAATTATTTATTCTTTTTTTCTTATTTGTGAATAACAACAACATAATACATAATAAGAAGAGCACAGTCAACAAATAAAACTGATAACCAAAAACATTTCTCTGTATGAGTAATAACAATGAAACAACAACAAAAATAAATCAAATTCATGCTAACGAAAGCAATGTAGAAATAAACATACCAACAGAACACAATAGTAACTACCTAACGGCAAAACCAACGCCTGCAAGTGTTACCACTAATGCAAAGACAATTTTAGTAGGAAATGATACCATGAACTCAAACACAAACGCAAGCGAAAACACATAATTAAAAAGTTGTAAAAACCACAAGTACAAGTTGGTATGACAGCTAGCCAAATGATTGTTGTGTGTGTATTTGATATTCAAATTGAATGTGTAAAAAAATGAGAGCTACTCATTCACGCTCAATCATTTTAAATGAGAGATCAACACAGCCACATACACTAACACTAATTGTGTGTGTGTCCCTATTATTGTTTATTGTTTGATGAACTCAAATTCATACATCTTACATTAAAAAAACCTGAGTATAGTTAAAAATCACACTAATCATTCGTGTGTTTGTTGTCTTTCTTGTTTTGTAAAAATTGGTTTTTCCCCTATTTGATAATTTTCCCTATCGTTACAAAAAAAAGTAAGAAAATAAAATGGCTGTAAAATATATATTTTTTATATGCAAAAGCAATAACAGTAATAAAATTATAAATAAAAAAATTATTATTATGCAAGCCGTCAAATATTTTACTAAAATTATCGATAAAAAATTAAATAATGCAAAAAAATGTAAAACTGTTCAACTTAAAACTTAAAAAAATTATCAAAGCTAAGAAAGAAAGCTCGTTATAAAATAAAAATAATCTATTAACGTTTAAAAATAAGTTATAAGTTCTCTTGATTAAAAAAAATTAAAACCAAAAAATTAACAAAAATTTCATTTGTTTAAAAATATATTTAAAACTACTTTTTGCTTCTAAAAAGTTGGTATCACTTTTAATGCAATATAGTTTTACTAATATTTTGTTTTCGATACGATAAAAAAATTTCAAAAACACATGTTGTGTTGATAAAACACAATATGTACATCGCCACACAAGTGTATTTACTCGTGTAAAAGAGCATATTTGTTATTTATACCTGTATCAAATATTTCTCTCACAACACTCACATTAATAATCGAACGCTTTGCACACATAGGTTATTTCTTACACACAATAAATGGTGTATGATTCTAAAATCACACACAACACACTACTGGCCAGTCTGGTATGTGAATTCATGTGTCGTTTAATCGCACAAATGCAGATCTCTAATGGACAGGTAAATAACAGTGCTTAAACGGGGTCGCAGCCCTACCTTTTCAGCTGTTGCTTCGGCCTCGAAAGTTCCATCTTTTCACAGAATAAATTCAAAAAATCGTTTTGAATGTGTAAAAAAATGAGAGCTACTCATTCACGCTCAATCATTTTAAATGAGAGATCAACACAGCCACATACACTAACACTAATTGTGTGTGTGTCCCTATTATTGTTTATTGTTTGATGAACTCAAATTCATACATCTTACATTAAAAAAACCTGAGTATAGTTAAAAATCACACTAATCATTCGTGTGTTTGTTGTCTTTCTTGTTTTGTAAAAATTGGTTTTTCCCCTATTTGATAATTTTCCCTATCGTTACAAAAAAAAAGTAAGAAAATAAAATGGCTGTAAAATATATATTTTTTATATGCAAAAGCAATAACAGTAATAAAATTATAAATAAAAAAATTATTATTATGCAAGCCGTCAAATATTTTACTAAAATTATCGATAAAAAATTAAATAATGCAAAAAAATGTAAAACTGTTCAACTTAAAACTTAAAAAAATTATCAAAGCTAAGAAAGAAAGCTCGTTATAAAATAAAAATAATCTATTAACGTTTAAAAATAAGTTATAAGTTCTCTTGATTAAAAAAAATTAAAACCAAAAAATTAACAAAAATTTCATTTGTTTAAAAATATATTTAAAACTACTTTTTGCTTCTAAAAAGTTGGTATCACTTTTAATGCAATATAGTTTTACTAATATTTTGTTTTCGATACGATAAAAAAATTTCAAAAACACATGTTGTGTTGATAAAACACAATATGTACATCGCCACACAAGTGTATTTACTCGTGTAAAAGAGCATATTTGTTATTTATACCTGTATCAAATATTTCTCTCACAACACTCACATTAATAATCGAACGCTTTGCACACATAGGTTATTTCTTACACACAATAAATGGTGTATGATTCTAAAATCACACACAACACACTACTGGCCAGTCTGGTATGTGAATTCATGTGTCGTTTAATCGCACAAATGCAGATCTCTAATGGACAGGTAAATAACAGTGCTTAAACGGGGTCGCAGCCCTACCTTTTCAGCTATTGCTTCGGCCTCGAAAGTTCCATCTTTTCACAGAATAAATTCAAAAAATCGTTTTGCAATTCTGGACGATGAATCCCTCTAATGCACCTAACGTCGTAAAATCGTCGAAGCCACACCCGATATATCTTAGGGAGCAAAACTAAGTTTAATCTCGGTGGTAGGCTAAAATTCGTTTTACGTAGCTGCAATCAAGCGTGGTAATATAAACGAGACAAAAATACAAGTTAATATATGAGAATGATTTTCGTAAAAAAAGCTTCTATACATACCAACTGAAAAGCAGTCTTCAGATTGTGATTAAGGGCATTGACTCATGCGTGGACCCAGACGAAATAAAATCATTTCTAGAAGAAAAAGGCTTCAATATAAAAACATTTAACATATATTAAAAATAGGGAAAAAAATCACCAACCACTATTTCGAGTGGAGTAAGAGCCCGGCGACGATAAGCTAAAAAAAATAAAACCATTAATAATTTGAAATACATCCTGTACAGAAAAATCAGGGTAGAAGAGGTGCACAAAAGAAATGGGCCCGTTCAGTGTTTAAACTGGCAAGAATTTGGGCATACTGCCATTTACCCCCTGTTTGCGTCGTATGTAGAGAATAACAAGGTACCGTCCTGTGCGATAAGACAAAAAACGACCCCAATGTAAAAAATTTAGCAACTGTGGTGGTAACCACACTGCCAACTATAGAGGATGCCCGGTATATTCGATTGTCAAGCGTTCTGTTGGACATAAACTTAATCCCCCTCAAACGCAGGCAACTTATCAAGAAAACACTAACGGTGTTCAGATACCGCAGCCAAATAATAACACAACCTCGTACGCTAATGTCTTAAAATCTAATCCTATGCCACTGCAAGGTGATTTACCAAATAATAACGAAATTCCCATTTCTGCTTCAACTCGGCTAGAAAAAACCATGGAAACAGTAGTGCAAACATTTAACAATTTTACTAACACAATGAGTAGTATGATGGAAGAAATGTTAAGAATGCAATTGAAGTTATTGCAACCTGTATCAAACAAGCCATGATTTGTTTAAATATTTGCTTTTAGAACGCAAACGGCATCCGCCAACATAAAAATTAACTAGAATACTTTCTTAAAAATAAACAAATTGATGTTATGATGGTTTCTGCAACTCATCTGACTTCAAGAAATACGTTTAAAATCAATGGTTATATATTATATGATAACAACTACTCATTGTGTTAGTAAAATTGTTAACTGTTTGCACTACTGTTTCCATGGTTTTTTCTAGCCGAGTTAAATTATATTATTAACAAATTTATGTTAGAAAAAACAATCGCATGCGTAGTTAAAAAAAACGTCTGTTCTTAACTAGAAAGACCGAGCGAAATGAACATAGCATAAAGTTTATCATAAAGCAATTACTCGAGAAAAATAAGAACTTTTGAAAACTATCGATAGTACGACAAATTATCGATGGTGGAACGATATTTAGAAGCCATCGATAGTGCTATCGATAGTTTCCGTCCACTAATTCTTACTGCCATATAGCCTCTAAGGTCTGTTTGAACAAATCAGCTTTTGTTTCTGCAATTTTTTAAAATGCTTTTTTGAAATTGCATAGTGTCCAGATTATGATATCATAGTTTTGTAATTTTTGTATTTTATCTTGTCTTTTCACTTCTCTTTTTAATATTTTGTACATAAATACAAATAACCATACAGCCAAACAACACAGAATTTGGTGACTAACAGAGCTAACAGACCGACTTTATTATATTCAACATATTTTATTTCGAATTTATTCTATGAAGTAAATTTCAGTTATGTATTTTTATAAAGCTTTTTGTAATAGTGCTATTCCTTAAATTTTTAGGAATGACTTTATACACTACCAGACTATTATCTTGTATCTTCTTGTTACATTTTACCTTAGCTTTCCGTTGGATAGCAATGAAGTATATTGTATGTATAAACAATTATTAGACACCAGCAGAATGTAATGCATTTTCTGGCCCTACGGCCTTCTTCAGCATTCTTTGTGTCACACTGGATAGTGAATGTATTTAACTCAATGTATTTAACTTGAATGTATTTAACTCAACTATTTTAACAAATAGAAACTGGGAATTATTTCTTTTTATAAGCAACTTTATTATATTCAACATTTTTTATTTTTTTAATTTATTCTATGTAATAATAATTTCAAAGATTTTAGGAGTGCATACAATTTGTGTTATGCAACAAACGTAATTAAAATAGATTAGTTAATTTGTTAAAAATTAGAAAAACGTGATTTAAATTTTTATCAAGAATAACATAAAATATTCATATTCAAAATAAAATTAATAATTGCATCTCCACATTAAAAAAACACTGGTATGGGCCAGCAGTCGACACAATCGACTGCAATCTAGAAATAACTTATTTGTACCGTTATTTCTAATATTTATTTAATCTAAAACTTTATTAAATATGTATGTATATACATATGTAGAAATATATTTATTTAATGTTAAAAAACATATCGCACTTGATTATAAACAGGGTAGTAACTCATGTAATAATTCTCAGTAGAGCAGAACAATTTTTAATTTTATGAGGCATATGTATTTCTTTTAGGCATATAAAATTTAGTGAAAATTTTTCTAAAAATGTATATATAACATAAGTTCCCAATCTCAGTGTTTATAACAAAGCCTTTTATATATTTTCCATTTATATTTATTTCGTTGATGAATTATGTTCTTATAACCTCTCTCTCTATATATATTTTTTGTAAATACATGATTATCATATAACAAATGACATAGTGTCTGTTATATAAAATCGCAGCCCATCAAAAGATCGCACTTTATTTAAAAAAAAAAATGCAATAAACACATTCTTTACAATGTAACCATATTAATAATGTAACAATAACATTAAAATTATTCATAGGCGCAAAAATTTAAGAAATCAACGGTAACACAAAGCATACTGCTTCTGTTTTGTGTTTACATTGTTTTTGCTCACACGTATGTGAATTGTTTCAATGTACTAGTACCACTTTCTAATGCGTATAACTCGTGAAATAGAGAACCGATTTTAACAAAGTTTAAATTAACATAAGTATTTGACCTTATAATAGATCCTAGATTCTGGCCTGAAAATGCATTGATTCGTGAGTATGTTTACAGAGACAATCAAAGACCAGCTAACACTGTTCACTTACCATCCCGCTCGACTAATGTTTCAAAAAACTGATTGACAACTACGATAATCAATTTAATATTGTATATCAAAATGTAAATGGTATGAAATCTAAACTATCAAACCTATATATTGATAGTTTTGATCTTAAGCTTCAAATTCTTGTATTTTCTGAAACGTGGCTCAATAGCAATATTTTGGATTCTGAAATTCTCTGCAATAATTATAGAATTTTTAGACGTGACAGAGTTACCAATACTACTGGTGGTGGAGTTTTGATTGCAGTATCTAAATATTTGGAAGCCGTCAAAGTTGATAATATTCCCATGGACAATATTGAATTTCAAAATAAAATTAAACTGCAAAAATCTTTTCCCTCCAAATTCTGAACAGATAACATATCTTCAACACTTGACTGCTCTAAAATCCATCCTTTTTTCGATTAACCCTTAAGATTTGGTCCTCGTGTTTGGTGATTTTAATTTACCGTATTTATCTTGGAAATTTTTACCTGTTTTGCTATATTATTCTCCAATAAATACAAACAATTTCATCGAAGAATTCTTAAACAACATATCGGATTTATGTCTTTTTCAAATAAATGGAGTATTAAATGATTCTAAGAAGCTGCTTGATTTGGTATTCGTAAATGAACCTAAAGATTGTACTTTGACTCGTCATCATCCTATTACTAGGCCTGAAGATCGTCATCATCCTACTATTGAAGTCAACTGTAATTATCCATTGTCTGCGAATCCAAATAAAAAACTCAATAATATTAATGATTACTGTTTTAAAAATACTAACTACAGCGATTTAAATTTCTTGTTATCTAACACAAACTGGCTTGAAATTTTGTCATTATCCAGTGGTACTCCGGCAGCAATCGATGCAGCTATAAGTTCTTTTTATAATACTTTGTTTCATTACATCGATGATTGTGTACCTAAATATGCAGTTGTTAACAGATCTGGCCCTCCATGGAACTCAAACTCTCTATCGAGATTAAAGAATATAAAAAATAAGTTTTATAAGAAGTATAAACAAACTGGACTACTGACTGATTACTCTAAATATTCTTTTTACCGTGCTAAATACAATTTACTCAACTATAACCTTTATAAAAATTATTTAAACAGGATGAAACTGAACCTTAAGCGCGATCCGAAAGCATTTTATAAATTTGTTAACTCGAAAAAAAAATCCATCGGATTTCCATCTTCAATGAAATACCTTGCCACAGAGTCATCCAATCATATGGAAACAAGTAATATGTTTGCGGATTTTTTTGCTTCAACCTACTCTAATGAGGAATATGATTCATCGAAAACCTATCCATTTTATATCCCTGAACAACAAACCATTTCATTTCCATTCGTCACTACTGCCAATATAACAACACTATTATTAAAACTAAAATCTTTGCTCTACAGTGGACCTGATGGTATTCCTAGCTGCCTTCTTATAAACTGTGCGCAAATTCTAGCTATACCTTTAACAATTTTATTTAATATGTCTATAAAACATGGTTACTTCCCGAAATTATGGAAAAAATCTTTTATTATTCCACTGTTTAAATCAGGGAATAAATCGGACATTACGAACTACAGAGGTATTGCCAAATTAAGTGTCATTCCCAAACTTTTTGAACAGTATCTTACTGAATTTTTAAGTCGACAAGTCTCTTCCATACTCACACCTTTCCAACATGGTTTTCGTAAAGGATGTTCAACTACGACCAATTTACTAGAACTGACAACAATAATTAACAATGGATTTAAAAACGGATGTTATACCGATATTATATACACCGATTTGAGTAAGGCTTTTGACAGAGTTAACCATGATCTTTTATTGCATAAGCTGTATTTAATGGGATTTACGAACTGCTGTTTGAATTGGATAAAATCTTATCTTTTAGGTCGTGAACAGCGTGTGTATTATAATAATTACTTATCTAAACATATCATTGTCAACTCTGGTGTTCCACAAGTTAGCCATCTCGGACCAATACTTTTCCTATTGTATATCAACGACCTGCCTACAACAATAAAATTTTCCAATATACTTATGTATGCTGACGATGTAAAAATATTTTCAAGTTTTGCCGACTCCATTTTTCAGCCACACTTACAACAGGATTTAAATTTATTCTTTAATTGGTGCCAAACAAACTTACTGGATATAAACCTTAAAAAATTTAAACATATTCGTTTTTCCAGAAAAACTAGACCTATTGGCTTCTATTTTATTGGTGACTACAAATTGGAAGTTGTTAATGTTTTCTTGGATCTCGGTGTATTATTTGACACAAAGTTATCTTTTACTGAACATATAAATATGTGTACTAATAAAGCTCGTGGTGTACTTGGATTTATTAAGCGATGGTCAAAGGAATTCTCTGACTCATCTATAACAAAACAGTTGTACATAGCACTTGTCAGACCTATAATCGAATATGGCTCAATAATTTGGGATCCGTATTACAACGTCCATAGTGATCGTATTGAGTCTGTCCAAAAACAATTTTTGCTTTACGGAGCACTTACCCAAATCCATCTATAAATCTTCCTTCATATAGAACCAGGTTATTAGAGATTCATTTACCAACTTTAAGAAGCCGCCGAACAATGCTGAACGTGATATTTGTTATCAATCTGATTAAAGGCAATATTTGCTCGGAGTTCCTGCTAAAAAGTTTATTTTTTAATGTTCCCCGACGCCATACACGTTATTACCAGCCATTATCAATTGAATACTTTCAACAAAATTATGCAAATGCCGACCCTGTTCGTAGAATATGTGTAAATTTTAATGATCTGTACAGTATTATTGATATAACTTTGGATATTAACACTATCAAACACACTCTAATTTTATATTTAAATAGATGATGTTAAATTTATTTGTAAAATATTTTAATATTATGTAATTTTTGTCTGAAAGGAGTTAATCCATAGACTAATAAATAAATAAATAAATAAATAATCACCCAAAAAATGTCTTTCGAATGATATATTTTTTTGTTAAAATTAAATTTGTTAAAATACAATATATAGTTAAGGCGTAAAAGGGATCCTAATTTTTTATTTTTTTAATTTATTCTATGTAATAATAATTTCAAAGATTTTAGGAGTGCATACAATTTGTGTTATGCAACAAACGTAATTAAAATAGATTAGTAAATTTGTTAAAAATTAGAAAAACGTGATTTAAATTTTTATCAAGAATAACATAAAATATTCATATTCAAAATAAAATTAATAATTGCATCTCCACATTAAAAAAACACTGGTATGGGCCAGCAGTCGACACAATCGACTGCAATCTAGAAATAACTTATTTGTACCGTTATTTCTAATATTTATTTAATCTAAAACTTTATTAAATATGTATATACATATGTAGAAATATATTTATTTAATGTTAAAAAACATATCGCACTTGATTATAAACAGGGTAGTAACTCATGTAATAATTCTCAGTAGAGCAGAACAATTTTTAATTTTATGAGGCATATGTATTTCTTTTAGGCATATAAAATTTAGTGAAAATATTTCTAAAAATGTATATATAACATAAGTTCCCAATCTCAGTGTTTATAACAAAGCCTTTTATATATTTTCCATTTATATTTATTTCGTTGATGAATTATGTTCTTATAACCTCTCTCTCTATATATATTTTTTGTAAATACATGATTATCATATAACAAATGATATAGTGTCTGTTATATAAAATCGCAGCCCATCAAAAGATCGCACTTTATTTAAAAAAAAAATGCAATAAACACATTCTTTACAATGTAACCATATTAATAATGTAACAATAACATTAAAATTATTCATAGGCGCAAAAATTTAAGAAATCAACGGTAACACAAAGCATACTGCTTCTGTTTTGTGTTTACATTGTTTTTGCTCACACGTATGTGAATTGTTTCAATGTACTAGTACCACTTTCTAATGCGTATAACTCGTGAAATAGAGAACCGATTTTAACAAAGTTTAAATTAACATAAGTATTTGACCTTATAATAGATCCTAGATTCTGGCCTGAAAATGCATTGATTCGTGAGTATGTTTACAGAGACAATCAAAGTCCAGCTAACACTGTTCACTTACCATCCCGCTCGACTAATGTTTCAAAAAACTGATTGACAACTACGATAATCAATTTAATATTGTATATCAAAATGTAAATGGTATGAAATCTAAACTATCAAACCTATATATTGATAGTTTTGATCTTAAGCTTCAAATTCTTGTATTTTCTGAAACGTGGCTCAATAGCAATATTTTGGATTCTGAAATTCTCTGCAATAATTATAGAATTTTTAGACGTGACAGAGTTACCAATACTACTGGTGGTGGAGTTTTGATTGCAGTATCTAAATATTTGGAAGCCGTCAAAGTTGATAATATTCCCATGGACAATATTGAATTTCAAAATAAAATTAAACTGCAAAAATCTTTTCCCTCCAAATTCTGAACAGATAACATATCTTCAACACTTGACTGCTCTAAAATCCATCCTTTTTTCGATTAACCCTTAAGATTTGGTCCTCGTGTTTGGTGATTTTAATTTACCGTATTTATCTTGGAAATTTTTACCTGTTTTGCTATATTATTCTCCAATAAATACAAACAATTTCATCGAAGAATTCTTAAACAACATATCGGATTTATGTCTTTTTCAAATAAATGGAGTATTAAATGATTCTAAGAAGCTGCTTGATTTGGTATTCGTAAATGAACCTAAAGATTGTACTTTGACTCGTCATCATCCTATTACTAGGCCTGAAGATCGTCATCATCCTACTATTGAAGTCAACTGTAATTATCCATTGTCTGCGAATCCAAATAAAAAACTCAATAATATTAATGATTACTGTTTTAAAAATACTAACTACAGCGATTTAAATTTCTTGTTATCTAACACAAACTGGCTTGAAATTTTGTCATTATCCAGTGGTACTCCGGCAGCAATCGATGCAGCTATAAGTTCTTTTTATAATACTTTGTTTCATTACATCGATGATTGTGTACCTAAATATGCAGTTGTTAACAGATCTGGCCCTCCATGGAACTCAAACTCTCTATCGAGATTAAAGAATATAAAAAATAAGTTTTATAAGAAGTATAAACAAACTGGACTACTGACTGATTACTCTAAATATTCTTTTTACCGTGCTAAATACAATTTACTCAACTATAACCTTTATAAAAATTATTTAAACAGGATGAAACTGAACCTTAAGCGCGATCCGAAAGCATTTTATAAATTTGTTAACTCGAAAAAAAAATCCATCGGATTTCCATCTTCAATGAAATACCTTGCCACAGAGTCATCCAATCATATGGAAACAAGTAATATGTTTGCGGATTTTTTTGCTTCAACCTACTCTAATGAGGAATATGATTCATCGAAAACCTATCCATTTTATATCCCTGAACAACAAACCATTTCATTTCCATTCGTCACTACTGCCAATATAACAACACTATTATTAAAACTAAAATCTTTGCTCTACAGTGGACCTGATGGTATTCCTAGCTGCCTTCTTATAAACTGTGCGCAAATTCTAGCTATACCTTTAACAATTTTATTTAATATGTCTATAAAACATGGTTACTTCCCGAAATTATGGAAAAAATCTTTTATTATTCCACTGTTTAAATCAGGGAATAAATCGGACATTACGAACTACAGAGGTATTGCCAAATTAAGTGTCATTCCCAAACTTTTTGAACAGTATCTTACTGAATTTTTAAGTCGACAAGTCTCTTCCATACTCACACCTTTCCAACATGGTTTTCGTAAAGGATGTTCAACTACGACCAATTTACTAGAACTGACAACAATAATTAACAATGGATTTAAAAACGGATGTTATACCGATATTATATACACCGATTTGAGTAAGGCTTTTGACAGAGTTAACCATGATCTTTTATTGCATAAGCTGTATTTAATGGGATTTACGAACTGCTGTTTGAATTGGATAAAATCTTATCTTTTAGGTCGTGAACAGCGTGTGTATTATAATAATTACTTATCTAAACATATCATTGTCAACTCTGGTGTTCCACAAGTTAGCCATCTCGGACCAATACTTTTCCTATTGTATATCAACGACCTGCCTACAACAATAAAATTTTCCAATATACTTATGTATGCTGACGATGCAAAAATATTTTCAAGTTTTGCCGACTCCATTTTTCAACCACACTTACAACAGGATTTAAATTTATTCTTTAATTGGTGCCAAACAAACTTACTGGATATAAACCTTAAAAAATTTAAACATATTCGTTTTTCCAGAAAAACTAGACCTATTGGCTTCTATTTTATTGGTGACTACAAATTGGAAGTTGTTAATGTTTTCTTGGATCTCGGTGTATTATTTGACACAAAGTTATCTTTTACTGAACATATAAATATGTGTACTAATAAAGCTCGTGGTGTACTTGGATTTATTAAGCGATGGTCAAAGGAATTCTCTGACTCATCTATAACAAAACAGTTGTACATAGCACTTGTCAGACCTATAATCGAATATGGCTCAATAATTTGGGATCCGTATTACAACGTCCATAGTGATCGTATTGAGTCTGTCCAAAAACAATTTTTGCTTTACGGAGCACTTACCCAAATCCATCTATAAATCTTCCTTCATATAGAACCAGGTTATTAGAGATTCATTTACCAACTTTAAAAAGCCGCCGAACAATGCTGAACGTGATATTTGTTATCAATCTGATTAAAGGCAATATTTGCTCGGAGTTCCTGCTAAAAAGTTTATTTTTTAATGTTCCCCGACGCCATACACGTTATTACCAGCCATTATCAATTGAATACTTTCAACAAAATTATGCAAATGCCGACCCTGTTCGTAGAATATGTGTAAATTTTAATGATCTGTACAGTATTATTGATATAACTTTGGATATTAACACTATCAAACACACTCTAATTTTATATTTAAATAGATGATGTTAAATTTATTTGTAAAATATTTTAATATTATGTAATTTTTGTCTGAAAGGAGTTAATCCATAGACTAATAAATAAATAAATAAATAAATAATCACCCAAAAAATGTCTTTCGAATGATATATTTTTTTGTTAAAATTAAATTTGTTAAAATACAATATATAGTTAAGGCGTAAAAGGGATCCTAATTAAGCCACTTGCCTATTAATATATATGATGATTACCAATTTGGGTTAGAAATACCAAATACGGCAGCTCTGGTAACTAAACACAAACATTAAGTTACCCACAGACGCGGCAACATTTGTCGAAACATGGGCATGTTGCATTAAATGTTCCTACGTGTGTGGGGATGTTTCTGGTTGAAATTCTTGTTACCTTTTTGTTTCTCAAATATTTTGTATTTTTAGCGTGCCGAATCCAAATCTCTTTACATATTGGTTCAATCACGTCTATGTTTTCTGTGGCCTAAACCAATATTTCGCCCGAAATAAGGCGGTTATACTGATACATTTTATCATAACGACCATTTTTCATACAAAAATTTTACGGGCGAAAATTTTACATTTATAGCATTAATCTGAAAACCAAGTATATAACGAATATAAACGACATATATCATGAAAGTCGTAAGACAAATAAGGCGATTATGCTAATACATTTCACTTTGACTTGCGAACGATTTGTCCGATTTAAACCATCTTACATTAGATTTTTATATTTTCTTAACAGTTTAGGATATATTCAGAAAATAGTGGCGGTAGATTTTTTAAAGAAATATTAATGTTATTTTTGTTTTCAAAAATTAATTCAAAAAAATTATATATTTGTAATATATCGAATAAAATAAAACAAATTTTGATTTTGATTCACAACTTATTGAAATTTTTATTTATACGTATACAGAAATTCCATGTAAGTACTTTCATGGGTAAATGCAGTGTTATAAAAAAATAAAATTTTGCGATTTTGGTCTTACTAATTTGATAAATGGGGTTATGTATGTCCGCTAATGAGTCTACCTTGTGTAAATGTACCTTGGAAACATATAATTTCAATTTCAGAATGTTGCCGACAATCTGCACTTTTTGAACAAAAAAAAAATAGTTTAAGTATATGAATATTCGATTTTCAAGAGAACCAAATGTCCAAAATACTGCAAAAGAAAGTAAAAGTGCATCTTTTTATGGAATGTTTTATTGTAAAAGAAGTTTACACCGCATTTATTTGCGTTGTTAAACAGGACTGCTTTAGGTTTAATCGCATCATCTTCACAGTATTTTAAGTATTGGACAGTTGAAATGGAAATACCACCTGCCAGCAAAATTGTGATTAATGCATCTAACTTACATGCTGTGAAGCCTTCCATAGCTTTTGATTTTGTATTAACATTAGCGGTTTCGCATTAATTCATTTATTTATGACGTGATAAATTCCCAATATTTATTTCGTTTAATTTTTTCCATACCAATTTATTTTAGTGAAGATTATAATAAATAATAAATATTTGGTGTGTTAGAGTGTTCTTCCATTGGCTCATCTTCAAGACGCATATTATTTTGACGCAGCATATACCAACATTTGGATACTGCTTATTCCATTTCGCTCCATGTTACTATAAAAATAATCATCGTTCTAATTTGGAACCCTATCTACATTATCATTCTGTTCAGCTGCGAATGGTTGAGTTTCATAACCTTCCTCAGCAGTTTTCTCATGTTCTAAGCGATTAGCCTCCTTAATTAGCATGTAAAAATTAGCATTTGAACGCGAGAACTAGATGGAGAGACTGGTTTGTGTGCTTAATAGATTTAAATAAAAAATAATAGAACAAAAAATAATTAAAAACAGCAAGAAAAAAAATGTTAAAAATACAGCATCTTTAATACAAAATATATATCGGTCTAATCAGACCCATGCGTTACAAATGTGATGTGTACAGAAAAATATTCGAATTAGTTCCCTTCTATATGCTTTCCAGGAAATATTTTTTTAACGCTTATAGTCAACTACATTCTAGAGGGGTACCTGAAATTTCAAGACTCTATCTGAGTGTTAACTATATTAAAATAACATTTCAAATTGACTCATGAGTAAGACGAAGGGTTAAAAGTATTGATAAAAACTGCGAGTAGGAAGTTGAATGCGTTAGAACATTTAGTTTTCATTGAATTATAATACTGTTTTTAATACTTTTTCTTTATATTTTAAATATACCTTTTATTTGGTTGGTAATTAGCTCTTCAATAAATAAAAAAAAACAAGGAAATTTTTGACTCAATTTTTGCAACGCCCTAAATTCGTACTTCTTATGTATAAGGCCGATAATATTTAACTTTTAAAGGCAACAGGCTGTTTTGCGGGATTTTCCTAATTAACAAATTTGGTTTTTTTTTTTTAACAATATTGTTACGTCTGGGAGAAAAACTTATAAATTTGCTAAGCCAACAGCAAATTTTAACAAAATCTAAAATTATTTTTATCTTTTTTTGAAATTTTAATTAGACTTAAGTTCTTCAAATTTAATTTTCATTAAATTGTTTTTAGTGAAGGAAGGAATTTACACCATAAAACGAATTAAAATTTGTTGATAATTTTTTTCTTGACTGAACGCTTGACTGAATACTCGGGTCGAATTTACATGTTTCGAATATAACCACATTCCCATCATCAGAATTCTTTCGAGTTGTATAGTTCTACCGGTCGCACCACTGCGGCGCCCGCCAGTCTATAGTCAAACATCAATCTTTAACCAATGGTATTGGTGGATCGAAATTTGCAATTAATTATCCATTTTTTAGTTTATTTACATGTTTCTTCCTCAGTTCTGCTTTTCTATCCTTTTTGTCAAAACTTTGTCTTGAAAACTTAAGTACATTTGTTCTTTTATGCTTTTTTTGTTTTTTCTCGTTAATCTTTCTTTTTTACAATATGAAGTGCAAATGTGAGCATATAGTGCTTCTGCCATAGCTATTTTTTAACATTTGTGTTTTTTCATTGAACTCTTGGTTTTTAATTGAAGTTTTTTGAAATTTTAATTAAGCTTAAATGCATCAAATTTCCATTTTATTTAAGTATTTTTAGTGAAGGAAGGAATTTGCAATCACAATTGTTATTATTTGTATCCACTTTAATCAAAAGATGGGAGAAAGATCATTCAAAAAAGTAAAGCTTGAAAAGTTAACAATACGTAAGGTTTGTTTATGGATATATACTTGCATATTTCAGGTACTACTTTTAGACCCAAAATATGAAAGTGTGATCGTTTTACATTTTGCGAACACCCGAAGTATCCTAATTTGAAGCCTTCCAGTTACATCATTAATCATTATACCCATAGGTTCCAAATTCAAAACTTAAACTTGACTACATATCTGCTAAGCGGAATTGAATCCGAAACGGGTCAGCCGCTTAGAAACTCTTTTTTTCTACATATGTATCTTTACTCTGGGTACAAGAGAGTTTGTTATTGAACCGGCTGCACAAAATTGAATCCAAAACTGCTTCTGCCGGTCATACACTGCACAAGTTCAGTGCTAAAGCCTGGCTCTGAACAGTGCATTTGTGTAGTGCATGATGGTGTTGTTTTGAACTGAGTAAAAAGCAAAACAATTTTGGATATTTGCTTAAGTTTGAAAACTGTACAGTGAAATTATGAAGAGTATGTTAAAAAAGTTCAGATTTTTCGCAGTTTTTTAAGAGATGACAACAAAAAATGAGCTCGGATAATATATTCCGAACAGGGTTCCTTAAATTATGCAAAGAGGCGCCTAATTTATGGCGCATTAAAAACAGCAATAGACTAATGAAAGTCGAATCCTACATACAATTTATAAAGAAGTTAATAAAAAACAAGTAAGAACGTATAGTCGGTCAAGTTCGACCGAGCTATACCATACACCACAGTGCCTAAGAACAAATTTTACAAGTGTACCTATTTTAAACCTAGTTTTTAAAAATGCATAGCTAATGTGACTATATGAATAGGGAAATATCTATGCTTTTTGCATAGCTAATGTGACTATATGAATAGGGAAATATCTATGCTTTAAACGTCCCTAAATTCGGTTTGATAGTTTCTGAGAGGCAGAAATTGTCCCCTATCTCCCCTCGTGGTCACATTAAAAAAAAAAAAATTAAAAACTTGTGTCCATATAAATATTTTTTAATTTCATTTAAATTGGTGTGATCGTGGTCCCTAGAGATGAGCGATCCCCTGATTTTTAAAGAACATCGTGATTATTGAATGTGATTTAAAAATCACTGCTCCTTGAAACTGTGATTGTGATCACGGCTTGTCAGTTTTTAGTTCTTTTATAACAAGTGCGCCCAAGCTATATGTACAATGCGCGAGCTTTTGCATAAGCTTTTGTCAGTACCTTGCAAAGAAACAACAACAAATTGTAAGAGCTTTCAGAGCTGTTTACTTACATATACATACATTAATACTTCAACAAATAAACTTTGGCTTAAAAAAAAATACTAATAAGATAGAAGGCAGAATGAAAGGAACAGCAACATTATTCGCCATTACATTCAAAAAACGCTATTACCCACACAAACAGTGAAGTATAATAAATTTGTGTATCTAACGAAAAACAAAAAGAACGGCTTAGCAAGTACCTGTTAGTCCCAATATACAATGTTGAAATTGTAAGGCAGACATTTTTCTTATTTTTGTTTGTTCTTGCCTAAACCTTTCACAATCGCGAAATTAATAAAGAGCCAGAAATTTTTCATTTCCCTTTCTCGTTGTTTTTGATGGAATTTACATTTTAATTGCCAAAAGCATTAAAAGGAAATCAGTGATTTTGTGTAAAATTTAATGAAAAAAAATGAACTTTGAGGAAAATATGAACAAATTAATGCAGTGTACTAAATAGGTAATAGAAGATTCTGACTCCGATAAAGATGAAGTAGCTTTGAGTATATATTAAAAAAATAAGCAATTTACAAATTTATTTATAAATATACATACATACATATGTATGTATGTATTTATTTTTCAGCTCTTGTGAAAATTATGCGCAAGTTGATAAATAAAAAGATGGATAAACCTAAAAGATAATGGATGCAACCATGGCGAAAAAATCGCAAGGAATATTGTTCCTTTACATTTTTAAATAAAGAACTTCTCTTAAAAGATTGTTATGTCTCCTGTTAAAGCGTCACAGCGATTTTGCCCACGACTAGTTCTTCTCCAACTAACTCTAACCCAAGGTATGGGAACCTCCTTTCACCATGACCCAAAAGACCGTAACAATAAAATTTCTGTATTTACCACGAACATACAATACCGCGGGAGTAAGGTGTAATCCCCAGTCGCCCATTCCCTTCCATTGATCCCACCCGTCCTCATTTTTGATATGGGATCCCCTTTACTAACATTCACTTTGTCACCACTTACCTCCTGTTAACCATCCTTATGAAATTATTATTCCTGATTCATTTTCTTACTAAAACTGTATTACATGCTATTTTTATTTATTCTTTTCCTTATATTAAAATCTAACTGAATTTACTATATAACCATTAAATACTCTACAATTAAATTTTGAAACATAATAACTTATAACAAAAATATCCATATACCGAACTAAAACTGACACATTATCTCAAAACCTTTATCTTTATATCTTCTCATCTGTACACCCAAATTATTTCTCCTTCCGAGACAATCTCACTATTTCCGCCTCTAATTAAAATTTATCTGCCTAAAAGAGCTCTCTTAAACGATGATGATTCAATAGTATCAAAACACTTACAACGATTCACACACTAGATGAGCAAACATAAATTAATTAGGTGAGTTTATAGTATTTCCTTTACTCTGGTTTTAGTTTGGTATTTTACAAACAGAAAACACTAATATTATCATAAATAAAACATACAATTTTAACTAAAGTAGTTAACTCCTATTTTTTACTTTTGTTTTTTTTTTAGTTATTTATTTTCTTCTATGATTTTTATTTCTGTATAATGTACACCTCTTTCTCTTCTTATATTTATTTCTTTTTTTATTTTATATATTTTTTTTTATGGCGTCAATAAATGCATAAATATATGGATAAAGTTTATTATCAAAGTTGTTTGTGGGAATACTATTATTTATTAAAAGATTTTGTTTGTTGTGCTTAATTCCCTTTTTAAATAATTGATAAAAAGTACTGAAATTTATTGTTGGAGGATAAGCTGTTCCTATGCGCATTTCACTGGTTGCTTAGGCCAGATCATCAGGAAACGTTCTCCTAAATAATTTTAGAAAAGCCAACGCTATCAGCAAACAAAACTACAGAGGGAATGAGAATTACCTTCAAACACTCAAAAAGTCTTGTTTGCAACGATATCAAAGCTTAAACAAAATACCAAACAATAAATCAGTGTTGAGTTTTTATCTTTTTTACATTTCCCGCTACAATTAGTTAGAATTCTCCCAACATTAATTGTAGTTGTAAATGGGTAAAGAAAAAACATATTAAAAACAAAAACAAAGTGTTTTTATTGTTTTCGCAAGAAATCAAAATAAAAACAATTTGCCAGTTCAGTTTTTTATGCACGTGCACTTGCTAAAATTTATTATCAAAGTTGTTTGTGGGAATACTATTATTTATTAAAAGATTTTGTTTGTTGTGCTTAATTCCCTTTTTAAATAATTGATAAAAAGTACTGAAATTTATTGTTGGAGGATAAGCTGTTCCTATGCGCATTTCACTGGTTGCTTAGGGAATTAAGGGAATTAAGCACAACAAACAAAATCTTTTAATATGGATAAAGTAAAAAAAAATTCTTCGTTTTACTGTTTTCTTTTTTTGTTTCAATTTGTAAGTGAGTTCACAAAAATTTTATAGATACTTTGTTCTATTTAAATTTTTATTTCTGTATTCTGCCTCTGCATTATTTCTTTATTCTGCCTCTGCATATTACGAGGATCTTTACCTGGACACAAGTATATCAGTTGTTTCCTTCCCGAAAGAGACTCACCCCCAATCAGCTATTATCTTGAACCACAGCGTCTCGCCAGTTTCTATATGTATGTATATCCTGGCCAGAATTTGTTCAGTTGGTATCGTCAGATAGTTTTTCCTCTGACTGTAAGCAGCTATTGCCTTGGACTGATTATTATTCCGACCTAGTATCCTCCCTTTTTTTTGGTTTCTTAATAGAGCTTCCTTTCCCAAAGAAACTTATCCATAAAAATCACAAAACAAAAATTTTCTTTTTTTTTTATTTACTTCCTTCGATTAGTTTTGAGATTCTCTTAAAACTCCGTATTGTTTATTTGAAGTGTACCTTTTTCTTTTTTCTAATATGGCGATTAATTCTGCCTTTTATACCCTACCATTCCCACCAAATCATCATTTTCCAAATTGTATATTATTTTTGTCCTTTTCCTAGTACTATATTTATCCTTGTTTAACAACTAATTACTTGTTCCCCGTAAACATGTCTATAAACATTCTCGCAAATAATACAAATATTCAAAACCTAACGTAAAATTTTCATTCATAATTATTCACCATATTTTATCCTCACTGTTCCCTATATATTAGGTATACTGAGTCTGGCAGCATTCATCTGTCACAATTAACAGATGTTCATGAATTTGCCACTAATCATTCGTGCCAATAATTAAAGCAAACGGAGGCAAATTTTCATAAATACATATATTAATAATTATAAATAATCAAAAATAATTAAAATTTATAATCTACTTTCCCTCATCTGGGTTTCAACCGAGTTAAAACACTACAAATAACTTATGGCCCTACCCTGCCGTAATACTTAAGGCCCTTCTTCGAGTTGGTGGTTTGCAACCCCCAGGAACCAAAAGTATCCCACAAAATTGGAACCTTATCAACGAGCATGGCTACTCTTAGCACATTCCGAACTGCCGGCAAAGTCATGTATCCAGTGCCACTTAGATTTAGCCTTTAAAGAAAAATAAATGGTAACTGACCCCGCAACAAAACTCCGGGGTTATGAGATAATCCGATATAAGACCGGTGTGCGTGGGTCATAATAAAACGTGGGGAACTCCCACGTCCTGATGTCTCATCAGCCGGGCGTTTGAATGATCATAATCAATAGTGACAAGACAAACATCATACACCTATGTACATACCTAAGAACGTGTACACAGGTAAGTACTCGAAAAAAACTCATGACGTGTTCAATCAATAATCGCTCCTTTTCCGTACTGTTAAGCCAGATTTTCTTGCAATTATCCCGAGGTTATCAGAGATAGCTGGCATTACCTAAAGGAAATCATGTTAAGGGAAGTTCACCTATTAATATTTGTTCACGATAATGAAGTTACTTGGTGTGTTTTTCTTTACAGGTACGATTAGGAAATCCTCAATGATGCGATTATAGGCCGTATTTATTGCACGAAGTTTACTACGTGGTATGTACGATTGTATAATTAATAGTAAAAATATATCTGGTGTATAATATAGTTAACGAATACAAATTAGGTCCAATGCTTACATATTAGGACGAAAACAACACATACATAATTAAAACAAAGCAAATATAAATTGTTTCCTTAATTCCTAATATTGCACATTGTCTATCACAGTTTCCAAAACTATATAATTGCACTTTAAATTTTTATATCTTTTACATGATAAGTGCCAATTGCCCTTCCATTCATAGATTCTAATTCGTACATATTATTTCCCACGGGTTTAAGAATTCGACATTTGATAAATTTCTTGCAAAATTTAGCATTTATATTTTTTTTAAAATCGCTTAGGACGGTATTTCTTCTATAAACTTTTTGGCCTGGCAGGAATTTTATAACTCTGGCTCTTTTGTTATATCCTTGAGCAGATTTCACATATGCATTATGAATGTTCTGTTTAATTTTTTCTCTAATCAATTCTAATTTTTTGTTTCTGTTTAAATTTTTAATTTCGTGGTCTGTCAGTGATGATAATCTTCTGGCTAATTTATAGTCTGCACCACTTGAAAACATATTATATCCAAATAATGCGAAGAATGGGGTAACGCCAGTTGCTGAATGAACTGATGTTCTTATGGCACATTCTATCTGGGTTAGATACAGATCCCAATCCCTATGGTCTTCATCTAAATATGTTCTAATGGCTGCTAATACCGACTGATTAACCCTTTCTGATGCATTCGACTGGGGTGAGTATACAGCGGTTTTAAGATGTTTAATTTTGTATGCTTCGATCATACTTTGAAATGCTTTTGCCACAAATTGAGCTCCATTATCACTATGAATTATCTCCGGCACTCCAAATTTATGAAAAATTTCAGTAACTAAGAATTGCACAACGTTTTTAGTGGTGGCCTCTCGCATAGCTTTTAAAAATGTAAATTTACTGAAATGATCTACAACTATAAATATATAACAGTTTCCGCTTTTAGACATTGGGAATTTACCCAGGAAATCAATATACAGCTTTTGAAACGGCCGTTCAGTAATCACCTCTTTACCAATTTCTGGCATTAAATTAGAAGTTGCAGGCTTAGATTCCTTGCAACTTTTACAATCCGAGACATAGTTTCTTATTTGGCTCGTCATTTTAGGCCAGTAGAAAAACCTTTTAATTCTTTCCATCGTTTTTGCTATACCTCCGTGTGCCACATTATTCGGTGCGTGAGCTTTTTCAATAATTGTCACCGTCAGATTTTCTGGGACCCATAACTTCCAATGATATTCTTCATTAATATTCTGATTAAATATTGTTCTTTTATAAACTATTCCATCTATTACTTTAATATCTGGTAACTTTTCTGAATTTTCTATGATATCTCTTATTAGATCTAAATATTCTCCGCTTTCGAATTCTACTGTTTCAAAATCAAATAACGCGTCCTTATTTATTTCCCCTACTGAATACTGTGGATTTCTAGATAACATATCAGCTACTACATTTTCTGAACCTTTTCGATGTTTTATCTCGAAATCATATGCCTGCAATTCTAGTGATCACCTAGCTAAACGCCCGCTAAGGTCTTTTAGCGTCATCAACCATTTTAAGCTGGCATGATCAGTTATGACTGTGAAAGGCATCATTTCCACGTATGGCCTAAATTTTCGGATTGCTAATATTGCTGCTAAACACTCCTTCTCCGTAACAGTGTAGTTTTTTTGACATGAATTAAGCAGAGTTCCAAATATTCACTCACTATTCACTCATGGGTAGGAATAAAAAATTTTATACACTGTTGTGTTCTGTTTTATTCGTACTTAAAAACACAAAAGAAATTTTGCTTTATTCGTTCTTGTATAAAAGTATTTTCATTATTTTTCGTTTCTACAAAACACATGAGATAATAATAGAGATTTTTTTTTCTTACATTTGTACATGAGAGAATTTTTATTTTTAACTTCTTTTGTTCATCTTGCATTCATATACATACTTCTAAATATACACTTGCTATTCACATCATAATCTCTGTTGTGTTTTGCTTTATTCGTTTTTAAAAACACAAAAAATCTCTTGCTTTATTTGTTCTTATATTTGTATTGTTTTTTGTTTCCATGATACAAAGACACCAAAATAGCTCATTCAGCTTTTAAAAATGAAATGTAGAAACACAAGTAAACAAACATGTTTATAATGTGCTGATGTGACTTAATATTAAACAGTTAAATTTTGTAAATAATAAAAAACATGCGCAATGCGTAATCTATGTTTATATCATTCTTGTGTTGTTTCTACAAAAAACATGAGATAAGACAAATTACACTGGTTTACAGCCAAAAAATACCAAGAATGCCACACTCCTAGATAAGTTAATTGGGACCTCCTGAACACGAAAAACGCTGAAATTTTTTTTTTCTAAGTACCGTTTTTTAGATAAGGGTACTTTTGTGTTTTTCGGTGTATGGTCCCACTCAAACCCTTGTGGAGCCCAGCCGAGAAGTCCGATCGAGGTAAAAAAAAAATAAAACATTCCAGATCTTTACTAAAACGTAGAAAAAAAACGAAATAAAAATGAAAAATTTTGAAAAAAACGTAAAAAATATGCAAATTTTGAGGTACCATAACTCAGCCATTTCTTATCAGATAGAAATGTGCAGCACATCGCTAAAAAAGGCATTCAATTACCTTTGCAACGATATGCCATTTATCTCGATCGGACCGCTCGGCTTGGCTCCACAAGGGTTTGAGTGGGACCATACACCGAAAAACACAAAAGTACCCTTATCTAAAAAACGGTACTTAGAAAAAAAAAAATTTCAGCGTTTTTCGTGTTCAGGAGGTCCCAATTAACTTATCTAGGCGTGTGGCATTCTTGGTATTTTTGTGGGACCACACACCGAAAAACACAAAAGTACCAAATATCTAAAAAAAAACGGTATTTAGAAAAAAAAATTACAGCGTTTTTCGTGTTCAGGAGGTCCCAATTACCTTATCTAGGCATATGGTGTTCTTGGTATTTTTCCAAATTAAAAATTTGTAAAGCAGTTTTATTTATTATAAATGTTTAAATTTTACTATTAATACATAAATTATTATGAACGTTGAAAAAAAAACAAATTTTCAACAATTAGTGTCACGATTAGTTTTTTTTATGTCTTTTTTTTTAAGTGCAAATTTAGAGAAAAAAATTTTTTAAGTGAAAATACTGCTCATAAAAAAAAAACAAAAAAAAACTAGGTATGATTTATTTTATATTTTTTTTATTAAAGTTAAAAAAAAAACATAACACAACACTTTTAAAATAAGTAATTCATTGAAAATTTGTACTGTTGGTACATACATATATTTACAATTGTTCAAAATAAAGTTGCAAGTGTTTTTATTTTCTTAATGTATGAAAAAACCACGAACGACGCTTAAAAAACATTTTTATCATGTACAAATCAAGGCTAAAAATACTATTAAACAAGAACAAATGAAGCAAGCGATATTTTGTGTAACACGAATAAAGCAAAACACAACAGAGAGGAACTCTTTTTATTATAAACATTAATGAGAGCAACGATTAGCCTCTCATATTTTAGTTTTAACATTTTGTACTTTTCTTTATTCACATACGTGCATATGTACAAACTGGAAAATAAAAAACAAAAGTATTCATGTGCTTAAAAATAAAAAAATTCTTATCTATTCATTTTACAGTGTGAGAATAACACAAAAAATTTTGCAAGCATTATTCATGACAATTTATTATGAATGTTGGAAATTTTAGAATTCATGTATGAATATTTCTGAACCCTGGAATTAAGTTTCTGCGAGTAAAAAGGTAACGGATGTTCTTCTTCTTTTTCATTAATCTGAAATAACATTGCTCCAATACCATAGTTCGATGCATCACATTGAATGAAAAATCGTTTTGAAAAGTCGGCATGTTTTAATACCGGAGTTGAAGTTAAAGCTCGTTTTAACTTCTTAAAGGAATCAATTGCCTCTGGGGTCATAGTAAACTTAGCGGTTTTTTTAACGTATCGGTCAATGGAGCTGAAATTATCGCAACATTTTGAATGAAACGCCTATACCATCCAGCAGAACCGAGAAAACTTCTAACCTCTTTAGAACTTTTGGGCAGTTTAATCGCCTTAATGGCCTGAACCTTTTCCGGGTCTGTTTTTAGCATACCACCCCCGATAATAAAGCCTAGGTATTTGAGTTCTTGAAAGCAAAACTGTGATTTTTTTAACCCTATTGTCAGATTTGCTTTTTTAAGGCATTCTGCTACTTCTGTTAGCAATCTCAAATGCTCTTCAAATGTACTTGAAATAACCAGTAAGTCATCGAGGTAAGTAAAGACGTTATCTTTCAACTGATGCGGTATGACCTTGTCCATTAGTCTGCATAGGCGTTGGGCCGCGTTACATATCCCGAACGGCATTACTTTAAATTGATACAGAGGTCGACCTGCCACTTATTCCGTTTATATTTTGAAGGGGATACGCATCTTTTACTGTCAACTTATTAAATTTTCTAGCATCCAAACGTAAACGATTTTTTCCGGGCTTCCTGACTACCGTAGTTCTATTGTTCCAAGGGCTATTGCTAATTTCTATTACATTTAGTCTAAGCATGTTGTCAATTTCCTCATATGTTATGTTCTGAACCGCTGGAGATATAGGGTAGTATCTCTCCTTTATAGGCATTGCCCCCTCTACTAATTATATCTTATGTTCCTCTAGTGTTGTCATTCCCAATCCCTTTTCCTCAAATGTTTCAAACATTTTTACTATGGACTCTAAACTATTCTGTTGCTCCTCTGTCAATATATGCGGTCTCAATTTGTACTCTATCACTGGCCCGCCGCCGTCTGGTTCTATATTAGCTAAAGTTATTTCGTCAGTTCCAACCAAATATCCGCCAAAAATCAATCCCTAAATACAGATTTTGCTCTAAATCAGGACAAAGGTACAATAACATTCCCTGCTCTTGTTCTTTATATTTAACGGACAATTTCACCTTTCCTAACAGTCTAAGTTGTTGACCACTATCGGTCCGGACATTGGTCAATAATGGACTAAACTAAATATTTAATTTGTCCAAAATCTCTCTACATCCGTTTCCTAAAATACTAACAGATGCTCCAGAATCCAGTAATCCTCTCACCGATAGTCCATTAACTGTCACTGTTAAAAAAACTCTTGCGTCTGGCCTTCCTTTCTCGGCCCTTAAAATTGATCCAATAATCAAACGTCTTTGTCGTCTTCTTTCCCTAAACTTTTCTCGAATTCTTATCATACGCCTTTTTATCGGCTTTCCATTAAAGATTCTTGCCCTAACCCTATCATAATTTTCCTGCCTGTTATGTAGCGGTATATAGTGACGCATTTGTGGTATGTAATTTGTATCGTTCGCTTCTATGATGTTTTCTAATAAATTATTTTTATTTTTAGAGGCAACTATTTCCTGTTCGCTACAGGGTTCTCCATTGGACGTGGGTCCCCTGATGTTCCCACGCCACTCCTCATGTTTTTCTGAATACAGGAAGGGCATTTTGGCGTCGTGACGTTTGGTTTTCCGCATTTGTAACAAAATAACGTTCGTTGCTCATCTGGACATTCCATAAATACGTGACCAGCAACTTTACAATTCCAGCAGATTACGGTTTGCTTCTGTTGTTGTGCAAACTGTAAAGCATTAACGTCAACCCTTTCCGGGTAAGACATATTATTATTTACTATTTCTGAAGTTTCAAATCCTATTTCGTTCACGTATCTAGAGCATTTTGGCGGAGGCATATTATTTCTATATTCCCTTCTCGGGAAGTTTCTTTCTGCTTCATTACACTCAATCCGTAGCTGCTCAACAGACGACACTGCTATAGGGTATACAATTTTTGCTATATTCATATTGATATTTCTTTTTATGATTTTTATGATATCATACTCCGGTATAGGTTGTGTCAACTTAGATCTTAACTTATTCATCACATGAAAATATGCGTCAATAGTCTCAGAATTTTCTTGTTTTCGTTCAACTAAATCACGCATTATCTCAAAGTTTGATCTGGGAGTTTGATATTGAGACATCAGAGCTAGGCGAAGAACAGGCCATTCCGTAACCCCGTGAGTTTCTATGAAGGACCAATACCAATCCTTTACTGAATCGGATAAAATTAGGTGAAAATCCCTAACAACTTCCCTCTCTGGAGTATTATAATGAACTTTCAAGTGTTCCAATCTGAATATGAAATCATTCACACTTATGGATTTATTATCAAATATAATACCTAATTTATCAATCCTAATATGACGAAAATCAAATCCATCAGTAACACCTGGTCTCATAGTGTTTTCGTTTCTGGCAGAACAGTTTGATGGATAACTTACATCCGGATTGAAATTATAAGCAGTATTTTGCGCCCTTGAAAAAGGTCTCTCCGTTCGGTAACTATTCAACCCGGCTGCATTCGCCTGGAATATATTATTTTGATTTTTTCTACGCATGGCACTGTTATCCCGCTCTAACGTAACGTTTTCTCCTAATATGTCCCCGTTCGAATTATTTGCCGTTTGATTCCTGGCCACTATTTGCGATAAGTTTTGGACATTTTGCGCCAAACCGCCAATAGTTTTCTTAATATCAATTATTTCTTCCTGAACCATTTTACGGACTTTACTTTCTAACGACCGTTGAACTATCAACGCCTCATCGGCCACTAGGTCCCTGACTTCCGCATCTAATTCCATGCCATTATTTTCCCCCGGACCTATTACATTACCGGAATTTAATTCCGTATTGTGTTCCCGCGTGCCTCTTATAATCGTACCCGATAAATCTGTAATTTGTTGTGTCATATTCTGCTCCCTACTCGTGCTCGCCATATTAAAAAATTTCCCCTGTTTCGCTTTTCTAGGAGCTATGGACCTACTTATATCAAAATCTGTATTTCTGTATCTCTTTCTCGATTTTAATTTTGATTTTTGATTTTCCGATTTTGCCTGTTGTTTTTCCAGTTTTCCAGTACTATTTCTAGATTGAATGTTCATGCCCTTATAAACACGTTGTGTGAAATAAATCTTTAATTTAATAATCTCAGATTGTTTTCTATTTATTTCTCCAAACTTACTAATCACTATAACTAACAATACTACACAATCTTTTTATTATTTACTAGAATAAGCTAAATGATAACTATTACTTGCGCAAAGGTTTTTATATCTTCAATTATTCTTCTTTTTCTTTTAAATGTCTTTCGGGTGATTAACAAAGGTGGGCGTGTGTGAATGTCTTTTTTTCGACTCTACTGAGAGCACTGTATTGTATGTTCCTAAAAAAATGTTTAATATTTGTTCGGCTTCTAACCATTTCTCATTACCAGAAGGTCAGTGACTAAATTAGCAATCCCCTTGATACGTCAGTGCCTAGTAGATTAACTAAGTGGCTATCGAGCTGATTGCGTTTAGATCCAAACATAAGAGAAATTAAATAATTTCTTAAGTTGTCACTTAGTACGATTATAGATTCACAATCGTTGGAATACTTATAAGAACTTAAACAACAACAATAGAAAAATTATTAAACTTGAACTATTTTTTTTTTTCTAAAAGAAACACAAACATAATAATACTACACTTTCAGATTCTTCATCTCTAAAATGGCTACTCTAAATTATGTTATCTTTCCTTGCAATATTTAAATTATTTACTAAATAAAAATTCTCTTTACTTTCAGATTGGGCGCCATATTGTTATGTCTCCTGTTAAAGCGTCACAGCGATTTTGCCCACGACTAGTTCTTCTCCAACTAACTCTTACCCAAGGTATGGGAACCTCCCTTCACCATGACCCAAAAGACCGTAACAATAAAATTTCTGTATTTACCACGAACATACAATACCGCGGGAGTAAGGTCTAATCCCCAGTCGCCCATTCCCTTCCATTGATCCCACCCGTCCTCATTTTTGATATGGGATCCCCTTTACTGACATTCACTTTGTCACCACTTACCTCCTGTTAACCACCCTTATGAAATTATTATTCCTGATTCATTTTCTTACTAAAACTGTATTACATGCTATTTTTATTTATTCTTTTCCTTATATTAAAATCTAACTGAATTTACTATATAACCATTAAATACTCTACAATTAAATTTTGACACATAATAACTTATAACAAAAATATCCATATACCGAACTAAAACTGACACATTATCTCAAAACCTTTATCTTTATATCTTCTCATCTGTACACCCAAATTATTTCTCCTTCCGAGACAATCTCACTATTTCCGCCTCTAATTAAAATTTATCTGCCTAAAAGAGCTCTCTTAAACGATGATGATTCAATAGTATCAAAACACTTACAACGATTCACACACTAGATGAGCAAACATAAATTAATTAGGTGAGTTTATAGTATTTCCTTTACTCTGGTTTTAGTTTGGTATTTTACAAACAGAAAACACTAATATTATCATAAATAAAACATACAATTTTAACTAAAGTAGTTAACTCCTATTTTTTACTTTTGTTTTTTTTTTTTTAGTTATTTATTTTCTTCTATGATTTTTATTTCTGTATAATGTACACCTCTTTCTCTTCTTATATTTATTTCTTTTTTTATTTTATATATTTTTTTTATGGCGTCAATAAATGCATAAATATATGGATAAAGTAAAAAAAAATTCTTCGTTTTACTGTTTTCTTTTTTTGTTTCAATTTGTAAGTGAGTTCACAAAAATTTTATACATACTTTGTTCTATTTAAATTTTTATTTCTGTATTCTGCCTCTGCATTATTTCTTTATTCTGCCTCTGCATATTACGAGGATCTTTACCTGGACACAAGTATATCAGTTGTTTCCTTCCCGAAAGAGACTCACCCCCAATCAGCTATTATCTTGAACCACAGCGTCTCGCCAGTTTCTATATGTAAGTATATCCTGGCCAGAATTTGTTCAGTTGGTATCGTCAGATAACTTTTCCTCTGACTGTAAGCAACTATTGCCTTGGACTGATTATTATTCCGACCTAGTATCCTCCCTTTTTTTTGGTTTCTTAATAGAGCTTCCTTTCCCAAAGAAACTTATCCATAAAAATCACAAAACAAAAATTTTCTTTTTTTTTTTATTTACTTCCTTCGATTAGTTTTGAGATTCTCTTAAAACTCCGTATTGTTTATTTGAAGTGTACCTTTTTCTTTTTTCTAATATGGCGATTAATTCTGCCTTTTATACCCTACCATTCCCACCAAATCATCATTTTCCAAATTGTATATTATTTTTGTCCTTTTCCTAGTACTATATTTATCCTTGTTTAACAACTAATTACTTGTTCCCCGTAAACATGTCTATAAACATTCTCGCAAATAATACAAATATTCAAAACCTAACGTAAAATTTTCATTCATAATTATTCACCATATTTTATCCTCACTGTTCCCTATATATTAGGTATACTGAGTCTGGCAGCATTCATCTGTCACAATTAACAGATGTTCATGAATTTGCCAATAATCATTCGTGCCAATAATTAAAGCAAACGGAGGCAAATTTTCATAAATACATATATTAATAATTATAAATAATCAAAAATAATTAAAATTTATAATCTACTTTCCCTCATCTGGGTTTCAACCGAGTTAAAACACTACAAATAACTTATGGCCCTACCCTGCCGTAATACTTAAGGCCCTTCTTCGAGTTGGTGGTTTGCAACCCCCAGGAACCAAAAGTATCCCACAAAGCACATTCCGAACTGCCGGCAAAATCATGTATCCAGTGCCACTTAGATTTAGCCTTTAAAGAAAAATAAATGGTAACTGGCCCCGCAACAAAACTCCGGGGTTATGAGGTAATCCGATGTAAGACCGGTGTGCGTGGGTCATAATAAAACGTGGGGAACTCCCACGCCCTGATGTCTCATCAGCCGGGCCTTTGAATGATCATAATCAATAGTGACAAGACAAACATCATACACCTATGTACATACCTAAGAACGTGTACACAGGTAAGTACTCGAAAAAAACTCATGACGTGTTCAATCAATAATCGCTCCTTTTCCGTACTGTTAAGCCAGATTTTCTTGCAATTATCCCGAGGTTATCAGAGATAGCTCGCATTACCTAAAGGAAATCATGTTAAGGGAAGTTCACCTATTAATATTTGTTCACGATAATGAAGTTACTTGGTGTGTTTTTCTTTACAGGTACGATTAGGAAATCCTCAATGATGCGATTATAGGCCGTATTTATTGCACGAAGTTTACTACGTGGTATGTACGATTGTATAATTAATAGTAAAAATATATCTGGTGTATAATATAGTTAACGAATACAAATTAGGTCCAATGCTTACATATTAGGACGAAAACAACACATACATAATTAAAACAAAGCAAATATAAATTGTTTCCTTAATTCCTAATATTGCACATTGTCTATCACAGTTTCCAAAACTATATTATTGCACTTTAAATTTTTATATCTTTTACATGATAAGTGCCAATTGCCCTTCCATTCATAGATTCTAATTCGTACATATTATTTCCCACGGGTTTAAGAATTCGACATTTGATAAATTTCTTGCAAAATTTAGCATTTATATTTTTTTTTAAAATCGCTTAGGACGGTATTTCTTCTATAAACTTCTTGGCCTGGCAGGAATTTTATAACTCTGGCTCTTTTGTTATATCCTTGAGCAGATTTCACATATGCATTATGAATGTTCTGTTTAATTTTTTCTCTAATCAATTCTAATTTTTTGTTTCTGTTTAAATTTTTGATTTCGTGGTCTGTCAGTGATGATAATCTTCTGGCTAATTTATAGTCAGCACCACTTGAAAACATATTATATCCAAATAATGCGAAGAATGGGGTAACGCCAGTTGCTGAATGAACTGATGTTCTTATGGCACATTCTATCTGGGTTAGATACAGATCCCAATCCCTATGGTCTTCATCTAAATATGTTCTAATGGCTGCTAATACCGACTGATTAACCCTTTCTGATGCATTCGACTGGGGTGAGTATACAGCGGTTTTAAGATGTTTAATTTTGTATGCTTCGATCATACTTTGAAATGCTTTTGCCACAAATTGAGCTCCATTATCACTATGAATTATCTCCGGCACTCCAAATTTATGAAAAATTTCAGTAACTAAGAATTGCACAACGTTTTTAGTGGTGGCCTCTCGCATAGTTTTTAAAAATGTAAATTTACTGAAATGATCTACAACTATAAATATATAACAGTTTCCGCTTTTAGACATTGGGAATTTACCCAGGAAATCAATATACAGCTTTTGAAACGGCCGTTCAGTAATCACCTCTTTACCAATTTCTGGCATTAAATTAGAAGTTGCAGGCTTAGATTCCTTGCAACTTTTACAATCCGAGACATAGTTTCTTATTTGGCTCGTCATTTTAGGCCAGTAGAAAAACCTTTTAATTCTTTCCATCGTTTTTGCTATACCTCCGTGTGCCACATTATTCGGTGCGTGAGCTTTTTCAATAATTGTCACCGTCAGATTTTCTGGGACCCATAACTTCCAATGATATTCTTCATTAATATTCTGATTAAATATTGTTCTTTTATAAACTATTCCATCTATTACTTTAATATCTGGTAACTTTTCTGAATTTTCTATGATATCTCTTATTAGATCTAAATATTCTCCGCTTTCGAATTCTACTGTTTCAAAATCAAGTAACGCGTCCTTATTTATTTCCCCTACTGAATACTGTGGATTTCTAGATAACATATCAGCTACTACATTTTCTGAACCTTTTCGATGTTTTATCTCGAAATCATATGCCTGCAATTCTAGTGACCACCTAGCTAAACGCCCGCTAAGGTCTTTTAGCGTCATCAACCATTTTAAGCTGGCATGATCAGTTATGACTGTGAAAGGCATCATTTCCACGTATGGCCTAAATTTTCGGATTGCTAATATTGCTGCTAAACACTCCTTCTCCGTAACAGTGTTGTTTTTTTTGACATGAATTAAGCAGAGTTCCAAATATTCACTCACTATTCACTCATGGATAGGAATAAAAAATTTTATACACTGTTGTGTTCTGTTTTATTCGTACTTAAAAACACAAAAGAAATTGTGCTTTATTCGTTCTTGTATAAAAGTATTTTCATTATTTTTCGTTTCTACAAAACACATGAGATAATAATAGAGATTTTTTTTTCTTACATTTGTACATGAGAGAATTTTTATTTTTAACTTCTTTTGTTCATCTTGCATTCATATACATACTTCTAAATATACACTTGCTATTCACATCATAATCTCTGTTGTGTTTTGCTTTATTCGTTTTTAAAAACACAAAAAATCTCTTGCTTTATTTGTTCTTATATTTGTATTGTTTTTTGTTTCCATGATACAAAGACACCAAAATAGCTCATTTAGCTTTTAAAAATGAAATGTAGAAACACAAGTAAACAAACATGTTTATAATGTGCTGATTAAACAGTTAAATTTTGTAAATAATAAAAAACATGCGCAATGCGTAATCTGTGTTTATATCATTCTTGTGTTGTTTCTACAAAAAACATGAGATAAGACAAATTACACTGGTTTACAGCCAAAAAATACCAAGAATGCCACACTCCTAGATAAGTTAATTGGGACCTCCTGAACACGAAAAACGCTGAAATTTTTTTTTTCTCAGTACCGTTTTTTAGATAAGGGTACTTTTGTGTTTTTCGGTGTATGGTCCCACTCAAACCCTTGTGGAGCCCAGCCGAGAAGTCCGATCGAGGTAAAAAAAAAATAAAACATTCCAGATCTTTACTAAAACGTAGAAAAAAAACGAAATAAAAATGAAAAATTTTGAAAAAAACGTAAAAAATATGCAAATTTTGAGGTACCATAACTCAGCCATTTCTTATCAGATAGAAATGTGCAGCACATCGCTAAAAAAGGCATTCAATTACCTTTGCAACGATATGCCATTTATCTCGATCGGACCGCTCGGCTTGGCTCCACAAGGGTTTGAGTGGGACCATACACCGAAAAACACAAAAGTACCCTTATCTAAAAAACGGTACTTAGAAAAAAAAAAATTTCAGCGTTTTTCGTGTTCAGGAGCTCCCAATTAACTTATCTAGGCGTGTGGCATTCTTGGTATTTTTGTGGGACCACACACCGAAAAACACAAAAGTACCAAATATCTAAAAAAAAAACGGTTTTTAGAAAAAAAAATTACAGCGTTTTTCGTGTTCAGGAGGCCCCAATTACCTTATCTAGGCATATGGTGTTCTTGGTATTTTTCCAAATTAAAAATTTGTAAAGCAGTTTTATTTATTATAAATGTTTAAATTTTACTATTAATACATAAATTATTATGAACGTTGAAAAAAAAACAAAATTTCAACAATTAGTGTCACGATTAGTTTTTTTTATGTCTTTTTTTTTAAGTGCAAATTTAGAGAAAAAAATTTTTTAAGTGAAAATACTGCTCATAAAAAAAAAACAAAAAAAAACTAGGTATGATTTATTTTATATTTTTTTTATTAAAGTTAAAAAAAAAACATAACACAACACTTTTAAAATAAGTAATTCATTGAAAATTTGTACTGTTGGTACATACATATATTTACAATTGTTCAAAATAAAGTTGCAAGTGTTTTTATTTTCTTAATGTATGAAAAAACCACGAACGACGCTTAAAAAACATTTTTATCATGTACAAATCAAGGCTAAAAATACTATTAAACAAGAACAAATGAAGCAAGCGATATTTTGTGTAACACGAATAAAGCAAAACACAACAGAGAGGAACTCTTTTTATTATAAACATTAATGAGAGCAACGATTAGCCTCTCATATTTTAGTTTTAACATTTTGTACTTTTCTTTATTCACATACGTGCATATGTACAAACTGGAAAATAAAAAACAAAAGTATTCATGTGCTTAAAAATAAAAAAATTCTTATCTATTCATTTTACAGTGTGAGAATAACACAAAAAATTTTGCAAGCATTATTCATGACAATTTATCATGAATGTTGGAAATTTTAGAATTCATGTATGAATATTTCTGAACCCTGGAATTAAGTTTCTGCGAGTAAAAAGGTAACGGATGTTCTTCTTCTTTTTCATTAATCTGAAATAACATTGCTCCAATACCATAGTTCGATGCATCACATTGAATGAAAAATCGTTTTGAAAAGTCGGCATGTTTTAATACCGGAGTTGAAGTTAAAGCTCGTTTTAACTTCTTAAAGGAATCAATTGCCTCTGGGGTCATAGTAAACTTAGCGGTTTTTTTTAACGTATCGGTCAATGGAGCTGAAATTATCGCAAAATTTTGAATGAAACGCCTATACCATCCAGCAGAACCGAGAAAACTTCTAACCTCTTTAGAACTTTTGGGCAGTTTAATCGCCTTAATGGCCTGAACCTTTTCCGGGTCTGTTTTTAGCATACCACCCCCGATAATAAAGCCTAGGTATTTGAGTTCTTGAAAGCAAAACTGTGATTTTTTTAACCCTATTGTCAGATTTGCTTTTTTAAGGCATTCTGCTACTTCTGTTAGCAATCTCAAATGCTCTTCAAATGTACTTGAAATAACCAGTAAGTCATCGAGGTAAGTAAAGACGTTATCTTTCAACTGATGCGGTATGACCTTGTCCATTAGTCTGCATAGGCGTTGGGCCGCGTTACATATCCCGAACGGCATTACTTTAAATTGATACAGAGGTCGACCTGCCACTGTGAATGCTGTATACTGTTTACTCTGTTCCTCTAATTTAATTTGCCAGAACTCATATTTGAGGTCCACACTGCTTATAAAGTGTGTCTCATCTATTCTACTAATTATTCCGTTTATATTTTGAAGGGGATACGCATCTTTTACTGTCAACTTATTCAATTTTCTAGCATCCAAACGTAAACGATTTTTTCCGGGCTTCCTGACTACCGTAGTTCTATTGCTCCAAGGGCTATTGCTAATTTCTATTACATTTAGTCTAAGCATGTTGTCAATTTCCTCATATGTTATGTTCTGAACCGCTGGAGATATAGGGTAGTATCTCTCCTTTATAGGCATTGCCCCCTCTACTAATTATATCTTATGTTCCTCTAGTGTTGTCATTCCCAATCCCTTTTCCTCAAATGTGTCAAACATTTTTACTACGGACTCTAAACTATTCTGTTGCTCCTCTGTCAATATATGCGGTCTCAATTTGTACTCTATCACTGGCCCGCCGCCGTCTGGTTCTATATTAGCTAAAGTTATTTCGTCAGTTCCAACGATTTCCGGCGCCAGACCAAATATCCGCCAAAAATCAATCCCTAAATACAGATTTTGCTCTAAATCAGGACAAAGGTACAATAACATTCCCTGCTCTTGTTCTTTATATTTAACGGACAATTTCACCTTTCCTAACAGTCTAAGTTGTTGACCACTATCGGTCCGGACATTGGTCAATAATGGACTAAACTAAATATTTAATTTGTCCAAAATCTCTCTACATCCGTTTCCTAAAATACTAACAGATGCTCCAGAATCCAGTAATCCTCTCACCGATAGTCCATTAACTGTCACTGTTAAAAAAACTCTTGCGTCTGGCCTTCCTTTCTCGGCCCTTAAAATTGATCCAATAATCAAACGTCTTTGTCGTCTTCTTTCCCTAAACTTTTCTCGAATTCTTATCATACGCCTTTTTATCGGCTTTCCATTAAAGATTCTTGCTCTAACCCTATCATAATTTTCCTGCCTGTTATGTAGCGGTATATAGTGACGCATTTGTGGTATGTAATTTGTATCGTTCGCTTCTATGATGTTTTCTAATAAATTATTTTTATTTTTAGAGGCAACTATTTCCTGTTCGCTACAGGGTTCTCCATTGGACGTGGGTCCCCTGATGTTCCCACGCCACTCCTCATGTTTTTCTGAATACAGGAAGGGCATTTTGGCGTCGTGACGTTTGGTTTTCCGCATTTGTAACAAAATAACGTTCGTTGCTCATCTGGACATTCCATAAATACGTGACCAGCAACTTTACAATTCCAGCAGATTACGGTTTGCTTCTGTTGTTGTGCAAACTGTAAAGCATTAACGTCAACCCTTTCCGGGTAAGACATATTATTATTTACTATTTCTGAAGTTTCAAATCCTATTTCGTTCACGTATCTAGAGCATTTTGGCGGAGGCATATTATTTCTATATTCCCTTCTCGGGAAGTTTCTTTCTGCTTCATTACACTCAATCCGTAGCTGCTCAACAGACGACACTGCTATAGGGTATACAATTTTTGCTATATTCATATTGATATTTCCTTTTATGATTTTTATGATATCATACTCCGGTATAGGTTGTGTCAACTTAGATCTTAACTTATTCATCACATGAAAATATGCGTCAATAGTCTCAGAATTTTCTTGTTTTCGTTCAACTAAATCACGCATTATCTCAAAGTTTGATCTGGGAGTTTGATATTGAGACATCAGAGCTAGGCGAAGAACAGGCCATTCCGTAACCCCGTGAGTTTCTATGAAGGACCAATACCAATCCTTTACTGAATCGGATAAAATTAGGTGAAAATCCCTAACAACTTCCCTCTCTGGAATATTATAATGAACTTTCAAGTGTTCCAATCTGAATATGAAATCATTCACACTTATGGATTTATTATCAAATATAATACCTAATTTATCAATCCTAATATGACGAAAATCAAATCCATCAGTAACACCTGGTCTCATAGTGTTTTCGTTTCTGGCAGAACAGTTTGATGGATAACTTACATCCGGATTGAAATTATAAGCAGTATTTTGCGCCCTTGAAAAAGGTCTCTCCGTTCGGTAACTATTCAACCCGGCTGCATTCGCCTGGAATATATTATTTTGATTTTTTCTACGCATGGCACTGTTATCCCGCTCTAACGTAACGTTTTCTCCTAATATGTCCCCGTTCGAATTATTTGCCGTTTGATTCCTGGCCACTATTTGCGATAAGTTTTGGACATTTTGCGCCAAACCGCCAATAGTTTTCTTAATATCAATTATTTCTTCCTGAACCATTTTACGGACTTTACTTTCTAACGACCGTTGAACTATCAACGCCTCATCGGCCACTAGGTCCCTGACTTCCGCATCTAATTCCATGCCATTATTTTCCCCCGGACCTATTACATTACCGGAATTTAATTCCGTATTGTGTTCCCGCGTGCCTCTTATAATCGTACCCGATAAATCTGTAATTTGTTGTGTCATATTCTGCTCCCTACTCGTGCTCGCCATATTAAAAAATTTCCCCTGTTTCGCTTTTCTAGGAGCTATGGACCTACTTATATCAAAATCTGTATTTCTGTATCTCTTTCTCGATTTTAATTTTGATTTTTGATTTTCCGATTTTGCCTGTTGTTTTTCCAGTTTTCCAGTACTATTTCTAGATTGAATGTTCATGCCCTTATAAACACGTTGTGTGAAATAAATCTTTAATTTAATAATCTCAGATTGTTTTCTATTTATTTCTCCAAACTTACTAATCACTATAACTAACAATACTACACAATCTTTTTATTATTTACTAGAATAAGCTAAATGATAACTATTACTTGCGCAAAGGTTTTTATATCTTCAATTATTCTTCTTTTTCTTTTAAATGTCTTTCGGGTGATTAACAAAGGTGGGCGTGTGTGAATGTCTTTTTTTCGACTCTACTGAGAGCACTGTATTGTATGTTCCTAAAAAAATGTTTAATATTTGTTCGGCTTCTAACCATTTCTCATTACCAGAAGGTCAGTGACTAAATTAGCAATCCCCTTGATACTTCAGTGCATAGTAGATTAACTAAGTGGCTATCGAGCTGATTGCGTTTAGATCCAAACATAAGAGAAATTAAATAATTTCTTAAGTTGTCACTTAGTACGATTATAGATTCACAATCGTTGGAATACTTATAAGAACTTAAACAACAACAATAGAAAAATTATTAAACTTGAACTATTTTTTTTTTTCTAAAAGAAACACAAACATAATAATACTACACTTTCAGATTCTTCATCTCTAAAATGGCTACTCTAAATTATGTTATCTTTCCTTGCAATATTTAAATTATTTACTAAAAAAAAATTCTCTTTACTTTCAGATTGGGCGCCATATTGTTATGTCTCCTGTTAAAGCGTCACAGCGATTTTGCCCACGACTAGTTCTTCTCCAACTAACTCTTACCCAAGGTATGGGAACCTCCCTTCACCATGACCCAAAAGACCGTAACAATAAAATTTCTGTATTTACCACGAACATACAATACCGCGGGAGTAAGGTGTAATCCCCAGTCGCCCATTCCCTTCCATTGATCCCACCCGTCCTCATTTTTGATATGGGATCCCCTTTACTGACATTCACTTTGTCACCACTTACCTCCTGTTAACCACCCTTATGAAATTATTATTCCTGATTCATTTTCTTACTAAAACTGTATTACATGCTATTTTTATTTATTCTTTTCCTTATATTAAAATCTAACTGAATTTACTATATAACCATTAAATACTCTACAATTAAATTTTGACACATAATAACTTATAACAAAAATATCCATATACCGAACTAAAACTGACACATTATCTCAAAACCTTTATCTTTATATCTTCTCATCTGTACACCCAAATTATTTCTCCTTCCGAGACAATCTCACTATTTCCGCCTCTAATTAAAATTTATCTGCCTAAAAGAGCTCTCTTAAACGATGATGATTCAATAGTATCAAAACACTTACAACGATTCACACACTAGATGAGCAAACATAAATTAATTAGGTGAGTTTATAGTATTTCCTTTACTCTGGTTTTAGTTTGGTATTTTACAAACAGAAAACACTAATATTATCATAAATAAAACATACAATTTTAACTAAAGTAGTTAACTCCTATTTTTTACTTTTGTTTTTTTTTTTTAGTTATTTATTTTCTTCTATGATTTTTATTTCTGTATAATGTACACCTCTTTCTCTTCTTATATTTATTTCTTTTTTTATTTTATATATTTTTTTTTATGGCGTCAATAAATGCATAAATATATGGATAAAGTAAAAAAAAATTCTTCGTTTTACTGTTTTCTTTTTTTGTTTCAATTTGTAAGTGAGTTCACAAAAATTTTATACATACTTTGTTCTATTTAAATTTTTATTTCTGTATTCTGCCTCTGCATTATTTCTTTATTCTGCCTCTGCATATTACGAGGATCTTTACCTGGACACAAGTATATCAGTTGTTTCCTTCCCGAAAGAGACTCACCCCCAATCAGCTATTATCTTGAACCACAGCGTCTCGCCAGTTTCTATATGTAAGTATATCCTGGCCAGAATTTGTTCAGTTGGTATCGTCAGATAACTTTTCCTCTGACTGTAAGCAACTATTGCCTTGGACTGATTATTATTCCGACCTAGTATCCTCCCTTTTTTTTGGTTTCTTAATAGAGCTTCCTTTCCCAAAGAAACTTATCCATAAAAATCACAAAACAAAAATTTTCTTTTTTTTTTTATTTACTTCCTTCGATTAGTTTTGAGATTCTCTTAAAACTCCGTATTGTTTATTTGAAGTGTACCTTTTTCTTTTTTCTAATATGGCGATTAATTCTGCCTTTTATACCCTACCATTCCCACCAAATCATCATTTTCCAAATTGTATATTATTTTTGTCCTTTTCCTAGTACTATATTTATCCTTGTTTAACAACTAATTACTTGTTCCCCGTAAACATGTCTATAAACATTCTCGCAAATAATACAAATATTCAAAACCTAACGTAAAATTTTCATTCATAATTATTCACCATATTTTATCCTCACTGTTCCCTATATATTAGGTATACTGAGTCTGGCAGCATTCATCTGTCACAATTAACAGATGTTCATGAATTTGCCAATAATCATTCGTGCCAATAATTAAAGCAAACGGAGGCAAATTTTCATAAATACATATATTAATAATTATAAATAATCAAAAATAATTAAAATTTATAATCTACTTTCCCTCATCTGGGTTTCAACCGAGTTAAAACACTACAAATAACTTATGGCCCTACCCTGCCGTAATACTTAAGGCCCTTCTTCGAGTTGGTGGTTTGCAACCCCCAGGAACCAAAAGTATCCCACAAAATTGGAACCTTATCAACGAGCATGGCTACTCTTAGCACATTCCGAACTGCCGGCAAAATCATGTATCCAGTGCCACTTAGATTTAGCCTTTAAAGAAAAATAAATGGTAACTGGCCCCGCAACAAAACTCCGGGGTTATGAGGTAATCCGATATAAGACCGGTGTGCGTGGGTCATAATAAAACGTGGGGAACTCCCACGCCCTGATGTCTCATCAGCCGGGCCTTTGAATGATCATAATCAATAGTGACAAGACAAACATCATACACCTATGTACATACCTAAGAACGTGTACACAGGTAAGTACTCGAAAAAAACTCATGACGTGTTCAATCAATAATCGCTCCTTTTCCGTACTGTTAAGCCAGATTTTCTTGCAATTATCCCGAGGTTATCAGAGATAGCTCGCATTACCTAAAGGAAATCATGTTAAGGGAAGTTCACCTATTAATATTTGTTCACGATAATGAAGTTACTTGGTGTGTTTTTCTTTACAGGTACGATTAGGAAATCCTCAATGATGCGATTATAGGCCGTATTTATTGCACGAAGTTTACTACGTGGTATGTACGATTGTATAATTAATAGTAAAAATATATCTGGTGTATAATATAGTTAACGAATACAAATTAGGTCCAATGCTTACATATTAGGACGAAAACAACACATACATAATTAAAACAAAGCAAATATAAATTGTTTCCTTAATTCCTAATATTGCACATTGTCTATCACAGTTTCCAAAACTATATTATTGCACTTTAAATTTTTATATCTTTTACATGATAAGTGCCAATTGCCCTTCCATTCATAGATTCTAATTCGTACATATTATTTCCCACGGGTTTAAGAATTCGACATTTGATAAATTTCTTGCAAAATTTAGCATTTATATTTTTTTTTAAAATCGCTTAGGACGGTATTTCTTCTATAAACTTCTTGGCCTGGCAGGAATTTTATAACTCTGGCTCTTTTGTTATATCCTTGAGCAGATTTCACATATGCATTATGAATGTTCTGTTTAATTTTTTCTCTAATCAATTCTAATTTTTTGTTTCTGTTTAAATTTTTAATTTCGTGGTCTGTCAGTGATGATAATCTTCTGGCTAATTTATAGTCAGCACCACTTGAAAACATATTATATCCAAATAATGCGAAGAATGGGGTAACGCCAGTTGCTGAATGAACTGATGTTCTTATGGCACATTCTATCTGGGTTAGATACAGATCCCAATCCCTATGGTCTTCATCTAAATATGTTCTAATGGCTGCTAATACCGACTGATTAACCCTTTCTGATGCATTCGACTGGGGTGAGTATACAGCGGTTTTAAGATGTTTAATTTTGTATGCTTCGATCATACTTTGAAATGCTTTTGCCACAAATTGAGCTCCATTATCACTATGAATTATCTCCGGCACTCCAAATTTATGAAAAATTTCAGTAACTAAGAATTGCACAACGTTTTTAGTGGTGGCCTCTCGCATAGCTTTTAAAAATGTAAATTTACTGAAATGATCTACAACTATAAATATATAACAGTTTCCGCTTTTAGACATTGGGAATTTACCCAGGAAATCAATATACAGCTTTTGAAACGGCCGTTCAGTAATCACCTCTTTACCAATTTCTGGCATTAAATTAGAAGTTGCAGGCTTAGATTCCTTGCAACTTTTACAATCCGAGACATAGTTTCTTATTTGGCTCGTCATTTTAGGCCAGTAGAAAAACCTTTTAATTCTTTCCATCGTTTTTGCTATACCTCCGTGTGCCACATTATTCGGTGCGTGAGCTTTTTCAATAATTGTCACCGTCAGATTTTCTGGGACCCATAACTTCCAATGATATTCTTCATTAATATTCTGATTAAATATTGTTCTTTTATAAACTATTCCATCTATTACTTTAATATCTGGTAACTTTTCTGAATTTTCTATGATATCTCTTATTAGATCTAAATATTCTCCGCTTTCGAATTCTACTGTTTCAAAATCAAGTAACGCGTCCTTATTTATTTCCCCTACTGAATACTGTGGATTTCTAGATAACATATCAGCTACTACATTTTCTGAACCTTTTCGATGTTTTATCTCGAAATCATATGCCTGCAATTCTAGTGACCACCTAGCTAAACGCCCGCTAAGGTCTTTTAGCGTCATCAACCATTTTAAGCTGGCATGATCAGTTATGACTGTGAAAGGCATCATTTCCACGTATGGCCTAAATTTTCGGATTGCTAATATTGCTGCTAAACACTCCTTCTCCGTAACAGTGTAGTTTTTTTGACATGAATTAAGCAGAGTTCCAAATATTCACTCACTATTCACTCATGGATAGGAATAAAAAATTTTATACACTGTTGTGTTCTGTTTTATTCGTACTTAAAAACACAAAAGAAATTTTGCTTTATTCGTTCTTGTATAAAAGTATTTTCATTATTTTTCGTTTCTACAAAACACATGAGATAATAATAGAGATTTTTTTTTCTTACATTTGTACATGAGAGAATTTTTATTTTTAACTTCTTTTGTTCATCTTGCATTCATATACATACTTCTAAATATACACTTGCTATTCACATCATAATCTCTGTTGTGTTTTGCTTTATTCGTTTTTAAAAACACAAAAAATCTCTTGCTTTATTTGTTCTTATATTTGTATTGTTTTTTGTTTCCATGATACAAAGACACCAAAATAGCTCATTTAGCTTTTAAAAATGAAATGTAGAAACACAAGTAAACAAACATGTTTATAATGTGCTGATTAAACAGTTAAATTTTGTAAATAATAAAAAACATGCGCAATGCGTAATCTGTGTTTATATCATTCTTGTGTTGTTTCTACAAAAAACATGAGATAAGACAAATTACACTGGTTTACAGCCAAAAAATACCAAGAATGCCACACTCCTAGATAAGTTAATTGGGACCTCCTGAACACGAAAAACGCTGAAATTTTTTTTTCTAAGTACCGTTTTTTAGATAAGGGTACTTTTGTGTTTTTCGGTGTATGGTCCCACTCAAACCCTTGTGGAGCCCAGCCGAGAAGTCCGATCGAGGTAAAAAAAAAATAAAACATTCCAGATCTTTACTAAAACGTAGAAAAAAAACGATATAAAAATGAAAAATTTTGAAAAAAACGTAAAAAATATGCAAATTTTGAGGTACCATAACTCAGCCATTTCTTATCAGATAGAAATGTGCAGCACATCGCTAAAAAAGGCATTCAATTACCTTTGCAACGATATGCCATTTGTCTCGATCGGACTGCTCGGCTTGGCTCCACAACGTTTTGAGTGGGACAATACACCGAAAAACACAAAAGTACCCTTATCTAAAAAACGGTACTTAGAAAAAAAAAAATTTCAGCGTTTTTCGTGTTCAGGAGGTCCCAATTAACTTATCTAGGCGTGTGGCATTCTTGGTATTTTTGTGGGACCACACACCGAAAAACACAAAAGTACCAAATATCTAAAAAAAAACGGTATTTAGAAAAAAAAATTACAGCGTTTTTCGTGTTCAGGAGGTCCCAATTACCTTATCTAGGCATATGGTGTTCTTGGTATTTTTCCAAATTAAAAATTTGTAAAGCAGTTTTATTTATTATAAATGTTTAAATTTTACTATTAATACATAAATTATTATGAACGTTGAAAAAAAAAACAAATTTTCAACAATTAGTGTCACGATTAGTTTTTTTTATGTCTTTTTTTTTTAAGTGCAAATTTAGAGAAAAAAATTTTTTAAGTGAAAATACTGCTCATAAAAAAAAAACAAAAAAAAACTAGGTATGATTTATTTTATATTTTTTTTATTAAAGTTAAAAAAAAAACATAACACAACACTTTTAAAATAAGTAATTCATTGAAAATTTGTACTGTTGGTACATACATATATTTACAATTGTTCAAAATAAAGTTGCAAGTGTTTTTATTTTCTTAATGTATGAAAAAACCACGAACGACGCTTAAAAAACATTTTTATCATGTACAAATCAAGGCTAAAAATACTATTAAACAAGAACAAATGAAGCAAGCGATATTTTGTGTAACACGAATAAAGCAAAACACAACAGAGAGGAACTCTTTTTATTATAAACATTAATGAGAGCAACGATTAGCCTCTCATATTTTAGTTTTAACATTTTGTACTTTTCTTTATTCACATACGTGCATATGTACAAACTGGAAAATAAAAAACAAAAGTATTCATGTGCTTAAAAATAAAAAAATTCTTATCTATTCATTTTACAGTGTGAGAATAACACAAAAAATTTTGCAAGCATTATTCATGACAATTTATCATGAATGTTGGAAATTTTAGAATTCATGTATGAATATTTCTGAACCCTGGAATTAAGTTTCTGCGAGTAAAAAGGTAACGGATGTTCTTCTTCTTTTGCATTAATCTGAAATAACATTGCTCCAATACCATAGTTCGATGCATCACATTGAATGAAAAATCGTTTTGAAAAGTCGGCATGTTTTAATACCGGAGTTGAAGTTAAAGCTCGTTTTAACTTCTTAAAGGAATCAATTGCCTCTGGGGTCATAGTAAACTTAGCGGTTTTTTTTAACGTATCGGTCAATGGAGCTGAAATTATCGCAAAATTTTGAATGAAACGCCTATACCATCCAGCAGAACCGAGAAAACTTCTAACCTCTTTAGAACTTTTGGGCAGTTTAATCGCCTTAATGGCCTGAACCTTTTCCGGGTCTGTTTTTAGCATACCACCCCCGATAATAAAGCCTAGGTATTTGAGTTCTTGAAAGCAAAACTGTGATTTTTTTAACCCTATTGTCAGATTTGCTTTTTTAAGGCATTCTGCTACTTCTGTTAGCAATCTCAAATGCTCTTCAAATGTACTTGAAATAACCAGTAAGTCATCGAGGTAAGTAAAGACGTTATCTTTCAACTGATGCGGTATGACCTTGTCCATTAGTCTGCATAGGCGTTGGGCCGCGTTACATATCCCGAACGGCATTACTTTAAATTGATACAGAGGTCGACCTGCCACTGTGAATGCTGTATACTGTTTACTCTGTTCCTCTAATTTAATTTGCCAGAACTCATATTTGAGGTCCACACTGCTTATAAAGTGTGTCTCATCTATTCTACTAATTATTCCGTTTATATTTTGAAGGGGATACGCATCTTTTACTGTCAACTTATTCAATTTTCTAGCATCCAAACGTAAACGATTTTTTCCGGGCTTCCTGACTACCGTAGTTCTATTGCTCCAAGGGCTATTGCTAATTTCTATTACATTTAGTCTAAGCATGTTGTCAATTTCCTCATATGTTATGTTCTGAACCGCTGGAGATATAGGGTAGTATCTCTCCTTTATAGGCATTGCCCCCTCTACTAATTATATCTTATGTTCCTCTAGTGTTGTCATTCCCAATCCCTTTTCCTCAAATGTGTCAAACATTTTTACTACGGACTCTAAACTATTCTGTTGCTCCTCTGTCAATATATGCGGTCTCAATTTGTACTCTATCACTGGCCCGCCGCCGTCTGGTTCTATATTAGCTAAAGTTATTTCGTCAGTTCCAACGATTTCCGGCGCCAGACCAAATATCCGCCAAAAATCAATCCCTAAATACAGATTTTGCTCTAAATCAGGACAAAGGTACAATAACATTCCCTGCTCTTGTTCTTTATATTTAACGGACAATTTCACCTTTCCTAACAGTCTAAGTTGTTGACCACTATCGGTCCGGACATTGGTCAATAATGGACTAAACTAAATATTTAATTTGTCCAAAATCTCTCTACATCCGTTTCCTAAAATACTAACAGATGCTCCAGAATCCAGTAATCCTCTCACCGATAGTCCATTAACTGTCACTGTTAAAAAAACTCTTGCGTCTGGCCTTCCTTTCTCGGCCCTTAAAATTGATCCAATAATCAAACGTCTTTGTCGTCTTCTTTCCCTAAACTTTTCTCGAATTCTTATCATACGCCTTTTTATCGGCTTTCCATTAAAGATTCTTGCCCTAACCCTATCATAATTTTCCTGCCTGTTATGTAGCGGTATATAGTGACGCATTTGTGGTATGTAATTTGTATCGTTCGCTTCTATGATGTTTTCTAATAAATTATTTTTATTTTTAGAGGCAACTATTTCCTGTTCGCTACAGGGTTCTCCATTGGACGTGGGTCCCCTGATGTTCCCACGCCACTCCTCATGTTTTTCTGAATACAGGAAGGGCATTTTGGCGTCGTGACGTTTGGTTTTCCGCATTTGTAACAAAATAACGTTCGTTGCTCATCTGGACATTCCATAAATACGTGACCAGCAACTTTACAATTCCAGCAGATTACGGTTTGCTTCTGTTGTTGTGCAAACTGTAAAGCATTAACGTCAACCCTTTCCAGGTAAGACATATTATTATTTACTATTTCTGAAGTTTCAAATCCTATTTCGTTCACGTATCTAGAGCATTTTGGCGGAGGCATATTATTTCTATATTCCCTTCTCGGGAAGTTTCTTTCTGCTTCATTACACTCAATCCGTAGCTGCTCAACAGACGACACTGCTATAGGGTATACAATTTTTGCTATATTCATATTGATATTTCTTTTTATGATTTTTATGATATCATACTCCGGTATAGGTTGTGTCAACTTAGATCTTAACTTATTCATCACATGAAAATATGCGTCAATAGTCTCAGAATTTTCTTGTTTTCGTTCAACTAAATCACGCATTATCTCAAAGTTTGATCTGGGAGTTTGATATTGAGACATCAGAGCTAGGCGAAGAACAGGCCATTCCGTAACCCCGTGAGTTTCTATGAAGGACCAATACCAATCCTTTACTGAATCGGATAAAATTAGGTGAAAATCCCTAACAACTTCCCTCTCTGGAATATTATAATGAACTTTCAAGTGTTCCAATCTGAATATGAAATCATTCACACTTATGGATTTATTATCAAATATAATACCTAATTTATCAATCCTAATATGACGAAAATCAAATCCATCAGTAACACCTGGTCTCATAGTGTTTTCGTTTCTGGCAGAACAGTTTGATGGATAACTTACATCCGGATTGAAATTATAAGCAGTATTTTGCGCCCTTGAAAAAGGTCTCTCCGTTCGGTAACTATTCAACCCGGCTGCATTCGCCTGGAATATATTATTTTGATTTTTTCTACGCATGGCACTGTTATCCCGCTCTAACGTAACGTTTTCTCCTAATATGTCCCCGTTCGAATTATTTGCCGTTTGATTCCTGGCCACTATTTGCGATAAGTTTTGGACATTTTGCGCCAAACCGCCAATAGTTTTCTTAATATCAATTATTTCTTCCTGAACCATTTTACGGACTTTACTTTCTAACGACCGTTGAACTATCAACGCCTCATCGGCCACTAGGTCCCTGACTTCCGCATCTAATTCCATGCCATTATTTTCCCCCGGACCTATTACATTACCGGAATTTAATTCCGTATTGTGTTCCCGCGTGCCTCTTATAATCGTACCCGATAAATCTGTAATTTGTTGTGTCATATTCTGCTCCCTACTCGTGCTCGCCATATTAAAAAATTTCCCCTGTTTCGCTTTTCTAGGAGCTATGGACCTACTTATATCAAAATCTGTATTTCTGTATCTCTTTCTCGATTTTAATTTTGATTTTTGATTTTCCGATTTTGCCTGTTGTTTTTCCAGATTTCCAGTACTATTTCTAGATTGAATGTTCATGCCCTTATAAACACGTTGTGTGAAAGAAATCTTTAATTTAATAATCTCACATTGTTTTCTATTTATTTCTCCAAACTTACTAATCACTATAACTAACAATACTACACAATCTTTTTATTATTTACTAGAATAAGCTAAATGATAACTATTACTTGCGCAAAGGTTTTTATATCTTCAATTATTCTTCTTTTTCTTTTAAATGTCTTTCGGGTGATTAACAAAGGTGGGCGTGTGTGAATGTCTTTTTTTCGACTCTACTGAGAGCACTGTATTGTATGTTCCTAAAAAAATGTTTAATATTTGTTCGGCTTCTAACCATTTCTCATTACCAGAAGGTCAGTGACTAAATTAGCAATCCCCTTGATACTTCAGTGCCTAGTAGATTAACTAAGTGGCTATCGAGCTGATTGCGTTTAGATCCAAACATAAGAGAAATTAAATAATTTCTTAAGTTGTCACTTAGTACGATTATAGATTCACAATCGTTGGAATACTTATAAGAACTTAAACAACAACAATAGAAAAATTATTAAACTTGAACTATTTTTTTTTTTCTAAAAGAAACACAAACATAATAGTACTACACTTTCAGATTCTTGATCTCTAAAATGGCTACTCTAAATTATGTTGTCTTTCCTTGCAATATTTAAATTATTTACTAAAAAAAAATTCTCTTTACTTTCAGATTGGGCGCCATATTGTTATGTCTCCTGTTAAAGCGTCACAGCGATTTTGCCCACGACTAGTTCTTCTCCAACTAACTCTTACCCAAGGTATGGGAACCTCCCTTCACCATGACCCAAAAGACCGTAACAATAAAATTTCTGTATTTACCACGAACATACAATACCGCGGGAGTAAGGTGTAATCCCCAGTCGCCCATTCCCTTCCATTGATCCCACCCGTCCCCATTTTTGATATGGGATCCCCTTTACTGACATTCACTTTGTCACCACTTACCTCCTGTTAACCACCCTTATGAAATTATTATTCCTGATTCATTTTCTTACTAAAACTGTATTACATGCTATTTTTATTTATTCTTTTCCTTATATTAAAATCTAACTGAATTTACTATATAACCATTAAATACTCTACAATTAAATTTTGACACATAATAACTTATAACAAAAATATCCATATACCGAACTAAAACTGACACATTATCTCAAAACCTTTATCTTTATATCTTCTCATCTGTACACCCAAATTATTTCTCCTTCCGAGACAATCTCACTATTTCCGCCTCTAATTAAAATTTATCTGCCTAAAAGAGCTCTCTTAAACGATGATGATTCAATAGTATCAAAACACTTACAACGATTCACACACTAGATGAGCAAACATAAATTAATTAGGTGAGTTTATAGTATTTCCTTTACTCTGGTTTTAGTTTGGTATTTTACAAACAGAAAACACTAATATTATCATAAATAAAACATACAATTTTAACTAAAGTAGTTAACTCCTATTTTTTACTTTTGTTTTTTTTTTTAGTTATTTATTTTCTTCTATGATTTTTATTTCTGTATAATGTACACCTCTTTCTCTTCTTATATTTATTTCTTTTTTTATTTTATATATTTTTTTTTATGGCGTCAATAAATGCATAAATATATGGATAAAGTAAAAAAAAATTCTTCGTTTTACTGTTTTCTTTTTTTGTTTCAATTTGTAAGTGAGTTCACAAAAATTTTATACATACTTTGTTCTATTTAAATTTTTATTTCTGTATTCTGCCTCTGCATTATTTCTTTATTCTGCCTCTGCATATTACGAGGATCTTTACCTGGACACAAGTATATCAGTTGTTTCCTTCCCGAAAGAGACTCACCCCAATCAGCTATTATCTTGAACCACAGCGTCTCGCCAGTCTCTATATGTATGTATATCCTGGCCAGAATTTGTTCAGTTGGTATCGTCAGATAACTTTTCCTCTGACTGTAAGCAACTATTGCCTTGGACTGATTATTATTCCGACCTAGTATCCTCCCTTTTTTTTGGTTTCTTAATAGAGCTTCCTTTCCCAAAGAAACTTATCCATAAAAATCACAAAACAAAAATTTTCTTTTTTTTTTTATTTACTTCCTTCGATTAGTTTTGAGATTCTCTTAAAACTCCGTATTGTTTATTTGAAGTGTACCTTTTTCTTTTTTCTAATATGGCGATTAATTCTGCCTTTTATACCCTACCATTCCCACCAAATCATCATTTTCCAAATTGTATATTATTTTTGTCCTTTTCCTAGTACTATATTTATCCTTGTTTAACAACTAATTACTTGTTCCCCGTAAACATGTCTATAAACATTCTCGCAAATAATACAAATATTCAAAACCTAACGTAAAATTTTCATTCATAATTATTCACCATATTTTATCCTCACTGTTCCCTATATATTAGGTATACTGAGTCTGGCAGCATTCATCTGTCACAATTAACAGATGTTCATGAATTTGCCAATAATCATTCGTGCCAATAATTAAAGCAAACGGAGGCAAATTTTCATAAATACATATATTAATAATTATAAATAATCAAAAATAATTAAAATTTATAATCTACTTTCCCTCATCTGGGTTTCAACCGAGTTAAAACACTACAAATAACTTATGGCCCTACCCTGCCGTAATACTTAAGGCCCTTCTTCGAGTTGGTGGTTTGCAACCCCCAGGAACCAAAAGTATCCCACAAAATTGGAACCTTATCAACGAGCATGGCTACTCTTAGCACATTCCGAACTGCCGGCAAAGTCATGTATCCAGTGCCACTTAGATTTAGCCTTTAAAGAAAAATAAATGGTAACTGGCCCCGCAACAAAACTCCGGGGTTATGAGGTAATCCGATATAAGACCGGTGTGCGTGGGTCATAATAAAACGTGGGGAACTCCCACGCCCTGATGTCTCATCAGCCGGGCCTTTGAATGATCATAATCAATAGTGACAAGACAAACATCATACACCTATGTACATACCTAAGAACGTGTACACAGGTAAGTACTCGAAAAAAACTCATGACGTGTTCAATCAATAATCGCTCCTTTTCCGTACTGTTAAGCCAGATTTTCTTGCAATTATCCCGAGGTTATCAGAGATAGCTCGCATTACCTAAAGGAAATCATGTTAAGGGAAGTTCACCTATTAATATTTGTTCACGATAATGAAGTTACTTGGTGTGTTTTTCTTTACAGGTACGATTAGGAAATCCTCAATGATGCGATTATAGGCCGTATTTATTGCACGAAGTTTACTACGTGGTATGTACGATTGTATAATTAATAGTAAAAATATATCTGGTGTATAATATAGTTAACGAATACAAATTAGGTCCAATGCTTACATATTAGGACGAAAACAACACATACATAATTAAAACAAAGCAAATATAAATTGTTTCCTTAATTCCTAATATTGCACATTGTCTATCACAGTTTCCAAAACTATATTATTGCACTTTAAATTTTTATATCTTTTACATGATAAGTGCCAATTGCCCTTCCATTCATAGATTCTAATTCGTACATATTATTTCCCACGGGTTTAAGAATTCGACATTTGATAAATTTCTTGCAAAATTTAGCATTTATATTTTTTTTAAAATCGCTTTAAAATCTTCTATAAACTTCTTGGCCTGGCAGAAATTTTATAACTCTGGCTCTTTTGTTATATCTTTGAGCAGATTTCACATATGCATTATGAATGTTCTGTTTAATTTTTTCTCTAATCAATTCTAATTTTTTTGTTTCTGTTTAAATTTTTAATTTCGTGGTCTGTCAGTGATGATAATCTTCTGGCTAATTTATAGTCTGCACCACTTGAAAACATATTATATCCAAATAATGCGAAGAATGGGGTAACGCCAGTTGCTGAATGAACTGATGTTCTTATGGCACATTCTATCTGGGTTAGATACAGATCTCAATCCCTATGGTCTTCATCTAAATATGTTCTAATGGCTGCTAATACCGACTGATTAACCCTTTCTGATGCATTCGACTGGGGTGAGTATACAGCGGTTTTAAGATGTTTAATTTTGTATGCTTCGATCATACTTTGAAATGCTTTTGCCACAAATTGAGCTCCATTATCACTATGAATTATCTCCGGCACTCCAAATTTATGAAAAATTTCAGTAACTAAGAATTGCACAACGTTTTTAGTGGTGACCTCTCGCATAGCTTTTAAAAATGTAAATTTACTGAAATGATCTACAACTATAAATATATAACAGTTTCCGCTTTTAGACATTGGGAATTTACCCAGGAAATCAATATACAGCTTTTGAAACGGCCGTTCAGTAATCACCTCTTTACCAATTTCTGGCATTAAATTAGAAGTTGCAGGCTTAGATTCCTTGCAACTTTTACAATCCGAGACATAGTTTCTTATTTGGCTCGTCATTTTAGGCCAGTAGAAAAACCTTTTAATTCTTTCCATCGTTTTTGCTATACCTCCGTGTGCCACATTATTCGGTGCGTGAGCTTTTTCAATAATTGTCACCGTCAGATTTTCTGGGACCCATAACTTCCAATGATATTCTTCATTAATATTCTGATTAAATATTGTTCTTTTATAAACTATTCCATCTATTACTTTAATATCTGGTAACTTTTCTGAATTTTCTATGATATCTCTTATTAGATCTAAATATTCTCCGCTTTCGAATTCTACTGTTTCAAAATCAAGTAACGCGTCCTTATTTATTTCCCCTACTGAATACTGTGGATTTCTAGATAACATATCAGCTACTACATTTTCTGAACCTTTTCGATGTTTTATCTCGAAATCATATGCCTGCAATTCTAGTGATCACCTAGCTAAACGCCCGCTAAGGTCTTTTAGCGTCATCAACCATTTTAAGCTGGCATGATCAGTTATGACTGTGAAAGGCATCATTTCCACGTATGGCCTAAATTTTCGGATTGCTAATATTGCTGCTAAACACTCCTTCTCCGTAACAGTGTAGTTTTTTTGACATGAATTAAGCAGAGTTCCAAATATTCACTCACTATTCACTCATGGGTGGGAATAAAAAATTTTATACACTGTTGTGTTCTGTTTTATTCGTACTTAAAAACACAAAAGAAATTTTGCTTTATTCGTTCTTGTATAAAAGTATTTTCATAATTTTTCGTTTCTACAAAACACATGAGATAATAATAGAGATTTTTTTTTCTTACATTTGTACATGAGAGAATTTTTATTTTTAACTTCTTTTGTTCATCTTGCATTCATATACATACTTCTAAATATACACTTGCTATTCACATCATAATCTCTGTTGTGTTTTGCTTTATTCGTTTTTAAAAACACAAAAAATCTCTTGCTTTATTTGTTCTTATATTTGTATTGTTTTTTGTTTCCATGATACAAAGACACCAAAATAGCTCATTTAGCTTTTAAAAATGAAATGTAGAAACACAAGTAAACAAACATGTTTATAATGTGCTGATGTGACTTAATATTAAACAGTTAAATTTTGTAAATAATAAAAAACATGCGCAATGCGTAATCTGTGTTTATATCATTCTTGTGTTGTTTCTACAAAAAACATGAGATAAGACAAATTACACTGGTTTACAGCCAAAAAATACCAAGAATGCCACACGCCTAGATAAGTTAATTGGGACCTCCTGAACACGAAAAACGCTGAAATTTTTTTTTTCTAAGTACCGTTTTTTAGATAAGGGTACTTTTGTGTTTTTCGGTGTATGGTCCCACTCAAACCCTTGTGGAGCCCAGCCGAGAAGTCCGATCGAGGTAAAAAAAAATAAAACATTCCAGATCTTTACTAAAACGTAGAAAAAAAACGAAATAAAAATGAAAAATTATGAAAAAAAACGTAAAAAATATGCAAATTTTGAGGTACCATAACTCAGCCATTTCTTATCAGATAGAAATGTGCAGCACATCGCTAAAAAAAGGCATTCAATTACCTTTGCAACGATATGCCATTTATCTCGATCGGACTCCACAAGGGTTTGAGTGGGACCATACACCGAAAAACACAAAAGTACCCTTATCTAAAAAACGGTACTTAGAAAAAAAAAAATTTCAGCGTTTTTCGTGTTCAGGAGGTCCCAATTAACTTATCTAGGCGTGTGGCATTCTTGGTATTTTTGTGGGACCACACACCGAAAAACACAAAAGTACCAAATATCAAAAAAAAAAACGGTATTTAGAAAAAAAAATTACAGCGTTTTTCGTGTTCAGGAGGTCCCAATTACCTTATCTAGGCATATGGTGTTCTTGGTATTTTTCCAAATTAAAAATTTGTAAAGCAGTTTTATTTATTATAAATGTTTAAATTTTACTATTAATACATAAATTATTATGAACGTTGAAAAAAAAAACAAATTTTCAACAATTAGTGTCACGATTAGTTTTTTTTTTTAAGTGCAAATTTAGAGAAAAAAATTTTTTAAGTGAAAATACTGCTCATAAAAAAAAAAACAAAAAAAACTAGGTATGATTTATTTTATATTTTTTTTTATTAAAGTTAAAAAAAAAACATAACACAACACTTTTAAAATAAGTAATTCATTGAAAATTTGTACTGTTGGTACATACATATATTTACAATTGTTCAAAATAAAGTTGCAAGTGTTTTTATTTTCTTAATGTATGAAAAAACCACGAACGACGCTTAAAAAACATTTTTATCATGTACAAATCAAGGCTACAAATACTATTAAACAAGAACAAATGAAGCAAGCGATATTTTGTGTAACACGAATAAAGCAAAACACAACAGAGAGGAACTCTTTTTATTATAAACATTAATGAGAGCAACGATTAGCCTCTCATATTTTAGTTTTAACATTTTGTACTTTTCTTTATTCACATACGTGCATATGTACAAACTGGAAAATAAAAAACAAAAGTATTCATGTGCTTAAAAATAAAAAAATTCTTATCTATTCATTTTACAGTGTGAGAATAACACAAAAAATTTTGCAAGCATTATTCATGACAATTTATCATGAATGTTGGAAATTTTAGAATTCATGTATGAATATTTCTGAACCCTGGAATTAAGTTTCTGCGAGTAAAAAGGTAACGGATGTTCTTCTTCTTTTTCATTAATCTGAAATAACATTGCTCCAATACCATAGTTCGATGCATCACATTGAATGAAAAATCGTTTTGAAAAGTCGGCATGTTTTAATACCGGAGTTGAAGTTAAAGCTCGTTTTAACTTCTTAAAGGAATCAATTGCCTCTGGGGTCATATTAAACTTAGCGGTTTTTTTTAACGTATCGGTCAATGGAGCTGAAATTATCGCAAAATTTTGAATGAAACGCCTATACCATCCAGCAGAACCGAGAAAACTTCTAACCTTTTTAGAACTTTTGGGCAGTTTAATCGCCTTAATGGCCTGAACCTTTTCCGGGTCTGTTTTTAGCATACCACCCCCGATAATAAAGCCTAGGTATTTGAGTTCTTGAAAGCAAAACTGTGATTTTTTTAACCCTATTGTCAGATTTGCTTTTTTAAGGCATTCTGCTACTTCTGTTAGCAATCTCAAATGCTCTTCAAATGTACTTGAAATAACCAGTAAGTCATCGAGGTAAGTAAAGACGTTATCTTTCAACTGATGCGGTATGACCTTGTCCATTAGTCTGCATAGGCGTTGGGCCGCGTTACATATCCCGAACGGCATTACTTTAAATTGATACAGAGGTCGACCTGCCACTGTGAATGCTGTATACTGTTTACTCTGTTCCTCTAATTTAATTTGTCAGAACGCATATTTGAGGTCCACACTGCTTATAAAGTGTGTCTCATATATTCTACTAATTATTCCGTTTATATTTTGAAGGGGATACGCATCTTTTACTGTCAACTTATTCAATTTTCTAGCATCCAAACGTAAACGATTTTTTCCGGGCTTCCTGACTACCGTAGTTCTATTGTTCCAAGGGCTATTGCTAATTTCTATTACATTTAGTCTAAGCATGTTGTCAATTTCCTCATATGTTATGTTCTGAACCGCTGGAGATATAGGGTAGTATCTCTCCTTTATAGGCATTGCCCCCTCTACTAATTATATCTTATGTTCCTCTAGTGTTGTCATTCCCAATCCCTTTTCCTCAAATGTGTCAAACATTTTTACTACGGACTCTAAACTATTCTGTTGCTCCTCTGTCAATATATGCGGTCTCAATTTGTACTCTATCACTGGCCCGCCGCCGTCTGGTTCTATATTAGCTAAAGTTATTTCGTCAGTTCCAACGATTTCCGGCGCCAGACCAAATATCCGCCAAAAATCAATCCCTAAATACAGATTTTGCTCTAAATCAGGACAAAGGTACAATAACATTCCCTGCTCTTGTTCTTTATATTTAACGGACAATTTCACCTTTCCTAACAGTCTAAGTTGTTGACCACTATCGGTCCGGACATTGGTCAATAATGGACTAAACTAAATATTTAATTTGTCCAAAATCTCTCTACATCCGTTTCCTAAAATACTAACAGATGCTCCAGAATCCAGTAATCCTCTCACCGATAGTCCATTAACTGTCACTGTTAAAAAAACTCTTGCGTCTGGCCTTCCTTTCTCGGCCCTTAAAATTGATCCAATAATCAAACGTCTTTGTCGTCTTCTTTCCCTAAACTTTTCTCGAATTCTTATCATACGCCTTTTTATCGGCTTTCCATTAAAGATTCTTGCCCTAACCCTATCATAATTTTCCTGCCTGTTATGTAGCGGTATATAGTGACGCATTTGTGGTATGTAATTTGTATCGTTCGCTTCTATGATGTTTTCTAATAAATTATTTTTATTTTTAGAGGCAACTATTTCCTGTTCGCTACAGGGTTCTCCATTGGACGTGGGTCCCCTGATGTTCCCACGCCACTCCTCATGTTTTTCTGAATACAGGAAGGGCATTTTGGCGTCGTGACGTTTGGTTTTCCGCATTTGTAACAAAATAACGTTCGTTGCTCATCTGGACATTCCATAAATACGTGACCAGCAACTTTACAATTCCAGCAGATTACGGTTTGCTTCTGTTGTTGTGCAAACTGTAAAGCATTAACGTCAACCCTTTCCGGGTAAGACATATTATTATTTACTATTTCTGAAGTTTCAAATCCTATTTCGTTCACGTATCTAGAGCATTTTGGCGGAGGCATATTATTTCTATATTCCCTTCTCGGGAAGTTTCTTTCTGCTTCATTACACTCAATCCGTAGCTGCTCAACAGACGACACTGCTATAGGGTATACAATTTTTGCTATATTCATATTGATATTTCTTTTTATGATTTTTATGATATCATACTCCGGTATAGGTTGTGTCAACTTAGATCTTAACTTATTCATCACATGAAAATATGCGTCAATAGTCTCAGAATTTTCTTGTTTTCGTTCAACTAAATCACGCATTATCTCAAAGTTTGATCTGGGAGTTTGATATTGAGACATCAGAGCTAGGCGAAGAACAGGCCATTCCGTAACCCCGTGAGTTTCTATGAAGGACCAATACCAATCCTTTACTGAATCGGATAAAATTAGGTGAAAATCCCTAACAACTTCCCTCTCTGGAATATTATAATGAACTTTCAAGTGTTCCAATCTGAATATGAAATCATTCACACTTATGGATTTATTATCAAATATAATACCTAATTTATCAATCCTAATATGACGAAAATCAAATCCATCAGTAACACCTGGTCTCATAGTGTTTTCGTTTCTGGCAGAACAGTTTGATGGATAACTTACATCCGGATTGAAATTATAAGCAGTATTTTGCGCCCTTGAAAAAGGTCTCTCCGTTCGGTAACTATTCAACCCGGCTGCATTCGCCTGGAATATATTATTTTGATTTTTTCTACGCATGGCACTGTTATCCCGCTCTAACGTTACGTTTTCTCCTAATATGTCCCCGTTCGAATTATTTGCCGTTTGATTCCTGGCCACTATTTGCGATAAGTTTTGGACATTTTGCGCCAAACCGCCAATAGTTTTCTTAATATCAATTATTTCTTCCTGAACCATTTTACGGACTTTACTTTCTAACGACCGTTGAACTATCAACGCCTCATCGGCCACTAGGTCCCTGACTTCCGCATCTAATTCCATGCCATTATTTTCCCCCGGACCTATTACATTACCGGAATTTAATTCCGTATTGTGTTCCCGCGTGCCTCTTATAATCGTACCCGATAAATCTGTAATTTGTTGTGTCATATTCTGCTCCCTACTCGTGCTCGCCATATTAAAAAATTTCCCCTGTTTCGCTTTTCTAGGAGCTATGGACCTACTTATATCAAAATCTGTATTTCTGTATCTCTTTCTCGATTTTAATTTTGATTTTTGATTTTCCGATTTTGCCTGTTGTTTTTCCAGTTTTCCAGTACTATTTCTAGATTGAATGTTCATGCCCTTATAAACACGTTGTGTGAAAGAAATCTTTAATTTAATAATCTCACATTGTTTTCTATTTATTTCTCCAAACTTACTAATCACTATAACTAACAATACTACACAATCTTTTTATTATTTACTAGAATAAGCTAAATGATAACTATTACTTGCGCAAAGGTTTTTATATCTTCAATTATTCTTCTTTTTCTTTTAAATGTCTTTCGGGTGATTAACAAAGGTGGGCGTGTGTGAATGTCTTTTTTTCGACTCTACTGAGAGCACTGTATTGTATGTTCCTAAAAAAATGTTTAATATTTGTTCGGCTTCTAACCATTTCTCATTACCAGAAGGTCAGTGACTAAATTAGCAATCCCCTTGATACTTCAGTGCATAGTAGATTAACTAAGTGGCTATCGAGCTGATTGCGTTTAGATCCAAACATAAGAGAAATTAAATAATTTCTTAAGTTGTCACTTAGTACGATTATAGATTCACAATCGTTGGAATACTTATAAGAACTTAAACAACAACAATAGAAAAATTATTAAACTTGAACTATTTTTTTTTTTCTAAAAGAAACACAAACATAATAGTACTACACTTTCAGATTCTTGATCTCTAAAATGGCTACTCTAAATTATGTTGTCTTTCCTTGCAATATTTAAATTATTTACTAAAAAAAAATTCTCTTTACTTTCAGATTGGGCGCCATATTGTTATGTCTCCTGTTAAAGCGTCACAGCGATTTTGCCCACGACTAGTTCTTCTCCAACTAACTCTTACCCAAGGTATGGGAACCTCCCTTCACCATGACCCAAAAGACCGTAACAATAAAATTTCTGTATTTACCACGAACATACAATACCGCGGGAGTAAGGTGTAATCCCCAGTCGCCCATTCCCTTCCATTGAACCCACCCGTCCTCATTTTTGATATGGGATCCCCTTTACTGACATTCACTTTGTCACCACTTACCTCCTGTTAACCACCCTTATGAAATTATTATTCCTGATTCATTTTCTTACTAAAACTGTATTACATGCTATTTTTATTTATTCTTTTCCTTATATTAAAATCTAACTGAATTTACTATATAACCATTAAATACTCTACAATTAAATTTTGACACATAATAACTTATAACAAAAATATCCATATACCGAACTAAAACTGACACATTATCTCAAAACCTTTATCTTTATATCTTCTCATCTGTACACCCAAATTATTTCTCCTTCCGAGACAATCTCACTATTTCCGCCTCTAATTAAAATTTATCTGCCTAAAAGAGCTCTCTTAAACGATGATGATTCAATAGTATCAAAACACTTACAACGATTCACACACTAGAGGAGCAAACATAAATTAATTAGGTGAGTTTATAGTATTTCCTTTACTCTGGTTTTAGTTTGGTATTTTACAAACAGAAAACACTAATATTATCATAAACCAACCATACAATTTTAACTAAAGTAGTTAACTCCTATCTTTTACTTTTGTTTTTTTTTTTTAGTTATTTATTTTCTTCTATGATTTTTATTTCTGTATAATGTACACCTCTTTCTCTTCTTATATTTATTTCTTTTTTTATTTTATATATTTTTTTTTATGGCGTCAATAAATGCATAAATATATGGATAAAGTAAAAAAAAATTCTTCGTTTTTCTGTTTTCTTTTTTTGTTTCAATTTGTAAGTGAGTTCACAAAAATGTTATACATACTTTGTTCTATTTAAATTTTTATTTCTGTATTCTGCCTCTGCATTATTTCTTTATTCTGCCTCTGCATATTACGAGGATCTTTACCTGGACACAAGTATATCAGTTGTTTCCTTCCCGAAAGAGACTCACCCCCAATCAGCTATTATCTTGAACCACAGTGTCTCGCCAGTTTCTATATGTATGTATATCCTGGCCAGAATTTGTTCAGTTGGTATCGTCAGATAACTTTTCCTCTGACTGTAAGCAACTATTGCCTTGGACTGATTATTATTCCGGCCTAGTATCCTCCCTTTTTTTGGTTTCTTAATAGAGCTTCCTTTCCCAAAGAAACTTATCCATAAAAATCACAAAACAAAAATTTTCTTTTTTTTTTTATTTACTTCCTTCGATTAGTTTTGAGATTCTCTTAAAACTCCGTATTGTTTATTTGAAGTGTACCTTTTTCTTTTTTCTAATATGGCGATTAATTCTGCCTTTTATACCCTACCATTCCCACCAAATCATCATTTTCCAAATTGTATATTATTTTTGTCCTTTTCCTAGTACTATATTTATCCTTGTTTAACAACTAATTACTTGTTCCCCGTAAACATGTCTATAAACATTCTCGCAAATAATACAAATATTCAAAACCTAACGTAAAATTTTCATTCATAATTTTTCACCATATTTTATCCTCACTGTTCCCTATATATTAGGTATACTGAGTCTGGCAGCATTCATCTGTCACAATTAACAGATGTTCATGAATTTGCCAATAATCATTCGTGCCAATAATTAAAGCAAACGGAGGCAAATTTTCATAAATACATATATTAATAATTATAAATAATCAAAAATAATTAAAATTTATAATCTACTTTCCCTCATCTGGGTTTCAACCGAGTTAAAACACTACAAATAACTTATGGCCCTACCCTGCCGTAATACTTAAGGCCCTTCTTCGAGTTGGTGGTTTGCAACCCCCAGGAACCAAAAGTATCCCACAAAATTGGAACCTTATCAACGAGCATGGCTACTCTTAGCACATTCCGAACTGCCGGCAAAGTCATGTATCCAGTGCCACTTAGATTTAGCCTTTAAAGAAAAATAAATGGTAACTGGCCCCGCAACAAGATACTAGTTCGTATCGTAATTTTTTAAGAATGGACGAAGTTCAGTTAAAAAAACTTGTCGAGGTAATAACACTGGAGTTATATAAATGCTCTTAATGCGCTTAAAAGAAAAAAATTAGCTTTTACAATCAACTTATAACGTCATTACACAATTTATCTGCATGAAAATTGAGTTGCAAGATTTCACCCGAGCAAACATAAATATGAACATTGCGAGTTTTAAAATATATTATTACTTAAAATACTTAAGAAAAGCAACAAAGTGCAAGTAGAAATCTCGCTGCTGAGGAAACAAATTAAATAAATAAAACTTAAGTTAAATGAAACTGCAGGAGTAAGTCGTCGTCCAGACTTGCAATTTTTGTTGCAGCAATTCTTGAGTTTATCGTTGAATGGGGTGAAAAGATTGAAGGTGGTACTCAGTTTTATGTACTCTGCAATTCTGTTATGTTTGGCTGTAGGGTTATTTGTATTTATGTACAAATTATTAAAAAGAGAAGTGAAAAGACGAGATAAAAATAAAAAAATTACAAAACTATGATTTCATAATCTGGACACTATGCCATTTCAAAGTAGCATTTTAAAAACTTGAAGAAACAAAAAGTTATTTGTTCAAACAGACCTTAGAGGCCATATGGCAGTTAGAATTGGTGGACGGAAACTATCGATAGCACTATCGATGGTTTCTGACTATCGTTCCACCATCGATAATTTTTCGTACTCTCGATAGTTTTCAAAAGTGTTTATTTTTGTCGAATTATTGATTTATGATAAACTTTATGCTATGTTCATTTAGCTCGGTCGTGCTCGTTGATTTTTTTTTATTTATTTATTTATTTAAGTCTATGGATATATGTAAATCCTTACAGACTAGAATTTAATTACAAATAATATTATCTATTAGGTAAAGTATTCAAAAACAAGATAATACTACGTATAATGACATTAACATTCAAAGAAAAGCCAATAAAATTATACATTTCATTAAAATCCTTGCATATTCTCAGAAAAGGATCCGAATTTTTGCGGAAAGTCTGAAGATACAATGGTATGAAATTGCGAGTTGATCGTTGAGGAACGTTGACATTAACATTATTAAGCAGGAATTCAGAACAAATGTTAAGCATTTTTCTTCGGCTTACCAGTGAAGGTAGTTTAACTTGTTCAAGTCTTTCGAAATAGGATGGAAGAACTTCAGAAGGGTTCCAAGTTGAATTTCCTAAGCAGAACAATAAAAATTGTTTTTGGACAGATTCTATTCGATTTATGTGAACATTATAATCAGGATCCCAGATAATAGAACCATATTCGATGATTGGTTTTACCAAAGAAACATATGTTTAACAGACGTTTTTTTAACTACGCACGCGATTCTTTTTCTAACATAAATTTGTTAATAACATAATTTTTAATTAAAATTACTTAATATAAAAGTGAACAATATAATTACTAAAAAAAAAAATTAAGAAAAAATACAAGAAAAAGAAAAAAAATTTATGTACGCACATACATACTTACATATAATCTGTGCAAAAAATTATTTACTTTTTTTTCTTATTTGCGCGTTACAACAGCATAATACATAATAGGAAGAGCACAGTCAAAAAATACAAGAAAAAGAAAAAATATATGTATGTACGCACATACATACTTACATATAATCTGTGGAAAAAATTATTTATTCTTTTTTTCTTATTTGTGAATAACAACAACATAATACATAATAAGAAGAGCACAGTCAACAAATAAAACTGATAACCAAAAACATTTCTCTGTATGAGTAATAACAATGAAACAACAACAAAAATAAATCAAATTCATGCTAACGAAAGCAATGTAGAAATAAACATACCAACAGAACACAATAGTAACTACCTAACGGCAAAACCAACGCCTGCAAGTGTTACCACTGATGCAAAGACAATTTTAGTAGGAAATGATACCATGAACTCAAACACAAACGCAAGCGAAAACACATAATTAAAAAGTTGTAAAAACCACAAGTACAAGTTGGTATGGACAGTAGAGGTCTGCACAAATGTATTTGCTAGCCAAATGATTGTTGTGTGTGTATTTGATATTCAAATCGAATGTGTAAAAAAATGAGAGCTACTCATTCACGCTCAATCATTTTAAAGGACTTTGCGCAGATAGCGAGACATTTAAATCAATTATTAAAGAAGGATAAACCTTTTGTACGAGATGAAGATTGCCATAGATCGTTTGAGACGCTAAAATCAAAACTGTTAAGCTCTTCGATTCTACAATAACCAGACTTTGAAAAGCCCTTTGTTTTAACTACGGACGCCTCTAATTTTGCACTGGGGGCAGTCCTCTCAAGCAAGCAAGCAAGTCTTTGTCGAAACATGATTTGAATAAATCCGTCATTGAGAAGGAGCTTCTGGCCATACATTGGTCGATTAACTTCTTTCGTCCATATCTTTACGGTAGAACATTTTACGTGGTTACAGATCACAGACCGTTAGTGTCATTGTTTACACATAGGAATCCATCGTCCAAGATGACTAGGATAAGGCTTGATGTATTTGATTATGATTTCGAAATATCGTACAAAAAGGGCAAAATGAACACCAATGCTGATGCATTGTCAAGAATTGTTAGACACCAACACATTAAAGACTATGATCCCGCTGGAACAGAACCCAGCAAACAGAATATATTGGATATAACCCGTAGTATGAAAAGTAAGTTAAACCAACAAGTTAACAAAGTTGTCGGATGTATTCCTGGTGAAGAGCTTCGTGAACTTTTCGTATGGGAATGCACGTCAATTTCAGATATAAAAAATATGATAAAGCTAAGATTTGAAATAGAAAATGAATTAATAGAACCTTATATAATAGTTACTGATATGGAGGTAGTAATAAGGTGCTTCGATAATCCCGTGAACACTCAGTTGTCTCTGGAGAAACTTCTACCGATAACGCTATCCCAAAATGTACAGGAACTTGCTTTGAGCACGACTGATGCTATTTTTTAAACGATAAGTATTGAAGAATTTAAAAACATTTTTAATAAGATATACAGAAAGGAAGGTGAGAATTTGCAAATCTTGATTTTCAGAGCACCAATACGCATAACTGACAAGAATTTGCAGAACAAGTTAATAACTGAGTATCATGATTCAGCTATATGCGGTCACTTAGGTATGAGAAAAACCACTCTGAAACTGAAACAGAGATATATATGGAAGAATATGAGTATAATGATTAGAGCGCACTTATCCAGGTGCGAAGAATGTAAAGTCAACAATCAAACCAAACACACGAAGGAAAAGTTAGTTATCACTGATACACCGGGAAATAGTTTTGAGGTAATTTCAATAGACGCAGTAGGCCACTTAGATATTCAAACCAATTCAGATACATCCTAACTATGCAGGATGACCTTACCAAATACATTGTGGCATGTCCTCTCGAGTCCAAAGATGCCAAAACGGTTGCGAAGGCTATAGTAAATAATCTAATTTAAGTATACGGCCACTTTAAAATACTCAAATCAGATAGGGGTACAGAGTTTTTAAATGCTTTAATGTCTGAAATATGCATTTTACTGAAAATTGAAGTTTTTAGCACGCCCTATCACTATGAAACGCTCGGCTCGATAGAGGGAAGCCACAGGGTGTTAAACGAATTTATGTTAAATTTTTGCAAGAACGATGAATGGGACCAATGGGTACCATACTTCTGTTTTGCTTATAACACAACACCTCATATAGATACAACTTATACGCCATACGAGCTGTTATTTGGAAGATTGGCAAGCTTTCCCAATGACAATGTTTTTGATTCAAAGCCTGTTTATAATACTGACATTTATGCTCAAGAACTAAAGGCGCGATTGCGATTCTCTTTAGATAAAGCAAAAGAATATTTAGAAAACTCAAAAAAGAAAAGAGTAGATCAATGTACAGATATTAATCCTCTAAAATTAGAGAAAGGTGATATGGTTCTTGTCCGAAGTTTTAATCGAAGGAAAAACCAACCACCATATCATGGTCCATATAGAGTAATTGAAACGAAAGAAGTAAACTCTGTCCTAGATTTAGGATATACAAGTAAAAAGTTTCATCATAACAGTTTAAAAGAATATTGAACACAAAATTAAAATATGTATTTGTAAATTTGTAAAAAAAAAAAATTTAATTTTATAAAATTATTTTCTAAAATGATGTAAAATTTTTTCTTAAAGATTAGGGTGTAGTGTAATGTAATTTCTGATAAGTAAACAATGTAATTATTTACTTTATTTTATATATTTTTTTGTTACTCATGCAAATCTATACTACCCTAATGTATTATTGAATATTGGAAATGTAATGGAAGTGTAGTTTGCATGCAACAACTATTGTAGTACTAAATGTAGTTTTAAGATACCGTTATTTTTGCATAAAAAGAAAAGTTAATTTCAATAAAGAATCATAAAAGATCTGCCTTTAACCCTGGCAATTTTATTTGTGTCATATTGAACTGCCAGTAAAAACACAAAGAAAATGAGGGCATATCAAACTGCCCCATACAACTTAGTACCATTGGCGTTGATGAGCGCCGGTAAACCATCAAAAACCGAAACAACAAAAACAATTACGCCCCGTAACATTTACACGATAAATTCTGAAGGATTCAAGAAGGGTCAGTTTGTTATGCTAAGGAATCCACAACAAAAAGAAGGATTGCTTTCCAAACTACAGACACATTGGGATGGGCCATATTGTAATAATAAGCATTATTTACTTCATAAAGCCCTTTGTAATAGCTCTAACCCTTAAATTTTTTTAGAAATGACTTTATACACTACCATACTATTATATTGTATTTTCTTGTTACATTTTACCTTAGCTTTCCGTTGGATAGCAATGAAGTATATTTATGTACAGAAAAATTTACAATTATTAGACACCAGCAGAATGTAATGCATTTTCTGGCCCGCTACGGCCCTCGTCAGCATTCTTTGTGTCACACTGGATAGTGATACTTTTTTTATAAATTGAATGCATTTAACTCAACTATTTTAACAAATCGATATTGGGAATTATTTCTTTTTCATAAGCAACTTTATTATATTCAACATTTTTCATTTTTCGAATTTATTCTATGAGTTAAATTTCAGTTATGTACTTCATAAAGCCCTTTGTAATAGCTCTAACCCTTAAATTTTTTTAGAAATGACTTTATACACTACCATACTATTATATTGTATTTTCTTGTTACATTTTACCTTAGCTTTCCGTTGGATAGCAATGAAGTATATTTATGTACAGCAAAATTTACAATTATTAGACACCAGCAGAATGTAATGCATTTTCTGGCCCGCTACGGCCCTCGTCAGCATTCTTTGTGTCACACTGGATAGTGATACTTTTTTTATAAATTGAATGCATTTAACTCAACTATTTTAACAAATAGATATTGGGAATTATTTCTTTTTCATAAGCAACTTTATTATATTCAACATTTTTCATTTTTCGAATTTATTCTATGAGTTAAATTTCAGTTATGTACTTCATAAAGCCCTTTGTAATAGCTCTAACCCTTAAATTTTTTTAGAAATGACTTTATACACTACCATACTATTATATTGTATTTTCTTGTTACATTTTACCTTAGCTTTCCGTTGGATAGCAATGAAGTATATTTATGTACAGAAAAATTTACAATTATTAGACACCAGCAGAATGTAATGCATTTTCTGGCCCGCTGACGAGGGCCGTAGCGAAAAGAAAATACAAGAAAATACAATATAATAGTATGGTAGTGTATAAAGTCATTTCTAAAAAAATTTAAGGGTTAGAGCTATTACAAAGGGCTTTATGAAGTACATAACTGAAATTTAACTCATAGAATAAATTCGAAAAATGAAAAATGTTGAATATAATAAAGTTGCTTATGAAAAAGAAATAATTCCCAATATCTATTTGTTAAAATAGTTGAGTTAAATGCATTCAATTTATAAAAAAAGTATCACTATCCAGTGTGACACAAAGAATGCTGACGAGGGCCGTAGCGGGCCAGAAAATGCATTACATTCTGCTGGTGTCTAATAATTGTAAATTTTTCTGTACATAAATATACTTCATTGCTATCCAACGGAAAGCTAAGGTAAAATGTAACAAGAAAATACAATATAACAGTATGGTAGTGTATAAAGTCATTTCTAAAAAAATTTAAGGGTTAGAGCTATTACAAAGGGCTTTATGAAGTACATAACTGAAATTTAACTCATAGAATAAATTCGAAAAATGAAAAATGTTGAATATAATAAAGTTGCTTATGAAAAAGAAATAATTCCCAATATCTATTTGTTAAAATAGTTGAGTTAAATGCATTCAATTTATAAAAATAGTATCACTATCCAGTGTGACACAAAGAATGCTGACGAGGGCCGTAGCGGGCCAGAAAATGCATTACATTCTGCTGGTGTCTAATAATTGTAAATTTTTATGTACATAAATATACTTCATTGCTATCCAACGGAAAGCTAAGGTAAAATGTAACAAGAAAATACAATATAATAGTATGGTAGTGTATAAAGTCATTTCTAAAAAAATAAGCATTATTATTAGACTGTGTTATTACTATAAGAATTATTACTGTAAGAACTATTACTATAAGAATTATTGTAGTACACACATGGTGGTCTTACTCTGTGACATACGGGGTACACCTTATGTTTATGCCTTGATTGTGTCATATGGAGTAACATTACTATGTGAATAACTATTATGTGGCAGCACTATTAAGTTATATAAGATACAACTGTTCAACTGTGTAACATATAGATATATACGCCATTTTTATAATAAATCCAGCTACGCAGATAAAACCATTGTGAACTTGTCAATAAAATTAATAATTAAAATAATATCATTGTTCTTAGTTGGGACTGCCGGAAATAAAGGTAATATAACGTAGCATGTTACATGGTATCAGAAGTGCGATACTGCCCTTGTCCCATAACGTTATAACCCCTGAACTCATAAAGCACACGTGTAGTGTGGAAATTAAATTAAAGTAATCGGGAGACATCCATTGTGTTACAAGGTACTTTGCAGCAAGCTGAGACCCACAACAGCAGGCGTTCATAGTAATCGTGGGGTTAGACAATTGTAGCTCACATTAATATCGCAAGTGCTTTATGAGCATTGAATATGGCGGCAAGCGATCGTCTGCCCGGAGAGCTGGATTGTATGAACCTAGCGAATGAATGGCCAACTGGAAGAGAAGTTTTATGGTCTACCTAATAGAGAGTGGCAAGTCAAAAGAGCCAGAAGCAACAAAAATTGCAAATTTTCTGTGGCTTGTGGGCACAGGTGCCGCAAATATTTAAAACACCCTCTTTCCCAATGATAGTACTGAAAAGTCATTGCTGGGGACTGTGAATGATGGAGAAGCGGTAGTGCAACGGATGTTAAACGAAGTAATAGACAAATTTGATCAGCACTGCCTACCACAGAGAAATGTTGCTATGGAGTCTTACATATAAGTTTAATATGATTACCCAAAAGGAAAGGCAGTCATTCGCGGAATTTGAGACGGAACTCAGAACACAAATTAGGCACTGTGAATACAAATGTGCCTGTGGTGAGTTATATGAAAGTCGTATGCTGCGCGATAAAATTATAGTGGGTGTTCATGACAAGAAGCTGCAGCTGAAATTATTGGACGGTCGTGATGAACCTCTTGAGCGGGTTATAGAAATTTGCAAGACCTATGAAATGGCCAATGTAAATAAAAGCATTTTGGATGCCAAAGTCACAGTCAACGCAGTACAGAGTGAGAAAAAAGCTGAAGTTGCAACTGCTAACATATTTTGTTTTAATTGTGGAAGACCATGGACAGGTGAACACCCTAATGAGTGCAGGGCAAAAGAAGCAGAGTGTCATCCGTCTGGAAAAAAGGACATTTCATGAGAATGTGTCGTAAGCCAAGAGAGAAAGCAGCTGATGGTAAGCGGTACACAGTGGGCAACAACAACAAGAAGAAAATGGCGGAACTCAATTGGGATGATACTCAAGGTAATAATAATGATATAAAAACTCTACCATTAAGTAGATTATTAAGTTATCATCATAATCTTAGGTTAAGGTCAATATCCACTGTAAACAAGTGTTGGACCAAGACATATAACATAAATAATGAAGTTGTTAATTTTAAATTAGACACAGGGGCGGATGTTAACTGTATACCCTTGAAATTAATTAAAAAATTGAATGTGAATTTGAATAAAATGAATAATTTTCAAGTTTTTGACTATAATGAAAATAGAGTCAATGTCTTTGGAACTTGTCGGCTGGATTGTGTAGACTTGGTAACTAATGAAAGAAAAGAGGCAGAGTTTATAGTTGTCGACAATAAGTGTGAACCAATTCTAGGGTTGAGAACATGTGAACAATTTAGATTGCTCGGAAGACTTGATGTGAATAGCCTTACAGAAACAGGGTCGGGAACATGGATCAAGGGGAACTATTAGGAATAGGTAAATTTCCTGGAACGTTTTCAATAACTTTAAAGGATAATTCTAGACCAGTGCTTCATAATAGAAAAATAATAGCTAATTCGTTATTAGGTAAATTAAAATTAGAGCTGGAGAAACTAGTGGAGGAAGGTATTATTAAGCGTGTGAATTATCCCACAGATTGGGTAAACAATATATAACTAGTAGAAAAGCCGAATGGTCAGATGAGAATTTGTTTAGACCCTAAAGCACTTAATAAATGTATTAAGCGTAAATATTTACGAATCCCTACAATCGATGACTTAACTGCAGGACTGACAAACAAACGGGTATTTTCAGTTCTGGACTTAAAGAGTGGGTACTGGCACATGGAGCTGGACAAAAAAAGTTCAGACCTGACAACATTTTTACCTCCTTTTGGAAGATTTAGATTTACTCGCGTACCGTTTGGGCTAAACTGCGCACCTGAAATGTTTCAACAGCATATGGTAAGGATTTTCGGTGATATTCCAGGGGTACTGCTTTACTTTGATGACATTGCCATCTGGGCAGGGTCGGAAGAAGAACATGATCGATTGATGAGCTATTGTCTAGAGCTATTGTAAATAATATAAAGTTTAACCCGGAAAAGATTCAAGAAACGGCAAATAAAGTTTATGGGACACATTCTATCGGAAGGTAAAATTAAGCCAGATTCAAAATACACGGAAGCGATAATAGGAATGAAAAAGCCTGCAAATAAATCGGATGTGTTAAGATTCTTAGGCCTTCTTAAATTTTTTGCACGATTTATTCCGAACCTATCAGGGCAGTCAGCGGCATTAAGAAAACTTACGCGGAATGACGCAGAGTTTGAATGGACGGAAGATCATGTTAGGGAGTTTATGAATTTTTTGCGTATTTTGACAACAGAACCGGTTCTGGCGATCTATGATCCAGAATTACCGGTAGTAGTTCAGACAGATGCATACAAGGATGTATTAGGTTGTGTCCTGGTACAAAATAACCATGCGGTATTATTTGCTTCTCGTACACTCAGTCAAAGTGAACAAAAGTGGGCTCAGATAGAAAAAGAACTTCTTGCTATTGTATTTGCATGTCAAAGATTTAAGTTCTTTTTGTATGGGCGTGAATTCAAAGTAGAAAGTGACCATAGGCCACTAGAATCACTGGTTAAACGTGAGATTGATGATGTGACTATGCGGCTACAGAGAATTTTCATGCTCCTTTTAAAATATCCAGTAATGACAGTTGTGTATAAGCCAGGAAAAGAACTTCTAGCAGCTGATTGTTTATCAAGGGCACAGCTGCCGGAAGTAAATGAGGTTGAGGAATTGTCAGGTGTCATTCATAAAGTAACAAAAGCGGTGTGTTGTACAAGGGAGAATTTTGAACTGTATCGCAAGATGATAGAAGAAGATGAAAAGTACTCGCAAATTCGTGTGTATTTTGAAAATGGGTGGCCAGGGTTTCACAAATTGGATAAGTTAGCTCAAAAGTTTTATAAACTAAAATCAGAATTACATGTTGAAAATGGCCTATTATTCGTGAATCATAGGTTAGTTATTCCGTCAGAATTACAACACAAGTTGGTGAAGTGGTTTCATTCACCACATCTGGGCATAGAAAAAACGCTTGCACGTGCCAGAAAACTGTACTATTGGCTGGAAATGAACACTCAAGTAAAGGAATTGGTTGAATCGCGTAGTGTATGTGAAAAATTGAGGAGAAACAATCAAAAAGAGCCATTAGTACAAGAGGAAATCCCAAAGTATCCATTTCACATAGTTGCAATGGATTTGTTTGAGTACGCAGGTCGTGATTATGTTGCTCTCATTGATGCGTATTCAAACTATCTTATGAGTACTGAGTTGAAAAATAAAACATCATGGCATATTATAGGGATCATTCGCCAACTATTTGATGTAATAGGTTACCCAACGGTTATCAGATGTGATAACAGTCCATTTGGGTCGGCAGAATTTGCACGCTTTGCAGATGAATTTAATGTCCAATTCAATTTTTCAAGTCCAGGCTACCCACAAAGTAATGGGTTGGCGGAAAAAGGTGTAGCAATAGCTAAGGGCATCATTAAACGCTGTTTTGAAGCCAACAAAGTTGATTATTTTAGATATAATGTATTAGAATACAACACAACACCGTTAGCAGGAATGCACATCTCGCCGTCAGAGTTTTTTTTCGGCAGGTTGTTGAAGACTAGACTACCAGTAGTGCCTGAACTACTGACACGCCATAAGATAGATGAGAAAGAAATTGAGAAAAGAATAAAACAAAAAAGGGAGAAACAGAGGTATTATTATAATAGAGGTGCAAGATCGGCTCCCGTGCTCAATGAGGGTGAATTAGTAATATTTAAAAAAAATGGGAAGGAGTGGACTCATGGAAAGATAGTGTCTGTATATAATAATAGGTCGTATATACTGAAGGATAATTTTAAGAATAACTTTAGACGCAATCGGCGTTTCATAAGAAAAGCTAAAAATGATGACTTTAGCGCTAGTGATCAACTATTTGAAGAGAATATCAGGAACATTGAAGACCAAGATTCTGTAAGGGCACATGGAGCAACAGGTGAGAGCACATCTGGTAATCACACAGCAGAGAATAGCGTGGAAGAAGACAGGGTAGACATGGACATAGAACAGAAAACTATCAATGAAACCCCAGGGTTGCAAAGAGAAAGTGACGAGCCCTTATCTAACTCCTGTACTAATATAGTGGAGGGTCTTGTACCTAGTTCACGTACCCTGCCGGCAGTTACTTAAAGTGGTCGTGTGATAAAACCTCCTAAGCTCTATGGGAGGGACTATGGAGTATAGACTTGGTCCACACACACACACAAACATACATATATATAGAAAAAAAAGAGCGTGTAATAATAAGCATTATTTTTAGACTGTGTTATTACTGTAAGAACTATTACTATAAGAATTATTGTAGTACACACATGGTGGTCTTACTCTGTGACATACGGGGTACACCTTATGTTTATGCCTTGATTGTGTCATATGGAGTAACATTACTATGTGAATTACTATTATGTGGCAACACTATTAAGTTATATAAGATACAACTGTTCAACTGTGTAACATATTGTTACGTTACTGCCTTTTCAATAACGTTTTTGGTTTATTTCCTTTATAATAAACCCCTTGAGTTCTTTTATTGCAACTTAGACACTTTACTTTATAGCTGTACTATAAACTATTCACGCCACTTTATTTAAAACTTAGTCAATTATACCACTTATAATTGCGATGTACACACTTAAATAAACGCACTAATACTGATCGATGCCAACCTTCGCGAGTATTTATACTCTGTTCGTTGACATCTAGATGTCTCTAGATCATTCTACTCGGCGAAATGTCTGTAACATTTTCGACATTTCTGGGCGAATCGAGATTTTATTATCTTACAGCGAATATCATTATGCATTAACACTGTGGCTGAATTTAAATTGATTTATACATCAATAAACTAAAGCATACTTTATAGGTTAAAGATAATCTCAACACTATTATGTTATAGATTTATCTATAACAATCATAACATTACATTTGTACTAGAAAATTCTGTACAGTGGGTTTACATTAAAAATATGCGAAACTTATACAATAACATTTTAAACTAATAAAATTACTAATAAACTAAACTTATTCTTAACTAAAGTTACTTTCGTAACACTGCCCCCCACTTAAGCCTGTTCGTCCCGAATAGGCTCAGAATCACCTCTTCCATAAGGGGCTAATCGTTCCAAATGAACAACTTTCATTTTTGCCCTTGGACTTTTGTGTTTCTGTATTCGATATACAACGTCATTTAATTTCTTTATCACCTTGTATGGCCCATCCCAATGTGTCTGTAGTTTAGGAGATAATCCTTTCTTTCGTTGGGGATTAAAAAGCAAAACCAACTGGCCCTCCTTAAATCCTTCCGAATTTGCCGCTCGATCGTATCTGGCTTTCATCTTGTCACTGGACAGCTTAATACGGTTTTGTACAAATTCATGAAGCTCATTAAGAGTTTCTTGTTCTTGTGAGGTGAAGCCTTCATTGTTTTCACCCGTTGGTATAGGCTTAACGCCAAACTCTAGATCTCCTGGTAGTCTGAGCTCTTTTCCAAATACAATTTTGGCGGGTGTACGAGAGGTGGAGTCGTGAACCGCTGATCTATACGCCAACAGGAATTTTGAAATGTGCTCATCCCAGTCTTTTTGTTGTGTGCTAACTACTTTTCGCAAATGTTCCTCTAATGTACGGTTAAATCTTTCAACCATGCCGTCAGATTGCGGATGCAATGGGGTTGTTCGTGTTTTCTTTATTCCGTACAATTCACACATTTCTTTAAATATAGCAGATTCAAAATTTCTGCCCTGGTCAGAATACAATTCCAATGGAACGCCATAGCGGCACACCCAATTGTTCACAAAGACGTCCACAACCGTCCTAGCTTCTTGGTTTGGGATGGCATATACCTCCGGCCATTTACTAAAGTAATCAATGACTACTAGCACATATTTGTTGCCGGCATTACTAACAGAGAAAGGCCCAGCTATATCCATTGCAATTCCTTTAAACGGTACAGAATGGTACTGTTGTAGCGGCCCGCGACTTCTCCTTACTGGACCTTTGGTGGCCATGCATTGTGCGCAATTGGTTATCCATTCAGTTACGGCTTGTTGACAGCCAACCCAATAGAACCGTTGTTTTAATTTTTCTAAGGTCTTTGTCACAGCAAGATGACCACCACTTGGACCGTTATGAAATTCCCTCAGAACTTCTGTTACTTTCACTGACGGCACTACTATAAGGTTTTTAACTGATTTTCCATCAGTGCTTTCCCACGTACGGTATAAGCAGCCATTTACTACTTGAAGGCTGTTCCACAGAGCCCAGTATGCTTTCATCAATGGACTTTCCTTGGCTTTCAGAATTTTTGCTAAAATTGGGTCATTTTTCTGCGCCATTGACCAGTCTTCATGGGACTCTATCTGCAATAGACGAACATCACAGAAGTTTTCTTTTCCTTCAGCCCTTACACAATGCTTGCATTCCAGCTTACAGGGTCGCCTAGACAGAGCATCCGCATTGCCATGTTTTCCACCTTTTCTATGTTCAATGCTAAAATCGTAGCTCTGAAGGCGCTCAATCCAACGCGCTATCTGGCCTTCCGGATTTTTGAATTGTAGCAACCACCTGAGTGCAGAATGGTCTGTTCTTAAATCAAAATGTTGACCATACAAGTATTTGTGGAAATGCTTTATGCACTCTAGTACTGCCAGAAGTTCTCGCCGAGTTACGCAGTAATTCCTCTCAGGCTTCGAAAGTATTCGACTGTAATAGCCTACAACTTTCTCTACACCATTGACCACTTGGGACAGCACACCTCCAATTCCAAATCCGCTTGCATCGGTATCTAGCACAAATTTCTTTCCCGCGATTGGATAAGCCAAAATTGGTGCTGTGCACAATAATTCTTTAAGCTTCTGAAATGCTTGTTCCTGTGCTTCACCCCAGTTATATGCCTGCGCCTTTTTGGTCAATTCATGCAAACTGGCAGCATTATTGGCAAAATTCGGTACAAAACGCCTGTAGTATGTACATAAGCCTAGAAAACTGCTTAACTCATGTAGATTTTGAGGGCGAGGCCACTCCATGACTGCTCGTATTTTCTCTTCGTCTGTTGAAATGCCGTCAGATGTTACACGATGCCCTAGGTATTTTACTTCCTTCTGGAACAGTGAACATTTCTTAACACTTAACTTGAGTCCGGCTGTAGATATACGTTTTAACACCTCTTCGAGGTTTTTCAGGTGCTCATCAAATGTTTTTCCCATGTCAATGTCTTTCGGTGGAGACCTTTCAACACCTGTTCCATCAAACGCTCGAATGTAGCTGGAGCATTACACAGCCCAAATGGCATTACATTAAACTGCCATAAGCCATCACTTGCACTAAAAGCAGTTTTCTCTTTATCCTTGTCTGCGATTTCTACTTGCCAATAACCGCTCTGCAAGTCTAATGTGGAGAACCATTCTGTTCCAGCTAAAGTGTCTAGGGTGTCATCAATCCTAGGCAATGGATAACTAACTGTCCTTCTTGGTGACGTCATTAAGTTTCCTGTAGTCTACGCAAAATCTAGTACTTCCATCTTTCTTTTTTACCAAAACCACCGGTGAACTCCAGAGACTTGATGATGGTTTTATTATGCCATCCTGTTCCATTTCATTAACCAGGTCTCTAACTTCATTTCGTTTTGCTAGAGGAATGCTTCTTGGGGCCTGTTTAATTGGCTTAGCGTCGCCGGTGTTAATTTCGTGTTTTACGATTGACGTTCTGCCCTGGTTTTTACCTTTTGACGCAAATATAAAGGTATATTTCTTTAGCAACTGTCTTGCCTTATTTCTCTCGGGCGGCCTTAGATATCCCGTCCATTTCCGTACATGTTCCTCTAGTAGTTCCTGGTCCTTGGTACTCTTTTTAGCTGCGTCTGGATGGTTCTCGCAACTTATTATTGCCTCCGTTGAAGCACATTGTCCAATCTTAAAATTCTGCGTAAGGACCTTTTCGCTGTTAGACAAATTTAAAACTCTTACAGGAACTAAGCTGTTGCTGGTTTTAACGAGGGCATTCGCTGTTACTATATCACCTGTAATTGCTGTTGGCTCTACTACCCATGATCTGTTGTTGTCCTCACAATCTCCCTCCATTCGCGCCCATACAATGGTTTCTGACTTAGGTGGCAATTTTTCACGTTCAAGGGCGAGTAACTGTCTTACAGGTGCCTTGATTTCGTATCCAACATCAAGGGGAATTTCAACATTACGCCAAGTCATAATTTGTTGACCCATATCCAGTTGAATACCTTGTCCAATCATAAAATCTGAGCCAAGGATTACTTCATCTACAATATCAGCCACAATGAACAAATGGTGGGCGCTTGTGTTGGCCATACATAATTTAGCTTTTACTTTCCCATAGACAGTGGCAGGCTCCCCCGTAGCTGTTCGCAGATTACACCACATAGTGGTTCGATGGACTGTTGTATTAAATCAGGCCTAATTATTGAATGAGATGCCCCAGTGTCCACAGTCAGAATCCGTTTTTGACCGTTTATATAGCCACAAGCAGTAAGATTTCTGTTATTCTGTTGCATTACTGAGATGGAGATTGTGGGGCCCTTATATGTGGGAGCTAGCTCATGCCCCGCAGTGCTAGCTCTTTTTAGTTTAACGGTGACTCCTGCGATGAGTGGTGATTAGCCCGCTGGTTGTTTTGGGCGGTGAAGCAGATCTTGAACGTTTCTTTTGTGCTTTACAGTTTCTCTGCATGTGACCAATCTTTCCGGAAGCTTAAAGCTTCCATAACTGCCTCTTTTAGATCCTGTACAATATCCCTTTCACCTTTGGTGGTCACATCGAGCCTTCGCACCTTGCCTACTTGTGGTCTTGAAATAATTCTAGCGGTTTCCTGGGCTAGGGCAAATGAAACAGTCTCTGCAAAGGTAGACTTTTGTGACGTACATACCGCAATTTTTATATCTGCATCCCGAATACCGTTTACAAATGCCTCAGTTTTGAAGTGATCCAAGAATGAATGACTCTCACCAGGATAGGTAAGCTGCACCAACCGCTCAATATCCAGTGCAAAGTCCTGTAATGTCTCATTAGCCTTTTGAATTCTACCACGTAATTCCATTTTGTAGATTTCCTTTTTGTGGTCGCCACCATATTTACGCTGCAGTGCCATCATCACGTCGTCATAATTGTTTCTGCAACTTACTGGTACACTTTCTAGAAACTTCTGGTATAATCCGCACCGCTGCCTCCTGGCATTGAATGTTATTAACTCTTGATTCCAGATGGTGTAGTTTTTCATCAAAAACCGTGACTTGTGTTATTACATCCGTGACTTGTGTTTTAACATCAGACAGCTTATGGTTAAATTCTATTTCCAGATCGTCAACTCTTTCATTTATAATAGTTGAAATCTCTTGCAGCTTCTCAAGTTTTTCATTAGTAATTCTGGAATTCTCTTGAATTTCGGCCAGGATGGTGCTCGATTTCTCTTCCATTTTTCTAGAAGTTTCGTCCATTTTTCTAGAAGTTTAATCCACATTTTCTTTTACCATCATCACCAGGCTTCTGGAGTTATCGTCAATTTTTCTAGAAGTTTCATCAAGAATAGCTCTGGAATTTTCGTCCATTTTTCTAGAACTTTCTTCCGACATTTTTTCCATTTTAGCCATCATAGCAGCAAACATTGTGCTTAAATCCATACTGCTAGCAACTGCACGTGTACATACCTCTATTTCTTCTCTATCCTCAAATTCGTGGCTACCAATGCCAATATTGCGTCGCTCGAATTCATCTATTAACCTCTTTTGCAGCTCTGTTTTATTTCCTGCAGTTGGTAGATCTAACTTGCTCAACTCTTTCTTGAGCTGTTCCACTTTAAGTTCTTCAAATTTCATTGCTGTCTATTATTTTTTTTTTTTTTTCTTATTTATTATTTTTTTTTTATTTTATTTCTGCAATTTCACTTCTGACACCAATTGTTACGTTACTGCCTTTTCAATAACGTTTTTGGTTTATTTCCTTTATAATAAACCTCTTGAGTTCTTTTATTGCAACTTTAATAAAATAAATAAAACACTTTAGACACTTTACTTTATAGCTGTACTATAAACTATTCACGCCACTTTATTTAGAACTTAGTCAATTATACCACTTATAATTGCGATGTACACACTTAAATAAACGCACTAATACTGCTTATCGATGCCAGTCTTCGCGAGTATTTATACTCTGTTCGTTGACATCTAGATGTCTCTAGATCATTCTACTCGGCGAAATGTCTGTAATATTTTCGTTAAAGATGATCTCAACACTATTATGTTATACATTTATCTATAACAATCATAACATTACATTTGCACTAGAAAATTCTGTACAGTGGGTTTACATTAAAAATATGCGAAACTTATACAATAACATTTTAAACTAATAAAATTACTAATAAACTAAACTTATTCTTAACTAAAGTTACTTTCGTAACAATATTGATATATACGCCATTTTTACAATAAGTCCAGCTACGCAGATAAAACCATTGTGAACTTGTTAATAAAATTAATAATTAAAATAATATCATTGTTCTTAGTTGGGACTGCTGGAAATAAAGGTAATATAACGTAGCACGTTACACATATAAGGTGATAAATCAATTAAAGTATGTTGTATATCGTATAAAAAATACCGTATGTTGTATATCGTATAAATTGTTATACATAATTGTATAACAATAATTTTAAAATTATTGTAATCCATAAAGTATGCATTAGTTTATTGATGTATAATAGCTCAATTTAAATTCAGCCATAGTGTTAATGCATAATGATATTAGCTGAGTAAGTTTAGATATTTAGACGCAAGAGAGCATTCCGGAAGCAATTCGAATAATCTAGAGCCATCTAGATGTTTTCTGTTAGAGTGTAAATACTACTCTCAGATGGCACTAAAAATCAGTATTAGTACAAACATTTAAGATCGCAATTATAAGTTGTATAAGTGACTAAGTTCTAAATAAAGTTGTGTGAATAGTTTATAGTACCAGCTATAAATAAAGGGTACTATTTATTTTATTTAAGTTGCAAGAAAAGAACTCAAAAGGTTTATTGTAAAGGAAATAAACCAAAAACGTTATTGAAAAGGAAGTAACGTAACAATATTATATTATTTCTATATTTTCAACAAATAAAAAATAAGTGCAATCTTTTTTTCCTTTTTTTAGACACAATCATTTTTATAATATATAAACAATTTTTGTTTTTTAACTATTATTCTTATGTATCTATATAAAAATTTATTTTCATTAATGAGGTTTCCTTTTTTCTTTTTGCTCGAAAAAAAAGTCAAAAAATAATTGTTATTTTTATTCAAATATTTAAATAAAAATGAAAAAATAACTGTTATTTTTGATCGAAAAAATAAAAATTAAAAAAATAACTGTTATTTTTGTTCAAAAAACTAAAAGTCAAAAAATAACCGTTATTTTTGTTCAAAATAATAAAAATAAAAAAATAACTGTTATCACCTGCGTTTTATGAAAAATTAATAACTATTACGGTCCCTGATCAGTTTACATTTTTTATACTTTAATGGCTAATAAACCAGTGAATGTTTAAACGCAGCCTAAACTCAATAGCTGTAAACAATGCCCCATATATAATATGTAGTTTAAAAAATAAATAATGCGGCCGCACAACGATAATTGTTGTCAAATTCATATGGTCTGTATTAAGAGTTCAAACGCCAGTTTCATACATATAGAGATGGTTCATATGTTTACTGACTGAATGATTTGCTAGTTTAAACACATTTTAAACCAAAAAGAGAGCTTAACTTGGACTGATTTAAATTTTATAATTTATTTATAATTTATTCGTAAATTATAGACCCAACAGCACGACATGTTGGAATAACATTGTAGCTATCGTAAAAGTAGTATAGCCATATTTTTATTACCAACAGTTGTAAGGAAATTAGGGTATTAAAATATTTTTTTCGGGAGTGTGATTTGTATGTGAACTACGGTCAAATATAGGCCGATTCCACTAAACTCTGGTAGGATGATTTAAAATATTTTTGGACCAAATTGAATATAAATTCCAACGGTTTTTATATTCAAGATGGTTTATGGGCACAAAATACTCTTTCCGAAAAGAAGCTTGTATGGAGGCTATGTGATATTATCGAGTGATTGTCACCATTTTCAATAGACATGGTTATTATGACAATGTAAACACACCCAAATTTCATTTAATTACATCCAAAATTGCAACTTGTACTTTGCGCACATGGACATCCAGCCATCAAAACATAAAATTCTTAAATAAACAAATTAACATTCACAAATAAATGCATTGCGAAGCGTAAGATACAGTAGGTTCACATTTTTTGACTGCAAATAAGTTATTTTTGAATTCTCTTATGTTTATTTTTCGTTTAGGGATAAGATTTTGTGTACTTTATTATGCGAAATTCGCGAAAAAAAAATACGCAAACACACTTCAACTTTTAAAGATACTTCCACTTTATATAACGTGTGTCACAAAACTTTATGATCAATTATTTCGCAACAAATACCTGTTAAGAAATTAAGATATATGCCATTCGAAAGTACACAGTAATGTCACTAAACAAAAAAAATTTTAATAAGTACTCTTTTAAAATAAAGGTTTTACTATTTTATTTCTTTACCTGCCCACACTGGTATGTATGTAGATCAAATCTGGAACAACGATACTGCACTGCAAGACTATTATTTTGTAGGTACTTCATATGGCTACCACACATAAATTTATACTGAAAAACTGTGTTATAAATTGTTCGTATAAAAAAATATAAAATATATTAATAAATCCCTAGTAATAATTAATTAAACTTTTTAAACAAACAAACAAAAGTTTAAGACATTAGAAAAACATAAAATATGCCTAAAAAAAACAATTCGTCGCAGTATTGCAAATAAAAACATTTTGTATTGTAAGTCCCAATTTAGGGACATTTTTTGCCGGACAGACGAAGTTTGATGGCGAGGGGTCGAAAAGGTAGAGTGTGTAGTACATGACTATCTGTACTGGACATTTTTTCATTTCTCTTTCTTACTTTTCGTAGTTTACATCTTGTTGCTTTATATTATTTGTCTCAATTTGTCGTCAGTTTGGCTTGTATTGTGTTATGTTTGTGGTGTTGTTAACTTGCGTTGTGCTTTCTAAATAAATAAACTAATAAATTAAAGTAAAAACAAAAAATTAATTAATAAAAATACATTTTTGTGGTAAATGAATATAATACTCGGGTTTTAATTTTATAAAAATGTTTGGCAATTTAAATTTGCAAAATAACACCACAGACTATTATATTATTAAAAAGCCGCCAAACTTTACGAATGAAGAAAAGAAAGGAACAAGTATAAAATTTCTGTCTGACTTCTAATGTTTCATATGTAAACGCTACAGGTAAGATTAAAAGAGAATTCAAAAAATGTCCGGCAAGAAATGTCCCTAGTGTAAATTGGGACTAATCAATGTGAAAATGAAATTAAAGAAGAAACTGATGATTACGTACAATGCGACAAGTGCATGAAAAGCTTTCATTCACAATGTTCTAGTTTGAGTAGAAGAGAATTTGAGAGACTTTTAAATAATTAAAATTAACTTTTTAAATGTAAATTCTGTAAAGAAGGGGGTGAAGATATTAAAGAAGAATTAAACACTATTTAAAAAGAATTAAAAAAACTTGAAAAATTAGATCAGCTGAATGAGTCTATTCAATTTATGTCAGCTAAATTTGATGAAGTGTTTAAAGATGTTGCAGAAAACAAAACGAAAATAAGCGAAATTGAAAAGGAAAACAAAAAACTAAAAACCGAAATAAAAACATTAAAATCTTCTGTAAAAATTTTAAATGAACATCGCAGCAAAAATGATTGTATAATTACTGGATTAAAAGTGGGAGAAAATATAAGTGCTTTAGAAGCTGTGGTCAACATTTCTAAAGATATGGGTGTACCATTAGAAAATAGTGCTGTGAATGATGCGTATTTTTTTTAGAAATAAAAACAATGATAAAAAAAACTATGGTAGTCAAGTTTGCATCAAAAGTACACAAGGAAAAATTTATGACATCAAGGTTTAACAGCAAAGAAACCATCCATCTATTTAATCATGCAAAGGCCTTAAAATCGATTGGATATCAGTATGTTTTTATCAAAAATGGGAAAGTTTTTTGCAAAAAAAGTGAGATTTCTAGGCCGCAGTTAATAATAATTGAGGATGAAGTAGATGAATTATTAATGAATGCAACAACGAACAAGCATTGGAAAAGAAGATCACAAATTTATTTTGGATAAGTTGAAGCTGTGGATTCTAGTGATGCTGATGGGGAAGATGGTGCTTCATATATGTCGCCTTCATACAACAAAAGTTTTGAAATTGTTATGTAGTTTATATTTATTTTATAATTTTACCTATATAATCAGTTAATGATAGTTAACAAATATTTTAATAACTATTCAAACTTTAAAAATTACATAAACTGTTTAAAAGATGAATTCTTAAATATACTCAGTATTAACATAAGAAGCGTTTCGTCTATTGAAAAATTGAACAAATTTAAATCAGTTTTGTCCCAATTACCAAAATTGCCAAATATAATAGCAATTCAGGAAACATGGTTTGAAAAAGATATTACTCAAATATACGAAATCCCTGGTTTTGCAAATGCACATTGCTGTAGAGAAGATGGGTATGGTGGTACATCCTTATATATAAATAAGGATATTAATTACAGTCTTAATATTTGTAAAAGTGAAAATTTTGTTGGAATTTTGGCTATTACTTTACATAACATAATAGTAGAATCTAAACCGTATTATCGTTCACAAAAATGTAATCAAAATCCATTAATAGTAGTTGGTGACTCTAATATTGATATTTTTAAAAGTTCCTCATGCCGGGAATTGATTTCGATTTTTCAGAACCATAACTGTGATTGTACTCATAACCTTATCACAAGACCAAGAAGTGGAACATGTATAGATCATGTTTTTAGCAATTTGTGGGGAAGGCTAAGTGTTGATTCTGTTGAGTGTAATCTGTCAGATAACAATATGTTGTTTTGTAGAATGAAAAGTAACTTTAAAAGAACAAAGTTCACGGAGATATCAAAAATTTATTGTGATTATGAGAAGCTAAAAATCATTTACAAAACATTTTACCAACGAACTATTATTCATCATTGCCTGTGTCATGCTTGACAACTTCATTAATATCTTCAATAGAGTCAGCTATTAACATTTCAACTGTAGTAAAAAAAGTTTAAAAAGCTACTACATTTTGAAGAGAATAAGTAAGGTTATAAAATTGGCGATTAAAACATGTAGAGAATGTTATTACACAGATAGTTTGAAGAAAGCTGGTAATGATCCGAGGAAATGTTGGAAATTTATAAACAATGCACTTGGTAGATCGAGAAATAGTGTTGTAAAACTAAATGATTCACAAGGAAAATTTAATATTAAATGAACAAGTTAATGTGGACTGTTTAAATAAATATTTCATTTCAATAAACAACTTAAAAGCCGAATTAATATTCTTCCCGGGAACTCAATTAATTCTTTAAGAACACTAACTGCAACAAGTTGCCGTTTTGTTCTCAATGAAATAGGTATGGAAGATGTTATTGATATTGTTTTAAATATGAATGAAAATAAATCCCCTGGCTTTGATAATATTACAGTTAAAATAGTTAAAGAATGTCTTAATGTCATTTTACCTGTTTGAGTAGAAATATTTAAAAAAATTATTAGAACTTCAGAATACCCTAATGAATTAAAAATTCACAAGATAGTACCGAAAACGAAAGCTGTCAATGCAATTACTGAGGATAAATATCGACCTATTGCTGTGCTTTGGACAATAGATAAAATATTGGAAAAAATATTGTATGATAGACTATTGGGTTATTTTGAGGCTAATAACTTCTTATACAAATACCAATTTGGATTTATTAAGGGGGTAAGTACACAGGACGCTGTATTAAATGTAGTAAGGTATGTTTGTAAAGGTTTAGATGACGGTTTTATTGGAGTTGCAGGGATGTTTTATGATTTTTCAAAGGCATTTGATATTATTGATCATCAAATAATGATGCAAAAGTTAGGATTTTACGGAATTCAAGGGCGAGAAATATTATTGCTTAAAAATTATTTAAAGAACCGACAACAGTTTGTTCAAATTGGACAGCACAAAAACTTTCTTGGCTCTGTAGATAACGGCGTGTCGCAAGGAAGTGGACTTGGTCCTTTATTATTCTCCATTTATATAAATGATTTGAAAAACTTAAATCTAACTAGTCAATTATTCATGTTTGCGGACGATATATGCATGTTTTACCCTTTTAAGTATGATTTAGTTTTGAAAACATATATTGAAAGAGACACTGCATTATTAGTGGAATTTGCACTCTTAAATCGTTTATTGCTTAATTCTGAAAAAACAAGGTTCGCTTCAGTCCTCATTCAACAGATTTAAATAACAACTTTTCAGTATATGTCGATGGAACATCAATATGAAACACATACCATTAAATACGTAGGCATTACGTTGAAAAGTAATCTATGCTGGGATTTACATATTAACGAGGTGAAGAACAAAATGGCTCCGGCCATTGCTATATTATATAAATTCAAGAATAAACTAAGTGAAAAAACCAAATTAATGATTTATACTGGTCTGATACAATCACATCTTAATTATTTGACAAGTGTCTATGCATGTAATAAAAATCATATAGTTCAAAAATCACTACAATGTTTGCAAAATAAGGCATTAAAAATTGTATACAATTTACTAAGAACTTTTTTAACAGTTTCATTATACAAAAATGTAAGCAAAACTGTGTTACCCGTTTACGCTTATATGAATACCAGGTTTTATTGTATGTTTATAAGGGCACTGGTACACGTTCAATATATATTGTGATATTTGGATCGCGATCCATATTGATGGATCACATCAAATTAGGCTACTATGCGATATGGATCTCGATCCATATGAAACAGGTGAACATATAATTCTTTTTTTGCAAAACCAGTCATATTTCTATAAGAGAAATATAGCTAATCTTAGGGTTCCAAGGTGCAGATTGGAAAGAACTAAGCAACGTATAGATTATAGGGGGGAAATCTTTATAATAACTTACCTGCTTATTTGAAGTCTATAGAACGAATATCAAATTTTAAAAAATAATGCAAAAAATACTTATGTAGCTTAATGGAAACGCTTCTTTTGTAAATAATTACATATGTTACTATTATCTATGCATTAAAAAAAAAAAAAAAAAAAAAATAAAAAATTTTTTCTTTGTATATTGTACTGTTAAGAAATTTGCCAACTTGCCTCAAAAATGCCCTTATGGCGCTGAGGCCCAGATTTTAAAATGTATAAATTTTGTACAATTATAATTTTAATTATAATTTAAATAAAGAGAAAAAAAATTAAAGTAAAAAGCTATTTCTAAAAGCTAAATGTATTGTTGAAAAAAGCTAAAACAAGGCTAAGAGCTAAATCAAATATTTCAAGCTAAGCATGAAAAAATAATAAAAGCTAATATGGTCACACTGCTGGTTATGTATTAATGTATTAATATAAATACTGGCTCTACAACTTGTACAATTGTGCCATTCCTATCAACATTGATGTTTAAAACAAACACTGTGGTAAGTTTAACTTAAAGATACGTTTCAAATCAGAATGTTTTTATTTGCTAAATCTAAAGGTCGATAGCAGTTTTACGGGCGTTCAATAAACGAGTAAAGTATCTGAAACGTAAGCTAAAATGTACCTATGACACACATAAAAACATAGAGTAAACTTATTATGTGTGTCTAGATTAAAGTTCAACACAAAAAAAAAAACAAAGTTTAAAGATTATGTGAAGTACGATTAAAGTTAAGCAATAATTTTATTTTTAATAAATACAAAGATATGTTTTCATAAAAGTATTCGTTTTAAGTTACTCCATTTACAACCATACATACTAATTCACATACATTTGTATACATCCATTAGAAAATTCAACACCTACATAAAAAAAAAACACATATTTTTTGCATGAACAAACGCGTCAGAAATCGCTTTCAATTATACCCACAGCAAAATAGTGAAGAGTTTATTATGTGTTTATACTAATGTTTACAACACCTTAAAATATTGGTCCTAGACCCATTTTAAAGAATACCGATCGTCTCAGAATCACTATATGAATCGATCTTACGATGTCCGTCCGGCTGTCTGTCCATGATAACCTTGTGCGCAAGGCGAATTCATTTTCCAGGTGGTGTTGAAAGCATAACTGTGCTACTTTTTTTCTTACTTGGAGAGTGGAATGTCAAAAGTTGCTTGTGTTTTTGACATATAGACCAACGAAAGCAACAAATAAAATACAATGGTATATTTTTTGTGTTGGATTTGTTATAGTATCGCCACCACCGTTTACGTGAACTCGCTTGGTTGTGCGCAAAGTGTAGGCTTTTTGGAAATAATTTGATGAAATTTGGTACACAGATAAGGTAGCCAGATTTAAAATTTGGAAAAACAGTAAAATGATTACATAAAACAGTACAATCAGGAAAAAAAACAGTACATATTTTTTTTGAGGAAAACGTATGTTTTTTAACTTTTGATTCAATATGCAACAACAATACTATAAAGAAATACACTTGAAAAGTAAAGGAAAGATTTAAATTTTATGGCATTTCATAAACGAAATGACACCATTTGCTATATAAAGCCAACATCACAAACGAATCATCTGGCCATAGGTTATGTTCCAATGTATAATGTTTAAATATTTTGGTTTATACCTATGTTACATTGCTTTAAAATTTTTGCAAAAATAAACGTTTTTTTTTTTCAAAATAAAAAGACCGGAGAACAAAAACAATGCTTTAAGCAATATAAGAGTCGCTAACATCGAAAGAGAGAAAAATCTAACTTCTTAAAAAATTAATTTATTGATTGTAGTAGGATTTTCTTTAAACAAATTGGTATTTAAAGCAATTTTCACCACACACATACAAATCGTATAGAATTTGAGAAAATTATTGTTTCCTAGATAAATTTTCTAATTTCTAACAATTTTTAATTCATTCAGGCCAGTTTCACCAAGTTCAGCTATAACAAACTTTGCATTACTATAACTGCCCTTTAACAATAAGTTTTTTTTTAAAAGTTTTTGTTTTTGAAACACCCAAATATGCATTACTTTTACAGGGATTTTCGTAATATCTTCGTTTTTTGTAGACTGAACTAAAAAAAAAAACAGTACAAAAATCAGTACAACGTATAAAAACTGTACATTTGCGTACTGTTTTGGGTGTTGTACATAAAACAGTACAATTAAAAAAAATTAGAACACGTACTGTGAAAAACAGTACGTCTGTCACCCCTATACGCAGGTAATAATTACTACAACGACAAAGCCTATTGAAAGCTGAAACAATCCAACCAATAGCCCCAAACAATCTTCTTTCTGGGATAGGGTCTTTGTGCCTATAAACCATTTCATTATGTTGGAATTTGTTTTAAAGTTATTTGATTGCAATCTTAATCCTCTTACTAAATTTGATTGGAAACGGTCTATATTTGACCAGTTCTCATTAAAATACTTCTCCCGAAAACAGCTTTGAACAACATAATTCCCTTATAAATGTTAGTATTGACATAAAAATTGGCGATAGCTACTGTGTCATGACAAAATGTTGTGCTGGTGGTTCCAAAATTAACCATAGGTCTCATCTAAACCCCTTTCCTTAAATCACCTAAGGACAAACAAATTTAATGTAGATACATATCTGAATAATATTCGACACAAAATCTTTTATATGAATCGTAGCCTCAATTGCATAATTTTGTTCTCGCTGGTCCATGATTGCACATGCTCGTAAAACTTTGTTCTTATATACTGTGGTGTACGGTATCATATGGTCGGGCTTGACAGACTAAACTTTCTTACTTTGTGCATATATTGTCAAAAAGCATAATCGGTGAGATTTATAAGAAGCACTTGTTTTAGGTGACATCGAGACATACATAGAAACATTTTTCTAAAGTTAAAAACAAGCATTCATTTGAAAGATTGTTTCAATTAAAAAGCTTTCTTTTTTACTTTTCACTTCAAAATGTGGTTTTTATAAAAAAATGTATTTCTAAATTGTTACAACTCATAACTAGGCCAGTTTTGTTTAAGGCCTGAATACTATACAATCGTATGGTTCAATCACACGAAAATGTGACAGAATTCAATCCGACATAAAATAATGTCTGCAAAATCTGATGTTAATGCCATATGATGGGATCATGTCATATGACTCAGCTACCCTATAAGAAAATGCAACTCCGATCGCATAAAATCTACCATTTTATGAACATGTTCGCAAACATTTGCAAGTCGGACAGACATGTCAAAAAAATTATTCAATAAATTTTAAGATCACACATCATACTTAATGACACAGATTACACACAGATATGTATAAAAGTGACGTATGAAAAAGGCCGAAATCAGTTGCGAGGGCAGCTTTCGAAGAAAGAGACAAAAGCCGTTTTTTGGAAGTGAAGTGGCAATGTGCAATAACAGGCCGATGCAATCAACACAAATTACGTGGTCAAAACAAAAATAACAACACACAAACCACGATTAACAAAAACGATAGTTCAACAAACGGGTTCTTTTGTGCAAAAAAGTATTTAGTAATACTGTTTTGTTTTATAGTGTTATTTACTTACTTAAATATTATTTACAAGTGTTGTGGTAAACTTAAAAGTTAATTTTTACAACAGTTTTGCAAATAAATCTCAACTAAATAAATTTGTGTTCATTGTATTTCGGCATAAAAGATGGTTCACAGAGAAAATAAAAAAGGGCAGCTTTCTAAAACAGAGACAAATAAAAAACGCAAAATCTTCCGTCTCCTGACATTTCTGTGTAGTAATCTGTGCTTTATGAGCACACACTGTATTTTTGACAAATCGTACGACTTAATAGGACAGTGAATCGCCGGCCGTGTTGCCAAAACTTGGTGACCAAGAATGGCAAAATTTACGGAAAACAATTGCTAAAAAATGGCTAACATTTTTTTTTTTAAATAAAAACACATTTAAATTCAAAAACAAAAGAAAAATTATTAATTAAAAGTTATTTACAATCAAATTGTTAATTGAGATCAATTTGTAACTTAAAGGAAAAACAAAAATTAAATATTTTTTTGGAATTAAAAATATTCAAACGTCGATAAATTCGATGTCGTTATTGTTCATCTAATAGGAATCACTTTTACCTAAAACAATTTGAAGGTAAATCATAATCATGACAACATTTACCCAACCTTCCGAGTCCAAAAATCCAAAAAAAAAAAAAAAATAAAACCAATAAAAAATATTTTATTTTTAAGGTAAAAATATTTACCTAATTGATCAAATCGAATTAACTGTTGCTAAATGTAACCTATTTTTCAAATTACTCTTAGCGATGTTTACTTGTCTAAATACCCTATACTTCAGCATTAGACCATGGAAGTGAGAGCAACTTAAAAGTAAATTCCGAAATTTCTAAAAATTTATTGTTGCCAGAATACACTGCTGAATTTTTTGATGCTTAGAGATGTTTATACCGACTTTCAAAAGTTGTGATTTAAATTAAATGCGTTTTAATTGTTAAAAATGTGTAATATTACTTTAAGCAAATTTTACAAATTTTTATAAGAAAACAAAAACTATTATTTTCAAAGAAAAAAAAAACGAAAAAACATTTCATGGCTAAACAAGTTCGTAAATGGCTAGAAAATACTGGCTAATGGCTACTAATATTTTAATGGCTAAACAAGGTGGAAAATGTCTAAATCTAGCTACTTAATGGTAAATTGGCAACACTGTTCGCCGGCTTAAATGAGAGCGAAAAAATTGTTCTATCTTCATGTTACTTGGAGGCCACACGATCAATTTTTGTCTTTCAATTCCTTTCAATTTGCTCTCACATTTTTTTCACTAACACACTCACACTTTTTAAACTGATCACGAGATTGCTCTCAATTTTAACTATCCATTTGTTTGGCAATTTTACGCTCAATTTAACAGCTGATTAGAAGTTTAGTGAGCAAATTTTTCGTTTGTCAGTATAAATTGTTTTCTTGATGACATCTTGAAAGTAAATTGCTTAAAAATTGCGTGCAGCCTACGTCACAGCTTTCAATTTATGTAAATTTTGACAAACAGTATATGTAAAGGCCGGTATTCACTATCCTATTTAGTCGCACGATATGTCAAAAAATCGTGTGTGCTCATAATGTATGACAGTGTGGCTTAAAAATTAATTGAGTGACAGATTTTTTTGACAGTCTGTCCGACTTGCAAATATTTATGAAAATTTTCATAAAATGATAGATTCTATGCGATCAGAGTTGCATATTCTTGTAAAGTAGCTGAGTCATTTGAGTTTGCATCTTTTTTGTGGGATAGTGTGGCATCGACAGCAGATTTTGCAGACATTTTTTAAAGTCGGATAGAATTCCGTCAGATTTTCGTGTGAATGAATCGTACGATTATGTAGGATAGTGAATACCGGCCTTAAGAGACTATCAAGAATATTGACATAAAATTATTTAGTGTGTCAAGACTCAGACTTAAACAAAAGAAACTAAACTTTATAGATTATGTGAAAATCAAACATGTTTTAACCTATTACCTTTTTTAAAACACAGATACATATATGTACTTAAAAAACGTCATTTACATAAAAACAACACCTACATACATACATAAAATAACAAAACACAAATTTTTTTTTATATCCACAGTCAAAATGTTGCCAGATAAAAATAAAACGCAGAAATCTTTTTTTTTAGCAAAATCGGTGAATTTTAAATACATAATTTAAAGCAGTTTTTTTGTACAATTGAGTACCTTAGTATACTCTCAACAACTAGTTGTAAAGAGGGTATACTAAGTTTTTATTAGTCTACATTCACACGTTTCATCTTTTGATGCTCAACTCTTGTGGTTTGAGGAGAGGGAAGCAAGAAGAAAAGGGGTTGGTTCGGAGATGCCTGTACTTGGGCAGTACGCTTTGTATTATCATTCGTAGGTATATACACAACAATGGCTGCATGTAAATTTTTTTCTTTTCTTTTTCTCTTTGGTTCGCTTTGAATTAAAGTGTTATTGTTTAAAAGCAAACAAAGTTGAAACAGGTTGCTGCGTGTGAACGTAATGGCATCTTCAAAAGGGAATTTAAAAGAAGTTGAGCATCAAAAGATGAAACGTGTAAATTGAGACTTACGTATGAAGTGTTTTTTATATTCATATTAGACCCCATAATGTATACATATTCTGTACCCATGTTCAGTAACTTTAGTGAGAACTTCTCGCATCGAAAACATGTGAAACAAAATCTTCAATCGTTTCTCGAAAAGTGAGAAAAAAGTATGTTAGTAACTCATGTCGAAAACTATCAAAGGAGATTACGTCGTTGCGTTATAAATGTAATAATAGTTTACTCGAAGCCATTATTAAATTGCAGATCTTGAGAACGTTGTTTGTTTAAAAAATAGCTTTGGAAACATACGTATATTTTTCAAAAATGTTAAAAGCAAAATAATTAAACAATGAAAAAAAGCTGACAAGAGCTAAATACTTAACTTTTCCGTGTTATTATTCATTGCATATTGCATTTCTTATATATTTTTTAGTGTTAAATTTTTTCTCGCTCCGGTTTTATGCCAGAGTTTATTTGACAATTCGAAGCGGGAACTTTCGATAAAAATTTTACACACACTTTTTCTGTAAATTGGCGAGCAATTTCCTTACGTGACAGCAATTACCCGAAAAAGTTTTAAATCAGTTATATCACATACACGCACCATTAAATCAGTTCTTATTAAAAATCAAATTTGTACTTTTGAATTTTGTTTGGATATTAAAAAAATTAATTGTTTGTCCGCATTGGTTTTTACTTGAGATTTCCTTACAATCTTACAAGTGTAAGGATATCATTTTTTAAATGATTTTCGGTGCACTGGAAGGTACATTCGTCTTGTAAAAAAGAGCGGACAATGCGAATTGGGTATGCAATTTTATGACTAAGGAAATGATCTAACAAATTTTTGACGGAAAAAATTCCAAAAAACGTTACCAGTAGATTGATCAAATTTTAGCTTTATTTTTTAACAAATTCTATTAAATTACTATGCCTTATTTGCAGAGTTCAAAAAAAAAAAACAGTAAAGTACAGTAAGTTAAAGTACCACACAGTTTTTTTAATTTTTGTTTGTGAATTTGTACACAAACAAAATATGGTACATAACTATTGTGAGCTGATGAACACAAGCACTTAGATAACTTACCGAACTTATTTTAGAGTCAGTTTTAAGTTTTTTTGAGGTACTTATTCTGTCTTTTTTTTTTTTTAGTGAACACGTAGTTAACTTTTAGCTAACATGATATGTTTTTTTAGGTCTGCGTAGTTAACATTTATTGTACTTACTTTTTTTAAAGGAAATATTTAAAATAATAAATCCTCTGTATGTATGCGAAAGAAAATAAGAAATATCATTTTTTTATGTGCCCAAACAATTATACTTATTTGCACCTACGCATACTCTTGACACTTTACAACTGATCTTTACTTACAATGTTCTTTTCTCTGCCGTCATAAAAATGTCTTTTTTTTTTCTTAAAAAAAACTCGGTAATACATATGGTTATTGTACAAATGTCGACGCAAGTGCACACAGAAAAATAGTAAATAGAAAAGGTTTACCTTAAATGTATGTATGAAATCAAAAACATCAATTCTTTAACTAAAAAAAAATTAAATTCTGAAAAAACAAGAGCAGTCATAAAAATGTTTTTTTTTTTTTAAATAACTCGAGTAAGGCCAAGCACAACCAAAATTTTGGACGCTTCATTTCCCACTTACAAATGTGCACAGCCAATTGTGCAAAATATTGTTCTTATTTCGCGACATCATAGGTACTTTCTTTGCAGTCAAATTATCACTTAAAATGCATAATACGTTTACCGAAAATTCCTTAATTTTCCGCGAATTTGTTGAATTTGGGTTTTTATACTTGAAAAAGGTTGGCGCCATAATTATTCCTTAATAATGTCCATGCAAGTACACAAGTAAAATAGTAAATAAAAAAGAAGTACCTAAAATTTATGTATGAATATAGAAAACAACACAGATATTTAACTAAATAATTGAAATCATAAATAACAAGAGCAGTCATACATTTTTTTTAACTTGAGCAATGCAAAGCCACTTACAAATGTGCACAAACTATTATACATATGTATTTACACCTACGCATACTCTTGACACTTTACAACTGATCTTTACTTGCAATGTTCTTTTCTCTGCTGCATACCTGCGTTGACCAGCTATTACAATATCGCAATTGGTTTTTCTATTTAATATTGTATATGTACCAAAATCACAACAAAATACGTTATAAAACTCTGATCAATACACACACTCATAAAAACTGATAAATGCTGATGGCTTTAAATAAATTTCTCAAAACACAAACGCACTTGTTTTTTTTTTTACTCTATTTTTGAGCGACTGTTATAAACACCTATTTATATTTATTTTTTGATAAAAATACTATATTTTATTAAAACATTTGTATACTTTTGCATGTTTCTTATATTTTCGCACTCCTGTTATAAAACTCAACTTTAAATTATATTTTGGGTTTTTCAAAACAAACCATTAAAAAATTATATTTCTTATTTTCTTTCCCATACATATAGAGGACTTATTATTTTAAGTATTTCCTTTAAAAAAAGTAAGTACAATAAATGTTAACTACGCAGACACTAAAAACATATCATGTTAGCTATAGAATAAGTACCTCAAAAGAACTTAACACGGACTCTAAAATAAGTTCGGTAAGTTGTCTAAGTGTTTGTGTACAAATTCACAAACAAAAATATAAGATTTAGAGTTTGTGTGGTAAGACAAGTACACTACGTTAGTGTACAGTTTTTTTTCGAACTCTGCTTATTTGTAGAAGACAATAGTATATTATTGTTTAGAAACTGTTAAATGATGTTTGATCAACCAAACGATAGTGAAAATTTTTTAATAAAACTCACGTGTAGAACTTCAAAATATTAACAGGTGTGTAAAGAGCTTTCGCTATCTGTATTATCATGTGGTAGTGATAAATCAGAGACAGCTAATTTCGGCTAAAGTGGGAAAATAAAATTTTCATTCAAATTTTTTCTTTTGGTGACTTTACTCCAAAAGTTTTTAATGCCCTTAAACAAGTTATCTATTTATTGCTCTGAAAAATTTAACTCTTGTCAAAGGGAGTTTCACAAATTTGACAAAGTCTGTTGAATTCTCTTTTAAACTGTTTTTTTCTCTTGTTTTCTCTTGTTTGAATATAATATATAAACAGCGTTGCCAGAATGATGATTTTATCATATTTTGGATTATTTTTTTAAACAAAAATATGATTAAAGATTTTTTTCTCAAATGATGACCTTATTTTTAGAAATTCTGATTTTTACTTTAATTTTGCTTATAGAAAATACACGATTATTTAAACAGTCAATTTTTAAAACAATGAAGTTTTGCATCAGTTTGATGTGTGTTGGTGCTGCACACTTTTGTACCCAGTATCTAGAATACACAAAATTGCATCATTATTTCTGGACATAAAAATATTAAAAAAGGATTATTATAACCTATTTCCAATGTGCGAAAGAATTCCTTCTTTCGAACAACTACATTTAAAACCAAAACAAATTCTAAAAACTTTGTTTTTGTTTTAAATGTATTTGTAAAGGTACGTTCAGACTGATGAAATATTTGAAAGCAAACATCAAATATTTCATTAACGTAGTCTGAACACAAAATATTTTTGAGTATCAAATAAAATAACAGCTGATTTTGAGCAAATAAAAGTATTTGCCGGCAAACAAATATTTGTCCAACGTGAACATAGTGTGAACGCAAAAAATCAAATATTTTAGTAATTTTTGAGAAAACATTTCTTTGATATTACAAAAAAATTGTAAGAGCAAACAACGACAAATAATTTTAGCCATGTTCCGGATAGAAGCAATTTTTCCTGTAAGTTTTCGGATTCTTTACAATTTTAAAGATTTTTTATAATTATTACCCTTTGCTATCGTGCCGCTATTAGCAAATTTTTGCGAATTACCGCTAATTTAGAAATTTTTATAGTATTTTTGCCATTCCTTATAGTTTTAGGCACTTTTACTAAATTTAATGGCTTGTTTGAAATATCTAAATTTTTCGCGAATTTTCGCTATTTTTGCAAAAATTTTTTTTCCGACATTTTGCTTTCTTAACTGATTTAGCGACTTCAAATATATTTAAGGGTTTGTTTCCAAGTTTGCAATTATTCGCAAATATTAGCCATGTTCCCGTTACCCATTGTCTTCCAGTTTTTTTAACTTTAACATTCTCCTGTTCTAACACTATAAAAGCTGCTGCTCCACAGAATAAAAAAAATAAATTAGCTTTTGCGCTCTTTTTACTATTTGTGAAATATATTATTATTTCTGAACACTTTCATTAAATAATTATTTGATGCAAATATTTATTTAAGTCTAAACGCATGGCAAACAAAATTTAATTTATTTTATTTGAAACTATTTTCCAACTGTTTCAACAAACAAAAATTGTCAAATATGTGAGCTTAGTTCGAACATTAAACAAAATATTTTTTTGTTTCACACAGTTTGAAGCAAATATCAGAACAAATATTTTCGTTAAATATTTCATTAGTCTGAACGTACCTTAAGAAGTAAATAATTCTTTCGCACATCGGAAATAGGCAGTTAGAATATTGATAAAAAAATATTTGTGGAAAGAAAAAATGTATTTTTATAAAGTTGCATATACTGACGAATTATGTTTTTATGTATTTCAATTTAAATAATAAGAAGTATGTTTTTATAAAAAATTAATAATTCTTACTATATTGCCCTTGTTTTAAAAAATTTAAATTAAGAAAAAAAATTTAAAATTTTCCTCTTCAAAATATGATTTCTTTCGCCATATGACAATTTTTATTCCAAAGATTCTGGTAACGCTGTATATAAATATAAAGTTGCAGCCAACTTCAGGTATAATCTACGAACGAAAAACAAAACGAATTTGTGAGTACAGCAAAGAATGTACTCCCCCGCTATGCTCTTTTCCCTTCTCTTCTATAAACTCAAGACTTTGCAAAGTAAACTTTGCTTGTCTGAAAGGGGTCAAAGCTTGCCCTCAACGATCACTCAAAGGAACTAAACAATTTGTAATGTTGCCATATCAACAATTTTATAAGTATCGAAAAATATATACAGTTTTGCCACATTTTTGAAAAATCCCTACATACTAATAATTTCAATATATCTGTCCGGTCATATTTTAGAAGAAAAGGGATTTTTTCCTACGTATAACATCACTGCCTATGACACACATGAAAATATAAAATTAACTTATTTTGTGTGTCTATATTAAAGCTAAACAAAAAAAAAAACCAAAGTTTTAAGACTATGTGAAACACTTATATAATACGATTAAGGTTAAACAATAATTTTATAATACAAAAAGACGTTTTAATAAAAGTATTCATTTTCACTAACTCCATTTACAACCATACATACTTATTCACATAAGTACATATGTATACATCCATTAAAAAATTCAACACCTACGTAATAAAATCAAACACATATTTTTTGCATGAACTAACGCGTCAGAAACCGTTTTATTTAATTATACCCACACCACAATAGTGAAGAGTGTACTATGTGTTTATACTGATGTTAACTTCCCTTAAAAAAATATGTCCTAGACCCATCTTAAAGTAAACCGATCGACTCAGAATCACTTTCTGAACCGATCTTTTGATGTCCGCCCGGCTGGCTGTCTATGGTAAGCTTGTGCGCAAGGCGAATTAATTTTTCAGGTGGTGTTGAAAGCACATCTGTGCTACTTTTTTTTCTTACATGGAGAGAGGAATGTCGAAAGTTGCTTGTGTTTTTGGCATATCGACCAACGAAAGCAACAAAAAAATACAATGATGTTTTTTTGGTGTTGTACTTGTTTAAGTATCGCCACCTCCGTTTACATCAGGAATGTCAGCGTCATACACAATTGTGTAAGCAAAACTCAAATGAACGCTTACGCTCTTTTATTTTGCGAGCGTAAAATATAATTGTTTACTACAAAACACTCTCATTCAGCGGGAAATATCGCACGGCCTGTTTTGAGGCCTCTAAACAGAAATAATATATTTACTATTTATTATCTTTGCTTCTGTTTTGTTTTATTTCTGTTTTTATACCCTTCTCCGATTAACATTGAACAATGATTTTAAAGAAACAAATTGCTTGTGGTTTTTGAACGAGGTGTACTTGTTGTAGTATCAAGAATAACTGTGATGAATTCGCCTTGATGTTGTGTTTATTGAGCTTCTGTAAACTTCAAATTTGAATTTTATTAATTAGCATTGTAGACAGCGATAACGAGCATACAAGCGGATGAGTTTATTAAAAATTTAATCCTCCAGATAGGGAAAATATTATTGAGTTCTGGAAAAATTTAGGCGGGGCAGTATATCCTGTATTAAAAAAAAATTCCTTCAAATGTTTGTCGCTTTTTCCTCAACATATCTTTGCGAACAAATATTTTCCGATTTGAAATACATTTGCTAAAAACAACGCAATAAATTAACGTCCGCAAACCTAAAAAATGTTTTGTTGTTTCGAAACTGTAATATAAATTTTTGGTAAATAAAAGTATATTTTTATAGGCTAGTAAAATCTTCTCTTTTTATAATGGTGGTTAATAATAATAGAATATTTTTAAACTTAATGGGGTTATTATTTGCATTAGTATGTGCAAACGAATTTTCATTGTTGGCATTCGCAAAGGTATGTTGAGCACAAAATTAAAAATATTGGAAAGAATTGTATAAGGTTGTAAAAAGACTTCAAATCTTGTCAAGTGCTCAATTTTTCCAAAAAATAAGCAAAGTTTCTGCGAAATGCAGGTTCCAAATTAAATTTATTTAAATAATAACTGATTGTGTCTGTCCATAACTCAACATTTTTCGATAACTGTATTATTATTAATTGCTCTAAAGTCTTCATAGCAAAATATGTATGTTAATTAGGCCTCGTAATAGGCCTCGCAACCGCAGATTTCTCCCGCCGGGAATGTAAGAGACAAGAGTAATCGTACTTACGCTCTTTTGTTTCATCGTCAATCAACCAATAGGAAATCAGCATGTTGAGTGGGAGAGACAAACTACACTTGCAGAACTTCTGTGTCTTATTTTACATTTTAATCGTCATCGAGACTGCTGTCAGTGAACACATAAATTGAAATTATTGCGATATATTAATGATGTCAGCCGAAAAGTATTTTATGTTACAAAATTCTTTTGATGACATGCAATGTCTTATTTGTCACAAGACATTTAAAAAAAACTAAGAAACATAATAATAAAATATAATTTAAAAAAATGACAACACCCGCCACACATGTGCTTTCGTCGCAATCTCGTTGACGACTAAATAAAAAGAATAGCAAATTGTTTTCTTCCAGTGTTATTTGGTCACTCTCACCAATACTACTACCTTGGGCATCTTTGGTTTACATCAGTGGTGTCAATTATGATTGTTATGGTGCGATTACTCTTGTCTCTTACATTCCCAGCGGGAGAAATCTGCGGTTGCGAGGCCTATTACGGGGCCTAGTTAACATACATATTTTGCTATGAAGACTTTAGAGCAATTAATAATAATACAATTATCGATAAATGTTGAGTTATGGACAGACACAATCAGTTATTATTTAAATAAATTTAATTTGGAACCTGCATTTCGCAGAAACTTTGCTTATTTTTTGGAAAAATTGAGCACTTGACAATATTTGAAGTCTTTTTACAACCTTATACAATTCTTTCCAATATTTTTAATTTTTGTCTTCTTGTGATACCCAATATTTCAAACTATCTAAATAAACCTTTTTTTTAATCATATATTGATTTTCCCTTTCTTTGACTTCATTTTGTTGAATATCATTATACAAATGATCAAAATGCCTTTTTCAAACAATTTAATCTCTTAACTTCAAATGTTTTAAAACATAAGAGACATTGAAAATCATTAAATGCATTTTGTATCATAAAATATTTTTTATATGGCATCATTTATCTTTTTTTTAATAAACTCATCCGCTTGCATGCTCGTTATCGCTGTCTACAAGACTACTTAATAAAATTCAAATTTGAAGTTTACAGAAGCTCAATAAACACAACATCAAGGCGAATTCATCACAGTTATTCTTGATACTACAACAAGTACACCTCGTACAAAAACCACAAGCAATTTGTTTTTTTTTAATCATTGTACAATGTTAAAAACAGAAATAAAACAAAACAAAAACAAAGATAAAAATTAATAAATATATTATTTCTGTTTAGAGGCCTCAAAACAGGCCGTGCGATATTTCCCGCTGAATGAGAGTGTTTTGCAGAAAACAATTATATTTTACTCTCGCAAAATAAAAGAGCGTAAGCGTACATGTGAGTTTTGCTTACACAATTGTGTATGACGCTGACATTCCTGGTTTACATGAACTTGTTGGTTGTACGCGAAGAGTAGGTTTTTTGGAGATAATTTGATGAAATTTGGTACACAGGTAAGGTAGCCAGATTTAAAATTCGGAAAAACAGTAAAATGATTACCTAAAACAGTACATTCAGAAAAATAGTACATATTTTTTTGAAGGAAACGTATGTTACTATATGTTGAAATTATTATATATTTTTTTAACTTTTGATTCAATATTTAAAGAAATATACTTGAAAAGTAAAGGAAAGATTTAATTCTGATGTCATTTCATATACGAAATGACACCATTTGCTTTATAAAGCAAAAATCACAAACGAAGCATTTGGCCATAATTCATGTTCTAATGTATAATGTTTAAATATTTTGGTTTATATGTTACTTCGTTTTAAAATTTTTGCAGAAACAAACGTTTTGTTTTCAAAATATAAAGACCGGAGAACAATAACAATGCTTTAAGCCATATAAGAGTCGCTAACATCGAAAGAGACAAAGAGAGAAAAATCTAACTTCTTAAAAAATTAATTTATTGATTGTGTTAGTAGGATTTTCTTTAAACAAATTGGCATTTAAAGCAATTTTCACCACACACATACAAATCGTATAGAATTTGAGAAAATTATTGTTTCCTAGATAAATTTTCTAATTTCTAACAATTTTTAATCTATTCAGGCCAGTTTCACCAAGTTCAGCTATAACAAACATTGCATTACTATAACTGTCCTTTAACAATAAGGTTTTTTAAAAGTTTTTGTTTTAGAAACACCCAATTATTACATTACTTTTACTGAGATTTTCTTAATATCTCCGTTTTTTGTAGACTGAATAAAAAAAACAGTACAAAAATCAGTACAACGTATAAAAACTGTACATTTGCGTACTGTTTTGGGTGTTGTACATAAAACAGTACAATAAGAAAAAATTAGAACACGTACTGTGAAAAACAGTACGGCTGTCACCCCTATTCACAGGTAATAATTACTACAACGACAAAGCCTATTGAAAACTGACACAATCCAACCAATAGCCCCCATACAATCTTCTTTCTGGGATAGGGTCTTTGTGCCTATAAACCATTTCATTATGTTGGGATTTCGGCCAAATTTGTTTTAAAGTTATTTGATTGCAATCTTAATCCTCTTACTAAATTTGATTGGAAACGGTCTATATTTGACCATAGTTCTCATAAAAATACTTCTCCCGAAAACAGCTTTGAACAACATAATTCCCTTATAAATGTTAGTATTGATATAGAAATTGGCGATAGCTACTGTGTCATGACAAAATGTTGTGCTGGTGGTTTCAAAATTAACCATAGGTCTCATATAAACCCCCTTCCTAAAATCACCTAAGGACAAACAAATTTCATGTAGATACATATCTGAATAATATTCGACACAAAATGTTTTATATGAATCTTAGCCTCAATTTCATAATTTTGCTCTCGCTGGTCCATGATTGCCCATGCTCGTAAGACTTTGTTCTTATATACTTTGGTGTAGGGTATCATTTGGTCGGGCTTGACAGACTAAACTTTCTTACTTTTTGCATATATTATCAAAAAGCAAAATCGGTGAGATTTATAAGAAACATTTTTCTAAAGTTAAAAACAAGCACTCATTTAAAAGTTTGTTTCAATTAACAGGCTTTGTTTTTTACTTTTCACTTCAAAATGTGGTTTTTATAAAAAAATGTATTTCTTAATTGTTACAATTCATAACTAGGCCAGTTTTGTTTAAGGCCTGAATACTATACAATCGTATGGTTCAATCACACGAAAATGTGACAGAATTCAATCCGACATAAAATAATGTCTGCAAAATCTGATGTTAATGCCATATGATGGGATCATATCATATGAATCAGCTACCCTATAAGAAAATGCAACTCCGATCGCATAAAATCTACCATTTTATGAACATGTTCGCAAACATTTGCAAGTCGGACAGACATGTCAAAAAAATTATTCAATAAATTTTAAGATCACACATCATACTTAATGACACAGATTACACACAGATATGTATAAAAGTGACGTATGAAAAAGGCCGAAATCAGTTGCGAGGGCAGCTTTCGAAGAAAGAGACAAAAGCCGTTTTTTGGAAGTGAAGTGGCAATGTGCAATAACAGGCCGATGCAATCAACAAACATTGCATTACTATAACTGCCCTTTAACAATAAGTTTTTTTTTAAAAGTTTTTGTTTTTGAAACACCCAAATATGCATAACTTTTACAGGGATTTTCGTAATATCTTCGTTTTTTGTAGACTGAACTAAAAAAAAAAAACAGTACAAAAATCAGTACAACGTATAAAAACTGTACATTTGCGTACTGTTTTGGGTGTTGTACATAAAACAGTACAATTAAAAAAAATTAGAACACGTACTGTGAAAAACAGTACGTCTGTCACCCCTATACGCAGGTAATAATTACTACAACGACAAAGCCTATTGAAAGCTGAAACAATCCAACCAATAGCCCCAAACAATCTTCTTTCTGGGATAGGGTCTTTGAGCCTATAAACCATTTCATTATGTTGGAATTTGTTTTAAAGTTATTTGATTGCAATCTTAATCCTCTTACTAAATTTGATTGGAAACGGTCTATATTTGACCAGTTCTCATTAAAATACTTCTCCCGAAAACAGCTTTGAACAACATAATTCCCTTATAAATGTTAGTATTGACATAAAAATTGGCGATAGCTACTGTGTCATGACAAAATGTTGTGCTGGTGGTTCCAAAATTAACCATAGGTCTCATCTAAACCCCTTTCCTTAAATCACCTAAGGACAAACAAATTTAATGTAGATACATATCTGAATAATATTCGACACAAAATCTTTTATATGAATCGTAGCCTCAATTGCATAATTTTGTTCTCGCTGGTCCATGATTGCACATGCTCGTAAAACTTTGTTCTTATATACTGTGGTGTACGGTATCATATGGTCGGGCTTGACAGACTAAACTTTCTTACTTTGTGCATATATTGTCAAAAAGCATAATCGGTGAGATTTATAAGAAGCACTTGTTTTAGGTGACATCGAGACATACATAGAAACATTTTTCTAAAGTTAAAAACAAGCATTCATTTGAAAGATTGTTTCAATTAAAAAGCTTTCTTTTTTACTTTTCACTTCAAAATGTGGTTTTTATAAAAAAATGTATTTCTAAATTGTTACAACTCATAACTAGGCCAGTTTTGTTTAAGGCCTGAATACTATACAATCGTATGGTTCAATCACACGAAAATGTGACAGAATTCAATCCGACATAAAATAATGTCTGCAAAATCTGATGTTATTGCCATATGATGGGATCATGTCATATGACTCAGCTACCCTATAAGAAAATGCAACTCCGATCGCATAAAATCTACCATTTTATGAACATGTTCGCAAACATTTGCAAGTCGGACAGACATGTCAAAAAAATTATTCAATAAATTTTAAGATCACACATCATACTTAATGACACAGATTACACACAGATATGTATAAAAGTGACGTATGAAAAAGGCCGAAATCAGTTGCGAGGGCAGCTTTCGAAGAAAGAGACAAAAGCCGTTTTTTGGAAGTGAAGTGGCAATGTGCAATAACAGCCCGATGCAATCAACACAAATTACGTGATCAAAACAAAAATAACAACACACAAACCACGATTAACAAAAACGATAGTTCAACAAACGGGTTCTTTTGTGCAAAAAAGTATTAAGTAATACTGTTTTGTTTTATAATGTTATTTACTTACTTAAATATTATTTACAAGTGTTGTGGTAAACTTAAAAGTTAATTTTTACAACAGTTTTGCAAATAAATCTCAACTAAATAAATTTGTGTTCATTGTATTTCGGCATAAAAGATGGTTCACAGAGAAAATAAAAAAGGGCAGCTTTCTAAAACAGAGACAAATAAAAAACGCAAAATCTTCCGTCTCTTGACATTTCTGTGTAGTAATCTGTGCTTTATGAGCACACACTGTATTTTTGACAAATCGTACGACTTAATAGGACAGTGAATCGCCGGCCGTGTTGCCAAAACTTGGTGACCAAGAATGGCAAAATTTACGGAAAACAATTGCTAAAAAATGGCTAACATTTTTTTTCTTAAATAAAAACACATTTAAATTCAAAAACAAAAGAAAAATTATTAATTAAAAGTTATTTACAATCAAATTGTAAATTGAGATCAATTTGTAACTTAAAGGAAAAACAAAAATTAAATATTTTTTTGGAATTAAAAATATTCAAACGTCGATAAATTCTATGTCGTTATTGTTCATCTAATAGGAATCACTTTTACCTAAAACAATTTGAAGGTAAATCATAATCATGACAACATTTACCCAACCTTCAGAGTCCAAAAATTCAAAAAAAAAAAAAAATAAAACCAATAAAAAATATTTTATTTTTAAGGTAAAAATATTTACCTAATTGATCAAATCGAATTAACTGTTGCTAAATGTAACCTATTTTTCAAATTACTCTTAGCGATGTTTACTTGTCTAAATACCCTATACTTCAGCATTAGACCATGGAAGTGAGAGCAACTTAAAAGTAAATTCCGAAATTTCTAAAAATTTATTGTTGCCAGAATACACTGCTGAATTTTTTGATGCTTAGAGATGTTTATACCGACTTTCAAAAGTTGTGATTTAAATTAAATGCGTTTTAATTGTTAAAAATGTGTAATATTACTTTAAGCAAATTTTACAAATTTTTATAAGAAAACAAAAACTATTATTTTCAAAGAAAAAAAAAACGAAAAAACATTTCATGGCTAAACAAGTTCGTAAATGGCTAGAAAATACTGGCTAATGGCTACTAATATTTTAATGGCTAAACAAGGTGGAAAATGTCTAAATCTAGCTACTTAATGGTAAATTGGCAACACTGTTCGCCGGCTTAAATGAGAGCGAAAAAATTGTTCTATCTTCATGTTACTTGGAGGCCACACGATCAATTTTTGTCTTTCAATTCCTTTCAATTTGCTCTCACATTTTTTTCACTAACACACTCACACTTTTTAAACTGATCACGAGATTGCTCTCAATTTTAACTATCCATTTGTTTGGCAATTTTACGCTCAATTTAACAGCTGATTAGAAGTTTAGTGAGCAAATTTTTCGTTTGTCAGTATAAATTGTTTCCTTGATGACATCTTGAAAGTAAATTGCTTAAAAATTGCGTGCAGCCTACGTCACAGCTTTCAATTTATGTAAATTTTGACAAACAGTATATGTAAAGGCCGGTATTCACTATCCTATTTAGTCGCACGATATGTCAAAAAAATCGTGTGTGCTCATAATGTATGACAGTGTGGCTTAAAAATGAATTGAGTGACAGATTTTTTTGACAGTCTGTCCGACTTGCAAATATTTATGAAAATTTTCATAAAATGATAGATTCTATGCGATCAGAGTTGCATATTCTTGTAAAGTAGCTGAGTCATTTGAGTTTGCATCTTTTTTGTGGGATAGTGTGGCATCGACAGCAGATTTTGCAGACATTTTTTAAAGTCGGATAGAATTCCGTCAGATTTTCGTGTGAATGAATCGTACGATTATGTAGGATAGTGAATACCGGGCTTAAGAGACTATCAAGAATATTGACATAAAATTATTTAGTGTGTCAAGACTCAGACTTAAACAAAAGAAACTAAACTTTATAGATTATGTGAAAATCAAACATGTTTTAACCTATTACCTTTTTTAAAACACAGATACATATATGTACTTAAAAAACGTCATTTACATAAAAACAACACCTACATACATACATAAAATAACAAAACACAAATTTTTTTTTATATCCACAGTCAAAATGTTGCCAGATAAAAATAAAACGCAGAAATCTTTTTTTTTAGCAAAATCGGTGAATTTTAAATACATAATTTAAAGCAGTTTTTTTGTGCAATTGAGTACCTTAGTATACTCTCAACAACTAGTTGTAAAGAGGGTATACTAAATTTTTATTAGTCTACATTCACACGTTTCATCTTTTGATGCTCAACTCTTGTGGTTTGAGGAGAGGGAAGCAAGAAGAAAAGGGGTTGGTTCGGAGATGCCTGTACTTGGGCAGTACGCTTTGTGTTATCATTCGTAGGTATATACACAACAATGGCTGCATGTAAATTTTTTTCTTTTCTTTTTCTCTTTGGTTCGCTTTGAATTAAAGTGTTATTGTTTAAAAGCAAACAAAGTTGAAACAGGTTGCTGCGTGTGAACGTAATGGCATCTTCAAAAGGGAATTTAAAAGAAGTTGAGCATCAAAAGATGAAACGTGTAAATTGAGACTTACGTATGAAGTGTTTTTTATATTCATATTAGACCCCATAATGTATACATATTCTGTACCCATGTTCAGTAACTTTAGTGAGAACTTCTCGCATCGAAAACATGTGAAACAAAATCTTCAATCGTTTCTCGAAAAGTGAGAAAAAAGTATGTTAGTAACTCATGTCGAAAACTATCAAAGGAGATTACGTCGTTGCGTTATAAATGTAATAATAGTTTACTCGAAGCCATTATTAAATTGCAGATCTTGAGAACGTTGTTTGTTTAAAAAATAGCTTTGGAAACATACGTATATTTTTCAAAAATGTTAAAAGCAAAATAATTAAACAATGAAAAAAAGCTGACAAGAGCTAAATACTTAACTTTTCCGTGTTATTATTCATTGCATATTGCATTTCTTATATATTTTTTAGTGTTAAATTTTTTCTCGCTCCGGTTTTATGCCAGAGTTTATTTGACAATTCGAAGCGGGAACTTTCGATAAAAATTTTACACACACTTTTTCTGTAAATTGGCGAGCAATTTCCTTACGTGACAGCAATTACCCGAAAAAGTTTTAAATCAGTTATATCACATACACGCACCATTAAATCAGTTCTTATTAAAAATCAAATTTGTACTTTTGAATTTTGTTTGGATATTAAAAAAATTAATTGTTTGTCCGCATTGGTTTTTACTTGAGATTTCCTTACAATCTTACAAGTGTAAGGATATCATTTTTTAAATGATTTTCGGTGCACTGGAAGGTACATTCGTCTTGTAAAAAAGAGCGGACAATGCGAATTGGGTATGCAATTTTATGACTAAGGAAATGATCTAACAAATTTTTGACGGAAAAAATTCCAAAAAACGTTACCAGTAGATTGATCAAATTTTAGCTTTATTTTTTAACAAATTCTATTAAATTACTATGCCTTATTAAAAAAAAAAACAGTAAAGTACAGTAAGTTAAAGTACCACACAGTTTTTTTAATTTTTGTTTGTGAATTTGTACACAAACAAAATATGGTACATAACTATTGTGAGCTGATGAACACAAGCACTTAGATAACTTACCGAACTTATTTTAGAGTCAGTTTTAAGTTTTTTTGAGGTACTTATTCTGTATTTTTTAGTGAACACGTAGTTAACTTTTAGCTAACATGATATGTTTTTTTAGGTCTGCGTAGTTAACATTTATTGTACTTACTTTTTTTAAAGGAAATATTTAAAATAATAAATCCTCTGTATGTATGCGAAAGAAAATAAGAAATATCATTTTTTTATGTGCCCAAACAATTATACTTATTTGCACCTACGCATACTCTTGACACTTTACAACTGATCTTTACTTACAATGTTCTTTTCTCTGCCGTCATAAAAATGTCTTTTTTTTTTCTTAAAAAAAAACTCGGTAATACATATGGTTATTGTACAAATGTCGACGCAAGTGCACACAGAAAAATAGTAAATAGAAAAGGTTTACCTTAAATGTATGTATGAAATCAAAAACATCAATTCTTTAACTAAAAAAAAATTAAATTCTGAAAAAACTAGAGCATTCATAAAAATGTTTTTTTTTTTTTAAATAACTCGAGTAAGGCCAAGCACAACCAAAATTTTGGACGCTTCATTTCCCACTTACAAATGTGCACAGCCAATTGTGCAAAATATTGTTCTTATTTCGCGACATCATAGGTACTTTCTTTGCAGTCAAATTATCACTTAAAATGCATAATACGTTTACCGAAAATTCCTTAATTTTCCGCGAATTTGTTGAATTTGGGTTTTTATACTTGAAAAAGGTTGGCGCCATAATTATTCCTTAATAATGTCCATGCAAGTACACAAGTAAAATAGTAAATAAAAAAGAAGTACCTAAAATTTATGTATGAATATAGAAAACAACACAGATATTTAACTAAATAATTGAAATCATAAATAACAAGAGCAGTCATACATTTTTTTTAACTTGAGCAATGCAAAGCCACTTACAAATGTGCACAAACTATTATACATATGTATTTACACCTACGCATACTCTTGACACTTTACAACTGATCTTTACTTGCAATGTTCTTTTCTCTGCTGCATACCTGCGTTGACCAGCTATTACAATATCGCAATTGGTTTTTCTATTTAATATTGTATATGTACCAAAATCACAACAAAATACGTTATAAAACTCTGATCAATACACACACTCATAAAAACTTGTTTTTTTTTTTACTCTATTTTTGAGCGACTGTTATAAACACCTATTTATATTTATTTTTTGATAAAAATACTATATTTTATTAAAACATTTGTATACTTTTGCATGTTTCTTATATTTTCGCACTCCTGTTATAAAACTCAACTTTAAATTATATTTTGGGTTTTTCAAAACAAACCATTAAAAAATTATATTTCTTATTTTCTTTCCCATACATATAGAGGACTTATTATTTTAAGTATTTCCTTTAAAAAAAGTAAGTACAATAAATGTTAACTACGCAGACACTAAAAACATATCATGTTAGCTATAGAATAAGTACCTCAAAAGAACTTAACACGGACTCTAAAATAAGTTCGGTAAGTTGTCTAAGTGTTTGTGTACAAATTCACAAACAAAAATATAAGATTTAGAGTTTGTGTGGTAAGACAAGTACACTACGTTAGTGTACAGTTTTTTTTCGAACTCTGCTTATTTGTAGAAGACAATAGTACATTATTGTTTAGAAACTGTTAAATGATGTTTGATCAACCAAACGTTAGTGAAAATTTTTTAATAAAACTCACGTGTAGAACTTCAAAATATTAACAGGTGTGTAAAGAGCTTTCGCTATCTGTATTATCATGTGGTAGTGATAAATCAGAGACAGCTAATTTCGGCTAAAGTGGGAAAATAAAATTTTCATTCAAATTTTTTCTTTTGGTGACTTTACTCCAAAAGTTTTTAATGCCCTTAAACAAGTTATCTATTTATTGCTCTGAAAAATTTAACTCTTGTCAAAGGGAGTTTCACAAATTTGCCATAAAATCAAAGTCCCCTTTCAGACAGGCAAAGTTTACTTTGACAAAGTCTGTTGAATTCTCTTTTAAACTGTTTTTTTCTCTTGTTTTCTCTTGTTTGAATATAATATATAAACAGCGTTGCCAGAATGATGATTTTATCATATTTTGGATTATTTTTTTAAACAAAAATATGATTAAAGATTTTTTTCTCAAATGATGACTTTATTTTTAGAAATTCTGATTTTTACTTTAATTTTGCTTATAGAAAATACACGATTATTTAAACAGTCAATTTTTAAAACAATGAAGTTTTGCATCAGTTTGATGTGTGTTGGTGCTGCACACTTTTGTACCCAGTATCTAGAATACACAAAATTGCATCATTATTCCTGGACATAAAAATATTAAAAAAGGATTATTATAACCTATTTCCAATGTGCGAAAGAATTCCTTCTTTCGAACAACTACATTTAAAACCAAAACAAATTCTAAAAACTTTGTTTTTGTTTTAAATGTATTTGTAAAGGTACGTTCAGACTGATGAAATATTTGAAAGCAAACATCAAATATTTCATTAACGTAGTCTGAACACAAAATATTTTTGAGTATCAAATAAAATAACAGCTGATTTTGAGCAAATAAAAGTATTTGCCGGCAAACAAATATTTGTCCAACGTGAACATAGTGTGAACGCAAAAAATCAAATATTTTAGTAATTTTTGAGAAAACATTTCTTTGATATTACAAAAAAATTGTAAGAGCAAACAACGACAAATAATTTTAGCCATGTTCCGGATAGAAGCAATTTTTCCTGTAAGTTTTCGGATTCTTTACAATTTTAAAGATTTTTTATAATTATTACCCTTTGCTATCGTGCCGCTATTAGCAAATTTTTGCGAATTACCGCTAATTTAGAAATTTTTATAGTATTTTTGCCATTCCTTATAGTTTTAGGCACTTTTACTAAATTTAATGGCTTGTTTGAAATATCTAAATTTTTCGCGAATTTTCGCTATTTTTGCAAAAATTTTTTTTCCGACATTTTGCTTTCTTAACTGATTTAGCGACTTCAAATATATTTAAGGGTTTGTTTCCAAGTTTGCAATTATTCGCAAATATTAGCCATGTTCCCGTTACCCATTGTCTTCCAGTTTTTTTAACTTTAACATTCTCCTGTTCTAACACTATAAAAGATGCTGCTCCACAGAATAAAAAAAATAAATTAGCTTTTGCGCTCTTTTTACTATTTGTGAAATATATTATTATTTCTGAACACTTTCATTAAATAATTATTTGATGCAAATATTTATTTAAGTCTAAACGCATGGCAAACAAAATTTAATTTATTTTATTTGAAACTATTTTCCAACTGTTTCAACAAACAAAAATTGTCAAATATGTGAGCTTAGTTCGAACATTAAACAAAATATTTTTTTGTTTCACACAGTTTGAAGCAAATATCAGAACAAATATTTTCGTTAAATATTTCATTAGTCTGAACGTACCTTAAGAAGTAAATAATTCTTTCGCACATCGGAAATAGGCAGTTAGAATATTGATAAAAAAATATTTGTGGAAAGAAAAAATGTATTTTTATAAAGTTGCATATACTGACGAATTATGTTTTTATGTATTTCAATTTAAATAATAAGAAGTATGTTTTTATAAAAAATTAATAATTCTTACTATATTGCCCTTGTTTTAAAAAATTTAAATTAAGAAAAAAAATTTAAAATTTTCCTCTTCAAAATATGATTTCTTTCGCCATATGACAATTTTTATTCCAAAGATTCTGGTAACGCTGTATATAAATATAAAGTTGCAGCCAACTTCAGGTATAATCTACGAACGAAAAACAAAACGAATTTGTGAGTACAGCAAAGAATGTACTCCCCCGCTATGCTCTTTTCCCTTCTCTTCTATAAACTCAAGACTTTGCAAAGTAAACTTTGCTTGTCTGAAAGGGGTCAAAGCTTGCCCTCAACGATCACTCAAAGGAACTAAACAATTTGTAATGTTGCCATATCAACAATTTTATAAGTATCGAAAAATATATACAGTTTTGCCACATTTTTGAAAAATCCCTACATACTAATAATTTCAATATATCTGTCCGGTCATATTTTAGAAGAAAAGGGATTTTTTCCTACGTATAACATCACTGCCTATGACACACATGAAAATATAAAATTAACTTATTTTGTGTGTCTATATTAAAGCTAAACAAAAAAAAAAACCAAAGTTTTAAGACTATGTGAAACACTTATATAATACGATTAAGGTTAAACAATAATTTTATAATACAAAAAGACGTTTTAATAAAAGTATTCATTTTCACTAACTCCATTTACAACCATACATACTTATTCACATAAGTACATATGTATACATCCATTAAAAAATTCAACACCTACGTAATAAAATCAAACACATATTTTTTGCATGAACTAACGCGTCAGAAACCGTTTTATTTAGTTATACCCACACCACAATAGTGAAGAGTGTACTATGTGTTTATACTGATGTTAACTTCCCTTAAAAAAATATGTCCTAGACCCATCTTAAAGTAAACCGATCGACTCAGAATCACTTTCTGAACCGATCTTTTGATGTCCGCCCGGCTGGCTGTCTATGGTAAGCTTGTGCGCAAGGCGAATTAATTTTTCAGGTGGTGTTGAAAGCACATCTGTGCTACTTTTTTTTCTTACATGGAGAGAGGAATGTCGAAAGTTGCTTGTGTTTTTGGCATATCGACCAACGAAAGCAACAAAAAAATACAATGATGTTTTTTTGGTGTTGTACTTGTTTAAGTATCGCCACCTCCGTTTACATCAGGAATGTCAGCGTCATACACAATTGTGTAAGCAAAACTCAAATGAACGCTTACGCTCTTTTATTTTGCGAGCGTAAAATATAATTGTTTACTACAAAACACTCTCATTCAGCGGGAAATATCGCACGGCCTGTTTTGAGGCCTCTAAACAGAAATAATATATTTACTATTTATTATCTTTGCTTCTGTTTTGTTTTATTTCTGTTTTTAACATTGAACAATGATTTTAAAGAAACAAATTGGTTGTGGTTTTTGAACGAGGTGTACTTGTTGTAGTATCAAGAATAACTGTGATGAATTCGCCTTGATGTTGTGTTTATTGAGCTTCTGTAAACTTCAAATTTGAATTTTATTAATTAGCATTGTAGACAGCGATAACGAGCATACAAGCGGATGAGTTTATTAAAAATATAATCCTCCAGATAGGGAAAATATTATTGAGTTCTGGAAAAATTTAGGCGGGGCAGTATATCCTGTATTAAAAAAAAATTCCTTCAAATGTTTGTCGCTTTTTCCTCAACATATCTTTGCGAACAAATATTTTCCGATTTGAAATACATTTGCTAAAAACAACGCAATAAATTAACGTCCGCAAACCTAAAAAATGTTTTGTTGTTTCGAAACTGTAATATAAATTTTTGGTAAATAAAAGTATATTTTTATAGGCTAGTAAAATCTTCTCTTTTTATAATGGTGGTTAATAATAATAGAATATTTTTAAACTTAATGGGGTTATTATTTGCATTAGTATGTGCAAACGAATTTTCATTGTTGGCATTCGCAAAGGTATGTTGAGCACAAAATTAAAAATATTGGAAAGAATTGTATAAGGTTGTAAAAAGACTTCAAATCTTGTCAAGTGCTCAATTTTTCCAAAAAATAAGCAAAGTTTCAAATTAAATTTATTTAAATAATAACTGATTGTGTCTGTCCATAACTCAACATTTTTCGATAACTGTATTATTATTAATTGCTCTAAAGTCTTCATAGCAAAATATGTATGTTAATTAGGCCTCGCAACCGCAGATTTCTCCCGCCGGGAATGTAAGAGACAAGAGTAATCGTACTTACGCTTTTTTGTTTGATCGTCAATCAACCAATAGGAAATCAGCATGTTGAGTGGGAGAGACAAACTACACTTGCAGAACTTCTGTGTCTTATTTTACATTTTAATCGTCATCGAGACTGCTGTCAGTGAACACATAAATTGAAATTATTGCGATATATTAATGATGTCAGCCGAAAAGTATTTTATGTTACAAAATGCTTTTGATGACATGCAATGTCTTATTTGTCACAAGACATTTAAAAAAAACTAAGAAATATAATTTAAGAAACATAATAATAAAATATAATTTAAAAAAATGACAACACCCGCCACACATGTGCTTTCGTCGCAATCTCGTTGACGACTAAATAAAAAGAATAGCAAATTGTTTTCTTCCAGTGTTATTTGGTCACTCTCACCAATACTACTACCTTGGGCATCTTTGGTTTACATCAGTGGTGTCAATTATGATTGTTATGGTGCGATTACTCTTGTCTCTTACATTCCCAGCGGGAGAAATCTGCGGTTGCGAGGCCTATTACGGGGCCTAGTTAACATACATATTTTGCTATGAAGACTTTAGAGCAATTAATAATAATACAATTATCGATAAATGTTGAGTTATGGACAGACACAATTAGTTATTATTTAAATAAATTTAATTTGGAACCTGCATTTCGCAGAAACTTTGCTTATTTTTTGGAAAAATTGAGCACTTGACAATATTTGAAGTCTTTTTACAACCTTATACAATTCTTTCCAATATTTTTAATTTTTGTCTTCTTGTGATACCCAATATTTCAAACTATCTAAATAAACCTTTTTTTTAATCATATATTGATTTTCCCTTTCTTTGACTTCATTTTGTTGAATATCATTATACAAATGATCAAAATGCCTTTTTCAAACAATTTAATCTCTTAACTTCAAATGTTTTAAAACATAAGAGATATTGAAAATCATTAAATGCATTTTGTATCATAAAATATTTTTTATATGGCATCATTTATCTTTTTTTTTAATAAACTCATCCGCTTGCATGCTCGTTATCGCTGTCTACAAGACTACTTAATAAAATTCAAATTTGAAGTTTACAGAAGCTCAATAAACACAACATCAAGGCGAATTCATCACAGTTATTCTTGATACTACAACAAGTACACCTCGTACAAAAACCACAAGCAATTTGTTTTTTTTTTAATCATTGTACAATGTTAAAAACAGAAATAAAACAAAACAAAAACAAAGATAAAAATTAATAAATATATTATTTCTGTTTAGAGGCCTCAAAACAGGCCGTGCGATATTTCCCGCTGAATGAGAGTGTTTTGCAGAAAACAATTATATTTTACTCTCGCAAAATAAAAGAGCGTAAGCGTACATGTGAGTTTTGCTTACACAATTGTGTATGACGCTGACATTCCTGGTTTACATGAACTTGTTGGTTGTACGCGAAGAGTAGGTTTTTTGGAGATAATTTGATGAAATTTGGTACACAGGTAAGGTAGCCAGATTTAAAATTCGGAAAAACAGTAAAATGATTACCTAAAACAGTACATTCAGAAAAATAGTACATATTTTTTTGAAGGAAACGTATGTTACTATATGTTGAAATTATTATATATTTTTTTAACTTTTGATTCAATATTTAAAGAAATATACTTGAAAAGTAAAGGAAAGATTTAATTCTGATGTCATTTCATATACGAAATGACACCATTTGCTTTATAAAGCAAAAATCACAAACGAAGCATTTGGCCATAATTCATGTTCTAATGTATAATGTTTAAATATTTTGGTTTATATGTTACTTCGTTTTAAAATTTTTGCAGAAACAAACGTTTTGTTTTCAAAATATAAAGACCGGAGAACAATAACAATGCTTTAAGCCATATAAGAGTCGCTAACATCGAAAGAGACAAAGAGAGAAAAATCTAACTTCTTAAAAAATTAATTTATTGATTGTGTTAGTAGGATTTTCTTTAAACAAATTGGTATTTAAAGCAATTTTCACCACACACATACAAATCGTATAGAATTTGAGAAAATTATTGTTTCCTAGATAAATTTTCTAATTTCTAACAATTTTTAATCTATTCAGGCCAGTTTCACCAAGTTCAGCTATAACAAACATTGCATTACTATAACTGCCCTTTAACAATAAGGTTTTTTAAAAGTTTTTGTTTTAGAAACACCCAAATATGCATTACTTTTACAGGGATTTTCGTAATATCTTCGTTTTTTGTAGACTGAATAAAAAAAACAGTACAAAAATCAGTACAACGTATAAAAACTGTACATTTGCGTACTGTTTTGGGTGTTGTACATAAAACAGTACAATTAAAAAAAATTAGAACACGTACTGTGAAAAACAGTACGTCTGTCACCCCTATACGCAGGTAATAATTACTACAACGACAAAGCCTATTGAAAGCTGAAACAATCCAACCAATAGCCCCAAACAATCTTCTTTCTGGGATAGGGTCTTTGTGCCTATAAACCATTTCATTATGTTGGAATTTGTTTTAAAGTTATTTGATTGCAATCTTAATCCTCTTACTAAATTTGATTGGAAACGGTCTATATTTGACCAGTTCTCATTAAAATACTTCTCCCGAAAACAGCTTTGAACAACATAATTCCCTTATAAATGTTAGTATTGACATAAAAATTGGCGATAGCTACTGTGTCATGACAAAATGTTGTGCTGGTGGTTCCAAAATTAACCATAGGTCTCATCTTAACCCCTTTCCGTAAATCACCTAAGGACAAACAAATTTAATGTAGATACATATCTGAATAATATTCGACACAAAATCTTTTATATGAATCGTAGCCTCAATTGCATAATTTTGTTCTCGCTGGTCCATGATTGCACATGCTCGTAAAACTTTGTTCTTATATACTGTGGTGTACGGTATCATATGGTCGGGCTTGACAGACTAAACTTTCTTACTTTGTGCATATATTGTCAAAAAGCATAATCGGTGAGATTTATAAGAAGCACTTGTTTTAGGTGACATCGAGACATACATAGAAACATTTTTCTAAAGTTAAAAACAAGCATTCATTTGAAAGATTGTTTCAATTAAAAAGCTTTATTTTTTACTTTTCACTTCAAAATGTGGTTTTTATAAAAAAATGTATTTCTAAATTGTTACAACTCATAACTAGGCCAGTTTTGTTTAAGGCCTGAATACTATACAATCGTATGGTTCAATCACACGAAAATGTGACAGAATTCAATCCGACATAAAATAATGTCTGCAAAATCTGATGTTAATGCCATATGATGGGATCATGTCATATGACTCAGCTACCCTATAAGGAAATGCAACTCCGATCGCATAAAATCTACCATTTTATGAACATGTTCGCAAACATTTGCAAGTCGGACAGACATGTCAAAAAAATTATTCAATAAATTTTAAGATCACACATCATACTTAATGACACAGATTACACACAGATATGTATAAAAGTGACGTATGAAAAAGGCCGAAATCAGTTGCGAGGGCAGCTTTCGAAGAAAGAGACAAAAGCCGTTTTTTGGAAGTGAAGTGGCAATGTGCAATAACAGGCCGATGCAATCAACAAACATTGCATTACTATAACTGCCCTTTAACAATAAGTTTTTTTTTAAAAGTTTTTGTTTTTGCAACACCCAAATATGCATAACTTTTACAGGGATTTTCGTAATATCTTCGTTTTTTGTAGACTGAACTAAAAAAAAAAAACAGTACAAAAATCAGTACAACGTATAAAAACTGTACATTTGCGTACTGTTTTGGGTGTTGTACATAAAACAGTACAATTAAAAAAAATTAGAACACGTACTGTGAAAAACAGTACGTCTGTCACCCCTATACGCAGGTAATAATTACTACAACGACAAAGCCTATTGAAAGCTGAAACAATCCAACCAATAGCCCCAAACAATCTTCTTTCTGGGATAGAGTCTTTGTGCCTATAAACCATTTCATTATGTTGGAATTTGTTTTAAAGTTATTTGATTGCAATCTTAACCCTCTTACTAAATTTGATTGGAAACGGTCTATATTTGACCAGTTCTCATTAAAATACTTCTCCCGAAAACAGCTTTGAACAACATAATTCCCTTATAAATGTTAGTATTGACATAAAAATTGGCGATAGCTACTGTGTCATGACAAAATGTTGTGCTGGTGGTTCCAAAATTAACCATAGGTATCATCTTAACCCCTTTCCTTAAATCACCTAAGGACAAACAAATTTAATGTAGATACATATCTGAATAATATTCGACACAAAATCTTTTATATGAATCGTAGCCTCAATTGCATAATTTTGTTCTCGCTGGTCCATGATTGCACATGCTCGTAAAACTTTGTTCTTATATACTGTGGTGTACGGTATCATATGGTCGGGCTTGCCAGACTAAACTTTCTTACTTTGTGCATATATTGTCAAAAAGCATAATCGGTGAGATTTATAAGAAGCACTTGTTTTAGGTGACATCGAGACATACATAGAAACATTTTTCTAAAGGTAAAAACAAGCATTCATTTGAAAGATTGTTTCAATTAAAAAGCTTTATTTTTTACTTTTCACTTCAAAATGTGGTTTTTATAAAAAAATGTATTTCTAAATTGTTACAACTCATAACTAGGCCAGTTTTGTTTAAGGCCTGAATACTATACAATCGTATGGTTCAATCACACGAAAATGTGACAGAATTCAATCCGACATAAAATAATGTCTGCAAAATCTGATGTTAATGCCATATGATGGGATCATGTCATATGACTCAGCTACCCTATAAGAAAATGCAACTCCGATCGCATAAAATCTACCATTTTATGAACATGTTCGCAAACATTTGCAAGTCGGACAGACATGTCAAAAAAATTATTCAATAAATTTTAAGATCACACATCATACTTAATGACACAGATTACACACAGATATGTATAAAAGTGACGTATGAAAAAGGCCGAAATCAGTTGCGAGGGCAGCTTTCGAAGAAAGAGACAAAAGCCGTTTTTTGGAAGTAAAGTGGCAATGTGCAATAACAGGCCGATGCAATCAACACAAATTACGTGATCAAAACAAAAATAACAACACACAAACCACGATTAACAAAAACGATAGTTCAACAAACGGGTTCTTTTGTGCAAAAAAGTATTTAGTAATACTGTTTTGCTTTATAATGTTATTTACTTACTTAAATATTATTTACAAGTGTTGTGGTAAACTTAAAAGTTAATTTTTACAACAGTTTTGCAAATAAATCTCAACTAAATAAATTTGTGTTCATTGTATTTCGGCATAAAAGATGGTTCACAGAGAAAATAAAAAAGGGCAGCTTTCTAAAACAGAGACAAATAAAAAACGCAAAATCTTCCGTCTCCTGACATTTCTGTGTAGTAATCTGTGCTTTATGAGCACACACTGTATTTTTGACAAATCGTACGACTTAATAGGACAGTGAATCGCCGGCCGTGTTGCCAAAACTTGGTGACCAAGAATGGCAAAATTTACGGAAAACAATTGCTAAAAAATGGCTAACATTTTTTTTTTTAAATAAAAACACATTTAAATTCAAAAACAAAAGAAAAATTATTAATTAAAAGTTATTTACAATCATATTGTAAATTGAGATCAATTTGTATTTTAAAGGAAAAACAAAAATTCAATATTTTTTTGGAATTAAAAATATTCAAACGTCGATAAATTCGATGTCGTTATTGTTCATCTAATAGGAATCACTTTTACCTAAAACAATTTGAAGGTAAATCATAATCATGACAACATTTACCCAACCTTCCGAGTCCAAAAATTCAAAAAAAAAAAAAAAAATAAAACCAATAAAAAATATTTTATTTTTAAGGTAAAAATATTTACCTAATTGATCAAATCGAATTAACTGTTGCTAAATGTAACCTATTTTTCAAATTACTCTTAGCGATGTTTACTTGTCTAAATACCCTATACTTCAGCATTAGACCATGGAAGTGAGAGCAACTTAAAAGTAAATTCCGAAATTTCTAAAAATTTATTGTTGCCAGAATACACTGCTTTATTTTTTGATGCTTAGAGATGTTTATACCGACTTTCAAAAGTTGTGATTTAAATTAAATGCGTTTTAATTGTTAAAAATGTGTAATATTACTTTAAGCAAATTTTACAAATTTTTATAAGAAAACAAAAACTATTATTTTCAAAGAAAAAAAAAACGAAAAAACATTTCATGGCTAAACAAGTTCGTAAATGGCTAGAAAATACTGGCTAATGGCTACTAATATTTTAATGGCTAAACAAGGTGGAAAATGTCTAAATCTAGCTACTTAATGGTAAATTGGCAACACTGTTCGCCGGCTTAAATGAGAGCGAAAAAATTGTTCTATCTTCATGTTACTTGGAGGCCACACGATCAATTTTTGTCTTTCAATTCCTTTCAATTTGCTCTCACATTTTTTTCACTAACACACTCACACTTTTTAAACTTTTAAAAAAAAAACTTTTATACATACCAACTGAAGAGCAGTAAAGGTCTCCAGGTAGTGATAAAGGGCATTGATTCATGCGTAGACCCAAGTGAGATAAAAACGTTTTTAGAAGAGAAGGGCTTCAAAATAAAAAACGTAATAAATATTAAAAATAGAGAAAAAAATCCTCAGCCCCTATTTCGAGTGGAGTTAGAACCCGGCGACGTTAAGCTTAAAAAAAACGAAACGCATCCTATTTACAGTCTGAAATATATCCTGTATAGGAAAATAACGATAGAGGAGCCGCACAAAAGGAACGGTCCCGTGCAATGTTTAAACTGCCAAGAATTTGGTCACACTAAGGCATACTGCCATTTAACCCCTGTTTGCGTTGTATATGGAGAGTTGCATGGTACAGCTCTCTGCGATAAGTCTAAAAACGACCCCAATGTAAAAAAATGCAGCAACTGTGGTGGTAATCACACTGCCAACTATAGAGGATGCCCTGTATACTCTATAGTCAAGCGCTCGGTTGCACCGAAACCTAATCCCCCTCAAATGCAGGTATCACATCAAGTTAACACTAATGACATTCAAGTGCCGCAGCCTAGTAATAACGGAACATCCTACGCAAACGTCCTAAAATCAAACCATATTCCAATTCAAGGTGATTTGCCAAATAATGATGAGACTCCAGTTTCTAATTTAAGTCGTCTAGAAAAAACCATGGAAACACTAGTGCAAACAGTAACTAACTTTACGAACACAATGGGTAATATGATGCAGGAAATGTTAAGAATGCAATCGATGTTATTGCAGGCTGTACTAAACAAGCCATGAATTGTTTAAAAATTTGTTTTTGGAACGCAAACGGCATTCGCCAACATAAAAATGAACTAGAATACTTTCTTAAAAGTAAACAAATTGATGTAGTGATGGTTTCTGAAACTCATTTGACCTCAAGAAATACGTTTAAAATTAATGGTTATATATTATATGATACCAAGGACCCTCGAGATAGAGCTTGTGGAGGCTCTGCTATTTTGATAAAAGCCCGAATCAAACACTACTTAATGTGTGATTATCGTGAAGATTATCTGCAAGCAACGAACATTTGTGTTGAAGAGCTAAATCGAAACTTAGTACTTTCATCATTATACTCTCCATCTAGATTTTCAATATCAGAAAGCCAATATTATAAATATTTTAAATCATTAGGACCCTGTTTCCTAGCCGCTGGCGATTACAACGCTAAACATACCTTCTGGGGGTCACGGCTCATAACACCAAAGGGTCGTGTTTTGTACAATACAATGTCTTAAATGGATTTAAATGTGGTCGCGAGTGGTCAACCAACTTATTGGCCTACTGATCAGCAAAAAATTCCAGATGTCATCGATTTTGGCGTGGTTAAAAACATCCCCGCAGAAACGATTCATGTTGAAGCTTCTTTAGAATTATCTTCTGATCACACACCTACACTTCTAACTATAGCAAACCCTAATAGAATTGTATCTCCGTGTGGATACTTAGTGACGTCAGCAACACAAATAAATTGGTTAAAATATAAAAAATATCTCAGTACCCACTGCTCTGAAAATATTCCGCTTAGAACACCGGAGAATGTGAATCTTTCTATTGTAAATTTTGACAATTATCTCAAACTAGCTGTTCAACATTCTAGCATAGCCCGCAAAAACATCAAAAATAGTAAAATATATTCTACAGATGTCGAGCGTCTCTTGACTGAAAAAAGGAGAGCTCGAAGGGAGTGGCAATTGCACAGATCCCCTCAACTTAAAAATTTACTAAAAGAGTTTACAAAAAGGCTAAGAAACTTACTGCAGTCTCAAAAAACGGCTTCTCTGGAAAAATATCTTAAGGAACTTGATGCAACTCCTCAATCTGACTACTCATTATGGCGTGCAGCTAGAAATCTAAAAAGACCAGTTATCACTAAACCGCCATTAAGAAACTTAAATGGAAGCTGGGCACGAAATGATATAGAAAAAGGAAATATTTTTGTTAATCATTTGAAAACCGTATTTACCCCTCATACATCTTTCGATACTGCGGTCGAGTTACCACCTGTTGTTGTTAGATCATCTGTTCCACTAAGATTTGAGATAAGAGAAATCGAAAAGGCTATTCATGATTTAAACCCCAAGAAAGCCCCTGGTTTTGATAACATCAGTAACAAAATGCTTTTGGAGCTACCCCGCATAGCAAAGAAAATTATTCTACTAATTTTTAATGCTATTTTACGCCTTGAATACTACCCACAAGAGTGGAAAGTATCTTTAGTTACCATGATACCTAAACCAGGAAAGGATCCCACAAAAGTTGAGTCATATAGACCTATAAGCCTATTGTCTAATATATCAAAGCTATTTGAGAAACTACTAGTGTCAAAATTAACGCCGATTTTAAATGAAAACAGATGTATTCCCAATCATCAATTCGGTTTTAGAAGAAAACACAGCACAATTGAGCAAACTCATCGAATAGTAAATGTCATAAGAAAAGCCTTTGAAGAAAAAAAATATTGCTCTGCACTCTTCATCGATGTGTCTCAAGCTTTTGATAAAGTCTGGCATAAAGGGTTACTACTGAAGATGCAGCAAAACTTACCAGCAAACATACACAAGCTGTTAGAAAGCTACTTAGTCGGGCGTCATTTTATTATTAAAGAAGGCGATTTTTTAAGTTCTCCTCAGCCAATTAACGCCGGAGTCCCACAAGGCAGCATCCTGGGCCCTCTATTATACTTAATTTATACTTCGGACTTGCCAACAAACAGCTACACCCATACCTCAACATTTGCGGACGATACAGCTTTTCTAAGCGTACACGCAACTGTCAAGAAGCATCTCGTTACTTACAGGATCACATATTTGAACTGGAAAGGTGGTTAAAACAATGGAGGATAAAGATCAATGAGCAAAAATGCGCACATATAACATTCACATTGCGTCGGGAAACATGCCCCCCTATTAAAATCAATAATCAAATAATACCCCAGCACTCGCATGTAAAATACCTCGGTATACATCTAGATCGGCGTTTAACGTGGAAATGGCATATAGAAGCTAAATTAACTCAAATGAAACTAAAAGCAATTCAAATAAATTGGCTTATTGGAAGAAATTCTGTTCTCAGCCTCGATTGCAAACTTCTACTTTACAACTCTATCTTAAAGCCAATTTGGTGCTACGGTATTCAGTTATGGGGCACTGCCTCGGCTTCTAACATCGAAAAAATTCAAAGGCGCCAAAATAAACTTCTTCGAATAATCACAGCCGCCCCCTGGTACGTCAAAAACTCAAATATCCACAAGGATCTCAATGTGCCATTAGTAAAAACTATGATAACGAAATATGCAGTAAAATATTTAAAAAGGCTGGAACTGCACCCAAACCCATTAGCACGAAATATTTTAAATTATGGCGGCCACACTCGATTAAGAAGAAGAGACACTGCAGCACTCACCCAATCAGATGAGCGGTAAACACCTACATATGTGAACAGAAACCGTGATGACGAAATCTTTTTTGTCCGGCACTGGCAGGACATAAATCAAATATTAGGTTAAGATTTGATTAATTATTGTTAGTTCATATTTAGTATATGAAGATTCAATAAATAAATACTGAGAAAAAAAAAATCTTTTTAAACTGATCACGAGATTGCTCTCAATTTTAACTATCCATTTGTTTGGCAATTTTACGCTCAATTTAACAGCTGATTAGAAGTTTAGTGAGCAAATTTTTCGTTTGTCAGTATAAATTGTTTTCTTGATGACATCTCGAAAGTAAATTGCTTAAAAATTGCGTGCAGCCTACGTCACAGCTTTCAATTTATGTAAATTTTGACAAACAGTATATGTAAATGCCGGTATTCACTATCCTATTTAGTCGCACAATATGTCAAAAAAATCGTGTGTGCTCATAATGTATGACAGTGTGGCTTAAAAATGAATTGAGTGACAGATTTTTTTGACAGTCTGTCCGACTTGCAAATATTTATGAAAATTTTCATAAAATGATAGATTCTATGCGATCAGAGTTGCATATTCTTGTAAAGTAGCTGAGTCATTTGAGTTTGCATCTTTTTTGTGGGATAGTGTGGCATCGACAGCAGATTTTGCAGACATTTTTTAAAGTCGGATAGAATTCCGTCAGATTTTCGTGTGAATGAATCGTACGATTATGTAGGATAGTGAATACCGGCCTTAAGAGACTATCAACAAAAAGTTGACCGTGTGGCTGCAGTGTTAAGAATATTGACATAAAATTATTTAGTGTGTCAAGACTCAGACTTAAACAAAAGAAACTAAACTTTATAGATTATGTGAAAATCAAACATGTTTTAACCTATTACCTTTTTTAAAACACAGATACATATATGTACTTAAAAAACGTCATTTACATAAAAACAACACCTACATACATACATAAAATAACAAAACACAAATTTTTTTTTATATCCACAGTCAAAATGTTGCCTGATAAAAATAAAACGCAGAAATCTTTTTTTTAGCAAAATCGGTGAATTTTAAATACATAATTTAAAGCAGTTTTTTGTGCAATTGAGTACCTTAGTATACTCTCAACAACTAGTTGTAAAGAGGGTATACTAAGTTTTTATTAGTCTACATTCACACGTTTCATCTTTTGATGCTCAACTCTTGTGGTTTGAGGAGAGGGAAGCAAGAAGAAAAGGGGTTGGTTCGGAGATGCCTGTACTTGGGCAGTACGCTTTGTGTTATCATTCGTAGGTATATACACAACAATGGCTGAATGTAAATTTTTTTCTTTTCTTTTTCTCTTTGGTTCGCTTTGAATTAAAGTGTTATTGTTTAAAAGCAAACAAAGTTGAAACAGGTTGCTGCGTGTGAACGTAATGGCATCTTCAAAAGGGAATTTAAAAGAAGTTGAGCATCAAAAGATGAAACGTGTAAATTGAGACTTACGTATGAAGTGTTTTTTATATTCATATTAGACCCCATAAAGTATACATATTCTGTACAGATGTTCAGTAACTTTAGTGAGAAGTTCTCGCATCGAAAACATGTGAAACAAAATATTCAATCGTTTCTTGAAAAGTGGGAAAAAAGTATGTTAGTACTTCATGTCGGAAACTATAAAAAAACAAAAAAAAAAATACGTCGTTACGTTATAAATGTCATAATATTTTAATCGAAGCCGTTATGAAATTGCAGATGATGAGAGCTTTAGTCAAACATATCGTTGACGGCGACTTAAATTTATAAAAACTGAAAAATTTTCAACGAAGGCGTCGAAAATACAACCGTAGGCTAATTTAAAGTGCGACTATGTGGTTGGTTGTTTAAAAAATAGCTTTGGAAACATTCGTATATTTTTCAAAAATGTTAAAAGCAAAATAATTAAACAATGAAAAAATCTGACAAAAAAAAAATACTTAACTTTTCGTTGTTATTATTCATTGCATTTAGCATTTCTTATATATTTTTTAGTGTTAACATTTTTTCTCACTCCGTTTTTATGCGGAGTTTATTTGACTGTTCAAAGCGGGAACTTTCGATAAAAATTTTACAGACACAGTTTTTCTGTAAATTGGCGAGTAATTTTTTCACGTGACAGCAATTACCCGAAAAAATTTTACAGGCGCAGTTAAGTGATAAATCAGTTGCTTGTTTTAATTTATGGCATTTTGTTTCTTTTCGCACATTTCAATGTAAAAGTTTCTAGACGCGGGAGTTACAGAACATGGACACTGGTCTAAAACGTAAGCTAAGATGTACCTATGACCAGTGATGTTATAGACTTTTTTGAAAAGTACCTACGTAACGAGACAAAAAAATCCCCATTTTTCCCTAAGCGCTCAAAAAACTGTCCCTACAAAAATCCTTACAACTTTGAAATAATAATATATCAATGAAAATAAAACCGTTGGGTTAATTAATATACATTTTATGTAAAGTTGTTATATGCATATCACATACACATACCATTAAATCAGTTCTTATTATAAACCAAAAATTAAATAATCAAAAATAAAAATAAAAAACAAAAAAAAGTAAGTGATATAGACTTTGTATTTTATACTTTTGAATTTTGTTTGGATCGATTTAGAATCACTTTCTGAATCGATCTTACGATGTCCGTCCGGCTGGCTGTCCATGGTAGCCTTGTTCGCAAGGCGAATTCATTTTTCAGGTGGTGTTGAAAGCAGAGCTGTGCTACTTTTTGTTCTTACTTGGAGAGTGGAATGTCGAAAGTTGCTTGTGTTTTTGGCATATCGACAAACGAAAGCAACAAAAAAAATACAACTTTGTTCTCGCTGGTCCATGATTGCCCATGCTCGTAAAACTTTGTTCTTATATACTGTGTTGTAGGGTATCATATGGTCGGGCTTAACAGACTAAACGTTCTTCCTTTTTGCATATGTGTTTGTGGCATATATTGTCAAAAAGCAAAATCGGTGAGTTTTATAATGGTGTTTTCGTTTATACAAAAATGTCCACCTTGTTAAAAGGTACATGTATAAAATGTCTTGCCGGCACTGTAATAATGTATTTTTTTATTTGACGAGAACAAAATACAAAATTGGACCGACCTGTTTTTAACAGCGGACAAAAAAAAATATGTACATAAATTAAAAAGTTTGTTCTTCGAAATATAAAAAAAATATACATAAACCCAAAATTTGTTAATAGATTGATATTAAATAAATAAATAAATGAATGACGAAATTCCAATTTCTTGAGTTTGTTCAAGGCGAATTCATTTTTCAGGTGGCGTTGAAAGCACAGCTGTGCTACCTTTTATTCTTACTTAGATGAAGAAATATCAAAAGTGGCTTGCGTTCTTGACATATCGATCAACGAAAGCAACAAAAAAATACATTATTGTGTTTTTGGTATTGTTACTTGTTGTAGTATTGACACCACCGTATACATGAATTCGCCTTGCGTTTGTTTTTTATAAAATACCCTGCAAGAAGACTAGTTTTGACCACTATATTGGATAAAGTTTCTATTAGTTAATTAAGAGTAAAATGAAAAAACTAACCGAAACTTGTGTATAAGAGATTTTGCCTCTCTTTCTAACTAATTAATTCCACTCGACTACGGAACATATATCTGTACTGCTTACTACTATGCTTTATATTAGTTAGTAATCGCGTAAATAATGGTTAACACTAACTAGTTAGTCATAACGTAAATAGCGGTTAGCACTAACTAATTATTCATAGCGTAAAAATTGGTTAGTACTAACCTTTATAAAATAATGTTTTTGTTTATTAAAAGATTTTGTTTGTTGTGCTTAATTCCCTTTTTTAATAATTGATAAAAATACTGAAATTTATTGTTGGAGGATAAGCTGTTCCTATGCGCATTTCACTGGTTGCTTAGGCCAGATCGTCAGGAAACGTTCTCCTAAATAATTTTAGAAAAGCCAAAGCTATCAGCAAACAAAACTACAGAAGGAATGAGAATTACCTACAATACCCTCAAAAAGTTTCATTTGCAACGATATCAAAGCTTAAACAAAATACCAAACAATAAAACAGTGATGAGCAACCAGTGAAATGCGTATAGGAACAGCTTATCCTCCAACAATAAAGTTCACTATTTTTATCAATTATTAAAAAAGGGAATTAAGCACAACAAACAAAATCTTTTAATAAATATTTGTATTCCCAAAAACAACTTTGATAAAAAATTTTTGCAAGTGCACGTGCATAAAAAACTGAACGGACAAATTGTTTTTATTTTGTTTTCTTACGAAAACAATAAAAGTACTTTGTTTTTGTTTTTAATATGTTTTTTCTTTACCCACTTACAGCTACAATTAATGTTGGGAGAATTCTAACTAATTGTAGTGGGAAATGTAAGTAAAGATAAAAACTCATCACTGTTTTATTGTTTGGTATTTTGTTTAAGCTTTGATATCGTTGCAAATGAAACTTTTTGAGGGTATTGTAGGTAATTCTCATTCCTTCTGTAGTTTTGTTTGCTGATAGCTTTGGCTTTTCTAAAATTATTTAGGAGAACGTTTCCTGACGATCTGGCCTAAGCAACCAGTGAAATGCGCATGGGAACAGCTTATCCTCCAACAATAAATTTCAGTATTTTTATCAATAATTAAAAAAGGGAATTAAGCACAACAAACAAAATCTTTTAATAAATATTTGTATTCCCAAAAACAACTTTGATAATAAAAAAAAAAAGTTTTTGTTTATTTTAGTTTTAAAATAGTTTTTATTAAAAAAAATATAATCCAGCAGGCTTCATTAAAGTATATAATAGGTGTGGGTGCGGGACCATGTAACGTCATTTCCTTGGTTGCTCTATAACGTTCCTTCCTCACATGGGTCTGGATTTCGTTTTGGGATCTTATTTATAAAAGTTCTTTTGTAATGGAGGTAAACGTACTCATTACCAATTAATTTCTCGTAGATCATAGAAAGAAATATTATTTTGTTAAAAACTTGCGACTAAAAAGCCGAATACATACATGCATACATACTTGAAAAGTCATCAGGATTTTAAATATTTGGTATAATTTGCTCCTTAATTATCACCACCAAATCTTTAACGAGTATCCCGGCCAAAGCAACCACCCGAATGACCGCTACCTGTTGGAAGACCACTTCTTTTAAGACGACTGTTTCGTATTTCCAGAAAATTAAACACCACGTTTTCTGGAGCCGCCATCAGTACGCCCTCCTTACCTATGCAACGTAGTTGCAAAGGAGATAATCAAATTAATTTTTTAACTTAACATGGCAAATAACGTTTGTAATATTTAATTTAAACCACAGAACTAAAATTTAAACAATTAAATTTTTTTACAAGAATCGACAGGCCACGCGTATGAAAAAAATTATATTAAAAAATTGGCATTATTTGTGTTGTGTTATTTGTTAGAGTGGAGCAACGAATGTAAAATTGTTGCAAGTGTGTTAGTAAATTGTTTTTTTTTTTAGTTTTGGTTATGCATTTCTTGTAGGGTATGTAAACAAGAAAATATCTTTGCCAGATTGCTGATTTATTAACACCAAGTTTTTCAGATTTCTTGATATGACGTCTTTTTTCAAAAACAATTTAATAAAACCGAATCAACTTAAATTTTATATCACTGACAACCTATCATTAACAATATAACGCTTTCTTATGTTTTTACTATTAAACAATAGAAAAAATAACTATTAAAGTTTTAAATTTTTACTGTCCTGATTAGAGGCGATTCTTTCCCAACTTGGTCTGGTAACCCTATATATAAACAGAAGCCATCTTTTTACAGGGCATTATCAACACCGTCGATTTATACGAGGCGCAAAGTGCAATGCCTTATGCCATTAGTGAGGGTGCATTTTTTAGAATAAAACAAGCCACTCTTTTAGAGAGCGAATCATTTTTAAGAAACGAACACCAAATTTCATTTTTATAAATAAAATGTCACTTTTTTTGTAGAAAAGAAAACACCATAAGAAACACTTGTTTTAGGTGACATCGAAACATACATAGATTTTTTTAAAGTTAAAAACAAGCATTCATTTGAAAGATTGTTTCAATTAATAGGCTTTGTTTTTACTTTTCACTTCAAAATGTGGTTTTTATAAAAAAAATTATTTCTGAATTATTACAACTCATAACTAGGCAATCGTATGGTTCAGTCACACGAAAATCTGACAGAATTCAATCGGACAGAAAATAATGTCTGCAAAATCTTATGTTAATGCCATATGATAGGATCATATCATATGACTCAGCTACTCCATAAAATCTACTATTTTATGAAAATGTTTAAATGTTTTAAAATCACTTTGTGAGCACACACTGTATTTTTGACAAATCGTTCGACTTAATAGCATAGTGAATCGCCGGCAGTGTTGCCTAAACTTTGTGAAATTTACGGAAAACAATTGCTAAAAATGGCTAACATTTTTTCTAAATAAAAAACACACTTAAATCCAATAACAAAAGAAATTTTTTTTTTCAATATTTATTTATTGAATCTTCATATATTAAATATAAACTAACAATAATTAATCAAATCTTATCCTAATATTTGCTTTATGTCCTGCCAGTGCCAGACAAAAAAGATTTAGTCATCACGGTTTCTGTTCACATGTGTAGGTGTTTATCACTCATCTGATTGGGTGAGTGCTGCAGTGTCCTTTCTTCTTAAGCGAGTATGGCCGCCATAATTTAAAATATTTCTAGATAATGGATTTGGCTGCAGTTCCAGCCTTTTTAAATATTTTACTACATATTTCGTTATAGTTTTTACTAATGGCACATTGAGATCCTTGTGGATATTTGAGTTTTTGACGTACCAGAGGGCGGCTGTGATTATTCGAAGAAGTTTATTTTGGCGCCTTTGAATTTTTTCAATGTTAGAAGCCGAGGCAGTGCCCCATGACTGAACACCGTAGCACCAAATTGGCTTTAAGATAGAGTTGTGAACTAGAAGTGTACAATCGAGACTAATAACAGAATTTCTTCCAATAAGCCAATTAATTTGAATTGCTTTTAGTTTCATTTGAGTGAATTTAGCTTCTTTATGCCATTTCCACGTTAAACGCCGATCTAGATGTATACCGAGGTATTTTACATGCGAGTGTTGGGGTATTATTGGATTATTTATTTTAATAGGGGGGCATGTTTTCCGACGCAGGTGGTTTAACCACCTTTCTAGTTCAAATATATGATCCTGTATGTAACGAGATGCTTCTTGACAATTTGCTTGTACGCTTAGAAAAGCTGTGTCGTCCGCAAATGTTGAGGTATGGGTGTAGCTTTTTGTTGGCAAGTCCGAAGTATAAATTAAGTATAATAGAGGGCGCAGGATGCTGCCTTGTGGGACTTCAGCGTTAATTGGCTGTGGAGAACTTAAAAATTCGCCTTCTTTAATAATAAATTGACGACCGACTAAGTAGCTTTCTAACAGCTTGTGTATGTTTGCTGGTAAGTTTTGCTGCAATTTCAGTAGTAAACCTTTACTTGGTAAAATTGAACAATTTTCAATACATTTTGTTTTTTGAATGTCGATATTTTAAGAGTCAATTTAAAAAATAGAAAACTTAGTTTGACCCCCATTATTATAAATGTTTTACAACAAAAACCATTTCTTGATATTAAATGTTAATGAAAATCTATGCGCTAAGTTTTGCTTGTCACTGTACTTTAAAATTCTCTCGCAATACATATGCAAAACATTTTTGAACACCAATGCTCTAAAGTGAGAAATATTTTTGAGAATTTTCATATATCAATATCGTGCTAGGAACACAACTCGGACGAATTTCGCCCAACACGATGAATTTTTCAGTAAAAATTCGCTGAGTAAATTCGTCGTATGAAGCACAATAACGACGAATAACAAACAGGTTCTATAATTGAGAAAGTTCATTGCTGTTTGTGCAAAGGAAGAGAAATAGTGTACCATATAAAAAATAATGCTTAAAAATTAAAACATAATCAAAAACACAACTAAAAACTATTTTTATAGCAAGGTACTTTGTATATTTATTTTAAATGTTATACAATAAAAAAAAACAATTATTAAAGTAAAAAGTAACTTTATTTACTAAATTACGTCTAAACTAAAACCAAACATGGTCACCTCGTACTTATTTGTTCGTCGTTCGCCGGTGTATGAAATAGAAATAAATCTATTGCAAATACGCCGCGTATGACGAATTTCGCCGGACGCTATTATTGAATGTATTTTCATATACACCAATATGTTTTATTTTTGGCGACGAATATTCGCGGCCAAAAATTCGTCGTTCGTCCCAGTTGTGTTCCTAGCATCAGTCAATGGCCTCTTGGGTAGCTTGTTTAAAGTTTTTTAATTTTTCTTCATAAGTTAATCCATATCCTTTATATGGTTTAATGTAAAGCCCTTTACCCATTGCTATGGCTTCCATGCTTTTATTGTGTCTGCTCGCTTCATCAAGTTGGACTTAAGCATTCTTTGCTGCATTAACTGATTTTGCTATGTTAGCACATCCACTCGATAGGGTACCAATTACACCTAAAGCTGTTAATATTGGTATTAATGGTAAAACACTACCAACTTTTGGAACACTTATTACGCGTGGTATTACAATTTTAGATTTCCTTCCCCTTAGGGCTTTGTTAATGGTTTTACGTGCAATCTTGATAGCAGCGTTAAGATCTGTTGATTTTTCTTTTTTTAACAATTTTGCTGTCGATTTTAGCGTTGAATTAAACAGTTTTCTTCCATTAACATTATTCGATATTGATTGTCTATTAATTTTGTTTTGCTTAGCCATCCACATACCGAGCTTAGTTTTTGCTTTCATTGTGTTAGTAAGCAAATATGCATACAATTTTTCTGGCAGACTGCTATTATTTAAAAGTACTCGTTCCGAAGCTCTGTTCTCAAGAATTTTATCAGCTGGATGTCTAATATTTATATCTTTACTTTTTGAATAAGCAATATCGTGTTCTTTACATGCAGCGTCCAATAGATTTATTCCTTTATCACCTCGTTCTAAACGTTTTTGTAATTTCGTTCCAGGACCGCAATATTGATAACCAGCAAGATGTAGCTCAAAAGAAAGTGAATTTATCAACTTATTGACTAAACCTCTTCCTCTGACAGTTTTATTGTAATTTACCTTGTATTTATAGAGTATCACAATTTTATTTTATTCTATAAGAAAAACATAATATTTAATTATTTTATTCAGTTATAAAGATGCGCTTAATAAAACAACATAAAAATATTTTTGTTCGTAATACGGATTCTTCAACGAATATAAATTTTAAAACTAGACATAGTTCTATAAAACCAAATTCTATTCGTGCGCTTATTGTATGTCCTTCAAATTGTGGAAAGAATAACGTTATGATAAGCTTACTAGAAAGTCCTAATGGACTAAAATTTGAAAACATCTATTTATACTCAAAATCACTATTTCAGCCAAAGTATGAATATTTAAGAAAATTATTATCACCAATTAAAGGAATGGGTTATTACACGTTTTCAAATAATAATTCTATATTACCTCCTGATAAAGCAGTGTCCTTTCTTCTTAAGTGAGTATGGCCGCCATAATTTAAAATATTTCTAGCTAATGGATTTGGCTGCAGTTCCAGCCTTTTTAAATATTTTACTACATATTTCGTTATAGTTTTTACTAATGGCACATTGAGATCCTTGTGGATATTTGAGTTTTTGACGTACCAGAGGGCGGCTGTGATTATTCGAAGAAGTTTATTTTGGCGCCTTTGAATTTTTTCAATGTTAGAAGCCGAGGCAGTGCCCCATGACTGAACACCGTAGCACCAAATTGGCTTTAAGATAGAGTTGTGAACTAGAAGTGTACAATCGAGACTAATAACAGAATTTCTTCCAATAAGCCAATTAATTTGAATTGCTTTTAGTTTCATTTGAGTGAATTTAGCTTCTTTATGCCATTTCCACGTTAAACGCCGATCTAGATGTATACCGAGGTATTTTACATGCGAGTGTTGGGGTATTATTGGATTATTTATTTTAATAGGGGGGCATGTTTTCCGACGCAGGTGGTTTAACCACCTTTCTAGTTCAAATATATGATCCTGTAAGTAACGAGATGCTTCTTGACAATTTGCTTGTACGCTTAGAAAAGCTGTGTCGTCCGCAAATGTTGAGGTATGGGTGTAGCTTTTTGTTGGCAAGTCCGACAAGTGGGACTTCAGCGTTAATTGGCTGTGGAGAACTTAAAAATTCGCCTTCTTTAATAATAAATTGACGACCGACTAAGTAGCTTTCTAACAGCTTGTGTATGTTTGCTGGTAAGTTTTGCTGCAATTTCAGTAGTAAACCTTTACTTGGTAAAATTGAACAATTTTCAATACATTTTGTTTTTTGAATGTCGATATTTTAAGAGTCAATTTAAAAAATAGAAAACTTAGTTTGACCCCCATTATTATAAATGTTTTACAACAAAAACCATTTCTTGATATTAAATGTTAATGAAAATCTATGCGCTAAGTTTTGCTTGTCACTGTACTTTAAAATTCTCTCGCAATACATATGCAAAACATTTTTGAACACCAATGCTCTAAAGTGAGAAATATTTTTGAGAATTTTCATATATCAATATCGTGCTAGGAACACAACTCGGACGAATTTCGCCCAACACGATGAATTTTTCAGTAAAAATTCGCTGAGTAAATTCGTCGTATGAAGCACAATAACGACGAATAACAAACAGGTTCTATAATTGAGAAAGTTCATTGCTGTTTGTGCAAAGGAAGAGAAATAGTGTACCATATAAAAAATAATGCTTAAAAATTAAAACATAATCAAAAACACAACTAAAAACTATTTTTATAGCAAGGTACTTTGTATATTTATTTTAAATGTTATACAATAAAAAAAAAACAATTATTAAAGTAAAAAGTAACTTTATTTACTAAATTACGTCTAAACTAAAACCAAACATGGTCACCTCGTACTTATTTGTTCGTCGTTCGCCGGTGTATGAAATAGAAATAAATCTATTGCAAATACGCCGCGTATGACGAATTTCGCCGGACGCTATTATTGAATGTATTTTCATATACACCAATATGTTTTATTTTTGGCGACGAATATTCGCGGCCAAAAATTCGTCGTTCGTCCCAGTTGTGTTCCTAGCATCAGTCAATGGCCTCTTGGGTAGCTTGTTTAAAGTTTTTTAATTTTTCTTCATAAGTTAATCCATATCCTTTATATGGTTTAATGTAAAGCCCTTTACCCATTGCTATGGCTTCCATGCTTTTATTGTGTCTGCTCGCTTCATCAAGTTGGACTTAAGCATTCTTTGCTGCATTAACTGATTTTGCTATGTTAGCACATCCACTCGATAGGGTACCAATTACACCTAAAGCTGTTAATATTGGTATTAATGGTAAAACACTACCAACTTTTGGAACACTTATTACGCGTGGTATTACAATTTTAGATTTCCTTCCCCTTAGGGCTTTGTTAATGGTTTTACGTGCAATCTTGATAGCAGCGTTAAGATCTGTTGATTTTTCTTTTTTTAACAATTTTGCTGTCGATTTTAGCGTTGAATTAAACAGTTTTCTTCCATTAACATTATTCGATATTGATTGTCTATTAATTTTGTTTTGCTTAGCCATCCACATACCGAGTTTAGTTTTTGCTTTCATTGTGTTAGTAAGCAAATATGCATACAATTTTTCTGGCAGACTGCTATTATTTGAAAGTACTCGTTCCGAAGCTCTGTTCTCAAGAATTTTATCAGCTGGATGTCTAATATTTATATCTTTACTTTTTGAATAAGCAATATCGTGTTCTTTACATGCAGCGTCCAATAGATTTATTCCTTTATCACCTCGTTCTAAACGTTTTTGTAATTTCGTTCCAGGACCGCAATATTGATAACCAGCAAGATGTAGCTCAAAAGAAAGTGAATTTATCAACTTATTGACTAAACCTCTTCCTCTGACAGTTTTATTGTAATTTACCTTGTATTTATAGAGTATCACAATTTTATTTTATTCTGTAAGAAAAACATAATATTTAATTATTTTATTCAGTTATAAAGATGCGCTTAATAAAACAACATAAAAATATTTTTGTTCGTAATACGGGTTCTTCAACGAATATAAATTTTAAAACTAGACATAGTTCTATAAAACCAAATTCTATTCGTGCGCTTATTGTATGTCCTTCAAATTGTGGAAAGAATAACGTTATGATAAGCTTACTAGAAAGTCCTAATGGACTAAAATTTGAAAACATCTATTTATACTCAAAATCACTATTTCAGCCAAAGTATGAATATTTAAGAAAATTATTATCACCAATTAAAGGAATGGGTTATTACACGTTTTCAAATAATAATTCTATATTACCTCCTGATAAAGCACAAAACAATTCAGTTATGATATTCGATGATGTTGCATGTATAAAGGCGAATGTTTTTGTTAGTTAAAAATTAAATAGTAATTTGTCGAGAGTATTCTAAATATTAAATATATTTTTATGTAGTATTATCTCTAGAGATATTTTGAACGAATTTAAAAAGGCAAAGTTAAGTGCTTGAAGTACCCTAAAATTTATGTTGTAAAGGGTTTTATACGTCACGATTTATTAATCACCTTTAATTAGTCCGCATGCTTGACATTAATGTACTCCAAATAAAAATTAACTTCTCTCGAAGTAGTTCTAAAGAGACAACAAATAAAAATTAAACTTAAAGTCGCTGCCGAAAATGAATCATTGGGTGAAATATTAGCCCGTTGTGTTGCCGAGGACGGAATGCCTGTAAAGGCACTAAGAAATCTTAATATGATCTGGCATATCTTCATGCTTAAAACTACAACATTCCGGCGGAATCAACGATATTGAACAAATTCATCAGTTTTTTTTATTAAAACACCAAGAGCTAAAAAACTAAATTTAAGAAATCAAACAATGTCATTGAAGGTCTGAAATTGTGGTTGACGAATAGACAAATATTTCATACAAAAAGCATGTTCATATTACTATTCGTCTTTCTAATACTTTCAAAATAATTTAATATATATAATCCTGACTAAAAGATTTTTTTTGCAACTTTCAAAAATATGGTTGAAGCCTACTGATTCATATAAACATGCTTAACTCCCAACAAATTAAAACTCATTTAAAATAAATTTGGTAGAAACTTGTAAACCGTTTTAAGGCCCATAGGTTAGGCTACGGAAATTTGTATTTAAATTAATTAAATTCCTATAATTTTTTATTAGCTTTTGGAAAACGTTTGTCTAGATCAAACATCATTTAATAGTTTTTAAATTACATTATACAATTATCTTCTTACAAAAAAAGCTTAGTAAATAAATAGAAATTGTTAAAAAAAGTTTTAAGTTTGATCAATTTACTGGCAATACTTTATTTGGATTTTATCAACAAATATTTGTTAGGTCTGAACATATCTGAAGTCATATCTACATATGTATTTTGTTGGTTACGCGCCTTTTTGAATTGTTTTGTTTTTATTCAAATTAACGTTTTATTACAAAAACTTATTTGGTTTTAGTGTTTTTATGTATTCGAATTAAAACCGGTTAACCGGTTATTTTAAAATATTACTTTTCGTAATATTCGAAAACTGGTTATTGAAAACAGTCGAATAATCGATCTCCCTAGTAGACATAATAATGTAGATTCATTATACTTATGTCAAACATATACAAGAATTTCAAAACTCTTAATAAGAGATAATGCTAATATGATTATTATGTTTAAACAAGATAAAATGAATATAAAACATATATATGCTGATCATGTTGGTAGCGATATGAGTTACGAAAAGTTTTATGAAATTTGTAGAGAATGTTGGAAAGATAAATATGGATTTTTGGTTATAAGTAAAGATGATGACTTAAATGATGGGAGATATAGAAAGCAGTTTGGTTATCTTATAACATTATAAATTATAGAATATATTACATACGAGTATTAGTATATCATCAACCTTTAAAGATATTACAACAACAACAACTGTTAATATATATTTTATTCTTGCCTAATTGTTTACTTATAAGTCTGTTGAACCTCTGCTTATATTTTGCTTAGGTTGAGTTCTTTGAATTTGCACATTTTGTTTGGTGCTTATAATTGAAACCTAAAACTTATTATTTTTTGTTCGGTAGTTTATTTATAATTGCAACTTAATACATATTTTTTGATTTGTTTATTAATGTGACTTTAACTAAATTTGCTTACTCACAAATCTAAAAGTTTCATTGACTTTAAACTTAAGGTTTATTAACTTCGCAGTTGTTGTTTATATGATAATTAGTAGATTCGGCAGAAAAATGGTTTGTTTAATGATGAACCATGTTAATCAAAACACCCGGTGTTTAATGATGACTCATTATAAACACAGCACCCTGTAAAATAGTAACGGTCCTTAAATTGTTATTTACTTTTTCACATTTGTCATTGCACTATTTTTCTATGTACTGAAACTTAGCTTGTAAGATCATTTTTAAAACATTAAAAACTCACTCTAGTTTCGATCGTTAAAGTGCAAACATCAAACAACAAAAAAGTAGAAAAAATTGTGACCCAACAAAACAAACAAAAAACCTTGCAAACAAAAAAAACAGTGTTATACAAAATTAAATAAACAAAATATAAATAAAAAATACAAAAACTAAAATTAACACAAAGAGTTTTATTTAAAATAAATTAAAAGTGAACCGTGTTTAACTTGAGGTGCAAAAAGAATTTAAAGTTCATCCCTCAACATTTGGTCCAAACGAACCGGATAATATTTACAAAAAATAAAACGACAATTACCTACCGTGTGTGTAAATTTTATTTTACAAAAAATTGTGTTTGTGACTCTTAATTTTATTTTACAAAAACATTTAAAAAAGTGTAGTGAACAATAACTTAAAAAACAAAACTAAAGTTTTTATTAAAAAAATTAAAAAATAAAAATTAATTAAATTAAAAGTGGTTCAAAAAACAAATTTGCAAAGTTTAATAGTGAACAAGCTAACGGGACCCAAATTCTTTGGCGCAGTAGCAGCAAGTTCAACAGCATTACGAGCAGACTCAGCAACAACAAAAACAACAGAAGAAGTAATCAACAAGCAGTGACACAGAAAAGAAAAAAAGACCCAACAACAACAAGTAAGTCAAAGTATACAATACAACAAACAACAAGAAATAAATTCTCTTGCTTGTTGTGTTACTCTTAATATTTCTTTACGCTGCATTTTTTAAGAACGAAGAGAACCAACAGGGTCACCACCCCCATCACATTTTAAACAAATACCGGGGAAACAAATCGCTTTGTGGGACTCTAATTATTTTTAAAAATAATATAATTTTTTCGATACTTGTTGTTGTTTAATCGCTAGCAGGTACTTTTTTGACCCAATTTAAAATAGTTTTTTCACGATTCTGGTTAATTCAAAAAAAATTAATAATGGCACTCGATAAATTTGTTAATTGTACAAATGACCTTTTAGATTTTGAAAGCGAGTATTCAGAATCAAAGGCAGGTGAGGACATTCATAGTTTAGAAGTTCTTCGTGTAGAACTAGACTCACTTTGGCAGCAAATCAAAAGGGCTTATGAAGAGTGTAGGGACAAGAAACCGGAATCGGGCGAACAACCGATAGACAGGCAGAAACTTCGCGATCGGTACAAAAAGGCCCTGGGTGCATACAAAACTTGTTTGGCCTCACTTAACGCGGAAATTCTGGCGCTTTCTGCCCCAATTGATGACACGAGTAAGCACGAGCGTTTTTCGTCTGCCGAAACCCCAATTTTTGGAAACAACGACGTTTCGTCTATTCGGCTGCCACCTTGCGACATAGATACGTTTTCAGGTGATTTTGTGACATGGCCAACCTTCCGCGACCTTTTTACTGCCCTATATTTAAATAATTCGCGACTTAGTAAAATTGAAAAATTATTTCATTTGCTTCAAAAAACTGGAGGAGACGCTAGGAACATAGTTTCAAATGCCCCATTAACCAACGAAGGCTTCGATATAGCCTGGAAAAATCTTGTTCTTCAATACGAGAACAATCGGATTCAGGTCAACGAACAGTTGAAAATTTTATTTGACCTTCCGAAAGTTACCGAAGATTCAGGCCAATCTATTCAGACACTACAACGAATCGTTAATGGCTGCCTTCAAGCTTTAAATGCTTTAAGGGTAGAAACTGGCACTTGGGACCCTTTTCTTGTATATCTTTGCTCGACCAAGCTCCCCCGAACACTTTTGAAGGAATTTGAAAACTCTCTTCAAGAAATAACAAAGGTTCCGTCGTGGGAACAATTTAACACTTTTTTGACTCACCACTCTAAGACTTTAGAGTCAATAGCGGCCATCACCAAACCCAAACCCTGTCAACAAAAAAGGGAATGTTCTAAGCCGTTCACTAAACAAAAACAGGTTCACAGTTTTCAAACAAACGCGACTCAAACCAATAACGAGTCGAAAACTCAGAAACGTTTTCCATCAAAGGGGGGACAAAAAGACTCTACACACAATTGCCAACATTGTAAAGAGCCCCACCCATTACGATCCTGCCCTTACTTTTTGGAAAAGAATGTGAATGACCGAATTCACATAGTAAAAGTCACAAATTCATGTTTTAATTGTTTATCAATAAATCATGGTGTCAAGGACTGCTCAAGCAAATATAGTTGTAGGCTGTGCAAACAAAAACATAACACTTTGTTGCACAAGGCAACGGTGGCCCAGCCTATAAGTTTACCACCAAACAACGCTGACGAGCAAGCTAGTACAAGTGCTGCAGCGCAAGCCCAATATATACAGTCCACTTCCAGATCAGGTATTCCTAACCTGACTTCCTTGACCCTGCGGGGAAGCAATCAGTCCTCGACACAACTGGTAGACAAAGAAACTTTGTTATTTACTGCAATAGTACAAATCGAAACTAGAGGCGCAAGATACCAGGCAAGAGCAATCATCGACCCTGGATCCCAATCCACGTTTATATCGGACAAGTTGAAAAACCGATTAAACTTACCCACAAAACGTAATATAGTACACGTTTCCGGCTTGAGTCAGACAGTTTCTGAAACTTCGACCAAAGCCTGTTTGTTTAACCTTTGCTCCAGGGTGGATACATCGTTTAAGTTAGAGGTATGGGCACCAGTTTTGAAGACCCTTCCATCCAATTTACCGCCCCAAACGTTAAACGCAGAACAATTCGCAGAGGCTGCAAAACTAGAACTTGCAGACCCACACTTTCATCAAAGTCGACCCATCGACCTACTAATAGGCCTCGACTTAGGCCCCTCAATATATAGTATGGAAACACCGATGCGGTCCATTGGATCCCTTTTGGCACAAAAAACAGTATTTGGCTGGATTGTGGGGGGACCAATTTGTACAGCACCATCACCTAGAAAAACGATATCGTTACTAAACACATCGTCCCTGGACCGAATCCTCTCACGCTTTTGGGAGGTGGAGGAGACCCCAAAAAAGGTTTTGAGGTCAGAAGACGACACGCACTGTGAAAATCACTACAAGTCTACAACCCGTAGAAGTGATTCGGGTAGATATATTGTTACCCTACCCTTTAAAAATGGCGAAGAAATAGGCGTATCTAGAAATATTGCCATGGCCCAATTTTTGAGAATGGAGCGCATGCTTAGCCAAAAACCAGAACTTAAGACACAATACGACCAAGTTATTGTAGAATACCTCGAGCTAGGACATATGAGGAAAATATCTCCCCTGGAAATTAGTAAATACCCAAATTATTACCTGCCGCATCACGCAGTAATAAAACCCGAAAAGTTGACTTCGAAGATTAGAGTAGTTTTCAACGCATCGAGCCCGTCTTCAAATAAGAGAAGTTTGAATGACATTTTGTATCCAGGACCCATACTTCAACAAGACTTAGTGCTCATAATATTGAAGTGGAGATTCTTCCGTTTTGTGTACAACGCAGATGTCACAAAAATGTATCGCCAGATACTCATTGACCCTACGCAAACAAAATATCAAAGGATATTGTTTAGAAAATCCGAGACTGATCCTATTGAGGATTACGAACTCCTCACAGTGACGTTTGGAGTTAATTGCGCGCCCTTTCTTGCCATAAGAACCCTTCTTCAACTAGCCGAAGATATCGGGACAACTCACCCCCTGGCGTCAAACATCTTACAACACAACATGTACGTAGATGACGTCTTAGCTGGTGGCCACACATTAAACGATGCCATCAAATCACGAAAAGAACTTACAACTGTTCTTAAATCTGCCGGTTTCGATCTGATGAAATGGACCTCAAATGATCCACGAGTTATTCAAGATTTGCCAAATGAGACCCTACTACCGCTCGACTGGTTAAACTTATCCGAGAACGCCGGAACCAAGACACTCGGGATAAAATGGAACATTTCCTCAGACTCTTTTACATTCACTGCCCCAGGTGTTGAATTGAAAGAAAATTACACAAAAAGGGAAGTTCTATCTACAATTGCCAAATTCTTTGACCCTTGCGGATGGATAGCTCCAGTAATTGTTGATGCCAAATTAATCATGCAACAGATTTGGTTAGATAAAGTCTACTGGGATGACAACCTAAAACCCTTGACTTGCCTCAAAGGGCAGAAATTCGTCAAAAACTGCCCTGCAATAAATGCCCTGAAAATTCCTCGTTGGATCCAGTACAGCCCTAATTTAAATGTGGAAATACATGGTTTTAGCGACGCCTCAGAAAAGGCTTATTCTGCGACTCTTTTCGTCCGAATACAGTCTGAAAATTCTATATTTACATATTTACTGGCCTCTAAGACTCGTGTTGCTCCGATTAAACAAATATCGCTACCACGTTTGGAGCTTTGTGGATCCGTTTTACTGGCAAATTTAGCCTCAGGAATTCTGCCAAATCTTCAAGCTACGCAAATCGACACATATTTTTGGACCGACTCAACAATAGTACTGGCCTGGTTAAAGAAGCCCCCCTGCACGTGGAACACTTTCGTTGGAAATCGTGTCTCAGAAATTGTAGATAAAGTCGGCAATAGCCATTGGCAACATGTCGAATCAAAAGAAAACCCCGCAGATATAGCCAGCCGGGGATGTACGCCCCAAGAATTAGAAACCCACAACTTGTGGTGGCATGGACCTTCATGGCTAAAATTACCCAAAGATAAATGGCCAAAATCCAGAAGTCCAGATGACACCAACTTAGAAGCAAAAACTGTAAGGACGTTAACTACTACGACTCAAGAGGATCCATTGAACCGTTTCTCCAATTTGTCACGCGCTTATAGAGTATTAGCTTATGCCCTACGATTCTGGAGGAATACTGGTGTAAACAGAAACAGCTTTCGGACATCTTCAGACGAAGTTACACCAGAAGAAATAAAAGATGTCAAAACACGACTCATTATTTTGACGCAAAAACAACACTTCCCAGAAGAATATAAGCAGTTAAAACTCAAACAAAGGATATCGTCCTCTAGCAGTATTTTAACTCTCAACCCGTTCATGGACCAACTAGGCGTCATCCGAGCCAACGGACGGCTGGTTCAATCACCAGCGCTCACATATAACGAACGACATCCAATTTTGTTGCCGTACAACTCTAAGCTCACCAGATTGCTGACCGAGTTCACTCATAAAATAACTATTCATGGTGGAAACCAACTTATGATCCGAGTACTTCGGACGGAATTTTGGATTTTTCGTTTAAGGCCCTTAGTAAAAATGGTGATTAGTAATTGTAAAACTTGTGTTTTGTACAAAAAACACACACTGAGCCAAATCATGGCTTCCTTACCACCAGAGCGCACAACACTTTCTCGCCCTTTCACCACAACTGGAGTCGACTACGCTGGACCCTTTACAATTCGAAACTTTACTGGTCGAGCCTGCCTCATCACAAAAGGGTACGTCTGCATTTTTGTATGCTTTGCCACCAAGGCCGTACATTTAGAACCAGTTAGTGATTTATCGACTCAAGCATTTTTAGCCGCTTTCTCCCGCTTTATTGGAAGGCGTGGATGTCCAGCAATTATATATTCGGACAACGGCACGAACTTTGTCGGAGCAGCAGAACTCATAAAAAAAGATCGTCTAGAATTTCTAAAAACTCTTCAAACCCAAGTTACTCACAACTATAGCCATCAAAATATCATTTGGAAATTTATACCCCCCGGTGCCCCACATATGGGCGGACTCTGGGAAGCCGGTGTAAAATCATTCAAAACCCACCTTAAGAAAATGATACCAGATATGAAATTCACCTTTGAAGAGTTGTCAACAATTCTCACCCGCATAGAATCGTGTTTAAACTCTAGACCCTTAAGTCCTGCTAGCGATGACCCAAATGACCTTAACCCATTGACCCCTGGACACTTCCTTATTGGAACTCCATTATTGACCCCAGCCGAATCTGATGTAAACAGCGAAAACCTGACCCTCATCAACCGCTGGAAACGCCTAAAGGTCATCTACCACTCAATTTGTAAAAGATGGAAATCCGAATACCTGGCCGAACTGCATCGCAGGTACAAGTGGAAGTCTCAGAGGGATAACGTTAAAGTCAACGATTTAGTCGTCATCAAAAACAACAACTTGCCGCCCAACGAATGGCAAATGGGTCGAATTACGAAGACGTATACTGGAACAGACCAGAACTGTAGAGTGGTTGACATCCAGACCAAAAATGGGATCATAACCAGACCCATTTCAAAAATTGTGGTTTTGTTTTCAAATATAGTATAAGTTTTTTACAATTTTCCACACTAATTTTATTCTGAATTCCTACTTGCAGGTATGGCATCCCACGAAACATTTCGTAGCGTATCTTCAACAGATTGATTGCCGTCAACATATACAACCTCACACGACCCGCAACCCTGAATCGAATTGAGATCCTAGATGCCATATCTGTCAAATTCATCACAACACCGTGCTACATTGTTTCCTGTTTTATGGACCTTTGGTAAACCTGCACCAAGTCATGGGGGCCGGAATGTTTAATGATGAACCATGTTAATCAAAACACCCGGTGTTTAATGATGACTCATTATAAACACAGCACCCTGTAAAATAGTAACGGTCCTTAAATTGTTATTTACTTTTTCACATTTGTCATTGCACTATTTTTCTATGTACTGAAACTTAGCTTGTAAGATCATTTTTAAAACATTAAAAACTCACTCTAGTTTCGATCGTTAAAGTGCAAACATCAAACAACAAAAAAGTAGAAAAAATTGTGACCCAACAAAACAAACAAAAAACCTTGCAAACAAAAAAAACAGTGTTATACAAAATTAAATAAACAAAATATAAATAAAAAATACAAAAACTAAAATTAACACAAAGAGTTTTATTTAAAATAAATTAAAAGTGAACCGTGTTTAACTTGAGGTGCAAAAAGAATTTAAAGTTCATCCCTCAACATGGTTCAATGTATTATTAATTCGGTCATGACAAAATAAACTGTGAGCAAATTTAATTAAACAATTGTTCACAATTTTATTGTAAAATTAGTATATAAGTTAAAAAAATTTATTAATAAAGTTGAAGGTGAAAGTCTTTTAATTAAGAGGAAGCAACACAGTTTCAAGTGCTGTTGTTGTCCAAACAAACCAATCGCAACATAGTTAAAGTGCTACTGTTGTACAAATTCAACTTCAATTCAATATAGCTTAGTACTATTATTGAACATTTTGGTGACCCCGAAGTGATCCTGTACCAAGCGCAGGATTTCAACATTTTGAACAAGCAACAAGAAGCAGTCAACATTGGTCTCATTCGCAGAGCTGGTTGGTAAGCAGAAAGAAATAGGAAAACGGATTGAAACAATTATCCGAAACTTCAAGAAGGATTCCGCCACAAGGAAGAATTCCATTGAGAATTTTCAAGAGAGGCTTCGAAGGCTGGATGAAGAGTGGTCACAATTCGCATCCAACGACAACACAATTCGCCTGAAGGAAAACCTTCAGCTAGACCACAAGTTCTTCTCGGAGAACTACTACAACGCAATTATAGATGCCGTTTTACAATACAAAGACATCTTTGAATCATCTATGTTGAAGGTTACCAAAACTCAAGGCGCATTCTCAAATCAAATACAAGCAGCACGTTCTGACGGGACATCAGCATGCACAGAAGAGCTGTTGAAGCTAATTCGTAGACAAAAAGCAATTATGGCTTCTCTTGAGCGGTTACTAAAAACCAGTTTAACAACTCAGGACATGCCAATCGCCACCAAACTATGGCAAAACATTGAAGACCTTCATCTTCAAATATCTGAGCTAAGTGACGAGCCTGTGAATCAAGGCTACAACATTGAGCAATTTATCAACTTGGAAAACGATGTACGAAGGGCATTGAGGACCATCACCAACTTTACCACACCCCAACCAAACTCTGGACATACTAATAGTCCTTCAGAGTCAATTCCAATACCAAAAATAACATTACCAAAATTTGACGGTAATTATTTAATGTGGCAAGAATTCCACGACTTATTCTCATCATTGGTCATAGGCCAACCAATCCCAAAGGTCCAAAAAATTTGGTATCTGAAAACGCATCTAGTGGGGGAAGCTGCAAATCTTATAAAACACTTCACTGCCACTGGAGAAAACTTTGATGCTGCATGGTCAACCATAGTAGATCGCTACCACAACAAAAGGTTGTTGGTTAGCAAACTGATTCAAGAGCGGATAGATACACCAAACAAGACGTCAGTCGATAATTATAAAAGCCTACATGATAAAACAAAGGAGTGTTTACTCGCACTACAAAATCTTGAAATAGGCACATCAACATGGAATCCCTTACTTATCCATTTGCTCATTAAAAGGCTGGATCAAGTTACACGACTTCGTTATGAACAGTCCCTTCTGCATCCACGAGAAGTGCCAACTATCAAAGACTTTCTAAACTTTTTGGAGAGGAATTTTCAATCAGTAGAAGCAATGTCCGAAAAGGAGAAATCGCCAAACGCAAGAGCAAAGGTTTGCACGTCTATCACAATGGAAAGACGAAACAATGAACTCTGTACCATGTGCAAATCTGGGGGACATCCGCTATTTGCATGCACAGAATTTCTGAAGCTGTCACCATCAGCACGACTTCAATTCGTTCAAAACCAAAGGTATTGTGTTAACTGTTTGAGGCCAGGGCATAAGGCAAAAAATTGTAGTCTAAGAAGTTGTACGAGGTGTGCCAACAAGCACAATACCCTGTTGCATTTAAAGGACTCGGATCAAAACACAAGCAAAATATAAGAAGAGGTTCAACAGACTTAAAAGTAAGCAATTAGGCAAGAATAAAATATGTATTAACAACAACAAAATCATTGACAACTAACGAATAGCTGATCTGATGCTCGATAAAAAAATTAATGAACAAGTTTTAAAAGACCTGATAAACACAAGAAATGTTTTTAAGAAGAAATTTCGCAGTATAAAAATTGGTGAAGCGGATACTCGTGAACAACTAAAAGATACATTTAAGCCCATAACAGAAGCCTTAAAAAATTTTATTAATAGTTCGAAAAATACCAAAGTAAATTTAAAAATTGAAAAGAATAAAATTAAAAATGAATCAAAACAACAACAACTACAATTTAAAACAGATTCAAATATTCCAATTATAAAACCAGAAAAATATATGTTATCTACTGCTGCAATTAACTCTGAAGATCTAAAAAATCTAAATAATCATATAAATTTTTAATGATTTGTTATACTTAGAAAAAAGACATGAGTTAGACACACTATATGGATTACATAAAGATTCAAATAATGAATGGAAATTAGGTGATAGTAACAATAAATTTAATGAAGATAAGATTCAAGTTGGAAACCAAATATGGGCACTCACTCCAGATTTATTTTCATTAATGTTTCAAAAAATACCAAAAAACTATGATAAATCCGAGTTAGATATTTATACAAAAATATTAATTAATACTAATGGCTAATAAGTCAGTGAGTGTTTAAACGCTGGTTTAGTTGAACTAAACTTAAATTAATGTGTAGTTTAAACTCAACAGTTGTAAATCAGTGTCCCATGTATTATATGTAGTTTAAAAAGTAACATGTGGCAGCACTACGATAAATGTCGACAAATTCATATGGTTTTTATTGGTAGTTTAAACGCCCAATTTTATGGGTTTAAAGATGGTTTATATGTTTTCTGATTTATATTAACTTGCTCTGATTTATTAGCCCTAATGCGTATAAAAGAGGTTATGTCTCAGATGGTAATATAAGGGGTACAAGAGCATATAAATATCAGAATATTATTAGCAAATTGATTAAACCTAAAAATTCATCTACCACAACACCGCAATCACCCACTTTATCTGATACAATAAAAACAACAAAAGAAAATTATATGGGAAGTAGGTTAATGAACTTCAATCCAAATAAACCAAACTTTATATACTGGGATGATCCAAATGAGTTAATAAGTCGACTAAGACTCCTGCTTGCATCACAAGCTGCAGGTCACAGCAATCATAATAACGAAAGTGTATCTATTATTGAAGAATTATACGAAGCTAACATTATTGAATAACTATCAAATTAACATCAAGTAATGTCTGTTGATAAATTTGGTCACTATATTAACAATACATGTGGCGTAATCTCTATGAAAAATGCACCTAAATTGCTTGGGTTCTTTATGGATACAGATAACAACATTGACATTCAAAACAAAAAATCAAACATATGTCAAATGCTTTGGAAGAAAATGATGGTGTCAATAAAATGTTTTTGAAATCTCAAATTGAAAAAACAGAATGAGAAAATGGATCAATTAAGCAAGAATATAAATGAAATTTATCAAATAATAGAGAAAATTAAAAATGATTTTGAAAGAAGAATCAAAATCTTAAATCAGAAAGTATATAACAGGCTTGACATTAAAAATAAAGAACAGCAGATAACAATATTTCCTTACGTAAATTAGACTTAATAATAACAATGGATTCAAGAAGAAGAGATTTAGTAAATGAACTTCATAAGATAGCCCGAAAAAATTTAATACGTCGAAGAGTTGTAATGAAAGGAATAGATGATCTCTGGCAAGCTGATTTAGTTGAAATGGGAAACTATTCTACATATAATAAAAAATATCGATATTTGTTACCTATCATTGATACTTTCTCAAAGATTGCATGGGGTGTTGCACTTAAAACAAAAACTGAAGTATTTCAAGCAATGAAAAGTATTTTAAAATTAGGTCGAGTGCCCAAAAACTTGCAGACTGATGATGGTAAAGAATTAAAAAAAAACAATTTAACACCCTCATGCACAACCATAATATCAATCACTACTCATCATATAGTATAATGAAAGCCTCGATAATAGAACGATTTAATCGAACTCTAAAAGGAATGATGTGAAAAGAATTTAGTTTAAATGGTTCATATAATTGGCTTCATATTTACAAAGATCTAATTAATAAATATAATAGCAAAGGTTATCGCACCATTAAAATGGCACCAATTGACGTTAATTCTAACAACGAAATGAAATTATTGAAAACCGCATACAATCATTTAAAAATATTTAAAAAATTACAAACGACGCTACATGTTAGAAGTACTTCACATTATAAACACACCAACAAAGGAGAGAATTAACTTTAAGGCTGATCTCACAGAGATCTGTGCAGATTTCTATCGTCATTTAGTTAATAAGTACAAAAAAACACAGTGCAATAATTAATATACATACAGTGCAATATATAGTTTATAATCAGTGCAATATCAGAATAAGTAGTGATAACTACTTTTTTAAGGACTTGTTTTTTAATTTTAAAAATTATATGTAAGCATGTTTTTTGTTGCATTGAGTGTTTTGTTGTTTATATATTTTGTTTTGTGCGTAATTTTGTTATTGATGTTTTGTATTCATTTGTTTTAATATTTTTGTAGCTTTAACCCTGATGATGCTACTCGATGTTTTGTAGCGAAATATTGGAAAAATAAAATATGATTTTATAAAAACAAAAACCTGGACCTCGAGCTTAATTAATTACATTTTTTATGTTAAAATATTTAAAAAATCTAAATTTAATGTTGGAGATTATGTACGGTTACACCCCCAATTGGACGACCGAAATGTTTAAAATTAAAACTGTAAAAAATACTCATCCCGCAACATTCATATTGGAAGACTATCTTGGAAATCCAATTAAGGGTGGTTTCTATGATGATGAACTTTCAAAAACTCGATTTCCTGATATCTACCTTGTTGAAAAAATTCTTAAAACTAAAGGAGAAATGGAATATGTAAAATGGTTGGGATTTTCAAATCAACATAATTCTTGGATAAATAGAATTGATATATTGTAGTTTGTAAGAGTAGATACAATAGTAATAATAATCATAGTATCTATGATTTATATAAAAAATATTGTGTTTTTAATTTTATTTACAATTCAACATTCGAAATGTCAATAACTCTAACGTTAAGCTCTAACTCAATAGAATTGGCAGCTAACTATTTTCCTCCAATTGAGTTAGATGGAAAATATGAGTGTGCACTTACAGATTTTCATTCATATAATAGTATTCCAAATGTATATAATAATATGTTTCATATTGGCGAACAATCAATTTAAATTCCGATTGGATTTTAGGAACTAAACGACATATTTGATTATATTAAAGAGAATATCAACGATATAGTCCTGAAAATAAAATTAATATTGAAGCTAATAATAATGCGACGCAAGTCAGAATATAAAACTCTAATGATCAATATACTTTAATTAAAAAAAACAATTAGCAAGCTTTAAGGATTTAAAGAACATATTTTATTACCCCATAAAGACCATTACTCAGATCCTCCAGTTAATATTTTTAAGGTAAATCTTTTACGAATTAGAGTAATATAGCCGTCAACACATACATGAATAACTCCCAAGCACATCTTTGCATGAGCTTACGATTAATGTCCCACCTGGGAATAAAATATATGAGATTCCTAGGAGCCTTATTTATTTGCCACTCAACTGTCGAGAAAAAGCTCCCTTACTCTGCAAACGAGACATTTAGGAACATCAAGTACTATTAAATATTTGTTTTCATTATCACCAATATAAAGTAATGGAATGCAAAATGCTGGATGGAATAAAATGGATGATATTGATCTCGTAAATGGCTATTTTAATTTTTATGTACCACTTAAATTGTTTTTGGATTCGCTGAAGACTATAACAATTGATTCTGTTACGTAATAAAAATGATGACAATCTTGTATATTCAACTGTTTCTAACGAAAAGGCTAAATTAACAATCTATGGTTTCAAGAAAACTACTATATGAGAGACTCCCAGCCGCTTCTTACATCTCAAGAGTTTAAAAATAATGCTCCAATAATAGTAGTAATATGTTAGTTATCAAAATGAATCTATTGTCAGCGGACCAATTGATATTAAAAATTAATTTGAAACAGCTACTAATGTTCCAGCGAACACATCAGCTTATTGTATTCTCATTCACGATCGTATTATTGAATATGTACCATTAAAGGGACAAGTTCGGAAAATTCTATAAATCCTAAATTATAAATAAGAAAAAAAAGATGTATTGCAAACTTGTTTTCATTGATTTACAAGGGTTCAAACTAGAATATAATAAATTTATTGTTAAAGAAGTTGCAATTGTTTTCAATTCTATATCAATTTCATTATAAAACCACCTTTTGATTTCAATTGTTTATCACAAAAGGAGTAAAAAAAGCATATTGCTTAATAAAATATTTTCATCGCCTTAACTGGAATACAGGAGTAGTATCATTTAAGAGTGTTTGTAATTTTTTAAGAGATAATTTAAAAAATTCTAAAATATATGTAAAAGGAACAGGAAAAATCAAATGGTTGGAGCAAATGTTGCAGCAAAAAGTTTTTAATATAGAAGATTTTGGATCTATAAATTTAAAGAAACTTAATAAAAAGTATCCAGAAAACTCATATTGCAGTTATTACAACTACGGAGTTTGCGATTTAAGAAATGCTATTTCAAAAAAACCAAAAACAATAACATATATTCTACAGATGTCGAGCGTCTCTTGACTGAAAAAGGAGAGTTCTAAGAGAGTGCACAGATCCCCCAACCTTATGCTAGGAACACAACTGAGACGAACGACGAATTTCGCCCAACACGACGAACTTTTCCGTAAAAATTCGCTGAGTAAATTCGTCGTATGAAGCACAATACCGACGAATAAAAAGCAGCTTTTATAATTGAAAGAGTTGAATGCTGTTTGTGTAAAGAGAGAGAAATAGTGTGACCATATTCAAAAAAATAATGCTTAAAAATAAAAACATAATCAAAAACACAACCCAAAATTATTTTTATAGCAAAATACTTTGTATACTTATTTTATGTGTTATACAATAAAAAAAAAAAAAACAATTATTAAAGTAACAAGTAACTTTATTTACTAAACTACTTCTTAACTAAAACCAAACATGGTCACCTAGTACTGATTTGTTCGTCGTTCGCCGGCGTCTGAAATATAATTAAGTCTATTTAAAGTTCGCCGCGTTTGGCGAATTTTCGCCGGCGCCCTGATTGTGTGCATTTTCATATACTCAAACGTCGTTTATTTTTGGCGACGAATATTCGCGGCCAAAAATTCGTCGTTCGCCCCAGTTGTGTTCCTAGCATTAGACTTTATTAAAAGAGTGCACAAAAAGGTTAATAAAGTTACTGCAGTCGCAGAAAACGGCTTCCCTGGAAAAATATCTTAAGAAACTTGATGCAACTCCACAATCAGACTACTCATTATGGCGTGCAGCTAGAAGTCTCAATTGACCAGTTAACTCTAAGCCACCATTAAGAAACTTGAATGGAAGTTGGGCAAGAAATGATATTGAAAATGGAAATCGGGTTGTTTATCATCTGAAAAATGTATTTACCCTAAATATATCTCACGATATAGCGAGTTACCGCCTGTGAATGTAAGAGCAGCTATTCCCCTAAGATTCGAGTTTAGAGACATCGAAAAGGCTTTTTGTGATTTAAACACCAATAAGGCACCCGGCATTGATAAGATCAGTAAAAATGCTTTTGGACCTACTAAGTATAGCAAAGAAAATTACTCTTATTATTTTTAATGCTATTATTTTAATGCTAAGCCTTCAATACTACTCTCAAGAATGGCAATTCAATGAAATTCTTATCTTAGTCTCGATTGCAAACTTCTACTTTACAACTCTATCTTAAAGCCAATTTGGAGCTACGGTTTTTAGTTATGGAGCACTGCCTCGAAAAAATTCAAAGGCGCCAAAATAAACTTCTTGGAATAATCACAGCCACTCCCTGGTATGTCGAGAACTCAAATATCCACAAGGATCTCAATGTGCCATTAGTAAAAACTATGATAACCCAAATCCATTAGTTCGAAATATTTTATATTATGGCGGCCACACTCGCTTAAGGAGAAGAGACACTGCAGCACTCATCCAATCAGATGAGCGATATACACCTACATACACGTATGTGATAAGAAACCGTGATGACGAAATCTTTTTTGTCTGGCACTGGCAGGGCATAAAGTAATTATTAGGATAAGATTTGATTAATTATTGTTAGTTCATATTAAATATATGAAGATTCAATAAATAAATACTGAAAAAAATAAATATACTGAAATGTTTATTCACTGAAGTTCGTGTTCAGATAAAATTACTATACAAACTGTTGTGGAAATTTTTGCTTCTTATTTAACATTGAAAAAGTACACAAAACGAGCAAAACGTTTTTCACCAAAGTTTTGTTCAACGTTGTATTTATATCTGCATCAGCTTTGAATTAGCCAAAAGGTAATTCAAAATTTATCGAGAAGAGGTTAGTTGCACAAAAAACAACTGACTCAAATCTGTACCAATTTTGAGTTAGTTAAGAAGCCTGTTGTAAATACCCTGTCGGATTTGTATTAGCTAGCTCAACATTAAGTTGACTTTTAGCTTAATTATTTACAACTTGCATCTTAACTAACTTTTAAAAAAATAAGAAACTAATGCACTAGAGAAATTCATGCTTCATTAATATTCGGTTTTTTAGTTTTACCATAAAATGCAACGCTGTAAATCTGCAGAAACTGGTACTTATCGAAAGCATTATGGACAAAGATGCTTATTTGAACATTTTAAGAGACAATTTGAAACAATCTGCAAAAAATGAGAATTGCAAGAACTTTTAAATTGTATCAGGACAACGACCGTAAACATAAAACTCACCTTGTTCGTGAGCCCAAAAGTGATAAATACGCCTGCCCGATCCCCGGACATAAATCACTTTAAAAATTTATGGGACCATTAAGATCGCCGAGTCCGTCTTCGAAAACCGAATTAAAAAAAGCTGCAGGAAGAATGGGATAAAATCAGTGTTGAATACTTGCTAAAAATAATTTTTAACATGCCAAATCGTCTTTCTGAGGTTATAAAAAATAAAGACTATCTAACCACATATTAGTTTATTTTTTTAAATTAATAAACAATAATGTTATATGTGCATAAATAAACCGAATATTAATGAAGTGTGCATTATTTAAGTTTTTTTTGCTTCTGTTAATATTGTTTGTTCATTATTCAGAATTCTAAAATAAGTTTTTATTGATCTCTTAATCTATCTTATGAATAAAAAAAAATATCCATGTTATTTTTTTATTTTCTATTAATATTGTTGACTTTCAATAACTCAAATAAAAAAACCGAATATTAATGAGTCACTGTATATTTAATTTTTTTAGAATGGCGAAGATAAAAACAATCTTATCGGTTACAATTTTAATTGGAATTATAACAACAATAGAATCAAAATTTGGAGATAAGCTGAGTATAAAGGAAAAGGATTTAATGCAAAAGGCAATTGTTTTTGATAAGAAAACCCCCGACTTATTTTATTGCCCAACACAAAAACCGTCAGCGATGAACAAACTAATTGTACGGTAGGTAACTGTATTGAATGATTAATGAAATGTTAGTTTTAATTATATGTTGACAATACCACATCTGATAACATATTTATGTACAGACAAATTTTCGAGGGTGTGCCCTATTTGGGACACATGGGCTGGCATAGAACTACCATAATAAAATTTAGTTTGAAGTTAAGAAATTTAGGTTCAACCTTTTTCTCATTATTTATTTATTGATTATTCATATGTTTAAAATGAACTAACAATAATTAATCAAACATTATTCTTATACCTTATTTTATGTCCCCATCGTCCCCTTAATAAAACAATAGTTTATAATTTTTTTGCCATTTCGAGATAATAGAGTTTAAAATTTTTGAGTTATTAGACAAATGGGAAAGCACTAATATCTTAGAAAATAATCGATATTTTTGAGTTGTGGTCATTTAAATATGTGATGGAATCATCAGGCTACTAGGAGATGATATTTCATTAATTTACAAGTGCTTTAATTGCAAATAAATGGGATTCAAAGTACCATGATGTCACTTAGGCTATCTTATTTGTTTTATAATATGTATGAAAATCATAATACACTATTTTATTTTGTATTGTATTCACTATTTTCACCCATGTCACAGAGTACAATTCCGTTCGGAATGATTCCGTTCGGAACCCAAGAAAACATGTTTGTTTATTGATAGAAAGTATATTTTGATAGTTTTTTGGCCTTTAAGATACAGAAAACTCCCATTCCGTTCATTTAAACAACAATGATTTCATTCCACAAAATTTTTTCATAATTTTCTGAAGCACCAAAATACGGATTGAATTCCGTTTCCGAACGGAACTATACTCTGTGACATGGCTGTTTATTTGAATATTTTACACCAAATATATTATTACAAAATTGTGTATATCAATATACGTCATTTTTCGATTTTATTTTGTTATGAAATAATAAATATTGTTAATAATAAAAATAGTGTATGCTTTTTATACCCTTTTTTTCTTTGAAATGATACTCAGAGTAACAACTAATTAAAACATATGCATACCTGCACTTACACAATTATTAATGAAAATTTTCAAACACGCAATTACACAATAATATTTCAATTAATATTTTGACCCACTTTGTGGAAGTAGAATTTCACCAAATTTTTACCACATTTAGAATCAGTTATGTAGATTCTTATTATGCAATAAAAAAATAATGGTGTACATGCGTATACACTATTGTTTTATTAAGGGGACGCAATCACAGTTTCTGTTCACATATGAAGGTGTTTAACGCTCTTCTAATTGGATAAGTCTTTCAGTATCTCTTCTCGTTAATCGAGTGTGGCCGCATTTATTTTAAATAGATCGAGCTAATAGATTTGGGTGCAAATCAAGCATTTTTTTTAATATTTTACTGCATATTTCGTAATCATAGTTTTTATTAATGGCTCATTGAGATCGTTGTGAATATCAGAACAAAAGCTTAAGTGGAATATTTTATGTGCAATGGGTTCTGAGATATTTTTAATATTTTAAGCAATTTATTTCTGTGCCTGACGTCGCTAAGTAACCAGACGGAGATAAAATTCTATTGGGGTTCATAAAAGTAATAGTTGTCGGTTTGTGATCGTAAGAAAATTTTAAGGAAGCTTCGAGTATGGGGATGTTTTAAACCACGCCAAAATCTATGGCATTTGGAATTTTTTGATTATCAGTAGGCCAATATGTTGTTGGTCCACTCGCGATCACATTTAAGTCTATTTTAGAAATTTTATTAAACAAAATACGACCTTTTGGTGTTCAAAGTCATGATCCCCAATTGCACCCCCATTGGCAACCGTGATCGAGCACGTGGGTCCAGCAATTAGTTCCCGTTGTGTAATGATGTTTCAGTCTCCTATGTAACTCGGTTGCTGAGATTCTTAATAAGCTATCCGGTTGATTTAATGAAGGAGTGTCTGATTTAATGAAGGAGTGTCTCCTATTTAAATCAGTATCAGAATGCCGGGCATTGACAGAGAAGATTGTTCGGCGACTCCTCCACCTCATCGTTACCACTGCCTCTACATAAGTCTTTGTTAGAAAGTCCCAGCCTTTGTACATGTCTTCCAATGGGCCAGTGTCGAGTTATAACCGCAACTAGGTTAGGTAAAGGTCGGACAGCATTAAAACCCGCGAGTCTCTCCTTTATCTATAATTCAACCACCTTTGACTGGCAATATTATGAAACTTGTTTACGATAAGCTGGTTAGTAATCGGGAGCAAAAGGCCTTCATCATATGTTGAACCATTCCTATTTAAGTGTGTAACTGCATGTGCCAACGAGTCAGACCTGTAGTTTCTATTTGTGTTCCTGTATCCATGGACTTATTTAAGATGTATCCAGAGACATCCGGAAAATTTTCGATATGATAAACGCATTCTCCAGGGATGTTATGGCCGCTTAACTTTCGGTAATAATGTGAATATCCCTAAAATATATCTCACCATATATGTCTAGGCCTGAATGACATTGCAATGGTCCGACAATCTTAGATGAATGCTGCAGTTAAACTGATCGGAGTAAATGCCAGAACTGACACCATACAGTGTTTTAGACCCGTCAGTGAGTATTTGTATTGCATTCGCGGTAATCTATAGATCATCGTAATGAACTATGTTATTCAAAATGCTTACGGTGAAATCAGGATCAAAGATTGGCTCAAGTGTGATATAATCAGAGTCGAAGTGCCAATTTATCTCATACAGGATTATAGCATGGCCGTTGTTGTTATCCCTCCAATTTCTAATCGTCCTTAAGGCCATGTCAGATAAAACTTTTGCTTCGCGTTGCGTTACCGATTCGCTTTTACATCTAAGATAAAATATACATACTTATACGAAACATGTCACATAAGGTACTTTCAAAGCGGAGCGAAGCAAAAAGTTAGCCAACTCTCATCTTTTTGCCCGTTTTGACAATTGGCTAGTATAATTTTTTTTTTTAATATTTTTTTTGCCAAATTCAATTCCAAAAAACCTTCCAATTAAATTTTTAACTTTTATTTTTATAACAAATAATTAAATGTACAAATTACTAACCGCTTTTATAAGTAAACAAACAATGCTTTGCGTTTTTCTGCCAAAGGTAGAAACGTCACGCAAAGCGACAAAGTTGAATCTGACATGGCCTTTAGTCTTACCGCTGGGTTCCAAGGTAACTTTTTTGCCATGATGTCCGATGGTAACCAGTTCAATATCGTTATCAATGCCTTACAAGGGGTGGTTCTAATGGCACCTGTTACCGTCATTATTCGTTCAAACTTAGTTTGATGATTCTTCCCCTTGAATGCCAACAAAATAGCAGCATCGGTCAATATAATGGGCTAATGACACATTCGTATAGCCAGTAGACATTCCTCGGGTTGATAACCCAGTTTCGGCCAATGGCCCTCTTCCCGTTCAGTATAATATAAATCGCAGATATTTGACATTATCGGTTAGTTTTAGTGCAACCCCATTTATTTACGGGGTAGCCAATTGAGGAATTTTGTACCTCCTTGTGAAAAGTACCAGTTCCGTTTTGGAAGGACTTACATCCAGCACGCAGCCTTGGCACCATTTGAGTAGAACATCCAGTGCGGATTACATAAGTTCAGATAATAGTTTAGGGTCCTTACCCAAATTTACGACTGCCACGTCATCCGCATATGCAACCGTTCTGCAGCACGAGCAGGGTATTGATATTCAGATTCCAGAGTAATGGTGACAGTACACCTCCTTGGGGGGTTCCAATAGCCACAACTTTGCAAATGCTCAAGGCGTTGAAGTTAGATTCGGTACGCCTAAAGTGCAAGATACAGCTGACAAATTCGATGATCGCTGGGCGGATCTCCAAAAGTCTCATAGCGTTAATAACCTATGCAGGCTAAACATTGTTGAAACCAATGGGTGAAGCGCAGTTTCAGAAGACCTTCCTTTCGTATAGGCGTGTTGAGACATGACTGTATAAAAAATAAATGTATTCCAAATCATCAATTCGGGTTTAGAAGAAAGCACAACACAAGTAAACAAACTCTTCGAATAGTAAATGTCATAAGAAAAACCTTTGAAGGAGAAAATATTGCTCAGCACTTTTCATCGATGTTTCGCAAGCTTTTAATAAAGTCTGGCATGAAGGCTAATTACATAAATTGTAGCTAAACTTACCAGCAAACACACACAAGCTATTAAAAATTTACTTAGTCGGTCTTAAATTTTTGGTTAAAGGAGGCGGTTTTTTAAGTTCCCCTCAGCCAATTGACGGTGAAGTCCCACAAGGCAGCATCCTGGCCCCTCTATTATACCTAATTTATACTTCGGACATGTCAACAAACAACTACACACAAACTTTAACTTTTGTTTATGATACAGCTTTTCTTAGGGTAAACGAAAACTGTCATGAAGTCGAAATGTCGGGATCATATATTTGAATTTGAAAAGCGCTTAGAACAATGGAAGATAAAAGTCAATGAGCCAAAATGATAACATATACCATTCACTTTGCGTCGGGGAACATATAGGGGGCATGTATAAATCTAAAATCAAATAATACCTCAACACTCGCATGTTAAATACCTCGATATTAATCTAGATCGGCATTTAACGTGGAAATGGCATATAGAAGCAACACTCACTAAAATGAAACTAAAAGCAGTTCAAATTAATTGGCTTATTGGAAGAATTTCTTTTCTTATTCTCGATTGCAAACTTCTACTTTACAACTATCTATCTATCTATGTATCTATCTTAAAGCCAATCTGGTGCCATGGTATTCTGTTATAGGGCACTGCCTCGGTCCCTAACATCGAAAAATTCAAAGGTGAAAAGAAAATTGCCAGAAACGGCCATGTTCTGAAATGGAAATCAACTGAAGTTTTAACCGATAGAGATTTTTAATTTATTTATTATTTAATGAGCGTAGTTTTTCCTAATTTTAATAGCAGTAAAGATAAGTGGTTCTTAAAGTAGAAATTGCATATGATCACGCGGAATGGATTTCAGAATATGACTGAAAAAGTACGCAAATTAGTTTTAGTGTTTCCTTAATAATGAATATAAGTAAACTGTGCTAAATTTACGTGATATCCTTATTTGTATATATTGAAATACACATAGAAAGATTTTTTAATCCTTTCACTGAGGACTTCTAAACACCATTACGTTTCCCCTAATAATATCTGAGAATATATCACTCATAAGCGTCACATCAAGAACTTCTCCTTTGTTATGCTATGTGCACACCTGGATTTTTAAACGCGTTTAAGCAAAACGTTGATTAAATTATTCAAAACCGTTCACATTACATTTAAGATGACAGTTGATTAATAAATAAAACACAACAAACACATACATCTATTTTTTTTTAAGTATTAGAAATTGATAAAAATGCTTTAATAAAGCTATAGGAAGAATATTTAAAACATATTAATGATGAAGTCGTGAAAATGTTTGGATTATTTAAAAAACATTTAGAAAAAATCGTGCTCGGCTGTACACGTGCGAGGTACGCTTATTATGACGGTGATATATCATACTCGGTTTGAGGTAGGTTCAGAGGATTCTATGTTATTAATGAAATGATTTAGTTTTAAACATGTAAATTTGAAGTGCTTAACAAATCACTTTAATGTGTGGTTAATCATCTCGATTTTGAAGTGATTAGAGCCTAATCTGGTTTCAATTGCTTAAATGCGCTTAAAAACACAAGTGTTAACATAGAATTAGTCACAATAAAGGTTGGCTCATTACCCCTATTCGCCTGGTAGATTGGCGTCCGAGCTACACAGACAGTGCGATGTGCATTAGCATCAGGATGGGGACGTTGTGCCCATTGGCATACGATATCGCCTTCCTAGTCAAGGGTTTTGTTTTACACTGCGATAGTGCAAATGGACTTATCGCTAAAACCAGAAAAAAGAAAGCTTTCAGGATCTTTTAAACCATAATATAAGCTCTAGTCTCCTACTTGGGTCGTCTGCGTACAGAGTACTGTATCCGTCTCAGTTGAACCCGCAGGCCCTGTCTATATACAATAATGGTTTTTAGTTCAGCTCCTCCGCGGCTGCAGGTAATCGGAGGAGAAGATCAGTTGACGCCGCTTGTGAGTGATGAAGGTTGATCTGTGTAACTTTTATTACAACTCATCACTCTGGCATTGGCATCCTCTGGGTCGTCCGATTTTAAAAGGGTATCCTCATCGTGTGCCACTTCTTAAGTCTTCCACAAATCCAGTTATTGATTGAGTGTCTTCATTGGCAAATTCGCAGCGGAATCGTCTTCTATGCTCTCCGTGGTAGTTACTGTGGTCGTCACCGGAGCTTGCCGCTTCTCTCTGTCTTCACCTTTGTAAACTCGGTGGAAGATACTTCCAAAACCCTAAAATATCTTCCCCTGTATCTTCCGAAGTGACGACAGCGAGTCACAGTTTGTTGCAAAAGTGGCCTTCTAGGACCCTTCAATAGTGTCAGAAATCCTTACTTATTTCCAGTCATGTGTGGTTAGATGGGTGTTACTGACCTGTATAACTTCCAGGATCTCCTTGTGGTCGGATGGCTCGGCGGGGATCATGAATCTTGATCATCAGCGACCAACGATCAATCTGCACACGCTATAAGTTAAATGTGACCTTAACACCAACCGGCATCTTCACATTGGAGAAGTGGTCCAGGGTTACCCATTAAGACATTTAGGAGGACCTTACTCAGTGCGATGATGACAAGTTCTTGAAGGAAATAGAGCCGTTGTTGGCGTTATGGTCAATCATCGCTCAAATGAAGTGTCTTTAGCCAAAACTTTATACGACCTGGTCTGCGAGAGTTGAGGCATATATTTGTACCGATTAGTCCCAAGAAGGCTATCCTCCTCTGGCCGTTTCTTTGGTTGGCTTTTGTTCAGGATTCTTCCTCCGTAGGGGGAGAGACCCATTGTAAAACCTAAATATGGGGTTTCGCCTATTGGGGAGAGTTTTTATCTTGTTCCCTAAGTCCACCAACCGTATTTTCACCAAGTTGACTTATAACTTTTTGGGCGACACGCCTAGTAGCAACGGCCCGTTTGAACAGATTTAAGTGTCTATGGAGTTTGCTGAGGGAGACCCTAGAGGCAGAGGGAGTTGATTCAGAGGTCATAGAATTGTTCTTCGTGTGCACTCTTTACACCAGATCCGGCACGGGGGAAGTTAGACCAACATCCGAAGAAGGGATTTTGACGGGAACTTCTCCCGTCTGGATCTGGGCAGACTTATATCTACGTGGTTTCGAAAAACCCTGTACAAAACTTGGTTTACGACCGCTTGAATTTGTATTAAATTCATGTGATATTATACGCAAAATATTATGTAGATAAATTCAAAATAATATTAGGTTTGAATAACTGAAAATGAAATTGGAAAACGGATCATTATAAATAAAGAAATTTTACGGTTAATTTTTCATGTTAATTTTATAACGGAAAAATTCATTCAAAATTAATTAACTTTTCTCTTTATTTTAAAGTAAAAATATATTCAAAGGTTTTTTTCAGTTAATTTTAACTAAATTTAAATTATATACTAGGACAGCTTAAAATGTAGTTTTACAAAAAAATGTTTGGCCCATTTGGAGGGTTTTAAAAAGGACTTAAGCATCTCGAACATAGTTAAGCTCTAATCACTTCAAATCGGGATGATTAACACATACATTGAGGTGATTTGTTGAAATTGATATGTTTTAAACTTAATCATTTCATTAATCACATAGAATCCTCTGAGCATACTTCAAACTGAGTATAATGGAGCATCGGCCACAATAAACGTACCTTGCACATGTTCCTCCATTCCACATTCTTAATGTTTTGTAATAATCTATAAATTTTCACAAATTCATCATTAATATGTTTAAAATATTCTTCTGATATAATAAAGTTATCAGAAGAATATTTTAAATTTATATTTAAATTCATTTAAAGCATTTAAAGCATTTTTTGCAATACTTAATGAATAAATCCCTTAAGATAATGCTATGGAACGCAAATGGTTTGCTTCAACACAAAGAAGAATTAATATTTGTCTTAGAAGAAAAAAATGTAGATATTTGCTTAATAAGTGAAACACATTTTACAAAAGAATCTTATACGACTTTTAAAAAGTATGAGATCTACCACACTATCTATCCAAGCAACTGTGCTAGAGGGGGGAGTGCTATATTAATAAAAAAGAGTATTTCACATTGGGAAGAAAACAAGATTTCTTGCAAAGAGTTTCAAGCTACAACAATAACATTTACATTTAATGGATCTCCCCATCTGTAACATCAGTTTATAGTCCACCGAGACACAATATAAAAATCCATCAATACAAAGATCTAATAAATTCACATAAATACAAATTTATTATGGGAGGAGACTTTAACGCGAAAAATATTCAATGGGGTTCAAACCTGACAACAACAAAAGGTAAAAAAGTACTAAACGCCATAAAAAACACTGGTAGTAGAGTGGTGTCCACTGGTAAACCAACTTATTGGCCTACCGATACAACGAAAACGCCAGACGTTATAGACTTTTTATTCTCAAAAAAATTCCCCTAAATTGCGTCTATATAGAAGATGGCTATGAACTTAGTTCTGACCACTCACCAATTTACCTTACCCTTAACGGTATGGTTACACAAAATACATCTCACAATAGAATTGTTGACAAGAAAACAGATTGGAACTACTTTAAATCAATAATTAATTCATCAATAAATCATTGTCAAATTAACTCAACGGAAGATATTGAAACTAACGAAGAAGCCTGGTTCTCCTTCTTATCCTCTAAGAATAAAACAGCTTATTTCTTCAAAGAGAAAGCTACGTAAAAATGGCAACAGTCTCGCTCACCTGATGATAAGTCCAGATTAAACCATGCAGCCCAATTTCTAAAAAGGGAAATTAAAAAATTCAAAGAAGACAATCTAAGTGATTATCTTTCAAACCTAACTTACGATAGTAAAATTGACTATTCACCTTGGAAAGCAGCTAAGGATCATAATAGACCAACAACAAACAAAACTCCAATTTTAAAAACAAATGCTACCTGGGCCAAAAGTAATTCAGAAAAAGTTGACACATTCGCTGATCATCTCAGCACTGTCTTTGGAACTAAAAGAACTCAATCCACCTCGATAAATGAGATTTTCCTAAATAGTTATGGAAATTACGCCAATTATAACTCTGCAAGTTCTGGAATAAACAACAATCAAAATAATATAGCAGAATTGAACAACATTAAACAAGTTTATCTAAAGGAAGTTATAAATGAAATTAAATACTTAAATTCCAAGAAATCTCCTGGATTCGATCAAATTACTGCCGACATATTGAAAAATTTACCATACAACGGAGTGGTAAAACTAACTACCAGTTTTAACGCTTCCCTAAAATACAAATATATGCTACTGGAAGGTAGCTCATGACTTCATGAATGCTCATGAAGTCAAATCCTACCGACCTATTTCGTTACTGCCAATAATGGGAAAACTATTTGAAAGAATAATTAGCACAAGATTAGAATTCGTTATAAAAACCAAAAACCTGATTTCAGACCATCAATTTGGATTTAGAAAACAACACTCTACTATTGAGCAGATACCTAGAGTTATACATCAAATAGAGATCGCTCTCGAACACAAGGAGGTATGCTCAGCAGTCTTCTTAGACGTATCCCCAGCTTTCGATGGTGTCTGGCATGCTCGACTTATGCGAAAGATACAAAATATTCTACCTACAACATATTGCGAACTACTTCACTCCTACATTTCAGATAGATACTATAGAGTAAGATGCGAAAATCAGTACTCTAAACTTCATCAAATAACCTCAGGTGTCCCTCAAGGTAGTATTTTGGGCCCAACGTTATATTTATTGTACACATACGATATGCCTGTCACCAACAACTGTTTTATAGGCACTTTTGCTGATGACACAGTAATATTAGCGAAAGGTAAATCTAATCAAGAATCAACAACAATTCTTCAAAACGCGTTAAGTCAAGTTGATCTGTGGACAAAAACTTGGCGTCTACAACTAAACAGCTCTAAATCAATTTATATCGACTTCACTCTAAAAAAAATTGAGCACATTCCTATCTATATAGACAACCAACAGGTGCCTATATCCGACCATGCAAAATACCTGGGAATGACGCTTGATGAAAAGCTTCTTTGGAAGAAGCATGTTGAAAAGAAAAAAAATGAGCTCGACATCAAATATAGAAAATTAATGTGGCTAGTTGGTAGAAATTCAAATCTTTCGACACACAATAAATTAATGTTGTACAACCAAGTTCTCAAACCTGTATGGTTGTATGGCATTCAAATTTGGGGATGCGCCAAAAACCATGTAATCGGGATAGTTCAGCGGTTTCAAAACAAAGTTTTAAGAAACATAGTAGGTGCACCGTGGTACATCAGAAATGAAGACCTTCATCGGGATCTTAAAATAAACTCCGTTAAACAGGAAATAATTCTACATGCTAGAAAACATGACACAAGGCTACAAAACCACACAAACTCGGAAATTCCTACGTTGCTTAATACATCCGTAATAAGCAGAAGGCTAAATCGTTTCAAACCTCATGATCTGGTTACACGGTTCGATGGGGAACATCAAGGTCAATTAGCCTATAAACTAATAATTATCTATAAATGAACTACTAGTTAGTCACTCAATGAGACTAGTTGTAGGTTAATGTTAAGCAAAACTAATCTAAATTTGTTTAAATAAAGAAGAAAAAAAAATTTAAAGCATTTCTAATATTTTAAAGAAATATAAGTTTTTTGTTGTATTTTATTTATTATTCAACTGTCATCCTTATCATTTCAAATGTAATGTGAACGGCTTTGATTAACTTACTGCCTGTTTGTAAAACGCGAGCGCAAAAGTGGGTCGCTTAATTGCATTTAAAACAAAATTTAAAAATTTGTTTTTGTTTTAAATGTTTGCACACATGTTTGTATGTAAATAATAAAATTATTTAAAATAACTTTGCAATTAAGTGTTTCAGTTTTATTTTATGCATAAAAAATAACTGAACATATTTACAGAACTAAAAATCATTATTTTTGTGTAGTGTGTTTTTGGAACAACATGTGGAAACAGTTAAAAAATTTGTTTCTTATTATTTACCAAAGCCCGTTGCTTTTTGGTAGTGAGTTAGTATATTATATATCAGCGCCGGGGATGCGTTTTCGATTCTCGCTAGAGACTCTGGTTTCTTTCCTCCTTTCAAACAATCTACGCTTTGCGGAATAAGCATATGAAGAAAAAAAAAAACAACTGATTGAAAAGAAACAACAATACTATTAAAGTGTTTATGTAATACCGGTATACTATACTTCTTTCTTTTAACACATTGCCAGTGGCAATTTGAAACATTGTTTTAAAAATTTAAGCTGTGTTCATTGAGAGACAAAAAAAATCTTGCAAATTTTTACTGGTAAAATTTTTTACTTGCAAGAATTTTTTAACAGCCGTTTCACGTTTTGTTTACAAAACAAACTTTTCCAAAAGAAGTTTTAAATAAGGATATTTTGCAAAATTTATAAGTTAATGTTGATTTTTAAAATTATTAAAAATATTAATGCGATAAGAAATCATACTTTTGTTTAACTTAGGACAGATATTTCGATATTTTTATTGCTAAATAAAATAAGGAACTTGTTAAATTAATCCCTTATGTATATTGTTTTGCTTTTAACCGATCAGTTGTTGTTATTAGTACTGTGAGTATAATGGCTACCTAGATACTCGATACTTAACACCATTGCAGTATAATACCCCATTAGTTAATTTTTTTTTTGCAAATTCAATTATTTACAAAATTAAAGATTCTTATTAATTATAAAATAATTTGAGATATTCTCATTGTTTACTTTATGGCCGTCTTGTTTATTATGAAAAAAAAAACACCAAAGAAATCCATTTTGACCAAATTAAACGGCCATAAAGTAGATAATGAGAATATATAAAATTATTTAATAATTAACAATAATTTAACCCGATACCTCGTTACCTTTCTTTCGTGGTCACATTTAATTTCCCGCATTCCACCATTTTTTATATTTTTTATCCATCGAGTTAGCGAGAGACCAGCATCCGGTTCAAATTTCAACCTTATAACTCACGGCGTTAAGGCTGTTTGAAGATGAATCTGTCAGCCAGTCCGTAACGTTGAAATTTTATATACCTATATATATACGTTATACATAGATTGTTAAATTAAATACAAAGGGTTTTATTTATCTTTTATTATTGATGAAAACCCGAATACTTCTTTCCCCTCCTAAATAAAAAAAATCCAATTCATGATTAATTTTATTCAACATAAACAACTATTAAATTAATAAAATCACATTATTTTTACCGTAATGTATAAATGTTTCCCAAGTCTTAGAATAATGAATGGTTACTCAAATATTCCTGTATATACGTCACTACTTTAACTTTTGGCTGGCAAAATGTTCATTTACTTTTTAGTATTTTTGAGAGCAATTTCTTTAAATTCCTACTTACTCTCCCTTTGTAAGTTTCTGCTAGTAAAGTAAATGAACACACCTTTTACAGTAAAATCAGGGCTGCCACATGTAATGATTTTTCGCCAAACGTGGTAAATTTAAAACATTTCGGTGTTCTCATTTTCTATTTGCTTACATGGGGTCTTCACCTGAGATAATATCTGACATAATATGTGAGAGAAAGTCGACAGAATGTGAGAGCACATTTTATTTATTTAATAAAGTAATACAAAGCCTTCCAGGCCATAATATAAATATGTATTACTTATGGCTAGTTTACACTATCACACAAGTCTTACGTATTTTAACGAAAATGCATCCCTGATGTAAATATTGTTTGAACATTATAAAAAACAATAACAACTTCTCATGACAGCGTTGTATTTTCCTCAAAATACGTAAGACTTGTGTGATAGTGTAAACTAGCCATTAGTAGTTACAAAAACCTACGATACAGACCTTTTGTTCTAAATATTAAGAGAAGAAAAATAAAACTGAAACCTAAATTAACTATAAAAAAAAACATTTTGGCTCCCCAACCACTAAGACGTTCTAAAGTTAAATTGAAATGTAAATAAGAAAACAAATAACTCTAGTCCCATCATACAGCGATGCTATAATCCCCTTGTAAAAAACTCAAGAAGTGTTCGGCGAAAAACATTTGAGTGGGAAAATATATCTAATTCATGAGAAAAACAGTTCCAGCACCAAGCAACTCTTACCACAAATGACCTCACAAAAAGTGGTTTATAAATCCTTGGAATAAAAATTTGAGGATTTCTTGAATATCTCAAAAATAAAAAAGTATAACATAAAGAAGATGGTATATTATAACCTTGTGAAATGAAACAATATAAAGACATTTAACAAAAGTATCAAAGGAACTTCCAATGAATTGGTAAATATACCACGAAACATGATCCCAACGACGAACGTTATAGGCAAACCTTACAATCATATTTACAACACGTCTCAATGGATTTGGGTGCAGTTCCAGCCTTTTTAAATATTTTACTGCATATTTCGTTATCATTGTTTTTACTAATGGCACATTGAGATCCTTGTGGATATTTGAGTTTTTGACGTACCAGGGAGCGGCTGTGATTATTCGAAGAAGTTTATTTTGGAGCCTTTAAATTTTTTCGATGTTAGAAGCCGAGGCAGTGCCCCATAACTGAATACCGTAGCACCAAATTGGCTATAAGATAGAGTTGTAAAGTAGAAGTTTGCAATCGAGGCTAAGAACAGAATTTCTTCCAATAAGCCAATTAATTTGAATTGCTTTTAGTTTCATTTGAGTTAATTTAGCTTCTATATGCCATTTCTAAGTTAAACGCCGATCTAGATGTCGTATGTAAAATACCGAGGTATTTTACATGCGACTGTTGGGGTATTATTTGACTATGGATTTTAATAGGGGGCATGTTTCCCGACGCAATGTGAATGTTATATGTGCGCATTTTTGCTCATTGATCTTGATCCTCCATTGTTTAAACCACCTTTCCAGTTCAAATATATGATCCTGTAAGTACCGAGATGCTTCTTGACAGTTTTCATGTACGCCCAGAAATGCTGTATCGTCCGCAAATGATGAGGTTTCTGTGCAGCCGTTTGTTGGCATCTCTGAAGTATAAATTAAGTATAATAAAGGGACCAGGATGCTGCCTTGCGTTAATTGGCTGAGGAGAACATAAAAAATCGCCTTCTTTAATAATAAATTGACGACCAACTAAGTAGCTTTCTAACAGCTTGTGTATGTTTGCTGGTAAGTTTTATTGCAATTTCAGTAATAATCCTTCATGCTAGACTTTATCAAAAGCTTGAGACACATCGGTGAAGAGTGCTGAGCAGAATTTTTTTTCCTCAAGGGCTTTTCTTATGACATTAACTATTCGATGAGTTTGTTCAATTGTGCTGTGCTTTCTTCTAAAACCGAATTGATGGTTTGGAATACATCTATTTTTATTTAAAATCGGTGTTCATTTTGATACTAGTAGTTTCTCAAATAGCTTTGAAATATTAGATAATAAGCTAATAGCCCTGTATGACTCAACTTTTGTGTGTCCTTTCCTGGCTTTGGTATCATGGTTACTAAGGAAACCTTTCATTCTTGAGGGTAATATTGAAGGCGTACAATAGCATTAAAAATAATTAAAATAATTTTCTTTGCTATACTTGGTAACTCCAAAAGCATTTTATTACTGATCTTATCAATACCGGGTGCCTTCTTGATGTTTAAATCACAGATAGCCTTCTCGATTTCTCTAAACTCGAATCTTAGAGGAATAGCTTCTCTAACATTTACAGGCGGTAACTCGGTATATAGTGAGATATATTAAGGGCAAATACATTTTTAAGATGATTAACAAACATATTTCCTTTTTCTATATCATTTCTTGCCTGGTCTATTGAGATTTCTAGCTGCACGCCATAATGAGTAGTCTGATTGTGGAGTTGCATCAAGACTTTTTAGATATTTTTCCAGGGAAGCCGTTTTCTGAGACTGCAGTAACTTTCTTAGCCTTTTTGTGCATTCTTTTAATAAAGTTTTAAGTTGGGGGGATCTGTGCAATTGCCACTCTCTTCGAACTCTCCTTTTTTCAGTCAATAGGATAAATGCAATTGTTTTTGGTTTTTTTGAGGGTTATGCTAGAATGTTGGACAGCTAGTGTAAGACAACTGACAAAATTAACAATAGCGAGATTCACGTTCTCCGGTGTACTTAGCGGAATATTTTCTGTGCAATGGGCACTAAGATATTTGTTTATATTTTAACCAATTTATTTGCGAGGCTGATGTCGATAAGTAACCAGACGGAGATACGATTCTATTTGGATTCATTATAGTTACAATTGTAGGTGTGTGATCGGAAGATAATTCTAAGGACGCTTCCACATGAATCGTGTCTATGGGGATGTTATTAACCACGCCAAAATCTATGACATCTGGAATTTTTTGATGATCAGTAGGCCAATAAGTCGGCTGTCCGCCCGCTACCAGATTTAAATTAATTTTAGAGATTGTATTAAACAAAAACCGACCCTTTGGTGTTATAATGCCCGTAAATTCTACGAATAGATATCTAGCTGTGTACAGATATCTGTGGTGTAACGAATTTTTCATAATTTTAACACGTGCATACGTATTACATATTGTTTAAACTGTGTATTTTACACCACCGATTTTTGACAGTTAATTCAAAAAATTTATAAAATAACAAATGTTGCCATATTTTAAAGGAAAACTTAATGGCAAAATACACGTAGGCAAAATTAACGTTAAAATTACCAAAATAGTTTTACCGGATAGGTAAAGATAACTGTACGGTACGAATTCGACCAGACATCTTTGTGTAGAAATTACGGCTATAAGTCCCAGAAAGTGTGTTTAGCATTATAATCGCCAGCGGCCAGGAAACAGGATCCTAATGATTTGTAGTATTTATAATATTGGCTTTCTGATATTACAAATATAGGGGGAGAGTATAGAGATGAAAGTACTATGTTTTGATTTAGCTCTTAAACATAAATGTTCGTTGCTTGCAGATAATATTCACGGTGATCACACATTAAGTAGTGTTTGATTCGGGCTTTTATCAGAATAGCAGAACCGCCGCAGGCTCTATCTCGAGGGTCCTTGGTATCATATAACAGATAACCATTGATTTTAAACGTATTTCTTGAGGTCAAATGAGTTTCAGAAACCATCATTACATCAATTTGTATGCTTTTAAGAAAGTATTATAGTTCATTTATATGTTGGCGAATGCCGTTTGCGTTCCAAAAACAAATTTTTAAACAATACATGGCTTGTTAAGTACAGCTAGCAATAACATCGATGGCATTCTTAAAATTTCCTGCATCATATTACCCATTGTGTTCGTAAAGTTATTTACTGCTTGCACTAATGTTTCCATGGTTTTTTCTAGACGACTTAAATTAGAAACAGGAGTTTCAGCATTATTTGGCAACTCACCTTGCATTGGCACATGGTTTGATTTTAGGACGTTAGAGTAGGATTTTCTGTTATTGCTAGGCTGAGGTACCTGAATGTCAGTAGTGTTAACTAGATTTGTTGCATTTGAAGGGGGTTTAGGCTTAGATCCAACCGAGCGCTTGAGAATAGAGTATACAGGGCATCCTCTATAGTTGGCAGTGTGATTACCACCACAGTTGCTACATTTTTTTACATTGGTGTCATTTTTAGACTTATCGCAGAGAGCTGTACCATGTAATTCTCCACATACGACGCAAACAGGGGTTAAATGACAGTATGCCTTAGTGTAACCAAATTCTTGGCAGTTTGAGCATTGCACGGGACCATTCCTTTTGTGCGGCTTCTCTATCGTTATTTTCCTATACAGGATATATTTCAGACTATAAATGGGATGCGTTTCGTTTTTTTTAAGCTTAACGTCGCCGGGTTCTAACTCCACTTGAAATAGTGGCTGGGGAATTTTTTCTCTATTTTTAATATTTATTACATTTTTTATTTTGAAGCCCTTCTCTTCTAAAAACGTTTTTATCTCACCTGGGTCAACGCATAAGTCAATGCCTTTAATAACTACCTGAAAGTCTTTACTGATCTTCATTTGGTATGTATAAAAACTTTTTTTAAGTACTTCAAATTTATTAATTATTTTACGAAAATCATTTTCGTTATTAACCTGTATTTTTCCTTTATTATCACCGAGATCAAACTCTTTATTAACTCCTTTGAGTTTTTCTCCCTAAGATATATCGGGGGTGGCTTTGAAGATTTGATATCGTTTTGTGCTTCTGAGGTTTCCTCATCTATAATTGCAAAACGGTTTTGTGAACTTATTCTAACAGCTGCATAATCTTTTAAGACTTTTGGGACCGAAGCAACTGCTGAAGAGGTTGTGCTGCGACCCCGTTTAAGTATTATTATGTACCTAGCAATACCTACTTGTACTGGAGACTTTTGACCACTTTTTACTTGTAATGCTGAGTTTTCCATTATGCCTGATTTGGGGTTAATATTTTCATCACTAATTAAAATTAATTTTGCCGCTGATGCAACGCTTGCAGGTTTTATATTTTTTAGTGTATCAGCCGTATTATTAAATAAAGAGGGTGAGAGTGATCTCGTGCGAGTAATAGGTTTAGCCGTTAGGTATTTGCTATCATCGATTCTTTTATTTATTTCTGCATTTGTTTTGTTAACACTCACTGTTATATGCTTCAAAAACCCTTTTCGATGATAACAAATTTTATTTATGTCGTCTTGGAGCAAAGTACAAAAAAATTCGAAAAACTGAAAAAAGACCTTTTTTAAAAATGTTCCAGCTCACGGATGGTCCACGCTAGAACCAAAATATTTTGGGGATCATCATAAAACATATCAACCTTTATTTTCAGATGGGTAACAAAATCACTTTTTTTTTGAGTCGCTCTAATGCACATACATATATTTTTTTCTTTTCCTTGTGTTTTGTTATTTTTGTTTTAATATTTTATTTGTTCACGTTGTTGTAAAAAAATAAACCGTATGCCGAGCTTAGAAAACACGTATATCTTCAACGAGCGCGACAGACAAAAAAAAAAAGACAGAGCAAGTAAATTAGTTATTACAAGTAACTCCAGAGTTATTTTAATTTGTAATTCTCTGAAACAAAACGACGTATCATCAACGAAAGTATGATAGTATTAAGTTAAACAAACATTTAAAATATTAAATATTTTTGTTAAATTACAGGTATAATATAATATAATGATAATGTACATGGTTATTAGAGTTTTTTTATTCCCGCACTTTTTGGATTCCCGGGAAAGCGGGAAATAAAAATCGAATTCCCGGGATCCCGGCATTCCCGCCCAAAATTTATTAATTATTTCTTTACTTATTTCTCCAATGAAACTAATATTTCTTACTGACAATTACGCTTAAAATAATTAAGTCTAGTATCCATTATGTACCAAAAACGTAAAAAATTTAATATTAAAATTATTTTAAGATACTTAAGAGGTTATTTTTATGTCAATAGGATCATAGAAATCAATATAGGTATATGCATTGTCGAATTCAGAGATCATTTGCATAATTAGAATGAAAATATTGTTACGAAATTAGATTTGTCTGAGAATTATTTATGGTTTTAGTTATAAGTTATGTTGTAAATTTTAGTTTTATGTCATATTAGTTACTATTTTTATGAACGCCACTGTAATAAATTTTCTAGCAATTGTAATTGTAGACTTTAGATTTAGATGTATAATAGTTATTTTAAAATAATTCGAACACAACATTCTAGAAAATACTAGACGGTTCTTGAATCAACAAGGAATAGTTTTGAACTATAAATTCAGGCTAACTCTCTTCTTAGCTTTAAAAGAAAAATAAACTGAAAATAAATAAAAGTTTAGTTTAGTTTGATTGGAGACATTAAACGGTTCAGATCGCTACTTTCAATTGTGGTTAAAATTTGTAAACATTATAATTAATTTCAATAAAGTTTGTTAAGTTTAATTCGTGTGTGTATTTATTTTGAATTGCAATTAAAAGAACTCAAAGGTTTATTATAAAGGGAAAAAACCTTAACGCGTTTTATAAGTAAAAACGTTACAGTATTAAAGTCTTACATCCAATTTCATCAAGTTCAGTTAAAACTTAACTGTTACCTTAACTTCCAGCTAACAATATATTTTCGACAGTTATAACTGGTAGTTAATTATAAGTAAGCTTGGTGAAATTGGCCATTAGTGGAATAAAATTTCTGGAAGGGCGATTACGAACTGAAAGCATAACATTACGAAGTAGGAATTCTGAAACAATTTTACCGTTTAACAAATTCAGCAGGAAGGAGAAATTGTATTTGCTACATATATTTTAAACATATTTTTTACAATTTTATAACCCTTAATCAACAGTGGTGTATGAAGTTATACTAAGTTTGCCATTCCATGTGAATCTTTTTTTAATATTCATCTAGGATGCCATAACGTATTTGTATTGTGAGTCCTTCGTTTATTCTAAGCTAATTTCGCCATATGGGCGTCAAATTGTTTCTAGATCTTCTAGGCTGTTTGTGGCTTAATTCCAGCAGAATCGCTTCAGTATGAAAAAGAGTTATGCACCCAAATGTGGAACTATTTCAATAAAAACTCAACAAAAACTTACTTAAATTTGTGGCAAAATGCACCCATTATCATTAAATTTCAACAAATTCGTTTTATAAGGCACCAAATTTCGTGAATATCGGTCCAAAATTTACCTACGGCTCAATGTTTAGATTAATCTCGTAAATCTTGTAAGTATGGCTAAAAGTGTAACGAATAATGCTTTTGTGGTGAAATTAAGCATAATATACATTCATAAGACTCAAAATTACTTGAAATGCCGCATAAAAAGCATAATCTAGGCTACCACTTTACTACGCCCTTAACCGCAAAACCTTATAATATTATTGTAATATTTACACTTCAGTTTGCTAAGACAAGGAATAAAATTTTGGAAGATAGGTCTATAATTTATCATAGGCCCTATATAAGGCCCATTCTCAAAAATTAGCTTAATAAGTCTTAAACTGTAGCAAATTTTAATATTGTGGTAAAATTAAGTTGGATTAAACTACTAACACAGTCTAGACACTAGTCCGACATAGATTTACTAAAGTTTGAAAAAATATTTTCTTAAAAATTTCCCGAGAATCCCGCAATTAATTCCCGGGAAAGCGGGAATTGAAAAAAATTGAAAATCCCGGGAATTCCCGGGACGGGCTATTCATGATAAGATCAGTACCAAAATGCTTTTGGAGCTACCCAACATAGCAAAGAAAATTATTCTACTAATTTTTAATGCTATTTTACGCCTTGAATACTACCCACAAGAGTGGAAAGTATCCTTAGTTACCATGATACCTAAAACAGGAAAGGATCCCACAAAAGTTGAGTCATATAGACCTATAAGCTTATTGTCTAATATATCAAAGCTATTTGAGAAACTACTAGTGTCAAAAATGACACCAATTTTAAATGAAAACAGATGTATTCCCAATCATCAATTCGGTTTTAGAAGAAAACACAGCACAATTGAACAAACTCATCGAATAGTAAATGTCATAAGAAAAGCCTTTGAAAAAAAAAATATTGTTCAGCACTCTTCATCGATGTGACTCTAGCTTTTGATAAAGTCTGGTATGCAGGTTTACTACTGAAATTGCAGCAAAACTTACCAGCAAACATACACAAGCTTTTAGAAAGCTACTTAGTCGGTCGGCAATTTATTATTAAAGAAGGCGATTTTTTAAGTTCTCCTCCGCCAATTAACGCTGGAGTCCCACAAGGCAGTCTCCTGGGCCCTCTTTTATACTTAATTTATACTTCGGACTTGCCTACAAACAGCTACACCCATACCTCAACATTTGCGGACGATACAGCTTTTCTAAGCGTACACGCAAACTGTCAAGAAGCATCTCGTTACTTACAAGATCATATATTTGAACTGGAAAGGTGGTTAAAAAAATGGAGGATAAAGATCAATGAGCAAAAATGCTCACATATAACATTCACATTGCGTCGGGAAACATGCCCCCCTATTAAAATCAATAATCAAATAATACACCAACACTCGCATGTAAAATACCTCGGTATACATCTAGATCGGCGTTTAACGTGGAAATGGCATATAGAAGCTAAATTAACCCAAATGAAACTAAAAGCAATTCAAATTAATTGGCTTATTGGAAGAAATTCTGCTCTTAGTCTCGATTGCAAACTTCTACTCTACAACTCTATCTTAAAGCTAATTTGGTGCTACGGTATTCAGTTATGGGGCACTGCCTCGGCTTCTAACATCGAAAAAATACAAAGGCGCCAAAACAAATTTCTTCGAATAATCACAGCCGCCCCCTGGTACGTCAAAAACTCAAATATCCACAAGGATCTCAATGTGCCATTAGTAAAAACTACGATAACGAAATGTGCAGTAAAATATTTAAAAAGGCTGGAACTGCACCCAAATCCATTACCTAGAAACATTTTAAATTATGGCGGCCACACTCGCTTAAGAAGAAGAGACACTGCAGCACTCACCCAATCAGATGAGCGATAAACACCTTCATATGTGAACAGAAACCGTGATGTCTAAATTCTTTTTGTCTAGCACTGGCAGGACATAAAGTAAATATTAGGATAAGATTTGAATAATTATTGTTAGTTCATATTTAATATATGAAGATTCAATAAACAAATACTGAAAAAAAAAAAAAAAAAAAAAATATGTGTGTATGCATGTGTATTTTTGACAGCTCATCTTATAAGATAGTTGTTATAAGATTTATTATAACAACTGTCTCATAACATTTATTATAATATTAACACTAACACTATTTGAGAGACCACACGTAATATAATGCTCTCTGCGATTGAATTTGACGTTTGCTGATATAAAAATCTTATATCTTATCTCAGGTGGAGACACCGTGTTAATAAAGCTGAAGAGAGGGATAAGCACAAAATAAACTAAATATAGCTAAAAAAATTTTATTCCAGCAATTAATAAAAAATTAAAAAAGGCAGTTATTCTAAAAATGTAGAATAAATGTCTTTTGAGGATATTGATTAAGGCCCCCTTGGAACGATGTGATCCTAACAAATATAGCAGATTATTTGAAATAAAAGGGGGGAAAATATGTCTTTTGTATTATAAATATTCTATATATTGAAGAAATGTTTTTGTCCCATACAGATTCATTATGGGGAATATACAGTACTTTTCGCATATCGTCACATTCTTTAGTTGCAGCAAAATCATGGACTATATCGCCAATGTGACTATAAGCCTAATCCCCATATATGTCCCTTTGAGGTTTATTAGGGAGTTCAAATATTAATCAATTTATGTGAATAAAGAAAATAAAAATTTCATATTTGTTACACGACAGCAGACTTGTTGTTCTTTATAAAAAAATAAAATATTTCATCCCTAAAAACTATTTTTTTTAAGTGCATAACTGATGACAAAAATTAAACAATTTAAGTATTAGGTCCTTTATACGGTTTGTGGCCTCGAAAACTAAAAGGAACTTGGAACATATTGCTTATGTGACTATAACGCTTATAATTTGCTTTACTTTTGCCTTTACTACCGATGTAGTAAAGCAGATAGATGGAATCTATGTCAAATGTGTTTATGCTGCTAAACGGACTATAACGGCTGGTTTCAAGTTCACAATTGGTTTGGAACTATAATTTATAACGCTGTGCTAGTTGACAAAAAAAAACAGACAAGCCGGGGAAAATTTAAGGCTAGGTCTCTACGCGTATAGAAAACAAAGTTAGAAGCCTAGCTGCACTTTCCAATTTTTTTATGAATTTTTTATGATAAAAAAAATTATTTTTATTCCAAAAAAATAATTTATAGGTTTTTTGTTGCTTCAAGAAAAACCTTTATACAAACTTCCTTTAAGCTCAGCATATATCGGCTTATATAATGTTTCCTGTGTGCTTATTCTAATGTGTTCTCTAAAGTGCCCCGGTAGGCTAGCTGGTAGTGAGCTAGTCTATCAGTGCCGGGGTTGTGGGTTCGATTCCCGCCAGAGACTCTGGTCTCCTACAGACAAGCGAAGAGCTTTGCGGCATTGTTATAGGAATTAAAAAAAAATATGAAACAATATAAAATAAAAAAACAAAAAATTTGTACAATAATACAACGGAAATAGTTTTTCTTGAATGTATTTTTCAATTTTGTTCAAACTCTCCACTTTCGGCTTTAAATCTCATCTGATTTGTTCTGTTTTGTACTGGAATGAAAAATACTATTCCAATCGATCCACGATCCCATTGGCCTAAAAGAGGAAAATCAAAGTCAAAAGCTTGTCACCAAATGTGGCATCACTATTTCTTATAAAAAGAAGGTTTTAAAATTAATAGTTGTTTTTGTTTTATTCCAAATGTACTCTTAAATAACAGCTTCAAAAGAGAACGAGTTAACAGTTGGTTTTTGCAGTGTGAAAAAGTGGAAAATTAAGTGCAAATTTAAAATAATTAACACAAAAAAAAAAAAAAAAAATTGTATTGAAATAAATCAAAATGAATATTGAATTAAAAGTTATAAACTAAATTTAAAAATAATTACAATGTGTTAAGGTTATTGTGTATTTGTAAAAAAATTATTATTCTTCCAGTGTCATTGTTATTGTTCGTTTATCCATATATTTAAATTTAAGCTATATTTTTAGTTGTGTTCCCCCCTGAAATCTCCAATGGGATATTTATGGTTAATTATTTAATAATATAAGATTCTAAAATTGCATAACCTCCCACAGACCAAAGCGACCTCGTTGTTTTTATATATGTCTAACTTTTAACTTTTCTGTGGTGTTTTGTTAATTTATGTTCGCGTAAATAAATGTGTGTTTTTTCTTTTCCACGGACCTTTAATTTAATTTTTTTTTAATTTTATCCGTGTTTTTAATTGTTTTTGCAATAAGCACATGTTATAATTGCAAAATTTCGCGCTCACATATTTTTGATGTATGGTGCTTTGAGAGAGGTGCAAACGCTGAAAAAGCTGGGAAAGTAAAAAATATCGTGAAAAGCTATATAAGAAATTAGGGGAACACATTCGAAAAAAAGTCAATTGGAAACACGCTTAAATTATAAATGCCAAAAAATTTTATAATTTTCGCAAAAGCAATCGTATAAAAACAAGAGTTCAAAATACATATTCTGATTGGCTTACCCAAATGGAGTCGATTTTAATAACTTCTCAAACACCTGACTTGAATCAAGATCGAGGACGCCCTAGATAAAGTTTCGCTGATTGGTCAAGCAGGACAAAGTGACGACGAATAGCAGAAATTGATGTCTACGCTGCTAAAGATTTGCGATTTACTACCTTACAAAAGAATCCATTGAGTTTGCAAGAAAATGTTAGTAAAGTTATATCGTTTATAACTGAAGCAGGTTTAACAAAGCATCAATATTTGATAATAAGAAGTTTTATGAACAGTAAACTTGATAATTATTATCTACCTTGCTACGATTACATTTTGAAAGAAAAACAGAAAAGTTACCCAGACAAAATAACTCAGCGAATCTCACGCTGTCTATTAGACCATACCGCTACTCGGTTATTAGACATACAGGGGGATGTTATAAATGAAGTTTTGGATGAGTCCGTAAATGGCCTAACATTAGTGGGAAAATGGGGATTTGACTTTAGTTCGGGACACAGCGAGTTCAAACAGAAAGTTGAAAATAATATTTTGGATTATAGTAACTAATTTGTAACGTCATATGTCCCGCTCCAACTTGTAACAAAACCAGATGAGGCTCAAAATACCAAAATCTTTTGGAAATCCTCGCCCATCGTCCACCCCCTTCTGTCGTCCTATCAGGTTCCAATTTAAAAAATAGAGTTCAATTGACCATCGATGAAGAGGCATATTACAAGAAGAAAATTGAAAAGTTAACTCCCACTAAATTCAAAAATAATCAGAAAACGATACGTATTGACCATATTCTGCAACTAACAATGGTCGATGGTAAAGTATGTAATGCCTTACTTCATCCGAAAAGTGCTATATATGTAATGCAAAACCCACCGAAATAACCAATATTGAAAAATGTCTGCAAAAAAAAGTTCAAATATATCACTATGAATTTGGATTGTCACTTTTGCGCGCATATATAAGATTTTTGAAGTATTTCTTTCTTATATAATATAGGCTTGAACAAAAACAATGGCAAATTAAGTCCATAGAAGGAAAGGCAGAATTTCTTAAAAGAAAACATAATATTCAATTATAATTCCGAGAAAAAATGGGACTCATAGTCGGCAAGCTAAAAACTGGAGGGAGGGGGTCTTCCAATGATGGAAATACGGCACGAGAATTCTTTAACTATGCTGGCATGTCAGCAGAAATAACAGGCATTGATAAAGAAGTAGTTGAGAGATGTGCGACATTATTGCAAGATTTGTCGTCAGGGTATAACATTAATGTCGAAAAATTTAGGAAAAATGCTCTGGACACTGCTAAAGAGCTGACAAATAATTTTACGTGGTTCTATCTTTCCCCCTCAGTCCACAAAATTTTAATTCATGCCTCAGATGTTATCGAACTGGTATCAATTGGAGAGCTCTTTAAAGCAGCTACATAGATATAAAGAAATTTCGACTCCAGCACACGCGTAAAATTTCACGCATTGTTACTAAAAAAACAGCTTTGTTACTCAAAAAACAGCCTTAATATTACAATTTTTAAACTGATATAAAACATAATTCTCTAGTACTTATCGTGGCTATTTTGACATATTGATTTAATAATTTATTTAATGAATGAGGAAAAGCAATTTTTTCCGTTGTGTAAGTTCACATAAGAATAACTTTAACAAAAATCAATATTGTTTAAGAAATGGCTAGAGAATTCAATAATCTGCAAATAAAAAAAAAGTTAATCAAAATCGGTTCAGAAGTGTTCAACTGCAGCCGATTTAGTCCTTTAAAAAAGCCTTCCACAATTACATGGCAGTTGACTAAAATTTGAGTTATAAACTGTTAAAAATATAACGATAGCTTATCTTTTAAATAAAAAAAAGAAAAAAGAACTGAAAAACATTTGGTATTTATTTTGTTATAGCAGTTTATATCCTTTTTATAATTTTTTTATTACATATTATTTCATATGTAATTAGTCAATATTTTTATTTTTTAAGACTAATCTTTAAAAAAGTTGTTAACATATGAATTAAAAACAAGTTTTGTACATTTTTTCACAAAAAAAAATATAAATACAATAAAAAAAGTTTCATTGCTGCAACGTGAAGTGTGTGGGATTCGAACCAGCAAACCCACAGAAAATGATTCACGACGAAGCAGCTAGCCCATTCAGCCACGGGAAGACATGAAGTAAAATCATTCAATAAGGCATATAACTAAATACATTTATTTTTTTAAACGAATTTCTTTGCCAAAGTTTGTTGTTTGTGTAAAATACATGCAGAGGTGAAATTAAAGAAGTTCAACACAAGAACAAAAAAGTCGCACAAAATAGTCGTTTCAGAAAATAAAAGTCGGAAACCTATTTTAGTAATTATTATTTATAAATAACAAATAAAACATAACGAACATAAAAGAATCAAGGTAAATAAAAAAACATCTAGCGCTGTTGACATTTTCTGAATCAATTATAACATATCATTAATAAATAAATTAATTAATAATAATATTTCATTCCCGAAAATAATTAATTGTTTAAAATTCTTATTCACTTTATGGTCTTACTTGTATAATATTTTTAGCTTTTCTAAAGTGTTTGGAAAAAGTTTCCTGACGAGCTGGCCTAAGCAACCAGCGAAATGCGCATAGAAACTAGCTTTCCCACAACAATAAATTTCAGTGTTTTCATTCAAAAATTGGGATTATTAGCACATCATTAATAAATAAATTAATTAATAATAAATATTTTATTCCCGAAAATAATTTTTGATAATAAGTTGCTTGCATTGGTGATGCTTTAAAATCAATTTGCAAATATATTATATGCATTTGTATTTATTTATGTATAAATTGTATAAAAAACTGTCTAATATTTAATCCATGTCAATGTTTCAAAACAATAAAAACGAAGAATAATTTGTTTTTAGGTCTTGCTTACTGCTATACATACATAGCTATGTATTATTAAAATTAAAATGGGAAACAGCTTAGAAACAAAAGAAAAGTTTTAGGCACCATATCGGTGTAGCCACCATTTTTTTTAATATATAAGTTTGGCAACATGTTGTTATTCCTAAATGGATTAACATCGGTAATTTAATTGCAGCTTATTTCGTTGACTCGTCTATTAATGTGGTATACTACCGGAGTCCCATATTTTGAATATATCCTTCTTTATCTAGGTATACGATGGAAAAGCATACTTTATTTCGTTAAAAGATATCATTTCACACAGCAAAAACATGAATTTTTCCCCACACGGAAATACTTTGTTAACATAGTACTTTGCTACCGTTTCACACATGCCTTAACTATTTGCCACGAGTAATAATTTTACTTATTGGCTCTTAACAAGTTTAATGGTTACAAATTTTAACTTTTTCAGTATGTTATTGATGATTTGAAGGTATTTTAATGTTTCCCATGTGTATTGCTTCACTCATAATATATGGAAGGACTAGTAAATTTAACATCTCCATCCTGTCTTTATTACATACGTTATTCTTCGCAAACCAAAAACAATAAATAAATTTTTCATTTTCATTCCTTTATTTTGTAAAAATATTTTTGCTGACCTTTATAAGAATTTTACAAACTTCTTAAAGTTAGACTTCCGAAGCCTTACTATTTTTCATAATTTGCAATAATTATTTTTTGTAATAATAAACAAAATTGGATTTTTCATCGGAAACAATTTAATAATTTGTCAAATAATACAATTTTAATAAAAAAAAAAAAACATTGAAAATCAAGTTTTCATACATTTTTAAACAAAAAATAAATAAAATTACAAGAAATTACGTGCACACACATCAAACTGGCTGCAAATTTTTATGAAAATCAAAAGCATTTTGATTATGTCGCCATGTCGCTTTAGTAAACATAAAATATCTTTTATAAACAAAGCAGTTAATTTTATTTAGAAAAATGATTTCTTATATTCCTACAATTGTTTAAATTAAGACAATAACAGCATTTGAACTTCGGTGCAAATCGATATATTTTCATCTGTACAACAATATAAAACATTTTATTGCCCTACAATTAAAAATCGGTCACATTTGCGTTTACATAGGTTTTTTGCACATAAATGGCATGCAAACAAAACTTCTTTTATTACTTAAATGTGGTTTCAACGAGAAAAACAAGACTTCTTTTAGTTTTTTATATTTTTTTCATTGCCATGTACATACGAGTACATACACACACGCACATATGCGCTGATAGATGAGAATAAAAAAAGTAAAAACAAAGACTATAATTTACTCTCACAAGTGGATTTAGCGACTAAATCCACCAGAAAAATTAATATAGACAGAAAAATGTATGAACTTTGTATGGTAGTGCAATATCTTTATAAATCTATACCCCCATATTCATAAAAAATGACCAAATCAAGTATGGATCACGGCTGCCAGATTTGACGATTTATCGTCATTTTGACGATCCTGTGGTTCAAAAATGGCACATGGACGGTTTGACGATTTATACTCTAAGTTTAACGATTTTTCAAATGACAAATTTTTTAAAAATTTACAAAAGTTTTTAGTATTATTTTTTCTTATTAACAACTTTTATGATACTTTCGTTTTTTTGTTTGGCACGAACTTTCCTGTGTTAGCAGTTCATAATATAAATATAAAAGTTTATACTTGGGATTCCGGTAATATATCTATTTCTCAACCATTTTTTTTAGCACTGAAACAGAATTTCTGATGAGTAGAATCGGTGTTCGATATCTCTCAGTTCATTTGGCACCCAGTTTTCGTACTTTTGTATGAATTTTTAAAGATCTTATTTGAGTCACGTCTCTGATTCTAGATTCTTAAACTTTTGTTGCAAATTCGGAGACATGAGATCCTACACAAAACAAGACAAGCCAAGTCATCTGTTGGCGAGCCTCGAAAATTGACTTATATGTACTACCGAAATGTTTTTCAAATATAGTTCTATTTTGGATTAAATTTTTATATTTAAAAAACGCTTGCCGCTCTTATTTGAGTTGGTCTGTAAAAGAAGTTAAAACCTTCATTTACAGCCAATAGGAGTGAAAATAACGGTTTTATTTGTAACGATTTTTTGAGACAAGAAATACATATGAATGATTTTTTTTCTATTTTGGATTGGATTAAATTTTTATATTTAAAAAACGCTTGCCGCTCTTATTTGAGTTGGTCTGTAAAAGAAGTTAAAACCTTCATTTACAGTCAATAGGAGTGAAAATAACGGTTTTATTTGTTTCGATTTTTTGAGACAAGAAATACATATGAATGATTTTTTTTTTATTTCAAACAAAACAAACGGAAAATAGCTAAAAATTTCAAAAAGTAGCAAAAGTTAGTGTTATTTTACAATGAAGATTTGTGTGACGATTTTGGTAAGTCCATTTGACGATTTTGACGATTTGTTTTGCAAAATTTGCCGATATTTGACCCATTTTATCTGGCAGCTATGGTATGGATTTAAAAAAAAGAGAGACGTTAAAAAAAATTAAATATTTGGTTGTGCTTACTATTGAGATTTTGAGTTTGTTGTTTGTATACATTAAGAAAAGCAACAGAAAATTATCGCTTTTGTTTTACGTCTGTTAAACAAAGTCACATATGTCTCTTAATTATGTATGTACTTATCGAGTAACGTTTTATCTTACCCAAAATACTTTAAACAAGGGAATATCTAGATGAAATAAAGACAAAACAGTAGAACAGTTCATGATTAGATGATAAATTTAAAATTAAACATGAATTATTATTTTTTTTGTTTTTTTTTTTTTTTTTTAATTATTAAATTTAAGAAAAATAGGCTCTTTTCGAAATCACTCAAAATAAGATAATATGCACTCTTATCCAATTAGACTTATCTGGTACAACAATTATTGTTGCTTTCGTTTAAGTCGACTAGGATTAATCTAAACCAATTAATCCCGTTTTCTAGGGGAAGCTTTGTAGTTCATAGACGATACATTTCGTTGTTGGTTTTAAGATGTTAGATGAGGTAATCCCGCGAGGTAACACTATATAGGCCTGTTGTATGAATGCTGTTACGATCGTGTAACTCATCCAAGCAAAATAACGCATTCCCGATGGCTGTAAGGTTATAATAAAGTTAGCCACGGGAATGTAAGGTTATAATAAAATTACTGTCTAGATCAAGGCCGCTACAGAAATAATGGCGCATATTCAGAGATCATAACTAAAATCGGAACTAACAAAACAGAAACTAAAAAATAGTTTATAGATAGTTATAGATCTTATTCACAATTCATAACTAACGTAGCAACTGCTCTCAGCTAATAGAAGAAATGCAACAGAGTATATTGGCATTTAGAAAAAATTAAATGTCGATAATATTTTGAACGATATATTTTGTAATTAATTAAAAAGCTTACCAAGCTCTTAAAAAACATTTCTGTTCTTTAAAAAATTAATACAAACTCTAAAAAAGCGTTTTTTTTTTTTGGTCAATCAGCTGTTCTTTGAATGTATTAGTTAGTTAGCATTTAGTTACAGCTTTACCCATAATTAAGTCTAAACTTTTTATGCTGAAAGTAACCAACTGTGAATAACTTAAATAGGTACTTAAAAAAGTTAACAATTGGTGATCATTTATGAATATGCGCCTATGTATTTTAATTACAGATTAGTATTTATTCAATAAAACTGAGTTTCTTCGTATTTTCATTACCTTGGTAAAAATTGAATATTTTTTGTAGATGTTTAAGAGTGACCTTCTCACTATCACAAGGAGGATAAGATCAATGGGACTAATTACCATAATTGTGGTATTGGTCTCCTGTCAAATGGTTAGATTTTCAGAAAAAAAAGATTTAAGGATTTAATTTTTAGTTTTCCCTTTTTAAATCACTCGTTTTAATATTGGAACTTTTGGCACTGTTTGAATTTGTTCAAATTTAAAAATTAAAATTAAGCACTTATTTTATTCTCAGCACGCTTTATTGATCAGGCAAGGTGAACGTGTTAATGTAAAAATAATGTCCAAATTTAAATTGACTCTAGCTATGCTTAAAAAAACTTTAGGAAAAATACCGCACAGAATTAAAGTAAAAAGCAAGGTGAAAAAAAGTCAAATTTACAGATTTATATCGTTGGAACTATTTAAAAATGTTATGGAGTGGGGGGTTTTAATGATTCCCCAATGCAATGATCATTGTCAAGAACCTTCAGTGATGAACTGTTTAATGTAAACGTAATGTAACTAATGATGCACTGATTGTTAGGTAAGAAAATACTGACCAATATGAAAACTTTTTACAAATTGATAATGATTACAAAACCGCATAATTCTAATCTCTTAGACAATAGAATTAGGCGGGAAATTTTCTTTTATGATCTAATGTCATTTGCGTGAAATGTGCCTAGTTGCTTACACTTAAGATCCTCCAGCATATAGTAATTATTGCCAATTTTATTTAAAATTTTTGCCTTAAGAAATAGTGGCGCTAATTTAGCGTTAATATTTTTTATCAGGGGACTTTGGGCCAAGGTTCTTCTAAATACTAGTTGCCCCACTGTAAAAGATACTGGTCTCGCTCGTAAATTGTATCGGTTTTTATTAGTGGTATATGCTTGTACAATAGTTTTACGTAATTCTTTCCGTAAAAGCCAAAGCCATCCAAAAGTTTTGAATTTTCTAGCATTGCATATGATTCTCCATGGTTAACTGTATTAAATCCAAATAGTGCCCGATGAATATTTAATCGAACTCTGGTACGTATTTCTCAAAGCACAGCTAATGGCGGTAATATTTTATCCCAAAAGGCGCTGGTCATCTCTTAAATATGCCCGAATTACTGCTTTTATTGAACGGTTCACCCGTTCGGATGCATTCGACTGGGGCGAATACACAGCGGTACATACATGTTTTATACCCAGTTTTGTTAGAAAGGCTTTAAAATCATTTGCCCTGAATTAGGAACCATTGTCCGTAACAATAGTTTCGGGGACTCCATAGGTATAAAAAATGGTACCTATTAGAAAAGTTTGTATGGACACAGAATTAAATCGCTTTAGGGGTCAAAGCCAATGAAATTTCGTTAGATGGTCCAAAACGATTAATAAACCTATGTGACCATGTTTGCTTTTAGTATAAGGTCCTAATATGTCAACAAAAAGCCTTTGGAATGGACGAATAGATGGGATATGTTGACCGATTTCCGGTCTTAATAGATTATTTGGAGCTTTAGTTTTCTTACAATTTCACATCCGCGAATAAAAGTTCTAACATCCTTTACAATTCCAGGCCAGAAAAATGTACGTCTTATCATTTCCAAGGTTTTGATCATCCCTCCGTGTGCTGTTATTAAGGAATTGTGGGCTTTTTCTATCAGAGCAGTCCGTAAATTTTTAGGTATCCATAGATTCCATGGGTTCTGGTCTTCCATTTCTTTTCCAATGTAATGATCGGTCCAATTATATGGTCCACAATCTTGATGTCCGGATATTTCGAAGGGTTTTCCAAGATGCGTTTTTTGAGTTCTAAATAATCTTCAGCATGAAAGTGCTTGGACGTCAAATCCATTTCTGGTCCACAAATTTCAATTGACGATATTTCATCGTGACAAATTCTCGAAAGCGCATCTGACACTACGTGATCTTTTCTGTGGCTAATACTTAAATTAAACGATTGTAATTTTAATGCCCACCGAGCAAGTCTTCCAGTTAATTCAGGCTGTTTCATTAACCACTGAAGGGAAGAATGATCAGTTACAACCTCAAATTCCGGCATTTCGAGATAGCACCAAAACTTTTTTTATGGCTTCAATCGCCGCCAAACACTCACGTTCTGTCACACTATAGTTTCGCTGGGAGGAATTAAGTTTTTTGGGCATGTAAACTACAGGCTTATCTTCCCCGCTCTCATCTAACTGGACAAGAACTGCACCGATACCGTAATCCGAAGCATCACAATGCAAGACAAATTTCTTATAGAAGTCTGGGTTAACCAAAATTGGGGTGGAAGTCAAAAGTCTCTTAATATTCTCGAGAATTCCTGAGCTGCAGGTGTCCACTCAAATTTCCGTTTAGTGGAAAGGACCTCGGTTATTGGGAATACAATAGATGATAAGTTTTTAATAAATCGTCTGTACCACCCTGCAAGCCCGAGAAAGCCACGAACTTGTTTTATATTTTTAGGTACCGACCATTCTATTATGGACTGAATTTTGTCCGGGTCCGTTTTTATTCCGCCATTTTTTTATTTATTTATTTATTTAATTGAACTGCTTACGAGTCTTATTTTGCAGTATGAAACTGAGAAAGTGTATAATTATAAATAATTAATTAATTAACAACTTAATAACTAATTACAGTTAAATATATACAAAGCAAAATCAATTAAAATCAAACAATATTTCAATAATTTAATCATATGTACTTAAATCTCAAATAATTATGTTTCAAATTGTTATGTTGAAAACAGTTTGAAAATATTTTCTTTACATTTTCGTGCGTTACTTAAAAGTTGAAAACTATGGGGTATAGAATTCCAGAGAGAAATTGAGAATATGTAGAAATGCCACTCCGAAATTAAACTTTTGTATCTAAACGATCTAATTCTTTTTCCCCTGCTTATATCTGAAATACAAAGTTTGCCGTACAGATGATCAGGTTTGTGGGTATATATTATCTTATGTAAAAAAATTAAAGCTTTCATGTTCAGTATATTATCTAAAGAAAGGCCATATAACCGAGAGGAAAACAAAGATATACTAGAACGCCTATTAAGTCCATACACGTTACGGACTATGTTATTAAATGCAACTTTTAATTTTGCTTTACTAATTGTATCACATTTAGCAAATAGCTCACAACCCTATGATAAAATGGGCATCAGATAAGTTTTGGCAAGTAGTATTCTTATTTTTAGAGGTGTACAATGCTGGGTCCGCCAAAGAGTTCTAATCATAGAAAAGGTGCGACCACGAGCATAATTAATGTGGTTCGACCACGTAAGAGTGTCATTAAAAAATATTCCGAGATTCTTAGCAGATTTTACTATTTCAATTTGTTGGTTATTTATAAATATATTTGGAATAATATTCTGTTTGTTAAGTCGCCTTTGAATAACTATGCATTTAGATTTTTTAGGATTTATTTCCAAACCATATGCCGTTGCCCACGTATAAATACGTTGAAGTTGCTGATTAATAGTGATAATACACTGGTCAATTAAGGCATTTCACAACTGGTATAAAGTTGAACGTCATCCGCGTACATTCTTACATTACAATTTGTTAGGACGGCTGGGAGGTCATTAGAGTATAGTGAGAATAAAAGTGGCCCAACAATGGACCCCTCTTGTTACAGACAGTGCCCTGGACTTCTGGATTCCAGTTTCAACATACTGATATCTGTTACCCAAGTATGTTGACAATAACTGAATAGCGGTCGAAGAGAAATTAAAAAAATTACTGAGCTTGTAGCAAAGAATGTTGTGATCCACGGTATCAAACGCTTTTGAATGATCCAAAAGTATTAAAAAAAACAGTCTCACCATCATCAAGTTTCTTTCTAATCTCCTCCGTAACATCAACTAAGGCTGTTATGCAGCTGTCGTTCTTTCTAAATCCAGATTGACGATCTGTTAGGAAGTTATTGTTATCCTAGAAACAGGTTATTTGGTTATGCATAATACGTTCAAATACTTTAGATAGAAATGGAAGAATGGCTATTGGTCTAAAATCGGAACCAGTTTTGGGTATTGGAACGATTTTAGCTATTTTCTAATTCGAGGGAAGGTAACTTGAGGTTAAAATTTTATTAAAGAAAAATGTGATTATCGGAAGAAGTTGAGGTAAAAGAATTTTCAGAAATTTTGGATTAATCCCGTCCGCTCCTATGGAGTTGGATTTTATAGACAAAAGGCTAGATAAAACATCACATTGGTCTACTGCAGCAAAAGAAAAAAAAGAGTCGGTATTGTTGTTCGAATGATAATTGTTATAATAATTTTGATCCGCCTGAACAATGGGGATAATTAAAAACTTTTTATTGATTGCATCGGCATCAATTGAACATGGTTCTTGGTTTGTAGATTTACCGATACCAACTTCGCGTATCGTTTGCCATGTTCTTTTGGAGCCAATAGCGAAAGAAAACTTTTCAGCAAAAAAAAAGATTTTGCCGTTTTAATCACTTTATTGGTTTTTCTTTTCGCGGTCAGATAATCCTCATATAACGTTGTAGTCTTAAATCTTTTCCAACGTGCATACGCCAAATCTCTTTGATTGACGTCACCCTTAATTTCCGAAGAAAACCATGGTTTTTGCTTATTACCAATAATTTTTGTCCTTATTGGTACAGTTAGATCGAACAGATAATTTAGGTTTTGCTCCAGAAAAGAAAGTTGGTCATCTATTGAATACAAAGAATAAAAAATATTCCAATTGATTTTAAAAAATTCTTCCTCGAGTAATCTGAAATTAATGTTCTTGAAATCTCGAAAGGTAATTCTCTCAACCGGTATTACAAGTTGGAAATTGTAAGTCATGAAAATAAGATCATGTTTGGAAAAACATGGCGCAGACAATTGATCATAGAGTAGTAGATTATTTTCATTACTCACAAGAAAAAAATCTAAAAGCGTGTTATTAGTTGCAGTAAAGTGTGTAGGGTTCAAAGTATTAGGTGATGTTAAGCCAAGCGAGGCACAGTCATCAGATAAACTACTATCTACAAGTGAGTTAGAATTAAAGTCTCCTGCTATTATAACATCATCGTACAAAGCCGTTTGCGTTTCCAAATTTCGAATAAACCGTTTTGTACAAAGATTTCTATTAGGCCTATAAACGCTGCCTATAAGCAACTTCCTACTTTCATTGTTTACCTCAATAAATTGATACTCAATTAAATTTAATGGTTCCGTATTATCAATGTCCTCAGAATCCAAGTTTTCCTTAGATGTACACTTGACACTAAAAGAAATACCCTCATTTCCAATTACAAATCCCAAGTATTTTACTTCCCTGACGCAGAACTTACTTTTTGCGATATTAATAGTTAAGTTAGCTCTTCGAAACTCTTGAGCTATGCGTACCAAGACCGTTAAATGGGTCGAAAAATCCTCGGACACAATAACCCAATACGCGATGTATCAGTTCATACCAGTCCCCTGGTATCAGTTCATCGATGAGCCGACACATTGTCTGTGGCGCATTACACAATCCGAAGGGCATAACTACATATTGATATAATGGCCTACCTGGCATTGTAAAGCCCGTTATGGGATTTTCTTCATCTGCGAGGCCGATTTGCCAATACGCATCCTTCAAATTCAGCTTCGACATAAGGTTTGCTTTGAAAGCCTAGAAAAGATTCCCTCAATGCTTGGCAACGGATATGCATATTTTTTTTAGTAACTGAATTGACTTTTCTCGCATCTAAACACAGTCGTATTATATTCGGTTTTACCACTAAAGGCATAGGGGAACTCCATGGTGATGACGAAGGCTCTAGCACCCCTAAGGCCAACATTCTATCAATTGCTTGATTCATCAGTTCCTCCACTGCTGGGAAAACCGGATATATTCTCTGCTTTATTGGCTTAGCGTTAGCTATGTCAATTTCATGTTTAATAAGAATGGTTCTCCCTAAACCACTAGCATCAAAATTTGGAAACGACCCTATTATAGCAGACAACTGCTGACTTTGGCCCGGAGTTAGGGGAAAGGTATTATCAACTATTATTTCAGCGTTATTGCTATATACGGACTTAACATCGCATACCTTTTCGAGAACAGACAATTCAGACGGAATATCAAACGACCGGGCTGATAAATCGGACACAAGTGCCGAGTCAAAAATCTCTGTCGCTAGCTTTCCAAAAATCGATACCTAAAGTCTAACGTTGAGAAATGGTGGGTACGATTAATAATTTTAATTGATAAACATGATTGCTAAAGGTGTTATCAGCCAATACATAGCCCAACGTTTTTTACACTTTTCCGTCTGCAGTTTTAACAATTGTTTTAACATTGACGAAGTTTATATAATAAGAAAAATCGGTAGTAGCCAAGGTCGATCCAATGCATGATACATTTGCATCCGTATCCAACAAACCATATAAAAAGGTAAAGTTCAAAAATTAAACTTCAGCGTAAGAACGCTTATCATCAGGATTTGTTACAACGGATGAAATCACATATTTCGATAACATTTTCCTTTTTTTATAATAATTTCGTAATTTCGTAAGGGTGGATCGCTTAGATAGTCGAGAAATGCCTGTGTTATTGTATTCGTATGAAAAATGGTGTTGCGTTTTTCAATATATGATTTTAAACGTTCATTTTAGGGGCGAATAGGAAAAAGTAATTTATTTGGCAATGAATTATGTAAGTCAGTAGATGGAAAAATTTGAAGAGTATTAGCTGGCGTTGCAAATGTCGTACTATCTTGCAAAAATTTTACATTTGTGGACGTGGTGGAGAGTGTATTGTCGGTTGGAAATATTGATTTTTTGGATATTGTAACTTTTTTGAAGCGCAAACTGTAGACTAAGGTTTGTATACCTTTTTGGCTCCGCAGCCGTAACAGAAAATAGTTCTGTCCTAAAGACAGTCTTCCCAAAAATGGCCAAGTTCGTCACAATATCAGCATTTGACTCTGTCGAATAGCATCGTCTTCAAATTCGTTAGGCAAATCATCTTGAGCGGAAAGATCTGCAATCTTTCTAAAGTTAAATTGCGCATTGTTCTTTTGGCTAACAAGTTTTCCCGCATTTTGACAAGTTTCCATAAATGCGCTATTGAGTATATTGGTACATACATATAATAATTCATGTCTTATATCGGCTCTAAGATTTCTTACAAGAATTTCCACAAGTTAAGATTTGGCCATAGGGGTTTCAAGTCTATCTAAAATTAAACAGAGTGATTCATAAAAACTCTCAAAGGATTGTCCACTTTTCATTTTGCGATTCCTGATCTCTTCCCTGATATCGAAACTTGAACGGAAATCTTTATGCTGATATCGTAAAGCAGAACAAAACTCAGACCACTGGAAGGAGTCCACTTGTTTGTGATATCTCCAAAACCAATCTCGGGCTTTACCTGTGAGAAGCATATGCAGATTCTTGCATATTAAATTAAAATCATTGTTGAAATTTTCCCTCGTCAAGGACCTAACACGATACAGAAAGTCTTCGACGCTAAGACCATTAGTTGAACCATCGAATTTGATGTGACAGTTCTGAATGATAGAGGTGACCTTCTCCGAGCGTAACAAAATTCATTCTTCAATAGGATTGTTAGAAAAGGAATGATTATTTCCGGAAAAAAGATTCCGTTCCTGTTGGGAATGAGCTTGGCGTTGATCCTGATGGGTAGATGAAAGATTTAGATTTTGTAATGCTCTAGAAATACTAGGTTTAATCATCTGATTGATTCTTGAATAGTCTATATTTCGGTTTGTCCGTGGAACGGACGCACCTGCTTGACCATGTAAATTATTATTTACATCAGCCTGGTTGCAATGGGTTTGAACTTGTGCAAAATTTACTGTAGGTTTATTTGGAAACGTTGGGGAATTCTTACGATATCATTCTGCCACATCCGTTGGTTTATCCTACGTAGGAAATTGTGTATCTATATTGCGGGTATTATACCTTTTCGCCAGAGCTCCGCGCGCCTTACTGCGAGTTACTGGTTTTGATTTTGAATCTGATATAGATAGAGTGTTGTTATCAGAATGGCCTAGTTCTATCATATTTGCAGCGGAAAAAGTGGGTACGCAATATTTACGAAGATCTACCAGTTGACAGGGTCTTCGACAATTAGGACATTCTGCTGATTGAGACAGGGTTGTTTCAATGCAGTTGCGGTGAAAGACGTGATTGCAGACTGCTATTATATAGCATTCTTGTGAATCAAAAATCATCGGGGCTTTACAAATAAGGCAGTTTGCTTCTGACGAATCTTGAGAAGGTGGACTTCTTGCCACTGACATTTTGAAGGGTTAAGTAAGGGATAATTAAACAATATTTCATACAAAAGAAATTATCCAAAATTAAAATATTATAGGGGTATTGTTCAACAAGATTCAGCCACAAATTAAGTTGGTAAAAATAATATATATTAGTTCTAGTTTTATTCAATTGGTGAGCGAAATATACAAAGTAGATTAAATTATATGAGATGTAATAAAAAAAAAACAAATTGGTCTATGAAGTTCAGAATACATAAAGTCTGTCACTTTATACTCCAGTCTCTGTCTAATGGATGTACTAATGACCCTTTCTCAGTTATAAGTAAACATTATACAAGTCAACAGATACTAGACGCATATCGTAAACATTATTAGGCATTGCAAACCGAAAACTAGAAAAAAGTTGAGGGAAATATCTTATAAAAGAAAAGATTATTAAACTATTTATCGGTTAGTAACTTGACACAATCAAGAAACCAAAAATCCAGAAGAGAGTTAACATTTTTTATTTACAAAGATGTAACCACCAAGTTTTTAAAAAAAAATTATATGTAATTAAATTGACAGTTTACTAAGAAAGCTTAATACAAATATTTATATGGAGCAAAAGAGATCTAGTACAAGAGGCAATGTTTTCACATTTTCAGATGGAAGCAAAATAAATACACTCATAACAATATCTATTAAATTGCTAAGTAGTACATCCGACACTATCGAATTACTATAATTCCGTAAAAAGTATTCAAAGAATATACGTTATAATGAATTTATGAAGGAAATTGATCCCTTCGGGCCCTACGTTAGGCGCCATTTATTAACGTTCACCAACACATTGCTACCAGCAAAACAAATCAACGTTAGATTGAAAGGCAATGTGTAGAAGTATTAGAGTAAATAAAAAAAATAAATCTATGTTATGGTAAGCTAAAGGAGGACATGGGAGCCATCAAAAAAAAAATAACTTCAGTCGGGCGGGGGGTTCGGGTCCTCTTTAGTTCGAGTATCCTCTGCATACTATGGTCACCCAAAAATTTATTACAGACTCCCGTTTTGGTATGTATGTTTTCCAACGCGCATATTGATTCTACGTTAGATGCCCTGTTGCCCAGATTGACCTAATAAATAAAAATTTCTCATTACATCTTCATATATAGGAAACACCCAGCAGCTCCCGTTGTTACGAAGCCCTAATCATTCACTGATTGTTAAGTACGAAAATACTGGCCTTTTTTTTTTTTTTTTTTTTTTTCAGTATTTATTTATTGAATCTTCATATATTAAATATGAACTAACAATAATTAATCAAATCTTATCCTAATATTTACTTTATGTCCTGCCAGTGCTCGACAAAAAAGATTTAGTCAAAAGATTTTGACGTACCAGGGGGCGGCTGTGATTATTCGAAGAAGTTTATTTTGGCGCCTTTGAATTTTTTCGATGTAAGAAGCCGAGGCAGTGCCCCATAAGTGAATACCGTAGCACCAAATTGGCTTTAAGATAGAGTTGTAGAGTAAAAGTTTGCAATCGAGACTAAGAACAGCATTTCTTCCAATAAGCCAATTAATTTGGATGGCTTTTAGTTTTATTTGAGTTAATTTAGCTTCTATATGCCATTTCCACGTTAAACGCCGATCTAGATGTATACCGAGGTATTTTACATGCGAGTGTTGGGGTATTATTTGATTATTGATTTTAATAGGCGCGCATGTTTCCCGACGCAATGTGAATGTTATATGTGAGCATTTTTGCTCATTGGTCTTTATCCTCCATTTTTTTAACCACCTTTCCAGTTCAAATATATGATCCTGTAAGTAACGAGATGCTTCTTGACAGTTTTCATGTACTAGGAAAGCTGTGTCATCCGCAAATGTTGAGGTTTGTGTGTAGCTGTTTGTTGGCATGTCGGAAGTATAAATTAAGTATAATAGAGGGCACAGGATGCTGCCTTGTGGGACTCCAGCGTTAACTGGCTGAGGAGAACTTAAAAAATCGCCTTCTTTTATAATAAATTGACGACAGACTAAGTAGCTTTCTAACAGCTTGTGTATGTTTGCTGGTAAGTTTTGCTGCAATTTCAGTAGTAAACCTTCATGCCAGACTTTATCAAAATCTTGAGACACATCGATGAAGAGTGCTGAGCAATATTTTTTTTCTTCAAAGGCTTTTCTTATTACATTTACTATTCGATGAGTTTGTTTAATTGTGCTGTGCTTTCTTCTAAACCCGAATTGATGATTAGGAATACATCTATTTTCATTTAAAATCGGCGTTAATTTTAACACTATTAGTTTCTCAAATAGCTTTGAGATATAAGATAATAAGCTAATAGGTCTGTATGACTCAACTTTTGTGTGATCCTTTCCTGTCTTTGGTATCATCGTTACTAAGGCAACCTTCCAATCCTGAGGGTAGTATTGAAGGCGTAAAATAGCATTAAAAATAAAAAGAATAATTTTCTTCGCTATACTTGGTAGCTCCAAAAGCATTTTATTACTGATCTTATCAATACCGGGTGCCTTCTTGGTGTTTAAATCCCGAATAGCCTTTTCGATTTCTTTAAACTCGAATCTTAGGGGAATAGCTGCTCTAACATTTACAGGCGGTAACTCGACTGCTATATCGTGAAATATATTATGGGTAAATACATTTTTTAGATGATTAGCAAACAGAGTTCCTTTTTCAATATCATTTCTTGCCCAGCTTCCATTCAAGTTTCTCAATGGTGGCTTAGAAATAACTGGTCTATTGAGGCTTCTAGCTGCACGCCATAATGAGTAGTCTGATTGTGGAGTTGCATCAAGTCCCTTAAGATATTTTTCTAGGGAAGCCGTTTTCTGAGACTGCAGTAACTTTCTCAGCCTTTTTGTGCACTCTTTTAATATAGTCTTAAGTTGGGGGGATCTGTGCAATTGCCACTCTCTTCGAACTCTCCTTTTCTCAGTCAATAGACGCTCGACATCTGCAGAATATACGATTTTGTTTTTGGTTTTTTGAGTGGTATGCTGGAATGTTGAACAGCTAGTTTGAGATAACTGTCAAAATTAACAATAGCGAGATCCACGTTCTCCGGTGTGCGAAGCGGAACATTTTCTGTGCAATGGGCACTAAGATATTTCTTATATTTTAACCAATTTATTTGTGAGGCTGATGTCGATAAGTAACCAGACGGAGATACGATTCTATTTGGATTCATTATAGTAACAATTGTAGGTGTGTGATCGGAAGATAATTCTAGGGACGCTTTCACATGAATCGTGTCTATGGGGATGTTATTAACCACGCCAAAATCTATGACATCTGGAACTTTTTGCTGATCAGTAGGCCAATATGTTGGTTGTCCGCTCCCGACCACATTTAGGTCCATTTTACAAATTGTGATAAACAAAACATGACCCTTAGGTGTAATAAGTCGTGACCCCCAAAAAGTGTGTTTAGCGTTATAATCGCCAGCAGCCAGGAAGCCGGGTCCTAATGATTTGAAATATTTATTATATTGGCTCTCTGATATTGAAAATCTAGGTGGGGAGTATAATGATGAAATTAATAGGTTTCGAGATAATTCCTCAACGCAAATGCTCGTTGCTTGGAGATAATCTTCACGATGATCACACATTAAGTAGTGTTTTACTCGGTTTTTTTTATCAAAATAGCAGAACCTCCACAAGCTCTACCTCGAGGGTCCTTGATATCATATAATATATAACCATTGACTATAAACGTGTTTCTTGAGGTCAGATGAGTTTCAGAAACCATCATTACATCAATTTGTTTATTTTTAAGGAAGTATTCTAGTTCATTTTTATGTTGGCGGATGCCGTTTGCGTTCCAAAAGCAAATTTTTAAACAGTTCATGGCTTGTTTAGTACAGCTTGCAATAACATCGATTGCATTCTTAACATTTCCTGCATCATATTACCCATTGTGTTTGTAAAGTTATTTACTGTTTGTATTAATGTTTCCATGGTTTTCTCTAGACGACTTAAATAGTTTCTCATTAGTTCAGGAGTTTTATCATTATTTGGAAACTCACCTTGCATTGGCATATGGTTTGATTTTAGGACGTTTGCGTAGGATGTTCTGTTATAACTAGGCTGCGGTACCTCAACGTCATTAATGTAAATTTGATTTGTTGCATGCATTTGAGAGGGATTAGGTTTCGGTCCAACCGAGCGCTTGACGATAGAGTATACAAGGCATCCTCTATAGTTGGCAGTGTGATTACGCAGTTGCTACATTTTTTTTACATTGGGGTCGTTTTTAGACTTATCGCTCAGAGCTGTACCATGTAATTCTCCACATACGACGCAAACAGGGGTTAGATGACAGTATGCCTTAGTGTGAGCAAATTCTTGCCAGTTTAAGCATTGCACTGGACCATTCCTTTTGTGCGGCTCCTCTATTGTTATTTTTCTTTACAGGATATATTTCAGATTGTAAATGGGGTGCGTTTCGTTCTTTTTAAGCTTAATGTCGCCGGGTTCTAACTCCACTCTAAAAAGTGGCTGGGGATTTTATTCTCTATTTTTTATGTTTATTACATTTTTTATTTTGAAGCCCTTCTCTTCTAAAAACGTTTTTATCTCACCTGGGTCCACGCATGAGTCAATTCCCTTAATCACTACCTGAAGACCTTTACTGCTCTTCAGTTGATATGTATAAAAATTCTTATTAAGTGCTTCAAATTTTTTTATTATCTAACGAAAATCATCTTCACGATTAATTTGTATTTTTGTGTCATTAATACTACCCCGTTTTATTGCAGCTACATAAAAAGAATTTTCACCTATTACCGAGATCAAATTCTTTATTAATTCATTTGAGTTTTACTCTCTAAGATATATCGGCGGTGGCTTAGAAGATTTGATAACGTTATGTGCTTCCGGGGATTCCTCATCCAGAATTGCAAAACGATTTTGTGAACTTGTTCTATCAGCTGTACCATCTTTTAAGACTTTTGAGACCGAAGCAACTGCTGAAGAGGTTGGGCTGCGACCCCGTTTAAGCACTGTTATGTACCTATCAATACCTACTTGTACTGGAGGCTTTTGACCACTTTTTATTTGTGGAGCTGAGTTTTCCATCATGCCTGATTTGGGGGTAATATTTACATCACTTATTGAAATCGTTTTTGCCGCTGAGGCACCGCTTGCAGGATCTATATTTTTTATTGTATTCAAATCAACCGTTTTATTAGACACCGAAGGTGATACTGAGTTTTCTATTATGCCTGATTTAGGGTTAATATTTTTATCACTTATTAAAATTGTTTTTGCCGTTGAGGCAACGGTTTAAGGTTTTATATTTGTTAGTGTATCTACCGCATTATTAACTACAGAAGGTGAGAGGGATCGCGTGCGAGTAATAGGTTTAGCCGTTAGGTATTTGCTATCATCGATTCTTTTTTTTATTTCTGCATTTGTTTCGTTAACACTCACTGTGATATATGCATATGGTAAAAAAATGTACAAAGGAATGTCCACAGCACGATTTGAAACAGTATAATGAAGCCATGGTTCTAACAATGCAAAAACATTAAAAACTTTCTTCATCATGACATTCCGAATCTCATCTTATTTGACAGAGTTAGATGATGGCCTCAAACTTCGAAAATTAAATCTTTTGTTTATTTATAAGATATGTTTATAAAAAAAATATAAAAGCAAATACCACACTTGATGAAAACAGCAAAGAATGTATGTAAGTACTAACAGCAACAACAAAATCAATGAATGATTTAACGCAATAAAACCATCACCACGAACAAAGTATTTCAAATTATTTAATATATGTACATATCTAAGTCATATTCATGATAATCTTAAACAATGGGAACTGGCTTATTATAAGATTTCACAATTTACTGATTTTCGTACATTAAACTTGTCTCGCTTTTAGTGTGAAATATGGTTTTAAGCACTTTTCACAAGATTTGCACTATTTGCCCTAAAAATGTAGTAAGATGAATAATTATGAAACGAAAGCAACAAACACTCGAGGATTAAGAAATGAGTAAGATGAAGTTAATTTGTTTACTAATTCAAGAGAATATAAACACTAACAACTCTGAAACAAAACAACCACTAAATAAATGTCGGATCAGTTCATGGAAAAACACATTTCTAGCAACTTTCCAATGCTAGATTCAAATTAGGTAACAGCTGATACATGTTCAGAATTATTGTTCATGAAAATTTAATTACTTTGTAAAATTGTTTTAAAATACAACCAAGAAGTATAAGAAAACATTATCGCAGCATAAGTAGATTTGTTTGACGATTCTAAATTTTTGTGTACAAATGTTAGCTGTTCGAGTATCAGGGATACAAACGCAATTCACGTAGCAGAAAAAGCTACTTAGTTAAGTATTGCGCAAAAGCAATGATGTCACAATTACAATTCGGTGTATTTTGTTGTTGGATTGCAAACAGTGCTGCCAGAAGTGCAGATTTATCTGCTTTTTGCAGATTTTATACCCCGAAATTGCCACAATGCAGATTTGACGATTTTTGGTTTTTAGCTCGGGGGTAACTTTTTTACCATGTCACTTATGTTTGTACTATTTCCAATTCTTGCATTCAAAAACGAAAAGTATCAATCATTGATGAAATAAAACACCAAACAAAATAAATAGAAAAATGCGTGCTGTTAAATAGTGTGCATATTTTCGTTACTTACGGAGATTTTTGCACTTAAAGCCTGGTACTCTGTTCAACATTTCACGTGAAATGCTGTCAAAACTGAAATAAAAAAAACTTGTGCGGAATTTCCATGAAATTATGTTGATAGAGTTGTACTCTGTACAATTTATGAAAAAGTTACGAAATGCTTCTGGCAATATCTTTTTACAACTGCGAAATAATATAAGACGTACTTATTTCACGTGAAATTTTAAGCAAATGAAAAAAAGTTTTTACTTAATCACCCCTATCGTGAAAAAAAAGTGGAATTTTTGTTCCCATTAAATTTTTATTCCCCTCGAAAGGAAAAATGCTATCGTGAAACTCCCGTGAACAATTTTTCGCGCGATCAGTTCTCAGTGAATGTAAAAACGAAGAAATATTAAAAAACATTAAAAAAAAATTTTTTTTTTTAAAAAAATATACACGTATATTTTAAAGAAACGTTAAAAAAACAAACTAAAATATATTGTATTGGAGTGATAGTTTGATTGCAACATTAGCTTATTGCGCTTTTATGTAGCAAAAAAATTTCTAAAAAACTGTAACCACGTCTTTGAAAAGCTTCATAACTCCTCAGACAATCGACCTGTTTTTTGCATTTTGTTGAACAATATACATATAAGTTTGTGCCTCTTTTAACGGAAATTGACCTTAAAATTAATTTTGTAAACTTCAATATTCGAGATATGAGAAGAATTACTTACATAAATGTTTTGTTCCCCAGCAAAAATAAAGTTAGAAATTCAAAGGGAAAAGTGAACAAATTACGAGGGAAAAAATTGTTCACGATAAGGGGAATTTTTTCCCACTTTTACTTTCATTTTCACTTAATTTGTTATTTAAAAACTACTTTCTAGTAAACTAATGCGGGTTTTTGTTTACATACGCAAAACAATGTCGCATACTTTGAAAGATTAAAAACGGCAAATTGTGCATACTCGCGAGATATGTTACATTGATACATGTCAAATTTTTCGCATGAAATAATAGATATTGCTGAACATTTTTCACAAATTGGAACAGAGTACTAGGCTTAAAATACAAAAAAATATTAACAAAGATTGCGTTGGAAAAAATATACATATAGCAGTTGTCATATCAGGTGAACCAATTTTGCGCAAGAAAAGTTTAAAAGAAAGACATAAAGAATAAAATAAATATCAACTACGATGTCGAACCGTTTGTAAATTGATTCAATAGTAGGAATTTTATTCACAAAATATTACTTTAAAATTAAAAATTGGCATTGTCTTGGCATAGTAATATCGCTGGACTTATGTCGTCTGATATTAACACGAAATAATATGCATATGTACGAATATATTCATGTGTAGCTATGTATAAAATATTTAATAATTGCAATATTTTTTTTTTTTTTTTTTTTCGTTATTTATTTATTGAATCTTCATATATTTAATATGAACTAACAATAATTTATCAAATCTTATCCTAATACTTTATTTATGTCCTGCCAGTGCCAGACAAAAATTTTCTTCATCACGGGTTCTGTTCACTTATATAGGTGTTTATCTCTCATCTAGTTGGGTAAGTGCTGCAGTGTCTCTTCTCCTTAAGCGAGTGTGGCCGCCATGATTTAAAATATTTCGAGCTAAAGGATTTGGGTGTTGTTCAAGTCTTTTTAAATATTTTACTGCATATTTTGTAATCATAGTTTTTACTAATGGCACGTTGAGATCCTTATGAATGTTTGAGTTGTTAACATACCAGGGGGCGGCTGTGATTATACGAAGAAGTTTATTTTGGCGCCTTTGAATTTTTTCGATATTAGAGGCCGAGGCAGTGCCCCATAGTTGAATACCGTAGCACCAGATAGGCTTTAAGATAGATTTGTAAAGTAGAAGCTTGCAATCGAGTCTAAGAACAGAATTTCTTCCAATAAGCCAATGAATTTGGATGGCTTTTAGTTTCATTTGAGTTAATTTTGCCTCTATATGGCATTTCCACGTTAACCGCCGATCCAGATGTATACCGAGATATTTTACATGCGAATGCTGAGGAATAATTTGATTATTGATTGTAATAGGGGGGCAAGATTCCCGGCGCAGGGTGAATGTTATATGTACGCATTTTTGCTCATTGACCATTATCCTCCATTGTCTTAGCCATATTTCTAGTTGAAATATATGATGCTGTAGGTAACGAGATGCTTCATAACGGTTTTCGTGGACGCTTAGAAAAGCTGTGTCGTCTGCAAATGTTGAAGTTTGGGTGTAGTTGTTTGTTGGCATGTCCGAAGTATAAATTAAGTATAATAGAGGGCCCAGGATGCTGCCCTGTGGGACTCCAGCGCCAATCGGCTGAGGTGAACTTAAGAAATTTCCTTCTTTAATAATAAATTGACGACCGACTAAGTAGCTTTCTAACAGTTTGTGTGTGTTTGCTGGTAAAATTTGCTTCAATTTGTGTAATAAGCCTTCATGCCAGGCTTTGTCAAAAGCTTGCGAAACATCGATGAAGAGTGCTGAGCAATATTTTTTTTCTTCAAATGTTTTTCTTATGACATTTACTATTCGATGAGTTTGTTCAATTGTGCTGTGTTTTCTTCTAAATCCGAATTGATGGTTTGGAATACATCTATTTTCACTTAAAATCGGTGTTACTTTTGAAACTAATAATTTCTCAAATAGCTTTGACATATTTGATAATAAGCTAATAGGCCTATAAGACTCAACTTTCGTATGATCTTTACCTGGCTTTGGTATCATGGTAACTAAGGAAACCTTCCATTTTTGAGGAAAGTATTCAAGGCGTAAAATAGCATTAAAAATAAAAAGAATAATTTTCTTTGCTACGCGAGGTAGCTCTAATAGCATTTTATTGCTGATCTTATCAATGCCAGGTGCCTTCTTAGTGTTTAAGTCACATATAACCTTTTCGATTTCTCTCATCTCAAATCTTAGGGGAATAGCTGCTCTAGCAGCAACAGGTGGTAAATCGACCGCAATATTGTGAGATATATTAGGTGTAAATACGTTTTTCAAGTGACTTACAAACAGATTTATTTTTTCAACATCATTTCTTGCCCAACTTCCATTCAAGTTTCTTAATGGTGGTTTAGAGACAACTGGCCTTTTGAGGTTTCTAGCTGCACGCCATAATGAGTAGTCCGATTGTGGAGTTGCATCAAGTTCCTTAAGATATTTTTCCAGAGAAGCCGTTTTCTGAGTCTGCAATAACTTTCTTAATCTTTTTGTACACTCTTTTAGCAAGTTCTTAAGTTGAGGAGATCTGTGCAATTGCCACTCTCTTCGTGCCCTCCTTTTTTCAGACAAGAGACGCTCGACATCTGTGGAATATATTTTAATAGTTTTTGTTTTTTTGGGGGCAATATTGGAATGTTGAACAGCTAGTTTCAGAAAACTGTCAAAATTATCAATAGAGCGATCTACATACTCCGGTGTACTGAGCGGAATATTTTCTGTGCAATGGGCACTGAGATATTTTTTATATTTTAACCAATTTATTTGTGTGGCTGACGTCGCTAGGTAACCAGTCGGAGATACAATTCTATTGGGGTTCATTATAGTAACAATTGTAGGTGTGTGGTCGGAAGATAATTCTAGGGAAGCTTCAACGTGAATCGTTTCTGTGGGGATGTTTTTAACCACGCCAAAATCGATGACATCTGGAATTTTTTGCGGGTCAGCAGGCCAATATGTTGGTTGGCCGCTCGCGACAACATTTAAATTCATTTTAGAGATTGTATTAAACCAAACACGACCCTTTGGTGTTATTAGTCGTGACCCCCAGAAGGTATGTTTAGCGTTATAATCGCCAGCGGCCAGGAAACAGGGTCCTAGTGATTTATAATATTCACAATAATGGCTTTCTGATATTGAAAATCTAGGTGGAGAGTATAAAGATGAGATTACAATGCTACGATTCAGCTCTTCAACACAAATGTTCGTTGCTTGGAGATAATCCTCACGATGATCACACATTAGGTAGTGTTTGACTCGATTTTTTATCAAAATGGCAGAACCACCACAAGCTCTATCTCGAGGGTCCTTGGTATCATATAGTATATAACCATTGATGTTAAACGTATTTCTTGAGGTCAATATTTTTTGCAATATTGATTGCAATATTTGCTCTCTTATAAATCCTCAATAAGACTTTTGATAGTTTAAATAACATGTCAAGCAATCATCTTTAAATTTGTTGTTTTAAGTTACAAAGATGTGATTAATCCTGAGTCAGCCTGAGTAATTAAATTTGTATAGATATCTTAAATGTAAAAGATATCCAAAAATTATAAGCCATGTTCTGAAAATCGCATTCGAGCGAAACTAAAATTGAAAAAATGTAGAAACTTTTCTTTGTTGAAAGTTCAAAAAAATAATTCCTTTTTATACCTCATACTGCGATGACCACCATTATTTACCAGAAGTATTATTAAAAACCAGGAAAAGCTACATAAAAAAATTAATTGAAGATCTCAATTTCCAGGACATGGCCGTATATTTTGGGATGATTTGTTATATCTTTTTCTAAATAAACTACATAAAAATGTACTAAATGTGTTTTGAAGATTTTAAAATCTAGACGGAGATTTCGTAGATGTTTTAATAACAAATTATGGTTTTTTTTGCTGATTATACCCCTAAAAGTACGGGCAACACTGATTGCAAGCAAAAGCTACAATAGTTTGCATTTGCACTTTGGCACGACCGTTCGCATCAAACACTAAGGCCCTAATCATGTAAAACACAACGCAACGCCAAAGAATAACATTGAAAGCACAAACAATGTCATAAATATTTTGTAACTTTGTTGTTGCTTTCTACAGAAATTCATGTACCGTTTTAAAACTTTCAACGCATTGAAATTTTACAACGCAATGTGAATTTCTGTAGGAAGCAACAACAAAATTACATAAAATTTATTGCATTGTTTGTGCTTTCAATGTTATTCTTTGGCGTTGCGCTGCGTTTTGTATGATTAGGGCCTAAACTCCGCTATTGATTTAAAAATCAGTATTGCCCGTTAAAGGAAAAGAAAAACATTAGGAAAGATAAAAAACAACAAAAAAAAAACCATAAAGAGTAAAAGCAACAAGATTATGAAGTACATTAATATTAAAATAACAAAAAGAAAACAAAAAAAAAAAAAAAATTAAACAAATTTGACTTTGTTTTCAATGTAAATTTTTAAATTTCAAATAAATTTTATTTTATTTTCAAAAACATTCGCTAACTTAAAAACATTTTTCATCAATATGTTTTGCTTGGAAGTACATAAAAAAGTAGTAAGCCAAAAAATACAAAATGTTTTCCAAATTACATATGTTATTGTAAAGGTAACAAAAGAGAAAAAAATAACATGAATTTACTACAGTGGTAACATTTCTGAGTTAAGTATTTATAAAAAATGAGAAAGGGGGGAAACTGTCAAACAAAAACGGTTTCATTGAACAACGTCTTTGTGTTTGCCATATGAAACAAAATGTGTTTGCTTGCAGCATGTATAAAACAACAGTTTGTTCAGTAATAAACATAAACATTTCAGTATGTTTCTGAATGAAGTTGTTAATGTAGCCTTTAGTATGCATGAACCGCGGAAGCGCTTTGTAATTGGAAAAAACGATTTTGACTGCGTGTTAAAAAAGCAGGGCTGCTATATTTGTTGTTTTGACAACCCTGTTCTTATTGTTTGATAATAAATAACGGAAAATTAGTTTTTAGGTCAAACTACTGGTTTTAATTCCATTTCTTATATCTTTTACGGGAGCTTTAGTAAACACGGAAGTTAACACTACTGTTTGTGATACAACGCTGACCCTCTTGTTTATGTATGAAAAAGTTCCGCCTTCTACACTTGATAAGGAACGGCTCACAGTGGCGCCTTTTCCTAAAACACAAAACTTGATGACAAAATTTTTTGAAATGAATGATCGTATAAAGAGCAAGTAGCTCTTTATACGATGAGCTACTTGCTGATCACAATTCAAAAAATTCGATGAAAATTATAGATGGTGGAGTTGCTCAAAGTCGACAATATTTTAGAAAACAAAAAAAATGTGATTTTCATAAAAATGCACTTTCGAATTGAAGAGTCAGAAATATTGCCGTTTGATCACTACTTCTTTGGTATGTTTTTAAAGGTGTGTTTATTTTTTTTACAATAAGTAATAAAATGTTCATCTGATTTCCTACTCCTTCGGCAGTGGCCGTTTTTGAGATCCCCTATATTTAGCTAATTTTTACAAATAAAATAGAGCATATAAAAAAATGGCCAAAAATGGTCTGACTAGGGATATCGAACGGTTATTATTCGACCGTTTAACCGGTTTTAACCGGTTATTTTAGCTTTGCCCAAGTCGGTTATTTTAAAATGCCCATTTTTCGAATATCGAATAAACCGGTTATTTTGTTATAATAAAATGATATAACAAAATGAACAAATGTCAAAAAGCATTGTTCTTGTAGAAAAAAAACCAAAAACTATTCAAAATACTACAAAAACGTGTGCAGTTAAAAAGTAAATAGTAATTTGTGCAAGAGTATTCTAAATATTAAATATATTTTTATATAAAGGTTATCTCTAGATATTTTTCGAACGCGATTAAAAAGACAAAGTTAGGTGCTTGAAGTGCCCTTAAATGATAAGTTGCAAAGGTTTTTCCCCGTCACGACTTATTAATCACCTTTAATTAGTCCACTTTACATTAATGTGATCCATATGAAACTTAACTCCGTTCGAAGTAGTTCTAAGGAGACTACAAATAATACTTTACTAAAATACGCTGCAAAAGATGAATCATTGGGTGAAATATTAGCCCGTTGCGTTGCCGAGGACGAAATGCCCGTTAAGGCGCTAAAAACTCTTAAGTAGTTCTAGCATCTCTTCATGCTGAAAACTACAACATTAAGAGGTTTTGTTTGCAACTTTTGAAAAATATGGTTGATTTATATAGATAGCTAAACCACTAACAAATTAAAACTCATTCAAAATTAATTTGAGATAATATTTCAAATAATAAATTTATAAAATTCCTATAATTTATTTGTTTTTCCAAAACGTATGTCTAGATCAATTATCATTCAACAGTTTCTAAATTACATTACACAAATATCTTCTTACAAATAAAGTTTAGTAAATCAATAAAAAATTGTCTAAAATTAAGCTAAAGTTTGATCAATGGTCCCACTTTTCTTGGATTTTATCGTAAAATATTTGTTAGGTCTGATCTTAGTCATATCTATGTATTTTTTGGTTCCTTACCTTTGCAAACTGTTTTGTTTTTATTCATATTAAGGTTTTATTTTAAAAACTTATTTGATTTTTGTGTTTTTAAGTATTCGAATTAAAACCGGTTAACCGGTTTGACCCATATTATCTGAGCATATTTGCTACACAATACCTTAAAAATTAAACTAAGCTTGTCCACAACAATTTGCAGCTTTAGGTGAAATAAGAAGAAGACTGTTACAATCTCATAGCGAAAATGAGAATAACGTTTTTTTCTCGTTTTTAAAGTATGTAACAAAGATGTGTACAAAATATAAAAAGGGCTCTCCAAAATTGTTTTCACTGCAGCAATCTTAGTGCAAAATAAAGTTAGATGTTACATCTTTTTATTGCTTCTCGTTAAATAATAAACAATATTTTGCTCTGCCAATCAGGTAGGCATAACTATTGCAATATTTTTATTTATTTAAATTTAAAAACACCTATTATAAAAATAGGCAGGTATTTTTAAAATTTTTTATATTGAGTTTAATATAAACTGCAATTGTATAATTTGGCTACTTTTTCTTTGCTCAAATTAGGTAGTTGAAGCCCTTTTTTATTTTAGGGTATAAATTAAACTGCTATTGAGTAATGCAGCCAGTAAAGTTTTTACTTTTCAAATGTAGTGATCAGTAGCAGAACTTATAGAATTTTATTTTAAAGTGCAATCATGTCATTTCAAAATTCGTTGTTCGAGTTATTCAGAAGCTCAGATAATGTATTTAAATCAGTTATTTGGGTAAAACTACACGACTTACCAGGATACCACTCAAGTCTGTCGAGCAGGTCAAGGCACCACAGCAGAGGAGAAAGTACCCAACTTTGTGGACAACCTTTGACAGCACTAATGCTGATACTAGCGTCATCCCAAGAGGCGGTAATTCTGCTCTGCCTCAGCATGGCACCAATCCAATTGATGGTGCACTCATCTATCCGTTTTCGCGCCAAAGCATCCGTGATAGAGTCGTAGCTTGTGTTGTCAAAGGCACCCTCCACGGCAAGAAAAGCACACATTGCAATGTCCTTGTTGTTCTATGCCTTCTCTATTTGCGCAACCAAATGGTGCAACGCTTCTTGCGTCGACCTGCCCTTCTGATAGGCTAACTGCTTTCCGTGCAATGGCGCGTAGCCACTCAATAGTTTTAGGCAGAAATAATGTGAGGCTAATAGGTCTATGGATGGGTATGGATGGTATAACCGGGTATGGATGGTATAATTCCGGCGGACTTGCAGAGGAATTCGACTGTGATTATACCCTGGCTGATGGCTATATACAGGGGATGCGTTAGATTTTCGTATGTACCTATGAGCTGGACCTTGTGTAGAGTGGTCTTCATCCCCAAGGGAGGGAAGACATCTCACACCGAAGCGAAGGATTACAGACCGATTAGTCTTGCATCCTTTCTTCTCAAGACTGTTGAAAGAATTATCGACATTCACTTAAGGATGACCATCCCCAAGTGTTTACTCTCGACCTCTCAGCATGCCTACACAAAGGGTAGGTCTGTTGAGACGGCTCTTCACTCATTAGTTGGAACTATTGAGAGATCACTTGAATTTAAGGAGTGTGCTCTGGTGGCCTTTCTCGACATTGAAGGGGCCTTTAACAATGTCAACCCGGATTCTATTGTTGCATCTATGAGGAGTCTGGAGCTTGATGACGGCATAGAGCAATTCCATATGAAAACGATCAAAATTGGCAAATTTTTGGACGACCCCTCTCCGATTTTAAAATAAATAGTCTCAATCGATTGCCCAGCAAAAAATAATGTACCTACATATTTTTTTTTTTTTTTATAGTGACTGGTTTAGTGGTGGTGTACACCACTGTCATGTGACAAAATTGAAGAATTCTTCATAAGGGACCTCATTGAAAGTTGTTTTAAAAAACAACTACTAAAGCGATCGCAACGAGTGATAGCTCGTTGGAAAGGTATCAGGCTTTAATTGAAAAATAAAATTTTCCTAATTTTTCTTAGAAATTTACCTTTAAATTTTCCCAAGAAAATTAAATTTTCCGATTTTCCACAGAAGCTCCTAAATTTTCCGGCAAATTTTTTTTTTTTTTTGATTCCTCATAATTTTTGCTTTAAGAATCAGCAATAAAAAAATGGGCCCTGACTCCTTGTTTGGACAGGAGAAGAGCATTTAAGAGACCACCTTGTTAAAAATACATTTTAAAAATTATTTTACAGTTAAAAATACATTTATGAAGAAAAGATCAATTTTTTTTTAAGAGCCCCAAGTTGAGTGTGTAGTTAATATGGTCTGCCTGCCTTCACAAGATCGGCCATAAATCCATGGATAATAGCAGCAGTGGCATGTAATGACACACCAAACCCGACTGAGGCTACAGGTCATAAAATGTTTTGTAAATTTTTTAAATTACCAGGTAATAAATATTTCGCCTAAAATGACACGTGCAGAAACAAGTCATAAAACACGGATTTTCCATAAATATGGCGAAATATTTATTACCTGGTAATTTAAAAAATTTGCAAAACATTTTATGACCTGTGGTCGGCTTATTGGCAGTAACCAATTAAGTCCCTTTTAAAAAACATTTTATGACCAGTAGTTCACGCAAATTTTCCTATTAAAGAAAAGCAAATATCGCTTATTTTTTTTACCTATTTTTTACCACAAAATAAATATAAATACTTCACACACTCTGAGTCAAATTTCAGTTGAATACTAAACGTGAAAGTGTTAAAGTGTTTTTTTTTTGTAAAGTAAAGAGTGAAGCTGTAAAGACAATTTAAAGTAAAATGAATAAATGCAATCCGTTTAACAAGAGTGGACATCGTTCGAAAAAGATAAAAGTATTAAAATTAACTGGTGTTTCGAAGCGATACATGAATGAATTAAATATACAATACGGTGAAGAAGCAGAATTCATTTGCCCCAAGTGTAAAATCGATTTGTCTCAACAAGCAAATGCATTGAAACAAATGCAGCCACAATCCGAGAGTGAAATGACAAGTGAACAAAATGTTTCATCTGATAGTGAGGCAGACATTCCGATGGTCAATATGTCTTTGAGTCCTTTGAATGAGGCTTTTACCACTTTAGGTGAAACGCCTATTAGAAAAAGAAAGTTGCGAAGTGAAACATACAGGAAAGAGAAAAAAGGCAAGGTTATGAGTGCAATCGCGACAATATTTGATGAAGGCTCTGATAACGAATGCAGTCAAGCAGATGACGTTGATGACGGCAAACAAATGATTGAGCAGTTGAAAAGAAAATTCAATTTAGCGACCACTTTTCCGGAGAAATATCTCATTTTATCTGTGCTGCCTCAATCATGGTCTATACGCAAGATTTCTGAACAGTTTCAAACATCTTTTTACATCGCAGAAGGGCATATTGGCGACTCCCACCAAGAAATTTGGCTCAAGGACCCTCAGCGAAGCAACGGTGAAATTGATTCAAGATTTTTACTGCAATGATGACAACAGCCGCGCCTGCCCAGGTACACGTGACTATGTTATCACACGTGAAGATGGAGAAAAAGTACACAAGCAGCGCAGATTATTATTATGTAATCTATCCGAAGCATACCATCAGTCCAATGAGAAATACCCAGCAGAAAAAGTGGGATTTTCTAAGTTTGCCATCCTACGACCAAAAGAATGCGTGCTGGCATTAGACAAGCACGGAACGCATTCAGCCTGCGTTTGCATGTTTCATCAAAACATCAAATTAATTTTCTTTCCATGCAAGAAATTGAAAGTATTTCACGGTGAAATTGAAACATATAGGGACCTCCTGTCGAAATCGTTGTGCGCATACCCCACGGAAAATTGTCATCTGTCCAAATGCGACAATTGTGAGAAGATTGACGAGCTAGAGCAATATTTGGCGGAAAAGTTTGAACAGCTGTTAATTCAGGAGGTGCATTTCAAACAGTGGATAATTAGCAGCGGCAGATGTTCCCTTGAGACCGTGGTAAAGCAGATTCCGGAATTCATCGAGGAATTCGGATTCAAGTTGAATGAACTGAAGGTGCACCATTTCATATCCGAGATGCAATCAAAATTTCTAAAAGAAAGTAAGGAGAAATTAGCCCAAAATGAATTCATTGTGATAAGCGACTTTGCCGAGAATTACACTTTTCTCGTTCAGGATGAAATTCAGGCTTATCACTGGGCAAACGACCAGTGCACGGTGCATCCTTTTTGCATTTATTTCAAAAACGAAGATAACGAACTACAGACCGTAAGCCTTGTTGTTGTCGCGGAGAGTTTAGCTCATAATTATGTGTCCGTTTATTTATTTCAAATGAAACTGTTTGAATTCTTAAGATCAAAATTCGATGCAATCGACAAAGTAACGTTTTTCTCAGACGGCGCGGCTTCTCAGTACAAGAATAAAAAAAATTTTTACAATCTTTGCATAATTGAAGAAGAACAAAACTGCAAGGTCGAGTGGCACTTTTTCGCGACGTCCCACGGTAAGGGCCCATGCGATGCGTTAGGGGGAACCCTAAAACGCATGGCGACTAAGGCAAGTTTGCAAAGACCATATACTGACCAGATCTTAAATGTACAACATTTGTTTTCGTGGATTCAAAGCAAGGAAATTGCCATTAACACAGTTTTATGCACTCAAAAAGAACACGATGCCATGGAGCGACGAATTCAAAACAGATATAATAATGTCAAAACTATAACTGGAACGCAAAAGTTTCATTGCTTCATACCAAATATTTCTGATATATCAATTAATGTAAAGCGGTACTCTTCGTCTGCCGACGTGCTAAATTTAAAGTTACTTTAATTTTATAATGATGCCAAGACAATTTAAATTTTTAATAAATATTGTAATTAAGTATAAGCAGCAAAATAAGAAAGATTTTTTCTTCATAAATGTATTTTTAACTGTAAAATAATTTTTAAAATGTATTTTTAACAAGGTGGTCTCTTAAATGCTCTTCTCCTGTCCAAACAAGGAGTCGGGGCCCATTTTTTTATTGCTGATTCTTAAAGCAAAAATTATGAGGAATCCAAAAAAAAAAAATTTGCCGGAAAATTTAGGAGCTTCTGTGGAAAATCGGAAAATTTAATTTTCTTGGGAAAATTTAAAGGTAAATTTCTAAGAAAAATTTTATTTTTCAATTATAGCCTGATTCAATACCTTTCCAACGAGCTATCACTCGTTGCGATCGCTTTAGTAGTTTTTTTTTAAAACAACTTTCAATGAGATCCCTTATGAAGAATTCTTCAATTTTGTCACATGACAGTGGTGTACACCACCACTAAACCAGTCACTATAAAAAAAAAAAATATGTAGGTACATTATTTTTTGCTGGGCAATCGATTGAGACTATTTATTTTAAAATCGGAGAGGGGTCGTCCAAAAGGTGATCGCTTTCATATGGAATTGCTCCATATGTAGATTTGTGGATAATCTACTCAGGAATAGGGTCATCTGTTCCACGATAGGTGCGACCAGTGTTCAGAGACTGGTTAACAGGGGTACTCCCCAAGGAGGAGTACTATCCCCACTATTGTGGAACCTGACTATGAACACCATGTTGACGAAAATGGACGACATGAGGATTAAAACTGTGGCGTACGCTGACGATGTTGCAGTGGCCATCACGGGGAAGCATTTAAACATAATGTCTCAGTGTATGGAGGCTGCATTAAGGGTACTTAGCACCTGGAGCGTATCATGCGGCTTGGGTGTTAATCCGTCTAAGACGGAACTGGTACTCTTCACGAGGAAGTATAGGACTGAGGTCATGAGACTTCCGAGGCTAAATGGGACTGAACTTAAGTTCTCTTACAGCGCCAAGTATCTGGGCGTAATCCTGGACAGTAAACTGTCGTGGGGGCTGAACATCCAGACGAGGATGGAAAAGGCAATTGTTGCTATTTATGCGTGCAGAGGTGCAATCGGCAAGAACTGGGGCATGGGCCCGAGGTGTGTCAATTGGATCTTTGAGGCTGTAGTAAAGCCGACTCTGTATTACGGTGTTGTCGTATGGTGGACTGCGCTGGACAAGGGCAGGTACCGTGCGATGCTTGAGAAGGTTCACATAATGGTCGCATTGATGATCGCAGGATCAATGCGCTCCACTCCCACCAGGGCGCTGTTTTCTATGCTAAACTGGCTGCCGGTGGTAATCACGGCCAGGCATATGGCTCTTTGTTCGGCGATACGGTTGAACGCGGCACACAGCTGGTCGAACCGTGGCTATGGACACTCCAGTATAATGGGATACTCGATTGTCCCTGAAGGAGTGGACTACTGCACCCCGGTGCCTTTCTTTGGCGCGAGGTTTGCGACACATATAGCGCACGAAAGTGCGCTGTCGGTTATGGGCACCTTCCATGAACCAGCCCTGGGGGTATACACTGATGGTTCAAGGAAGGGGGAAAGAGTTGGCGGAGGTTTCTACATAGAGGAACTGGGCGTTAAAGTTTCCTTTCGTCTGCCGGATGGATGTAGTGTTCTGCAGGCGGAAATCTCGGCTAGAAAGCGGGCAGCCAACTGGCTAAAGTATTATCGCGTATCGGGAGATATACGTATATTTACTGATGGCAAGGCTGCCATTGCCTCTCTTGCGGGTGTCTATACGACATCTAGGTTGACTGTGGAATGTCGGATGTCTTTGAATGAGATTGCTGAACATTCAGAGTTAACGCTTATATGCATACCAGGGCACTCAAACTGCCCGGGAAAACAGGTAGCAGATGAGCTGGCCAAGGAAGGTGGTCGTATGGATGAAACATTCATTGATCAATTCATTGGCCTTCCAATGGCTCAATGTAAGTCACTCATGCGGCGCGAGAACTTTAGAATTGCGCAAGAGGGATGGACCCGTGTGTCCACCTGCTCCACATCCAGGGCACTTTGGCCTGGATATGATGAACGGAGAACCAAATCTCTACTTAGGTTCAATAGGAACCAAATCAGGACCGTGGTGTCGTCATAACTGGACACTGGCCTGTTGGGACTCATGCTAGAAGAATGGGTCTGGTATTCAATGACTACTGCATAAGTTGTCATGATGAGGAGGAAGAGGAAACTGTGCTTCACTTTCTCTGTCAATGCCCTGGGCTACGGGGCATCAGGGAAAAATACCTGGGAGAACCGGTGTTTTCCTGTTTGGAGGATCTATCAAAAATAGAACTAAGATTGCTTCTTCTCTTCATTAGGAAGACGAATTGGCTCAACCTTGCAGTGACGCCATCTGATTAACTGCTCTTCGGGATGGGCATTGGCGCTGGGTATCACAAAGGGACCGCTGAAGGACCCAAGTGAGCTGTCTCTCGATGGCTGCCCATGGAAGCTAACCTAACCTAATAGGTATATAGGACTTCGGCTTCTCTAGCGGCCTCTTGCCAGATTTGGGGACAAACACCACTCTGATCGCTCTCCACGCGGTGGGAATATAACCCAAGGTGAATCTTGCCCTTAACAGACCAATTAGCGGGTCCATTATAAAATCAAGACTTTCCTGTTGTAATGGTGACCTGTAAGGGCTCCTGGGACTGCCGCTTCGACGTGTTCATTACCAGTCACAATAGCCGAGCCTGGAAAATGGACTTCTAGTAGGGTTTCCAGAGTTTCCCTGCGATTTGTAGTGAAGGTACCATCTGATCTCTCCACCAGGCCCACTCCATTTGATTGTCCTTTGGCCATTACCCTATGAAGCCTTGCCGCGTCAGGAAGGTTTGCTATGCCACTGCAAAAGCTCCTCCATGTATCCCTTTTGGATTTGCGTAAGGATTTGTTGTAATCAGTAAGAGCACATTTGTACTCCTGCCTATTCTTAGTCTTTTTTGCCTAGTGGAATAACCTTCTGACCTGTCGCCTCTTCAGCTCGAGCGTGTCATTCTGTAGTGCAAAAGCATCACACGCTACCATCTGTTTTATATTCGTACCTTTACTTTTATGCAGTACTTTACATGGTACTATTTTATGCAACTCTTGGAATAGATAAGAAGAATAGTTATGTATATAAGAGCATAAGAAGAACAAAGAAAGGGCAGTTGATGTCAAACCTTGAACTGAGAAACAAGTGCTTTTACTTCTAAAAAGTGGCAAGTTAACTGAGCTACCTAAATAAGAGCGGCAAGCGTTGTTTTTATGTCAAAGTTTTAAATTTTTATACAGTTTATACGAAACAAGCTGGAAAATCTTATTTGAGAGATCGCTAGGTCGGTTTTTTATAATTGAAAATGTATTGGGAATAGAGTTTTTATGTTTAAAAAACGCTTGCCGCTCTTGTTTAAGTAGCTCAGTAAGTTACCATCCACCACATGGCGATCCTGCCATTTCCAAGATTCCATGGAAAAGGGAAAAGAGTGACAGTGAAAACGAATTAATTTTCTAAATAAAAAGCTTATAAATAGAAAAAAATTTATAATTGATTAAAGTTGGAAAAAAAGGAATTTTGTCATATACTTGGAAATTTAAATAAATGAATTCAGTGGAAAACAGCAAATGATCAAGAAGAAGAGGTGTATAAGAGTTTGTGTGGGTGTACGGGCATTTTTGTAAAGTGAATGTCCAGGAAATATGAGAAATAAAAAAAGTGTACATATAAAAAAATCAAAATTGTAAAATTACAGAAGTATTTCTTAGAAAAAGAAATTAAACATGTTTTGTAAAAATTATTAAAATAATTAAAATTTTTCAAACTTTAAGTGTATACAAAAGAGAAAATCTCAAAAGTAAAAACAACATCAATAGTTAGCCATCAAGACAACAACACAAGAAGCTTTTACAAAAGAAACAAATCAAAGATAAACCACTAAATAAAGGAAGTTCATGCAATAAAAAAAAATTTTGTTAAATAAGCAATTGACCAGGAAAATTAAGGTAAAATATTGAATAAAATAGAAATAGTGCTTAAAAGTTAAACAAAATTAAATCAAACAAAAAAAAATGGGAAAATGGAAAACTTATTTTGCTAACGGGTGTGACAAATGTAATTATTACAACACACAAAAGTTTAAATACATAAAATACAATAATTAATACATTAGGTATAACAATTGGGAAAATATTTAACATAAATAAGTGCAAAAACAAAAAAACAAAATTTTTACGTCACAAAAAAAAAACAGTGAATTAGCAAACAGTTTAAGGCATTTAAGTATTTAACAAGAACACGTAAGCATACAATAGAACAAAATTGTAAGCAGTAAAAAAAAAAAAAAAAAAAAAAAGAAGGAAAAACCGTTTAAAAATCCTGGGAAGATAACAGTTACAAAAATGTATACCAAACGTTATATATAACAAATGAAATATGAAAAGTACAGTCTCGGTTTTAAAAAGGAATATGTGCCAAAATACCAATTGGTATAAAAACAAAATGTGAAACTTTGGAAGACGAAAACAAGAACCAAAAAAAAACTCCCCGTTAGTAATTTAAAAAAAAGTCTAAAAAAAAAAAATTCAAGTACTTGCTTTGGCAGAACATATACTACAAGTACAAAAAAAAAAACCCCCCCGTTAATAATATTAAAAAAAAGATCAGAAATACAAAAAAAAAGAACCACCCGTTAATAATTAAAAAAAAAACTTAAAGGAAGACAAGTTGATAAAACGACAAGTGCCAATAGAAGACAGCAAAATAAAACAACAACAAAAAAAAAACGTTGCACATAAGGGAATAAAATTACCAGAAGAAGCATCACACATCAAAGAGAGTATCAACAAAAACAACTTTAACGTCAGTAGCAGTATAAATCAGTATGTATGTACATAAACAACAGAAAATACCAACATTTAGCACGTTGCGGAATATGAAATAATATATACCTAATATGATTATACTTAACTTTGATATTTGATAATATATATGTTATAAATATTATATTATTTCATATTAGGTTAGGTTAGAGTGGCCGGTCGCAAAGACCCCGCATAGACCAAATAGGGACCTACCACGTTGTACGATAACCCGCAAAAGAACGTTAGAAATAAGAGAGGTCATTCCGATGTGATGGTACTCAGAGTTCCCCACACTCTCTTGACGAAAGCCAGGAGTCTCATTAATTCCAGAGATTTCCCCGAGATTTTGGAAGTAATGATCTCCCAGACAGTTCGCCCTGGAGCGCACGAGTGCCGGACAGTAGCAAAGTATATGCTCCACTGTCTCCTTTTCCCCTGGTACCCCACAGAATCTGCAATTGTCACTATTCAGCCGCCCCGCTCTCTTGGCGTATACCGCAGTCCAACAGTGACCCGTTATAAAACCTACAAGAAGTCTACAATCACTTCTCGATAGTGACAGATGTATTTTCGTCGACTCCGGATCATAGGATCCCCACATTACCTTGGAAACCCTGCACGTTTCGGTGTTTTTCCAAATTGCCTCTGATCTCCTCCGTATAGCAGAGTCCGTAACTCTCCTAATATTCCGAATTGGAGCCGGGATGGCCATCACCCTATCGAATGGTAACTGGACCCCCCGTTTCGCCAATTCGTCCGCCTCCTCGTTGCCCTCTATGCCCTGGTGCCCGCGAACCCAGTAGATGTGCACCCTCCTATTGGTACAGAGTCTATCTATCGAGTCCCTACACTCCTGGACGATAGAAGAGTATGAAAATTTGGCGGATATCGCCCTGATCGCCGCCTGACTATCGATGAAAAAGTTTATGTGTGAGTTCCTTGTACTGGAGCTACGTGCCAAATCAGCAGCCATCTTGGCCGCAAATATCTCCGCCTGGAAAATGCTGCAGTAATCGGGGAGCTTATACGATTCCCGAATACCAAGATCCCGGCAGTAGACTGCAGCTCCAACTTCCTTCCATTTTGGATCCATCAGTGTAGAAACTGAAGGTCCTGTGGCCAGATCGGAGCCCTGCCAACCAGCCGTCCTCCTCCAGGGTAACTCGCGGTTTCCGTCCAAGTGACAGCCTCGGAATGGTGTAGTCACTGCTACAATCTATTCCCCTTATAATACTGCCGTGACCATAAGGTCTGTATACAAATTGTCCCGTCGCCTTTAAGCGGATCGCAGACTTCCTCGCAGTTCCTTCTGCCACTAGATGAATCGGCTACAAGTCCAGGATCACATCCAGTGCCGCAGTCGGCGTACTACGCAAAGCACCGGTGATGCTGAGCTCGGCGAGTCTCTGCACGCCCATTAGCATCTTCCGGTGCGATATCTTCTTCAAGGCCGTCCACCACACAAGTATCCCGTAGAGTAAGATTGGTCTTGCAACCGCCGTGTAGACCCAATGTGTAAGAGCAGGGGTTAGACCCCACGTTTTGCCCAGCATTTTCTTACATGAGTAGAGCGCATTCGTTGCCTTTTTCACCCTTTCTTCCACATTCAATCTCCACGATAGTTTGCTATCCAGTATTATTCCCAGGTACTTTGTGTGGTGCTTAAGTTCCAGGCTAGTACCCCTTAGTTTAGGCTTCCTCCATGGGCCAATTTTGTACCTATTCGTAAATAGTATTATGTCCGTCTTCTCGGGATTTACTCCCAGTCCTACTCCGGCCGCCCACTGGCTGACCTACGCCAATGTAGCCTCCATTACAGAACTAATAGTATTCAGATCCTTGCCAGCAACTATTATCGCCACGTCATCTGCGTATGCAGTTATCTTTGCTGCCCCGTCCTGAAGTCCATTGAGAAGTTCGTTGACGACAAGCGTACAAAGCATTGGTGAGAGCACCCCTCCCTGGGGAGTTCCCCGGTGTGCTCTCCTCGTTATCCTGGCGTTACCTCACGCTGCAGATATAGTTCTGCACCTTAGCAGGTTACCGATCCAGTTTTTAGCGTGTGGGCCCCCGTACGCGATAAGCTAGCCAAAATTGCCTCTGTGGACACATTATTGAAAGCTCCCGCGATGTCCAGGAACACGCCCATAGAGAAGTCTTTGTATCCCAGGGTCTTCTCAATCAGTGAGACAACTGAATGGAGCGCCGTCTCAGTTGATTTGCCCCTCGTATAAGCGTGCTGATTTACAGAGAGAATAGTCGGCCCCATGTTACCCTTGACATGATAGTCCAAAATTCTCTCCAACGTTTCCAACAGGAATTATGTGAGACTAATATGTCTGAAATCTTTCGAATACATGTGATTGCTCTTACCCGATTTCGGTAGAAATACAATCTTAGATATCCTCCAAGATTTTGGCACATAGTTTATGCTCAGACATCCCTTAAAGATTTTTACCAGCCATGGTATTATCCGTTGTCTACCCCGCTGTAGTTGCACCGGGATGATTCCGTCAAGACCAGGCGACTTGTATGGCTGGAACGAGTCAATGGCCCATTCCACCCCCTCGTAAGAGATAATGTCGTTATCACCATTTGATATAAAGGAAATTGCATCCGTTGGAATAGGAACCTCAGAACAGCCCGGAAAGTGTGTATCAACGAGTACATCCAGCGTCTCCATGCTGCTCTTTGTCCATTCTCCGTTATCCCTACAAACTGTACTTGGCATTACTGGACTACCCACTAGCAGCCTCCGCAGTCTTGCCGTTTCAGCCGTCTCCTCTATGTTGTCGCAGAAACTCTTCCACGGAGGTCGTTTGGCTCTTCGCACGTCGCGCTTATACACCCTAAGAGCGTCCCTATACTCCCCCCAGCATTCAGACCGGCCGACAATTTTCGCCAGTTTGAATAGCTCACGAATTTCGCGTCTTCCACAGTCCAGCTGTTTGTTCCACCAAGGTGGTCTGGACTTACGCCTAGCTCGTGTGGGAGGACACGACTTTTCATAGGATCTAATAACGCCCGATGTCAATGTGTCTATAGCAGAATCTATGTCCTCTGAACTAGCCAGTGCTCCCGAGTGACCTAGGTCCATATTAAGAAGTAAAGAGTATTTGGCCCAATCTGTATTTCTTGGGTTCCTAAACACTGGTTCAGTAGGTACATTGTAATTTAACACAAAGGATATATAGGAGTCATCAGAGAAGGATGGCTGCATAAGCACCTTCCAATCATCTATCACTGTTTTATAATCCGTATAAAGCGTCACATCAAGCACATTTTCCGACGTGGGACCCTAATACGTTGGGACCTCACCTCGATTCGCAATTTGTATAATATTCTGTAATATAAAAGCAATAAGATCCTCACCTCTATTGTTGATGTCTTTACTGCCCCATATTGTGTGATGAGCGTTAGCATCCGTGCTTTTTGCTTCCTTCTACAATCTTCTTCGACTAGTCTTTGGAGTTCTACTGGGGGGGCATCTCTGTCGTGTGGCATATAGGACGATGCAAATATCATTATGTCATCTCTGCCATCTTCCAAGGCCACTACTGTTAGATCGTCAGTGCTGTAATTATATAGAATGTATGAATAAAGATTCTTCCTAACAAGTCTTGCAGATCGTATTCTACCTACCACTTTTGGGAAGTACGTGGTAAAATTACGTGACTTCAGTCCAGATACCCGATTTCCTTTGGAGATCCACGGTTCCTGGATTAAAGCCACGTCGTAGCGACCCTCCTCTAGCGTGAGGAACAGTTCGACCGAAGCCATCTTACTGTGCTGGAGGTTGACTTGCAGGATCTTTAGCGCCATCGACTAAGATCACCCGCTCGGGGTCGGCTCCATCATCCTTGGCCGTCTCACCCAGACTCAGTCCAGAAGTGGCCGCAGTGGCAGCCGTCAGATCTCGCTCCACTTCATCGACCTCCAGTGTGTTGTGGCTGGAGTCTTGTGGATGTCGTTTCTTCAACCGGGGAAACACATTTCCTACTCCCCAAGACATTTTTCCATACCGTGGATACAAAAGGTCTTCTGCCTCTTTTGTAATCTAGAGTATGTAATTCTGTCCGTCTTTGTTGCCTTTTTGTACATGCAGAATCCTCCATTCTTTAGTGGGAATGTCAGGATTCTTCCGGTTTTACTATGCGTGGAAAATTCACCTTCGCCTTCGGTACAGCCGGAATGTGCGATCTATCCACAATCTTGAGTTGTGCATCCGACCACAGGCCCTTGAGTTTCGTAATGACTCCTTTAAGCCATTCCAGCGTAATTTCGTCCTTACAGCTGATGAGCTTTACTCCGTTGAACCATCCAGCCCCATCAAATGAGGGCAGCGGTCTTCCGGGTTCGGCTTCCATCTTAGCGACGATTTCGTTGAAGATCTTAGACTCCACGATCTTCCACCGCTCTGTGGCCATTTGACCAAAAGGGTTGCTCATGTCGAGAAGTGCCACGCTCAGAGGACGTTTGGCCACTTCACTGACTCTTGCAGCCTTTGGCAACGGTACAGTGGCAGCTTTTGATGTCGAGGGTCTGACCTCCTCGGTGTTTTTCTTTGGCTTTTTTGTCTCCTTAGGATTTGCGGCAGATGGAGACTCATCAACTGACCGCTGTCTTTTACCCTGCATGCTCTTAATCACGGCTTCTTCAATACAATTGTGGAAACCCTGATTTTTGGCAGCGTATTTGGGGTTCATGGAAAAGTGAGCTCGGCCTTCTGCAATCGCACCCGTTGTCCACTTCATCCGCTCTTTCTCCTCGTTCGAGAGATTGGATTGAGATCCGAGCCGATGCTGTATCCGGACCGCAGCTTTATATTCTGAAAGAGCTCTGAGTCCTTCCTTGCTTCTTTTGGGCCTGTTCCTATTTGTGGAATGGGTTCCCCGAGATTTTCCAGGCGAACTTAGCAGCTCACGTTCCTCTTTAGAGGTGATCGTTTTGACACTATCAAGATCCGAGTCTGAATCGACAACGGCATCCGTACAAGTCGTATTTATCTTTTTGGCTTTATTACTTCCACCGTAAGGCGCCTTAACCACGGCAGAGAATGTGTGACCGCTGGCAACACGTAGAGGAGATACTGGTTCTCCCCCGTGCCCACCGGTGGTCGCAGTCACTGCAAACACCGACGTTTGGGCCTATATTACCGCCCGGCTTTCTTCTTTTTTTTCTTCCATTGCATTTATCATAAAAAATGGGTTGGTCCGCTGGTTGGTCTACCGACCAACAGGTCATATACCTCCAATGACCTTCCTCATGTCGCCAGTATGAGAACACGCCTTAGGCACCCAACCTGCATTTTATACATGCTGCCATGTCCATAAATAACGCCGATCCACCGGATAAACAGACGCGCACCAGGAAGCCGCCCAATATGGGAACAGACGCGCCTGGGTTTTAAAAATCGTGGAGTCATCTCCGACCCGTAAGCCGCCCAATTTGGGGAACAGACGCCCTATGATCAGGACCCATCACAGTTATGTGACAATAGGCATTACATCGTGACACTATGCTCAAAACCCTGATCTTTGCCGTGTACAAACTGGTACCCGTTTCCAGCCGGCACCCACGTGGAGGGTTCAGTAGAAGGATTTTCAAATGCCTTATTATTTACTATTGTTCAAATATAATTTCTTTTAAATTCAATATTTTTCAAATAAAATAAAATAAAAAATTTTTTCAAAAAAAAAAACAATATTTTTCAAATATAATAAACATCAAAATAAAAAAAACTTTCCTGTAATATTAATGTACTTATTACTGCTTAAATATAAAATATGTTAACTTATACTATATTAATTATATACAGTATACCTACTTATTTTCTAAACTATTTTTTTTTTGTAAAAACTATTTTTTTTTTTTTTGTAAATACCAACGTTAAATAAAAAAAAATAATATTTAATGAAAACTGAAAATAAAAAATAAACAACAAAATTTAATTAAAATAAAACAACAGGAAAAGTAAACACATATATACTCTATTAACTTAATTTGGATGAGTAAACTAAACAAAATTGGTAAATGTCAGAAACTGAATTTCAAATAAGTACTTTTAAAGAATTAGTAGAAAACTTTTACAAAGTTAAAAAAAGAATTTTACAAAATCGCCAGATTTCAAGTTGTAATTCTGTGTATATGGGACACACACAGAATTGCTAAACAAACTTCTTGGGGCTGCAGAACTACAGGGCACTTAAAGATGCTTATAAAGATTGTAATTATAATCACTCACAGGAGCGATTATAATTGTAGGGTTGAGGAAAAGAAATAAGTGAGGATTAGTTTATTTCTTTTCAAATTAGATATGTTAATTTAAGCGAGTATTGATGGGATTGTAGTTACCTTTTATTTTGTGCAGAGTTGATGTACACTTGTTGAAACAACACTAGGGTGATTAATTTTAGGGTATAATAGTATTTATTGATGATTATTGTAAGCTTATTAATAATTGTAACGTAAATAGGTATGTATTTTTTTCTAGAATGTAGGTTTAATTTAAGTATTTATTTTCATAGGTTAGGACAACTAGATTAAAGTTAAGGCTTAAGCAAGATAAGAGGTTTGAAAAAATAAACTTATTCACGCTATTGCTATGTGCAAAGTGATGGATACATAAATTTATTTTTAGAATTTAGCATGTCTTCGGTTCGCAGATAGCCGAAGAGGTTTGGAATAATTTCGTAAGTACTAAAAAGGGTTTACAAATTCATTTACCATTTACAAATTCAGCTAGTTATAATACAGTGGTTTTTAAACTGTAATATGATTTACATTAATTAGAGTTTACATTTCATAGTTCATAATTATATTCAGTTAAAATTCAAATATTATTCCATTGATATTACATTATGATTTGTTTTCTTTTTTTAAATGCAATAGTTTAATTTATGTATATATATAAAGTTACAGGGTTTTATATTAATTTTAATTCATATTTTACATATTTCTATTTCTACTTTTGATTCAAATTTATTGTACAAATCTGAGTTTGAACATGGCGCCGGGCCTCGACTTTGGCAATAGCTTAAAGGTTATCCGTCACAACAAAACCTGCGCCAATGATTTTATGGCCTCTGCCTATATTTTGGTGTCTGCCTGCTGACCAGGTTGTGATGGTGGTGTTACTGACGGTTGCTGAGGTTGTTGCTGTTGTTGTTGTTGACGATGTTGTTGTTGGTGCTGACGACGTTGCTGACGCTGGTGTTGACGTTCATGATGATGTTGTTGATGACGTTGTTGTCGTGGTTGTGGGTGTTGACGTTGTTGTTGCTGCTGCCAAGCAATTAAACAATAGCCCAGATTCTCAACCACTTATATTCTTCACTCTATTGACATCGCATTAAGCCATAGTATCCCTGGTGGACAACTGGACAACTAGGTGGACAACCCTAGTTAGTCTACGATTCAACCTGTGACTAAATGGGAAGAAATAACAAAGACAAACACAATTTTATTAGTAGATGATAAAAATTCTAATGGAGTGTGGACAAGGGTTGCTTAGATTTAACGTTAGCGGAAGGTTTAGAGGTCGGTCTGAGGACTTTGTTGTTATATTAACTGATATTAGCGAATAATTGGGAATCATTACCCGTCGAACTTTCAAGAGGAAATCTTTCCTCTGTCATATACTACCCATGGGTGTAGAACTCCCCCGCCAAAGAAATAAGGAATTGAGCATAAGTAAAAATTTATAATTGTAGTTACGAGATTTTCTTTTTGGCGCATTTTATTAAGATGCAGTTTTAAGGCAAAGGTTTTATACTATGGTTCGGATTTTTACCCTTTTGCCATTCTTTTCTCAAATGGCACCAATTATTTTGGATATTTAGAGAAGTTTTCTGTTCATGCAATGCTCTAGACTTTGAGCACGCTTTCCGCTCGGGGCCTTCGTTGCATAGTTCGCCTGAAGATGTTGACTCTTTATTAGCTATATCTTCTTGAATTTTTAAACTGCTTTTCTGGAGATAGTTGGTAGAGTCTCCACTATTTGGATTTGAGTTTTGTAGTGTAGGGGAGTCATCATCAATTGATAAGGTTTGCTCTTGCGTTTCCCCGAACTTGATAACAGAGTTTTGATCTTTACCTGACCGCGATATGGAGCAAATACCAAATTGGTTAACCTGGCCCTCTACTTTGTATGATTGCATTAAATTTTCTGAACATTTATGTTCTAGAGCTTTTCGGTGGGTCATTTTGAGAATACTGCTAGATTCTTCAGTAATTGTGTGGGATTGATTACTGGTATGGGACTCATCCTTAGTTAATGAGTTTTCTTCTCTTATAATCAATTTTGTTTTTCTGGCTTGGGTTGCCGTATCATTCTTTGATGAACACAAATGAAGTGTTTGAGCAACAGGTTGTATAGCTAAGGAATAGCGTGTAGTTGTTTTAAAGGACGTGGTTCGAATCATACTTGAAGATGATTTGATTAAATCAAGAATAGTGGCGCTATATTGGTATTAAACTTCTTCATATGCTTTAAAGTTTAACCTAGCAGTTTCCTTAAGGTCGGATTACCCCTCCATATCTGGGCCCAGCATAACATCCCTATATGCAGTTTTCAATTCACTCCATCTAGATTCCAACTCTTTTAACACGACTCTTAGGAGTGATTCCGAGTAACGTTCTGCAGGAATTCGATCAAATATGCTACACCACTGCATTAAATGATCGCTGTAAAACATGAAATTTTCGTTTTTGGTTGTTGTCAGATCCATCTTTAATATATAAAGAGACTTTGAACAGTATTTATAAAAAGGGGGTGAGATAATCTTTATTGTTTACTTTTAAAAAATTTTTTTTGGAAAGGAAACCATTTATCAGTATAGCTCAACAGCTAAATTCCAACTAGAATTTAGTTAAAATAAATTGAATTCGCATTCGATCAATGGGCTAGATTTGGGTATCTAGTTCAGTGGTTTCTTATATTTGGGATATAGCTAGAATAGGGCATCTAGTCTAATCATGTTGTTCAAAATATATATGCTCAATGTTTAAAGTTGCAATGCATTCGTATACTTGGGTTCGGGGCTATTTATCTGTATAGCGATAGATATGGGCATCTAGTTTAATTTAAACACAACGCAAATGTTGAATTTTTCAGTTTCTCTGGCTTTATTGTGGTCGCATATTAGAGATATCAGCTATTTGTGTGTGGCATGAGCATCTAGTTTAAATTATATACGAAACACAAGTGTTTTTTAGGGGTTCTGTAGTTTCAGCCACTAATATATGTGCATAGCGTTTGTTTGAGCTTGTGGCTATAGGGGATATAGCACTAGAATTCGAATTCTAGTTTACATATACATATGTGGGTATTTTAAGCAATTTATTGTTTTTGTAATAGCTTAGGGGCTATATGGGGTATAGCACTAGAAATGGGCATCTAGTTTACATATACATATGTGTATATTTTATGCAATTTATTTTTTTTGTAAGAGCTTAGGGGCTATATGGGGTATAGCACTAGATATGGGCATCTAGTTTACATATACATATGTGTATATTTTAAGCAATTTATTACTTTTCTAAGAGTTTAGGGGCTATAAATTAGCACTAGATACTGACGATTTAGTTTAATGTAGGCGTACTTAAACTTGCCTATTAAACTATTGTAGGGGATACGAATCGTACTAGATGTAAATACTCTAGTTTAATTATAGGATAGGGTTCATAATTTTTTTATAGAGCTAAGGGCTAGAGCATACTCTAGTTATGTTGTATAATTTTACTGTAAAATTACAACAATCAATCGAACAAAAAGTATGAAATTAGACTGCAAATCTTCATTTAATGTTGAAGGCTTCAAGTTGAAAATAAAAAATAGTAACCCTTGATTATTTTAGGTATACAAAATTGGCTATTATACATTTGAGATATTTGATTATATCTTAATATGTAAGTATCTAGCTTTTGTGTATGAAATTTAAGAAGAAATTTCTTGTTTCGAACAAGTTGGGCTATCTGAGCATAGTACTAGACTTCAAAATCTAGTTTCAATTCTTCTTAGATATTTCCGGACTATGAGATTATAGCACCGCTAGTAATTTGTGAGAAAACAACTAATTATGAGTTTAATATTAGGTATTCAATAGGCCTAATGAATTTAGGGAGTTTTTTTTATTTGAATACCGATTTTTTATTTAGTTATAAATCTACATAAAAATAATTGTTTTCCGATATTAACCTCCTCAATTATAATTTATTTTGAAACAAATTACTTAATTTTTGAATAAATACGGATAAATTATTTTTGTAACGTTATAAATAAATTATTTTTGTAAACTAAGTGAAACACAAAACTACTATTTTTTCCTTTTTACATAAACTTTATTTTATCATTGTATTAATAGTTTTGGGATTTAATTTAATTACATTTCATTAAATAAAGTTACATTTCAATTAATTATAATTCAATATCCATTATATCCAGGTTGAGTACAGAGATAAGTTTTTTCCAAATTGCTTATTTTTTCCTTTTTTCTTATTTTTTTCTTAGTGTGCCATAAAAAGTGCAAGCGAGTGTATGACAAATCTTTACTTATGGGAATAAAGTTATGTATATTCCATGAAACTTCCCAACAACCGGTCTGTTCGTATATTAACAATGTAAAATCGACAAAATAATCTGACTGGAACTAAATGTTATGTGTATTCCAGGAAACTTCCCAACAACCGGTCTGTTCATATACTATGAATACTCATCGACCAAATAGGCAAAGAAATTTGAGTTTAAAGAGCATTAAAATATTAATTAAGTAACAAAAAATTTAATTGCCTTTGTTTTTGTTTAAAACAAAGAAATTTAGCTTGTAGAATTGTTGCTTTTTAGCTTGTAGCACATTGGTTGAAATGGTTTTTGATAATTTATTTTTTTTTTTTTAATTAAAATTAAAAACATCATTTATTGGAAAAAAAAAATACCTATTCACAATTTTCAACTTTTTAGTAATCACTATAATTATTTTTGTAATATGTGCAAAATCAACAATTTGTTTGCTTGATATTATGAATTTGGTATCTATTTGGGATAAGAGACAATTTTTAATTTTTCCTTAGTTTTATTAAACAAAAGCATTTATTTTAGAAAAAATTTCATTTTATTTTAAATTATTTTATAACATTTTGATTGTTAATAAAGAACAAAAGTTATTTCCGCCTTTATGACCCGTTTTCGTTTTCCAGGTTTTTTCCTCTTCTTTTTCCCTCATGCAATAACTCTTGAGTATGAGTAATGTGTAAGAGAATATTGTTCCAATTTCTCCTTCTTTATTCTTGCAGGCTCTAGTAACTATTTTTCCACAATTTTATTCAACGTATTAAACAATTGAAAAAAAAGAGTTTAAACAAAAACTTCACAGTTTGTTGTTTAAGTTAACGCAATTACTTTCCCCTTTTTTGCTTTTATTTTGGACACTATTACTTTTAGGTTTTTTTTCAAGCTTAAAAAAAAGAGAACACAATAACTTTCACGGATATGTAAATAAAGAGTACTCAAGTAAAAGTATGAGTCGGAACATACGAATGTGCCTAATGATTTTACTAACCGTGTATTGATTATAGGGGTGGGTTTTACATTAATTAAGAGAACGCAATCAATATTAATTATAAGATCATGACTATGCATTTAAAAGTGTAAGTACGAGTTTAAGAGAGTTAATAAGAAATGGATTTTGTTTAACTATTTCAATTTCAATTGCCCTTTTTCTTTTAAAAAAGAGCACACTCTGTATAAAGGGACGCAGTTTGATTTAATAAAATAAGCACGATTTATAAAAAAAGTAAAATTCATTGGTAAAAGGCAAAAACTCGATAAAATTTTATTTTAAAATTGATATTGAAATTGCAGTAAACCATTACTTCTTCCCTTTCGTTACTTTCCCGAAAACGTTATCAACATTTTTTCTTTTTTAATATAATTTGATTTAATATTAATATTTTTAGTTACTTTACCTTATTCTTTTTTGGCTGACTGTGGGCTTTTTGTTTGTTAAATCTTTCCATTTATAGTCAGAATGCAATAAGAGAATTCGCTCAAAAATTAGTAAATTTTCTCTTATGCATTAACAGACGAGTATGTGTGTATATATTTATAATAAATAAGTTTGAGGGGTGAATAGCACAAGCAAAGAGTTGAAAATAGTATGTAGGAAAACCTTTTTTTCTTATAGTATTATTTATATATTACTCAGTGCTGTCTGGGTAGAGTGAACTAATTTTTGCAGAGTGATTTCACTATACCCAGGTTGTTCACTAAATCAAGGTTGAATTTTTTTTTATTTAAAAAACTAATTTATTTATTTTAAATGCATTTATAGGTTATACATTTTATTTAATTCCATGTAATACTAAAGTTTTAATTTATGACTGGAAAAAATCAGTAATAGTTGTTTGTTTCTTTGGTTTGTTTACCGATATTTGCACTGCTTGATCGTGAAGGCAATGTAGAGCTTGTAAATTCGCGAAATTTGTAGTATTAGCCTCAGCCCATTCTATACCCTTATCAAAAACCTTAATGACTTCAGCAGTTGATATCGGATTTTTGTTTGCTGGTGTTTTGCCATTGTCTTCATCATTTGATATGTCAAATCTGGCGATGAAGTCTTGCCCAGAATTTGGCTGTCTGTTCTCTATGGAATTCCAGTTTTTAATATCTTCTTCAGTATAGTTTGTCTGAAAATAACATAAAAGGAAAATCAACACAATTCATACATAAAAGTAATTGAACCATTTTCCTGCAAACTTACATCTGAATAAATGGTCTGAAGTAAATTTTGGATTTGATGAATATCTTCGTATCGTTCGGCTAACAACTTTTGCCAAAGTGCACTCAGCGTCATTCCTTCTTCTTCATCATCACCGCTTGAAATGGGTTCAACTGCAGTGCTTTTCAAAGGAGCCCTCCAACATTTTTCTATACCATCAGCTTTCAATTGATTCCATGCACGCAGTAACAGCGACAATGCATCTTTCAACGTTAATGCTTTCCTAGTAATGCAGCTTTGTTATACGGATCACGTTTTGATCCATGGGTTGGATCAAGGGTGTTACATTCGGCGGCATGAAAATCACGAATATGGATCCATCATTTGTTCTTAACTGATCAATTGGAGGGTGACAGGGAGAATTATCCAACAAAAGAAGAGCCTTTTGTGGTAACCCCTTAAGCTGCAGAAATTTCTGAACCTGTTAGATGCATGCCCGTATAATTTATGTAAACGGTTTAACTTTGGTCATAAGATTCTTACCTGAGGAACAAAGCATGTATGGAACCAGTCATTTAAAATAACAGATGTCATCCAAGCATTCTTGGAATTTCGATAATCTACTGGAATTTTGAACGATTTAAAAGAACGCGGATTCTTCGCACGACCTATTACCAATGGCTTGATTTTATGCTCCAGATGCATTTGTGCATGCAAGAAAAGTAACTCTTGCTTTTTCCATTTTTCTGCCTGGAGCCACTTTCTCAGAGCCGGTCACCAGCCGTTTTCATCTGCATTGTAGATTTGACTACTACAAATCTGTAATTCGCGAATTACGTCATTTAAATTTTCTTTAAAAGGCTCAACAGCTTGTTGATCTGAAGACAATTTCTCGCCGCACACTTTTAACAGTCGAATTTCATAGCGTGACTTAAATCCTTCCAACCAGCCAGAACTGGCAATGAAACCGCCTTTCTTTTCTTGATATCGCCACTGACAGAAAAATTGTTCTACCGTTGTCTCACAAACCAGTTGTACAAAGCTTTTTCCATGCATGGAAACTCTCCTTTTTAAGCGTCTTTCTTCTTTGGGTTCCAAATGTATAGCAACCAATAAGCTTTATTACTCCGATTTTCTTTTTATTTATGCCAGAAATTGTCGATTTTGCAACGCCATAACGCTGTACCAAAGAAGTAATACTAGCACCTTTTTCAATTTCTTTTATAATGTCGCTTTTTTGTTTAAAGGATAAATGCTTCCTTTTTTTCGAACTCATTTTTATGTAACAATTATATAACACCAATTATTCAGAAATTAACTTTGAGACACGACCTTAATGGAACATGTGCGCATACTTAAATAAATTAACACTTCATAGAATGAGTATTTGTGAGAGTAACTTGTCAACTAACTCTAAAAGAATTGTTACTGTACAGTTATTTTGTTTTTTTTAATTTTTATACTCTTTTTCATTGTTTTTCTCCTTCGCCAAACCTAAAAACTCACTATAAAGAATGTTCACTCTATAGAGGTTCATGAGTATTCACTCTACAGAGTAGTCAATGTAAGCATTCTGGTGTTCACTCTAACGAGGTATTCATAGCATCGGGGGTTCACTCTACCCAGACTGCACTGTAATTCATTCGAATTTAAGGAGAACGCTAACTCAGCAATAGCTTTGTTTATTCTTTTTAAAATTTAATTTGATCTTTTAACCCTGTTGGTAGCAATGTGCAATTTTCTTTTTTTTTTATAAAGCCTTGCTCTCTTTTTTCTTCTTTTTTCCACTGGCAAATTTACACTGTTTCCACTTCTTTATTAAATATGCACATATGTAGATTTTTTCCACTAGCTTTTAAGTAGGTAAATTAATTGAATGCCCTTTTTTAATTTTAAGTTTTACTTTTAGCAAATTTTATTAATTTTAGTTCAGCTATAGGGTTTTAATATTATACCTTTCCTTTCTTTTAGGTAGCACAATTAAATAAGGTTTTACTTTAGATGTTGGGTTCTATTAGAAACACTTTATTAGTTTTTTCATTTTAGCTAATAAAATTTTTTCTTTTGAGGATTTGATCATATATTTTAATGTTTAGCAACTTTCATTAGGTTTTAGTAGGTAAATTATTTAGAAATTTAAGAGTATTTATTGGTCCCTAGCGAGTTTTTTATTAGTTCTAAGTACCTATATCAATTTATTGTTCTCTTGCTTTTTACCTAGCTTTTCCTCTTCCAACTACGATTTTGCAAATTCTCTTTTCTTTCCTTTGTTCTTTAATATTATTTTCTCTATATTTTTTCCATTAACTATGTATTTTTATTTTTTAACAAATTAGATACTTTAAATTTTAGGCTTACGATTTAGAAAATCTTTTCACTCTATGATTTTCTTTTCTAAATTAACTTTTTCTTTTAAATTATGAATTTTCAATTTTATGTTTTCTCCGTTTTTTTAAAAATTGGTTTCCAATTCAATAATTATAGGTACTTTGTTTATTTTTCAATTTAAGTTTTTTTTTCACTACCGCCGCACAGTGGCGCCATTTGAGTTTTTTCGTTGCAAAAATCATATCTTTTGAACCGAATAAGATAATTGAACAGTTTAAACAGCATATGATAGATAACTGTTCAGCCTATGAAATGAGCGTTTGGAAAGGGTGCTACGCTTTGTAGGGGCCTACTTATGGGTTATCAAAGTTAAAATTAGTAGAAAAATCAATTTTATGGTAACTAAAAAAAATTTTTTTTACATTTTTAGATTGTTTTTATTTTTTTTCTTAAGGGTTTTATGTTTTAAATTATTACCCAACAAATTAAAAAAAAAATTATTTTTTTTTTAAATTTATTTTTTCAATTTTCTGTAAAATATTCATCACAATTCGTAAGAGAAGGTATATCTAAAAGACTAACCATTTCTAAACTACAATTATTTTGTAACTCTATTCGTGACTTCACATGCCGCAGGGAAGAAATAAGTGGATCGGAAGATGCTGCCAACATGTTGAAGAGGTCCTCATTTTGCCTTACCCTTGATGCTTTGAATGTGTTCTGCAATCTATAGTTTTTATAAAATTTGTTAAGAGACTCCTGTGCTTCTTCAGAAAGCTCTCCAATTGGCAAAGACTGGTACTCAATTATATCTTTACCATGCGCCAATATTTTATGGACGGTCGGGGTCAACTTCTTCTGTGGATACATTTCTGCTAAAAGAGATGCAGTTTTCGACGCATATTCTCCATATTTTGTAGAATTGACATTTTCTTTGTAGTTTAAAACATCCAAGATCGTTCCCAATCTTTTCACGATTTGATTGTCAATTCCAATGATTCTAGTTACTGCCTCATCATTTTCAAAAAATCTCCTAGAAGTGTTTCCATCGTTTGAGTTACCGTATTCGTGCTTGGGACAGTCTACTTTTAGTCCAACTTGTTTAAAAAAAGCATCCTGTATTTGCTTCTTTCTGATCTTTTCCTTATCCTTTATTGATGTATTTTCATCGAAGTTTTCTTCCTCTTGTGGTAGGGTATATGCCAGTTTTAGCAAGAATTCCATACACCTTATCCTGGCGTGCAATGGTGACATTCCATATTCGTAATTCTCCTCATTTGTAGAATCGTTTAAATTACCAAAGTTCTTCTGACAAATAATAATATAAAATCGATAAAAAAAATATAAAAATAAAACGAAAAAAGGGGTTTAAATAGGTTTTTGCTAAATTTTTACCTCCAATATAATTCTGTCTATATAAATGTATATGATAACTAATTGAAATATGTTATAATTAAGCAGAAAAAGATACTAATCTTAAACTCTTTACAACTAATTATATAAAATTGAGATGTAACATATTATATATGAAATAAATTGAATTGAATTGAAAAAAGTTCTTCTGACTCTTTTTGCAAATCGGGCATGACATTGTTGAGGTTGTTCCTGTCAGTTCGTTTACGACTTTTCCGTCAACCATGGTCAGGTGGAACTCGTAATTGCATTCAATATATTTTCCTTCTCCAATTTGCAGCTTTGTAGGCTTAATCTTGCTTATTTGTTCTTTAATGTCCTTCACCGTAGTCCTTATGAGTTCTGCCGATTCCCTTGCAAACTGAAACATTATTGGTCGGCAATAATGCACTGATGACGGACGTGGATTTTTCCAGTGTAGGGAATCATCCGATTTTAGCCGCAAAGGAACAACAGATGCCATAAACATATTTCCGTCCGATATTGTAGCGTCATCGGGAGATATCCTTTGCTTATAAACGCTTTGTCCGGATGATCCATCGCAGCCTCATTTGCTGATCAATGTCAACTTCTCAGGAAGAATTTTCACTTCCGTGAAAAACTTTGGTGTGGTTGACTTTCTAAACAGTTCAAATAATTTTAAATTGTACAACGCCATGTTTTCAGCACTTAAATTGTTAAATGGTTTCAGTAATTGTTGCGCCAACTTTCAGGCGTAGACTAATCCAGGCATTATGCTTATTTTGCAATATATAGGCTTATGCTACCATGCCTAAAAATTTACCTGTTCCCTGCATACATATGGATTTAGGCTGAATAATGCAATTTTGATATTATGCACGTGTCCAAATAAGATTTGTGCCTACCTGTAGGGACCATAAGTCAATATTGTTCCTGACCATTTGTACGCCAAAGTATTGTTTATGTGAGGTACGTACCTGCTAATATAATAACTATTAGATCAAACTACTGTCAGTCAAAACATATAAGGGATGGACGCCATACAATTTCTGCAACCATGTCTTTTTAAACTTTTTTACCTCTAGAAGCCAAACGGGCACGTACGGGCAGATAAAACCTTTTGAATTATGTAAAGAAATAATCAAAGAACAGGTTTTGCAAATATGGCAAATATAGAAAAATATAGTTTTTTTTATTTTCCGTCAAAGTTGAAAAATAGTGAAAAAACGGATAGTTTTTAAATAGTGATTTACCAGGAGAAACACAAAGCAAACAGTTAATTTTTTTTTATCATTATACATTTAATAAATACATCAATCAATACAAACAAAAAATAAGGCGATTCGTTACCTATTTTTCGTGATATTACACCTGAAATCGCAACAAATTGACTAAAAATTGTGTGTTTTTTTGAAAACCGAAAGTCGGTCAACTTTGAACGGTTATATCTTCTAAACTAAAAATGTGATATTATTAAGAGTGGCATATTTGAAATCGTTGAAAAGTTTCCTATAACATGGGTTTATTCAAAACTTCGTCGGCATTCATGAAAATTTTGATTTTTGCAACCTCGCTTGCTCTACGGGCGCCACTGTGCGCCGCGGCCTAGTTTGCTTGTGCTTGAATTATCACTAATTATAAAAAGTTTAAATAAATGCACTTTACCTCATTATCATGTTTGATTTTTGTTGATATTTACTTCGTTCCTTTGTTGTTATTGTAGAGATAATATTTTGTTAATGCGTGATGAGACCTTGAACTTCTTTTTATTGTCTTCTTTGACCACTGGTTTTAGACGAAGGACCATGTAATTCTGTGTATATGGGACACACACAGAATTGCTAAACAATCTTCTTGGGGCTGCAGAACTGCAGGGCACTTAAAGATGTGAGATGATCTTTTATAAAGATTGTAATTATAATCACTCACAGGAGCGATTATAATTGTAGGGTTGAGGAAAAGAAATAAGTGAGGATTAGTTAATTTCTTTTCAAATTAGATATGTTAATTTAAGCGAGTATTGATGGGGTTGTAGTTACCTTTTATTTTGTGCAGAGTTGATGTACACTTGTTGAAACAACACTAGGGTGATTAATTTTAGGGTATAATAGTATTTATTGATGATTATTGTAAGCTTATTAATAATTGTAACGTAAATAGGTATGTATTTTTTTTCTAGAATGTAGGTTTAATTTAAGTATTTATTTTCATAGGTTAGGACAACAAGATTAAAGTTAAGGTTTAAGCAAGATAAGAGGTTTGAAAAAATAAACTTATTCACGCTGTGGCTATGTGCAAAGTGATGGATACATAAATTTATTTTTAGAATTTAGCATGTCTTCGGTTCGCAGATAGCCGAAGAGGTTTAAAATAATTTCGTAAGTACTAAAAAGGGTTTACAAATTCATTTACCATTTACTAATTCAGCTAGTTATAATACAGTGGTTTTTAAACTGTAATATGATTTACATTAATTAGAGTTTACATTTCATAGTTCATAATTATATTCAGTTAAAATTCAAATATTATTCCATTGATATTACATTATGATTTGTTTTCTTTTTTTAAATGCAATAGATTAATTTATGTATATATATAAAGTTACAGGGTTTTATATTAATTTTAATTCATATTTTACATATTTCTATTTCTACTTTTGATTCAAATTTATTGTTCAAATCTGAGTTTGAACACAAGTAAAGAAAGTAAAGTTAAAGAGTATATAAATTTACTAATTAAATCGTACAACAATATTTTATTTTACACAAAACCTTTTAATAATCGAATATCGGAAGGTTCCCAAAAAGAAATTTTTTGCAAAATAATACATTGCAGAGAATTATTATGTAAATGAATTGTAAGATAAAGATTCCATTTGGCGTAGATTTATTTGAAGAAATAAAAAGAGACATTTTGACAGAGTCCGAGTCCGAAGCAGATACAAGTGCAAGCGAATCCGATTCCGAAACAAGTATAGGGGAAGAATATAATTTTCGGTTGGAGAGCATAGGTACTGACAGTAAAAATATTTCTAGTATGGCTTCAATTGAGGAAAAAACTAAATTCATTACGATGTGTTCTAACATCATTCGTGAAAACTATGACGGAAACCCATTAAACCTCGGTTCTTTTTTGGACAAAATTAATTTGATTCAAGAAATCACGGCTCCTAACTTAAATACTTGTCTGAGAAGTATTGCCTGATAGCATAACTAGTATAGATTAGATTAAGGATTTACTTAAAGCTGGAATAAAACCAGACAGCTCTAAGGTTGTTGCAGGACGTATTGCGGGTTTATATATTAAGGATAATAATTACACGTTGTTTGTGAAAAATGTTGAGGATTTGGCTGATGCTTTAAGGCGATCACTTGTCATTGAGGGTATGACCAAGGAAAAGGCTAGGGAAATGTCCATAGAATCCACAGTTAACGTTTGTAGAAATAATGCTAAATCTTGGCGTCAAGTGTTTTTCATGAACCGAAGGATGTAGTGGCAAAATTGATTATTGAGGAGTCTAACACTCAAAAGGATAGTCAAATCAGGAAATCTGTGAGGGTGTAATAATAGGTAAATGTATTGTGGATTCAAAAAATCCAATATTACGTATTTTAAATACGACTAATGAAATTAAGTTGGTACACAGCTACAATATCAAAACTGAAAAACTTTCAAACTTTCACGTGTATTCGATCAACAAAACCACTTCCTGTAGTAATCGTATTACTACCCTAACGGATATTTTGAAGGATAAAATGCCTGAATATGTAAAAGAAGATCTAATGTCGTTATGCATAGAATATGCAGATATTTTTACCCTGGAGGGCGATAAAATGACCATAAATGATTTCTATGAGCAGAAGTTAAGCATTAGAGATAGAGAACCAGTTTATGTAAACAACTATCGCCTACCATATACCTCGAGAAATGAAATAAATCGTCAGGTTCAGAATTTGCTAGATAATGACCTAATAGAACCCAGTACTTCAGAGTATAACAGTCCATTAATACTAGTACCAAAAAAAGATTCAGGTAATATCAAATCTTACCGCATGTGTGTCGATTTTAGGGCTATTAATAAAAAGCTAATCGCAGATAAGTTTCCTTTGCCAAGGATTGATGATATACTTGACAATCTGGGGCGAGCTAAACATTTTTCTATTATAGATTTATTTTCGGGTTTTCACCAAATACCACTTCACGAAAATTCGAGGGATCTTACATCTTTTAGTACCGACCAAGGTCTATTCCGCTGGAAGGTATTACCTTTTGGACTGAACGTCGCACCTAACTCTTTTGCTCGGATGATGTCGTTAGCATTTTCGGGTCTAGAGCCTAATAAAGCTTTTTTATATATCGATGATATAATTGTAGTTGGCTGTAGTAAGCAACATTATTTGAAAATTAACCCTAGGAAATGTAACTCTTTCAGACCAGAAGTAACATTTCTTGGTCACAAATGTACTTCAAGTGGATTGTTGCCTGATAATACAAAATTGTCAGCTATAGAAAAATATTCCGTTCCAAAGGATAAGAATTCAGTCAAACGGTTTGTCGCTTTTGCAAATTATTACAGAAGGTTTATTCCTAATTTCGCTTCAATCGCAGCTCCGTTAAATTATATCACACGAAAAAAGGTGAATTTTGTGTGGGATGAAAAATGCCAAACATCGTTTGATAAATTAAGATCAGATCTTATGTCACCTAAAATATTAAAATACCCAGATTTTAGTAAGCAATTCTTAATTACAGTCGATGCATCTGAAACTGGTGGTGGTGCAATTTTAAGTCAAGATTTCAAGGGACATGATTTACCAATATATTTCGCATCTAAAGCATTTAGTACATCAGAACAAAAGAAGCCTGTTATTGAACAAGAACTTCTAGCAATATATTTTGCTATAAATCAATTTCGTCCTTATGTTTACGGCACAGAGTTCGTTGTCAGAACTGACCACCGACCTTTAGTGTATTTATTTAACATGAAGAATCCTTCATCCAAATTGACAAAAGTACGGCTCAATCTCTCGGAGTACAATTTTTCAATTGAATATATAAAAGGTAAGGATAACGTGGGAGCAGATGCTTTGTCTCGTATTTTAATTGGTGAAATAATGAATGAATCCATTTTGGCAATGACAACTAGATCCAGATCCAAACACAATACCTTAGATAAGGAGCGCGTTCAGAACAATAACATTGTAAAGTTACAGGTTTACGACAAATTTTCACATGATTTTAGTAAGAAGATTTCAAGGGTAAAATCAAAAATTTTTTACAAGGACGGGAAAATAGTTAATTTAATTTTAAAAGTTTACAATAAATATAAATTCAAGTTTCATATAGAAGTTGGAATTGTTAACGAAACATTAAATTTCGATGAGATGCTTTCGAGGCTCCAGAAAGAGGCCAACAATAACGATATCTATACGATAAAATGGTCAAAGGACGATGCATTTTTCAGTAGCTACAGTATTGATGAATTAAAGACCCATGGGAATAGAATTTTAAAGACATTGGAGATTACGTTGGTAAATCCAATCAAGACAGTCCTTGATGATAACAAGAAGAATGAACTTTTGAAAATTTATCACAATGATCCCATTCTAGGTGGACATTGCGGTCGTAAAAGACTTTACGCGAAATTGAAAACAAAATATTATTGGAAAAGCATGACGAATGATATTGCTCTATTCATTAAAAATTGTAGACAATGTAGTGTGAATAAGGTCAGAATAGGAACAAGGGAACAGCTGACGTTGACACCTACACCTGTTAAACCTTTCGATGTCATAGTACTCGACACAATTGGACCATTACCGACTTCGGAACAAGGAAATAGATATGCTTTAACATTAATATGTGACTTTACAAAGTATCTAGTAACAATAGCTATTCCGGATAAAAGTGCAAGAACTGTTGCAAAGGCAATTTTTGAAAATTTCTTTTGATTTATGGTAAAATGGCATCAATTAAATCAGACTTGGCTACAGAATTTAGGAACGAACTTTTCATTGAACTTTGTAAACTGCTAGACATTAATGTAAATTTTTCTACGCCTTATCATAACCAGACGGTGGAAACGGCGGAAAGAAATCACAGAGTTTTTAATGAATACATACGAGCTTACATAAAGGACAATATTACGGATTGGGACACATATTTAAGACATTTTACTTTCTTTCATTACACCACTTCGTATTTGACAATAAATATACACCATTTGAACTGGTATTTGGCCGAGAAGTCAGTATGCCGACTAAAATAAAATTTGGAGAAATCGATCCCATCTACAACGTAGAAAATTATGTCAAAGAAATTAAATATTGATTACAAAAATCGCATATTTTGGCAAGGGATTTGATACAACAACATAAAGAAAGAAATAAATTATCTTATGATTACTTTGCAAAACCATGTACAATAAAAATCAATGACTACTTATATATAAAAAGGGAACCATATGACAAATTTAAAAATATTTATGATGGTCCATATATTGTTAAGAAAATAGAAGAACCTAATGTTACAGCTTCTAATAAAGAATCAAAGAAAGAAATAACTGTTCACAAAGACAGAGTAAGACTGAAAAATTAGATATACAAATGCTACATAATTTTGTTGATTTAAAAAAAAAATTAAAGAAAATATAAAACTTAAATGTAAATAATTATTATAGAAACTCAAAGAAATAAATACTCAAGCTCGAGGTCATAAGTTTTTTAAAATATTTTTATTTATTTAAATAAAAACAATATTTCGATATTCCTTAAATATCATCATCAGGGTTAATCTAAAACACAATAATATAAATGTATTAAACATCAATACAAACACAAAATTCAAACAGATATAACAATAACAACAAGAACTTACTAAATTATTAATAAAAATCACAAAAATGTTTTTCCTTTTCTTATTGTCTATGTAATGTAGTGTTTACTACCATCGTCATGATTGTACTAAATTTGAATATTGCTTTGACTTATTAACTAGATATCTATATTGTTTTGCACAGCCACTCTCTACATCGCTCTTAAAATTCATCGTTGTTGGTATATTAATAATGTTCAGCATCTCCAACGTAAAGCGTCGTTTGTAATTTTGTTCTTGCTGTAATATTCGTACATCATCAAAATTTGGCGAGTGATTTGTACTAGCACAATGGGCTGATAGTGCAGTTTTTTGCGACGAAATATTTAAAACGCGTTGATCGGATTTATGGTCTGATATTCTAGTTTTAAGTTTATTTTTGGTGGTCCCTACATACACTTTATTGCAATTTTCACCATTCTTCTCGTTGCATGGTATTTTATATACTACATTTGCGTTCTCCAATATTTCTACTTTATCTTTAGTACTGCTAAATAATTGCCCAAGGTTGTAGCATGTTTTATGAGCCATTCTATATTTTTCGGCATTATGTAGTCGGGATTTTTCAATTCTTTTGGACAGATCTGGAACATATGTCAACGATTTATATATGGTGGGGATTCCTTATTTTCATATTCATTTTGTTTTTTTAAATCTTTTATAAGTTTTGATGCAATGTTTGTCGGAAAATTGTTGTTGTATAACATGTCTTTTATCTTTTTAATGTTGTCATTATGAAATTCTTCGTCGCTAATATTTAAAATTCTCCTTATTATATTTGAGGCCGTATTTATTATTATTCTTTTGGGATGTTTCGAATAAAAATTAATTATTCTACCAGACGCGGTTGGTTTTTGGTACCAATCTATTTTAATTTTATTATTTTGCCGTATTACTAAGGTATCCAGATATGGAAGTCTGCCGTCAATTTATTTCTCCATTGTAAACTTTATATTATGATGGAATTTGTTCAGACAATTCATTATTTCCTCTATTTGATTTTCTGTACCTATGCTAAATAGATCATCTACATATTTTGTTAATATTTTCGGTTTTTGCGTCAAGTTTTCTATACAAGTGTCCAATAGTTTTTCCATCACGATATCAGCAACAATCGGTGATGCTGGTGATCCCATGGGTAGGCCTTTCTTTTGAGAGAATATTTTATCGTTATATTTAAAATATCTATTTTCCTTAATACAAAATTTTAGTATGTTTAAAAATTGAGTCTTTGACATATCAGTGAAAATTGTAATTTCATTCCATCTCTCTTCAATTATTCTTGATGCTAGATTGACTGGTACACTTGGAAATAACGACACCACATCAAACGAAAATAATCTTTCATCGTCTTGTAAAGTCAAGTCTTTAATCTTATCCCTAAATTGCACAGAATCCCTTACATTGTACTGTGATTTCTCCGTAATTTTTTTAAGAATATTGGACACATATTTGCACAGTTGACTCGATGGAGCATTCACACTGGAACATATTGGTCTTAATGGATAATTTTCCTTGTGGATTTTGGGCAGTCCATAAATTCTTGGTGCTGTAGCCGTGTCAGTTTTAAGTTTCTTCCTCTCTATTGGTGAAATTATTCGATTCGCAAAAAGGTCTTCTACGAAATCATTATTTTTTCTTTGAAGTTTACTTGTTGGGTCCTTTTCCAATCTCTGATAGGTCATTATATCACCTATTATATCATTCATCCTTTTTCTGTAGTCGTCCTTCTCAATTGCAACTGTTACATTGCCCTTATCCGCGTTTAGGACTAATATATCTCCATTGCGTTTAAGAAACCTTTCAGTTTGCTTCACTGTGTTCAACATAAACTTATCTCTACTATTGATGTGTGTCTTATTCAAGTAGCTATCAATTATAGTTGTCATTTTCGTCCGTGCTATCTCCTGTTCCTCTCTATCTTCTATAGTTTGGATAAAATCCTCACCCTCCGCTATGAATTTCAGCATAGGAAATTTTTCCCTAGTTATTGGTAAAGCATGTTTCTTACCCAATGAAAAAATCCACTGTATGTCGTCAGGAATAACCTTTGTAGTCTTATTCACGAACCACCTTCCGTTGAACTTAATGTCTAATTGTTGTCTGTGCGCCTCTATTAGTTTTTCAAATTTTATTCTATTCCTTTCTTTTATCTTGTTGTTAGCGGATTCAGTTAAGACTTTATCCATCCTCCATAGTTCCTCCGTTTCATGTTGTGTTAGTTGAGTTTCTATTTTCGTCTTAAGTTCTTCCCTTTCTTTTTCATTATACTTCAAAAGTTCGTGTTTTTGGCGTATAAGTAAATTCAAAATCTTGTCGTGGAAGTTCTGTAAGTGTTTTTCTAGTTTTTGTTGTACCGTGGATATAGTACTTGTATTTTTGTCGAAAATATTGTTGACGTTCTTAGTGCAATTTGTTATAAAGTTTGGTATAATACCCGTATTCCTGCAACGTATCAGGAATGTAATTGATGACCTTAGTTTCAACGTTTTTTCCTTTATTGTTTTGTGTTTATTGATGTTCGTCCTCATAAAATTATTCTTCTTAAATTTATTGTAGACCATTTTTGATGTTAATTCGGCGTGCTCTCCGTTCTTAATAATAAAAGTTAGTTTTATTCGACCTTTTCTTTATAGAAACTCAAAGAAATAAATACTCAAGCTCGAGGTCATAAGTTTTTTAAAATAATTTTTATTTATTTAAATAAAACCAATATTTCGATATTCCTTGAATATCATCATCAGGGTTAATCTAAAACACAATAATATAAATGTATTAAACATCAATAAAAACACAAAAATCACACAAAATTCAAACAGATATAACAATAACAACAAGAACTTACTAAATTATTAATAAAAATCACAAAAATGTTTTTCCTTTTCTTATTGTCTATGTAATGTAGTGTTTACTACCATCGTCATGATTGTACTAAATTTGAATATTGCTTTGACTTATTTACTAGATATCTATATTGTTTTGCACAGCCACTCTCTACATTGCTCTTAAAATTCATCGTTGTTGGTATATTAATAATGTTCAGCATCTCCAACGTAAAGCGACGTTTGTAATTTTGTTCTTGCTGTAATATTCGTACATCATCAAAATTTGGCGAGTGATTTGTTCTATCACAATGGGCTGATAGTGCAGTTTTTTGTGACGAAATATTTAAAACGCGTTGATCGGATTTATGGCCTGATATGCTAGTTTTAAGTTTATTTTTGGTGGTCCCTACATACACTTTATTGCAATTTTCGCCATTCTTTCCGTTGCATGGTATTTTATATACTACATTTGCTTTCTCCAATATTTCTACTTTATCTTTAGTATTGCTAAATAATTGCCCAAGGTTGTAGCATGTTTTATGAGCCATTCTATATTTTTCGGCATTATGTAGTCGGGATTTTTCAATTCTTTTGGACAGATCTGGAACATATGTCAACGATTTATATATGGTGGGGGATTCCTTATTTTCATATTCACGTGTCTTTTGTTTTTTTTAAATATTTTATAAGTTTTGATGCAATGTTTGTCGGAAAATTGTTGTTGTGTAACATGTCTTTTATCTTTTTAATGTTGTCATTATGAAATTCTTCGTCGCTAATATTTAAAACTCTCCTTATTATATTTGAGGCCGTATTTATTATTATTCTTTTGGGATGTTTCGAATAAAAATTAATTATTCTACCAGACGCGGTTGGTTTTTGGTACCAATCTATTTTAATTTTATTATTTTGCCGTATTACTTAGGTATCCATATATGGAAGTCTGCGGTCAATTTCTTTCTCCATTGTAAACTTTATATTATGATGGAATTTGTTCAGACAATTCATTATTTCCTCTATTTGATTTTCTGTACCTATGCTAAATAGATCATCTACATATTTTGTTAATATTTTCGGTTTTTGCGTCAAGTTTTCTATACAAGTGTCCAATAGTTTTTCCATCACGATATCAGCAACAATCGGTGATGCTGGTGATCCCATGGGTAGGCCTTTCTTTTGAGAGAATATTTTATCGTTATATTTAAAGAGAAATCACAGTACAATGTAAGGGATTCTGTGCAATTTAGGGATAAGATTAAAGACTTGACTTTACAAGACGATGAAAGATTATTTTCGTTTGATGTGGTGTCGTTATTTCCAAGTGTACCAGTCAATCTAGCATCAAGAATAATTGAAGAGAGATGGAATGAAATTACAATTTTCACTGATATGTCAAAGACTCAATTTTTAAACATACTAAAATTTTGTATTAAGGAAAATAGATATTTTAAATATAACGATAAAATATTCTCTCAAAAGAAAGGCCTACCCATGGGATCACCAGCATCACCGATTGTTGCTGATATCGTGATGGAAAAACTATTGGACACTTGTATAGAAAACTTGACGCAAAAACCGAAAATATTAACAAAATATGTAGATGATCTATTTAGCATAGGTACAGAAAATCAAATAGAGGAAATAATAAATTGTCTGAACAAATTCCATCATAATATAAAGTTTACAATGGAGAAAGAAATTGATGGCAGACTTCCATATCTGGATACCTTAGTAATACCGCAAAATAATAAAATTAAAATAGATTGGTACCAAAAACCAACCGCGTCTGGTAGAATAATTAATTTTTATTCGAAACATCCCAAAAGAATAATAATAAATACGGCCTCAAATATAATAAGGAGAGTTTTAAATATTAGCCACGAAGAATTTCATAATGACAACATTAAAAAGATAATAGACATGTTACACAACAACAATTTTCCGACAAACATTGCATCAAAACTTATAAAAGATTTAAAAAAACAAAAGACACGTGAATATGAAAATAAGGAATCCCCCACCATATATAAATCGTTGACATATGTTCCAGATCTGTCCAAAAGAATTGAAAAATCCCGACTACATAATGCCGAAAAATATAGAATGGCTCATAAAACATGCTACAACCTTGGGCAATTATTTAGCAATACTAAAGATAAAGTAGAAATATTGGAGAAAGCAAATGTAGTATATAAAATACTATGCAACGGGGAGAATGGTGAAAATTGCAATAAAGTGTATGTAGGGACCACCAAAAATAAACTTAAAACTAGAATATCAGGCCATAAATCCGATGAACGCGTTTTAAATATTTCGTCACAAAAAACTGCACTATCAGCCCATCGTGATAGTGCAAATCACTCGCCAAATTTTGATGATGTACGAATATTACAGCAAGAACAAAATTACAAACGCCGCTTTACGTTGGAGATGCTGAACATTATTAATATACCAACAACGATGAATTTTAAGAGCGATGTAGAGAGTGGCTGTGCAAAACAATATAGATATCTAGTTAATAAGTCAAAGCAATATTCAAATTTAGTACAATCATGACGATGGTAGTAAACACTACATTACATAGACAATAAGAAAAGGAAAAACATTTTTGTGATTTTTATTAATAATTTAGTAAGTTCTTGTTGTTATTGTTATATCTGTGTGATTTTTGTGTTTGTATTGATGTTTAATACATTTATATTATTGTGTTTTAGATTAACCCTGATGATGATATTCAAGGAATATCGAAATATTGGTTTTATTTAAATAAATAAAAATTATTTTAAAAAACTTATGACCTCGAGCTTGAGTATTTATTTCTTTGAGTTTCTATAAAGAAAAGGTCGAATAAAACAAAACTAACGTTTATTAATAATTATTATATTTAGATTTGAATTCCATCTCATAGACATATGTATGTAAATATATCATATTATTACCTTAAAACAGTTTTTATTTTTAAAAGTATATTAATAAGAAAATTAGAAAAGAACCTATATATGTATTTAAAATAAAAAAAAAAAAAAAATGATGAATCAAACAGCCTGATCACCTGATTGATTCAACATTTTTTTTTTCAATAAAAGGGAGGTGTAGTGCAAAAGCATCACACGCTACCATCTCTTTTATATTCGTACCTTTACTTTTATACAGTACTTTACATGGTACTATTTTATGCAACTCTTGGAATAGATAATAATAATAGTTATGTATATAAGAGCATAAGAAGAATAAAGAAAGGGCAGTTGATGTCAAACCTTGAACTGAGAAATAAGTGCTTTTACTTCTAAAAAGTGGCAAGTTAAGTTATCATCCACCACAATTCCACCAAGGAGTTCTACGGCTGGAACTGAAGCTGCGCATGGTCGCGCTCTTCCGAAAGGATGAGAGCAGTGTATCTTCTGCAAGGTTGGTTGCTAGGTCAATATCATCCAGCCCAGCCCTTCGGCTAACAAGAGACTTCAACTCCTTCCAGTCCGTTCGTCTAGGATTAAATGCGACACTGCGCAGATCCGCCCTTCCCGGTATGTCGAACCGTATGTGTGGATGGTCCGACAACGATGCCTCATCTGTTACCCCAGTTACGAATTGAATTGCCCAGGGCGCCGCTGACAAGTGTTAGGTGTAGTACCTACTCTCTGATCGCATTAATAAATGTCGGCTTGCAGCCGACGTTAGCTATGTCTAAATTTGTGCCTACCAGATAATCTAGTAATAACTCACCTCTTTTATTTATGTCACTGATACCACAAACGGTGTGATGGACGTTGGCATCGCAGCCAAGGATTAGCTGCTTACCATGCATACTGCAGTGAAGTACCAGGTCCGCCACCGCCTTCGGTGGAGCAAATTCTTCTTCGCCGGGGTAGTATGCCGTCGCTACAACGATCTCCATTGACCGTATATACTGATCTGTGCAGCCAAAAGATGTCTGAAAATAAAATTTGTCAATGGAACTATATCAACACTCGATCATAGATAAACTTACTTGAGAGGGACTGTTATCCCCGGACCAGGCCACCACTGACCCACGGCTCTTGCAGAAGCGCAAGGCCAATGTTCTCCTCGCTAAAGATCGTACACAGGGTGGCCGACGACCCTTTGGGGTGGTGCACATTCGCCTGTAGCACCCTAATGGTGCTCAACTCCATCACTTATGGAGAGCTGCACTAAATCCCCCAGCCTGTTGCGTCGGGGTCCCATCCCTCGTGAACCTTTGGTCAGTTTTTCCGGCCTTTTCTGAGGGTTGGGTGTGCTGCATTTGGCCGAAGGCTGAAGCTTTCGGTTGATTTTTGCACTCTCATCTGCTCGTTTTCTCTCGCGAGCATTCGCCGCTCTGCTGGTAGACGGGCCATCATGTGGGGTGGGTATCTTTTTTGCCTGGGGTGTTTCCTTAACTCCATCAGTTTCAACCCCAGCAGGATTCTCACGCTTGTTGGCAACGTCTCTCGAGCCAGTGCTCTTGAGGTGTAGCCCGAAGCAATAGCTGATCTTACCTCCCAGCTTTACAAGTTTCTGATAGGAGCAGCTATCCACAGCCAGACGGAGGTGAAGGAATTCTCCATTCGACGGCCTTTGTACCATCGCCCAATGTGTAGCAGACAATTCATTTTGAGCCGATATGAATGTTAACACCTTTTCATTAGGCCGCTCAAGACTGTGTGTTGGAAATACCCGCGCACAAAATGCATGATAGGGAATTCTTCTTCAGGGACTATCTTACAGTCAACACCTGATTTGGCTTGGATGAATCCAAATCAGGTGTGGCCTTTGTCCACTCCGCCGTCTCATTATTAACACACACAAGCATCAACCAATCAGTGCGTCGTAGACAGCTCTCGAACTGAGGTTTGAATGTGCCGGCCTTTTCAATGTTCGTACTGAGCTGCCCGACTCCACCTGGCTCCTGGCTGCACGCAACTTCCTGATCCGCGGTGTCACTGTCTGAGCTAGAAGACAATATCTGCTGCTGTGTTAACCTGAGCGTTCCGTACGTGACACTGTTTGTTACAGTCGGGGACCTCATGTCCGTCGCCCTCAAGTTGCTGTCTTCATCGGCTTCCCGATGGCACTGCCGTTGTTGTTGTCGGCTACCAGGTAGCCCTGTGGTTTGTCCGACCTCCGTCGTCTCCAGTGCAGATGATTTTAGAGTATCATCCAACTCACTTTTTGTTTTTAAATTGATATCATCCACACTTAATTTTTTATGATAGAGATGGGCATGGCAGAGCCCGTGTACCATGGGAAGCCTTAAATTTAAACTGGTGGTCGCCAGGTATCCAGAGTCCGCTTACTAAAGACCAAAATTTCGCTTTGGCCTTGCATCTATTGGCGTAAGCTGTTCCACCGTAGATTGGAGTAATTGTACACTAGAGTTGTCATCTCTACGCCCGCCTATCATTAGCCAGCATCAAAAGCAGAGACATGACCGTGCTAAGGATCTGTTACCAGCCGCCCTCACGTGGAGAGTATAGTCGTACTTCCGAAAGTGAGACACAGTTACGGCACGATCACAAAGATCGTGTTAGTCCTCCTGTGTCTCCTTCTGGCTGACGGCCAATTTGATTTATGTATTAAAAGCAATGTTCGAAAATAAACAGTAAAGTACAGCAAGTTAAAGTACCACACAGTTTTTTAATTTTTGTTTGTGAATTTGTACACAACCAAAATATTGCACATAACTATTGTGAGCTGATGAACACAAACACTTAGATAACTTATTTTGGAGTCCGTGTTAAGTTCTTTTGAGGTACTTATTCTGTATTTTTTAGTGAAAACGTAGTTAACTTTTAGCTAACGTGATATGTTTTTTTAGTGTCTGCGTAGTTAACTTTGTACTTACTATTTTTAAAGGAAATATTTAAAATAATAAATCCTCTGTATGTATGGGAAAGAAAATAAGAAATATACAGCCATGTCACAGAGTACAATTCCGTTCGGAAACGGAATTCATTCCGTATTTTTGTGCTGCAGAAAATTACGAAAATACTTTGCGGAATGAAACCATTTTTATTTTCATAAACGAAATGGGAGTTTTCTGTATTTTAAGGACCAAAAAACTATCAAAATATACTTTCTATCAATAAACAAATATGTTTTCCTCGATTCCGAACGGAATCATTCCGAACGGAATTGTACTCTGTGACATGGCTGATAATTTTTTAATGGTTTGTTTATTTATTTATTGAAAAAAACCCAAAATATAATTTGAAGTTGATTTTTATAACAGGAGTGCAAAAATATAAGAAACATGCAAAAGTATACTAATGTTTTAATAAAATATAGTATTTATATCAAAAAATAAATCTAAATGGGTGTTTATAACAGTAGCTCAAAAATAGTGTAAAAAACAAGTGCGTTTGTGTTTTGAGAAATTTATTTAAAACCATCAAAGTAAATATAAGGGTAGACATTTTTATGCGTGGGTGTCTTGATCAGAGTTTCATTTTGTTGTGATTTTAGTATATTAAATTGTTGATGCGAATGCATGTATTCAAAATAGAAAAATCAATTGCGATATTGTAATAGCAGGTCAACGCAGGTATGCAGCAGAGAAAAGAACATTGTAAGTAAATATCAGTTGTAGTGTCAAAAGTATGCGTAGATGTAAATATGTATCATTGTTTGTGCACATTTGCAAGTGGGTAATGAAAGACCCCTTTCAGACAAGCAAAGTTTACGTTGCAAAGTCTTGAGTTTATTGAAGAGAAGGGAAAAGAGCATAGCGGGGGAGTACATACTTTGCTGTACTCGCAAAGTCGTTTTGTTTTTCGTTCGTAGATTATACCTGAAGTTGGCTGCAACTTTATATTTATATACAGCGTTACCAGAATCTTTGGAATAAAAATTGTCATATGGCGAAAGAAATCATATTTTGAAGAGGAAAATCTTAAATTTTTTTTTCTTAATTTAAATTTTTTAAAACAAGGGCAAAATAGTAAGAATTAATAATTTTTTATAAAACCATACTTCTTATTACTTAAATTGAAATACATAAAAACATAATTCGTCAGTATATGAAACTTTATAAAAATACATTTTTTCTTTTCACAAATATTTTTTTATCAATATTCTATCTGCCTATTTCCGATGTACGAAAGAATTATTTACTTCTTAAGGTACGTTCAGACTAATGAAATATTTAACGAAAATATTTGTTCTAATATTTGCTTCAAACTGTGTGAAACAAAAAAATATTTTGTTAATGTTCAAACTAAGCTCAAATATTTGATAATTTTTGTTTGATGAAACAGTTGGCAAACAGTGTTAATAAAATATATTAATTCATGTTTGCCATGCGTTCAGACTAAAAGAAATATTTGCATCAAATAATTATTTAATGAAAGTGTTCAAAAAATAAAAATATATTTCTCAAATGGTAAAAATGAGCGCAAAAGCTAATTTTTTTATTTTATTCTGTGGATCAGCATATCTTTTAGTGTTAGAACAGGAGAATGTAGAAGAAAAAAAAATGGAAGCCACTGGGTAACGGGAACATGGCTTAAATTTGCGAAAAATTGCAAACTTGGAAACAAACGCTAAAATATATTTGAAGTCGTTAAATCGGTTAAAAAACAAAATGTCAAGAAAAAAAACAAAAAAAAATGTTGCAAAAATAGCGAAAATTAGCGAAAAATTTAGATATTTTAAACAAGCCATAAAATTTATTAAAGGTGCCTAAAACTATAAGGAATAGCAAAAATTCGGAAAAAATTGCTAAATAAGCGGAAATTCCCAAAAATTTGCTAATAGCGGCATGATACCAAAGTTTAGTACTCATAATTATTAAAAATAGTTAAAGCTGCAAAGAATCACAGAAAGAAATCGCTTCTTTTGCGAACATGGCTGAAATTCGCGAAAAAATGCAAACTTGGAAGCAAACCCTAAAATATATTTGAAATTGCTAAATCGGTTAAAAAACAAAAAAAAAAAATGTTGCAAAAATTGCGAAAATTCGCGAACCATTTTAATATTTCAAACAAGCCATAAAATTTAGTAAAAGTGCCTTAAACTTTAAGGAATGGCAAAAATTCTATAAAAAATTTCTAAATTAGCGGTAATTTGCAAAAATTTGCTAATAGCAATAGCAAAGTCTAATAATTATAAAAAATCTTTAAAATTGTAAAGAATCCGAAAACTTACAGTAAAAATTGCTTCTATCTGGAACATGGCCAAAATTATTTGTCGTTGTTTGCACTTTCAATTTTTTTGTAATATCAAATAAATGTTTGCTCAAAAATTACTAAAATATTTGATTTTTTGTGTTCACATTGGACAAATATTTGTTTGCCGGCAAATACTTTTATTTGCTCAAAATCAGCTGTTATTTTATTTGATACTCAAAAATATTTTGTGTTCAGACTACGTTTATGAAATATTTGATGTTTGCTTTCAAATATTTCATCAGTCTGAACGTACCTTTACAAATACATTTAAAACAAAAACAAAGTTTTTAGAATTTGTTTTTGTTTTAAATGTAGTTGTTCGAAAGAAGGAATTCTTTCGCACATTGGAAATAGGTTATAATATGCCTTTTTTTAATATTTTTATGTCCAGAAATAATGATGCAATTTTGTGTATTCTAGATACTGGGTACAAAAGTGTGCAGCACCAACACACATCAAGCTGATGCAAAACTTCATTGTTTTAAAAATTGACTGTTTAAGTAATCGTGTATTTTCTATAAGCAAAATTAAAGTAAAAATCAGAATTTCTAAAAATAAAAAATCATCATTTGAGAAAAAAATCTTTAATCATATTTTTGTTTGAAAAAATAAAAAAAAATATGATAAAATCATCATTCTGGCAACGCTGTTTATATATTATATTCAAACAAGAGAAAACAAAAATTTGTCAAATTAAACTTTGTGTGTCTGAGCACCAAACAAAGTTTAAAAGAGAATTCAACAGACTTTGTCAAAGTAAACTTTGCCTGTCTGAAAGGGGTCAAACATCGAAAATTGTTGTAGTGCTTTGCATTACTCTAGTAAAAAAAAAAAAAAAAAGTTTATGACTGCTCTTGTTTTTATGATTTGAATTTTTTAGTTAAAAATCTGTTGTTGATTTCTATATTCATACATAAATTTTAGGTACATTCTGTTTCTTTACTATTTTATGTGTGCACTTGCGTGGACATTATTAAGCAATAATTATGGCGCCAACCTCTTTCAGATGTGAAAACCCAAATGCAACAAATTCGCGGAAAATTAAGGAATTTTCGGTTCACATATTATGTATTTTAAGTGATCATTTGACTGAAAAGAAAGTACCCATGATGCCCCGAAATAAAAAACAATATTTTGCACATTAATTCTTATGTATAATTGGCTGTGCACTTTTGTAAGTGGGAATGAAACGTCGAAAATTGTTGTTTTGCTATGCGTTACTCGAGTTTTTTTTTAAGAAACAAAAAAAAAAACATTTTTATGACGGCAGGCAGTACTTTAGATCACATTTTGAATTGGATTACTTAGCAGAAATTAATTTACCAACAAATTTTCATACAAAATCCGTTTCATAAACCCGAGGCAGGACATGTTAAGGTACAGTTTTATCTAATAATTTAATCATAGGTATCCACATGTGTGCTGTTCTATACTATACTATGTTAATTTAAATTTTATAAAGAACAAGTAAAAAATTCTCCTAAAAATGGATCTTCACATACTTAGGTATGCATACATATGCACATCACTGGCCTTGAATGTTGTGTACAACTATTTCACAGCGTTAATCTCGGCGCCATAATGAATGGTTATTATACCAATGTCGATGTAAGTGCACACAAAAAAATAATAAATAAAAAAGGTTTACCTAAAATTGATGTATGAATATAAAAAACATCAACTCTTTAACTAAAAAAAAATTAAATTCTGAAAAAACAAGTTCAGTCATAAAAATGTTAAAAAAAAACTCGAGTAACGCAAAGCACAACAACAACTTTCGACGCTTCATTTCCCACTTACAAATGTGCACAGCCAATTATACATTGTAATGTCTCACATAGGTTTATATAGTTGTAGAATGGAATCCGTACAAAAAAAAAATTTATTTAATTTACGCAGGAAAATTCTACGCTAGTGCGGTGTTAGAGGTAGGACTGCGGGAGCCTTTATTTTGCTAGCAAAGGAGCCGGGTGGGGGATACGAACCCCCCCTCTAAGACAACTTTTTTTATACAAATGTTTTATTATAGACTCCCATATTATTTACGTTAAAAAATCTACTAGGTCCCGTATGCCTGAATTTACTAAAACAAAAGCCCCAATTCAGCCATTAGTAAAAAAAAACTACGTTACCGAGTGCAAGTAAATTTGGATAGTCAACATATCTAAGGTCTCGCAGAGATGATTGCTTCAATACACTCACCAAGCAAATGTTTCCTTAGCGTATTTTACAATTATTGAGGAAACCCCTGATTCAATAACCACTTTCTATAGCTACACCTTTTTGTAATAAAAACACCGTTTCTTTTAAATTTAGCACTCCATTATGAAGAATACGATTTTAATGAAAAAAGAAAATTATATAATAACGTTTCAAAGGAATTTACACATAAAATTTTTTAAATAAATCGTTATTCATTTTAACATGTAGTTGTTTTTTTTCGTTTTGTTTATCGAGAAACCAAAGAAAATGACTTTAAAAAAAACTAAAGGTTTAATTACTAAAAGAATTTCGAAAAATTGAAAAAAAAACTTTGTATTAGTAACTCTATAAAAATTGAACGTGTGTACACCACTGATCTGGTGTTTTGTTGTTTTTTTTTTTTGGGGGTTTTTTTCTTTTTCAAATTACAAAAATTCATTTGTTTTTATCTTTAATTTCTACTTATTTCTGTTTTTTTTTTTTTTTTTGTTATTTATTCTTTTGCGTTTTATTTAAATTTTGACAAATGACAACAACCAAACGGTTATATACATGTTATCATCTAGCAAACGATCCGCATGAATACATTTAGCTAAATAAGTAGACGAAGAACTTTACCGTGAGAGTAATTAAGTGCAAAACCAATCAACATGTTTATAAACTTTGTTTCTAGTGCATTGGTTCTTATCGGTTTAACCCGATCGTACGCAATCTTACTCTCTCTGGAAATAACTTCTTTTGGTTGTTGTTATTTTCAGTTTGATTAGGAATATTTTAGATTTAGGATTTATATTGCAAGAACTATTAACATAGCATGAAGTTTGAGATATAAATGATCCAACTTACCAACATAACATCGAACAGTAGAAGGCCTTCCAGGGTACCGATGCAGGCTGCTAAAAGAGTGCAATGTTTATAGTTCTTGCCTTTTGGTTATATTAGCCAAATTAAGGTTGATTTTTTTTTCTCATTACTTTTTGTTATTTAGCCTTTTGGTGTATCATATTAGTTACTATTACGATGGAAATTTTTTTATATTTTCCTGTATAGATTAAAGCTTTTGTTTTCTCTTTTTTTTTTTTGTTTTTTCTTTTTTTTCACTTGCTAAAAATTTAATTTTGCTAGATATGAGAAGATACTTTTAATCTTAATGAAACGTTTAATTTACATTTTGCTATTACGATTGTAGGATAATTATAGGTTTTTTTAAGGTTTCGTTTTTTCCTTGTAAAAATAAATCTTTCCACTTTTGCCCCGTCAGTTGATCTTATCTTTGTATAGTTTTTCGTTTACAAATTTTTTTTTTTTTTTTGTGGGTTTTCCACTTGTATCATTAATGCCGGCAACGTAAGTTGCTTCGGATGCTGATCTTTGGTGGTTGAGGGGGAATAAAATTAGGTTAAGGTCGACATCGGAAAGGCATACACTTTGGATAGGTTTTGGATACAAATACGTTTTTCCTTTCGGGAAGTTGGATCTTTTCAAATAAGGCTTTCCGATTGAAGCTGCAGAGGATGCGCGATCTAACCATCCACAAATATGAATGTCTTACTTTGAAGAATCCACCTTTATAAAATCAGGCCGTCTTGGGTATTATCCCCGGTGGATAGTATTGTGTTCCCCAATATAGGCCAATACTTTTGAGTGTCCCTGTACACGACCAATATTAGTTTATGAAATATGACTATTTGCACGCCTATAAAAGCAAATGGAGCCAAAGTAAATATGTGGATAGGTATGTATGTTTTTCTTGTTTATTGCAATTAATTTTCAAAAATTACCTTTTCTCCTTAATATACTTCTATAGAACTTCTATGGTTTATTATATTTTTTAATTTCACCAAAGTGGGATGAGTTTTATTCACAAAGATTAAATTTTTGGTTAGCAAAATATGTTGTCCACTTTTGGAAGAAAAGAAAGGAAGTACAACTTCCAAATAGCCTTTTTATATGTCCCCATGTTTCAAGTACAAAACAGAATTGGATAAAGTTCGAAAATGAAAAGTCAAAAGTACTCACTAATATTTACAATTCCCGCTGTTGTAATAAAGGGTACTTACTATACCTTGTGTAGTGTATCCACACAATTCATTCTTTCTTACAAATAAACAAACAGATAATATTATTAAGTTAGGTCAGTAACATAACTGAATTGTTTTTCGTTGTCACAATTATAAATTCTTTTTGTGTAATTCGATATTTTAAATAAACAACGGTCAACGTTCGCTTATTTATTTTGACAACAAAATCGACAACAGTAGTTCAATGTACGTTGTTATATTTATGCTGATCTAACAAATTCTTTAGTTATGAATAAATTCCTTAATACACTGGACACCGATATGAGTAATAATTAATGAAAATACAATTTGATAAAGTAATTTAAAGATTTCTGTGTGCCTGATACAATACCGTATCATTTGTATGTAAGTTAATGCTAAGTACTAGAATAAGTGATTGAGTGAACTTATTGTAGTCACTCAATATTAGGTTAAGTTTTATTCTCATAAATAGTATTAAAGCAAACAAAATTGGTAAATAAAAATCAATCATTAACCATCAGCAATCTTCGCTTGTGTTCTTATTTATAATTAAATAAAAACATTACATGGCGATCCTGCTCTTATCCTTAATCTAATTTATATATAGCAAAAGGACCACAAAGCAAACTTGCTTATCCTTGCTTAAAATAAAATTAAGGAAATAGATCCTCGACACACAGAGCTTAAGCTTAGTCGAAGATCTATAGGACCTTGATTACAAAAAAAAAATTTTGTATACTAAACTCCTAGAGAGAAGGATGTCCCGTCAAGGACTATGAACGAGCTGTGGAGAGATCCTTCAGAAATTGGAAATTGAGGAATACAGTTATATTTAAAAAAAATAATTTCTAGTGATGATGACAACAGAGGTGAATTGTGCTCAGATGACCTACGAGTATTATTTTTATAGATTACATACTTAAAAATTTAAATTTAGAATTAAAAAAAAAAAAAAAAAAAAAAATGAAAAAATGTTGTATTACAGTGTTAGTATAAGTTGTCACATTGATAGGTTTTTGGATTAAAGTTAGCATAGTCAACATAATAGAGAGTAATTTACAGGAATTTCGTAGTTTTATTTTAACACAAATAGATAGAATTTTTCATTAAGCAATATACTACCCTTTTAAGATAGAAACAAATAATGAATAATTTAAATAAATTTTACAATAAGTATATAGGCTGGATAGTTATATTTGTAATATTAACCCCTATGATCGTAGTTTTGGATATGAAAATATTAAAGTTTGTGAAATTAGTCATAAGAGATTTTTCTAAATGGAATTCATAGAGCAACTGAATCAGATTATAATAAATGCAAGAAAATCAATAGGAAGACCCTATACTGCAGACACTATTAATGAAAAAAAGCTAGAAATAGAGAAAATTGAAAAAGATTTAAATATCAACCTAAGGGATTCAGAGGGCAAAGGAATAGTAGATGAATTTAGAAAATTAAAAGAAGAAGCACTCAATTTATTAAAAATACATCTAGATAAGAAATCTTTAATACTAAAAAGACAAGACGTAGCCATGGCCTCCTTAGATTTAAATGAGCTTTCAACTATTACAAAGTTAATACCAATATTTTCGGGTAAAATTAATGAATTGCAAACATTTTTATCAAATTTGGAAATGGTATTTGCATCTATTTCATCAGATAAGCATATTTCTTTTTTCAATTTTGTTTTCAAGATTGGGATTAAATGTACAAAACCGAATTAAACAAATACAAATACCTACAACCATAGAAGAACTAATTAGAATTTTGAAAACAACATATAAATCATTAAAGACCTCAAACACTTTGCTGAATGAAATAACACGGATATCACAAAAGGATAACAACATATTGGGTTTTGCTGCAAAAATAGAGAAACTCATTACAGAATTAAACGAGGTGCAGGTATTAGAACAAGGTGAATCTAGTAGGAGCACTATAGTAAACACAAACAATAAAATAGCTTTCAATGCATTTTTGAATGGGTTAACTGACCCACAAATAATATCTACTATCTACGCAAGCCAAGTAACGACATTTTCTGAAGCTTTGAAAATTGCTGAAAGCGCTTCATCTCGTGTAGAACAACAACGGATACTACATTACAACACACAACAGAATCAAAATTCGTTAAACAGAAACTGTAGAAAATGTGGTAGAAACCATAATGGTAGATGCCCCGCAGATGGAAATAAATGCAATAACTGTGGAAAATTCAACCACTTTGCAAAAATGTGTTTGACCAAAACACCAGGCTACAACAACAGAAATTATAACAACAACGGTAACAATAATAACAGAAATCATAACAGCAACAATAACAATGGTAACATAAATTTTAACAACAGCAATAACAGAGGTAATAACAATAACAGAATTCATAATAACAGAGGCAATAACAACAACCAAAGAAGCCGAAACACAAACAACAGAAGTTATAATATAAATCACATGGAAGATCAGGGAAACTTCCAAATCCCGGAGTCAACCCGCACAGAGACTCCATTGGGAATGAACTAGACACGAAAAGAATCTATAGCATATCATCTAACCTCAGAAATTATGTAAATTTACATATCGCTGGCGTTAAGAACAGCCTTACGTTTTTGATTGATACAGGAGCAGATGTCTCACTGTGCAAAGAACATTTTTTAGAAAGTTATGAGGAAAATCAAGATGATTATTGCAACTTAACAGGAATCACAGAAAATGTAATTAAATCACTGGGTTCCACAAAAATAAAAATTAAAATAAATAACGATGTAATTAGTCAAAAAATACAATTAGTAGAAAATAAATTTCCAATAAAAACGGATGGAATTCTTGGCAGAGATTTTTTAATGAGATATAAATGCAATATTGACTATGACAAATATGTGCTAACATTTAACATCAACAACGAAACAGTAATTATCCCGATACATGACAGTACTTACAAAATAAATGAAATTAGAATACCACAAAGAAGTGAAATAGTTTTACCATTCACAATCGAATTAGAAGAAGATGCCGTTATTACAAACAGAGAAGTTACCAAAGGAGTATTTTTGGCAAATGTAATAGTACCCAAATATGGAAATCAACATATAAAATTATTAAACGTTACCGATAAAATAGTAATCATAGAGAATCTGAAGATAGAAACCGTCCCATTAAAATATTACGATATATGTACCATTAATGAAAAGGAGAATGACGAACAAAGTTCGAACAGTCGTTTTACAAAACTTTTAAATACACTTAATCTGGATGAAGTAAACGATGAGAACAAAAAGCAACTAATAAATATATTAAAGAAATATCAGTCAATATTCCATATTGAAGACGAATACTTAGGTATCAATAATTTTTATAAACAGACAATAAAATTGAACGACAATAGTCCTATATACATAAAAAATTATAGATTACCACAAACTCAGACAGCAGAAATAAATTCGCAAGTGAAGAAACTCTTGAAAAGCAACATTATTGAACCATCTTTAAGCCCATATAACGCACCACTGCTGCTAGTTCCAAAAAAAAGGACAAACAGATTTAAAGAAATGGAGATTAGTTGTCGATTTTAGAAAATTGAACGACAAAGTTGTGAACGACAAATTTCCTTTATCTCGCCTAGATGACATTTTGGATAAGTTAGGAAGAGCAAAATATTTTTCAACATTAGATATGACAAGTTCATTTCACCAAATTAAACTTGATCAAAAATCTCGCCCGTATACAGCTTTTTCAACACCTGATGGGCATTATCAATATACAAGATTACCATTTGGTCTGAAGATATCTTCCAACAGCTTTCAGCGAATGCTAACAATAGCTCTATCTGGGTTGGAATCCGAAGCTTTTATATACGTAGACGATATAATAGTATTCGGGTGCAGTCTAAAACATCATAACGAAAGTCTTGTAAAAGTATTTGAAAGGTTAAGAAAATACAATTTGAAACTTAATGCTAAAAAATGTTGTTTTTTGAAACCAGAGGTAATATATCTAGGACATTTAATAACTTCAGAAGGAAATAAGCCAGATCCAGAAAAATTTGATGCTTTAACTAAATATCCCGTGCCCAAGAATGCTGACGATGTAAGAAGATTTGTGGCATTTTGTAATTATTACAGACGATTTATTGAGAACTTTGCTGATATAGCGAATTGTTTAAACAAATTATTGAAAAAAGGTCAAAAATTCGAATGGACTGAAAGATGTCAAAAACATTCGATACTCTAAAAAATAAACTTATTAGTCCACCTATTTTGCAGTATCCAAATTTCGAAAAAAAGTTCGTCCTAACAACGGATGCATCAGAATTTGCTTTAGGCGCTATATTATCGCAAGGAGAAATTGGTGAGGATAAACCAATATCATTCGCAAGTCGCTCACTTAACAAATACGAAAGGAATAAATCGGTAATCGAAAAAGAATTACTGGGAATCTACTGGGGTATACAATTTTTTAGACCTTATTTATACGGCAGAAAATTTATCGTAGTAACAGACCACCGTCCATTAATTGCATTATTCTCACACAAAAACCCAAGCTCAAAATTAACCAGAATCCGATTGGAACTATCTGATTATGATTTCCAAATAGTTTATAAAAAAGGAAAAAATAATACTAACGCAGACGCACTGTCAAGAATACAAATAGTTGGAGAAACTACCTTCTGTTTTAAGCAGATTGAATTGTGTAAAGTTCGCACAAGAAAAAAGTGACGAGATATTTAAGAAAATAAAAATAGAAAGATTGAAAGAAATCATAAATAATAGTAAAGAAAAAGACGTCAGAATTCTACTGTATAAAAATCCTCAAAGAATTGAAAATGAAAATAAAAAACATGAATTAATTAAATTGTATCACAGCACACCATGCGGAGGACATTTCGGAGTTAGAAAAACTTTAATAAAATTAAAACAGAAATACATATGGAAGAATATGTTCAAAATGGTAAAAAATTATGTATTAAAATGTGACCTTTGTCAAAGAAATAAACAGGTGAGACACACCAAGGAACGATTATGTATCACAGACACACCAAAGGATAGTTTTTCTACTATAGTCATAGATACAGTTGGACCTCTACGACCATCAGGAAACTACCGGTATATACTAACTATGCAATGTGAACTAACCAAATACATAATAGCCGCACCAATGGAAACCAAGGAAGCAAAGTCAATAGCAAAATGCTTAACAGAAAACTTGATATTAAAATATGGTATATTTAAAACACTAAAATCAGATAGAGGAACAGAATTTGTAAACGAGTTGCTTAAGGAAATATGTAATATGTTGAAAATAGAACAAAAATTATCAACACCATACCTTCATGAAACTCTTGGTACTGTGGAAAGAAACCACAGAGTTCTGAATGAATATTTCCTATCATTTGTAAAGGATGATAATTGGGAAGAGTGGATTCCTTACTATGCATTCGCATACAACGTAACACCCCATGTATACACAGAGTACTCACCTTTTGAGCTAGTTTTCGGAAAATTACCAAGTTTGCCAGGGGATGAAGTCATGAATCATCCAAAGGTTTACTATTTAGAAAACTATGCTAATGAATTAAAGACAAGGTTAAAGCATTCTTTAGAAAATGCTAGAAAGTTAATAGAAATAACAAAAAAAAACAGAAGTATAGAATCATACAATAAAATGAATAGGATAGATCTTAATATAGGAGATTTAGTGTTAGTAAAATTAGAAAATAGAAGAAAAAATGAAGCACCATACATTGGCCCTTATGAAGTAGTGAAAATAGATAATGTTAATGTAGAAATAAAAATAAATGGAAAAACAAAAATCGTACATAAGAATTTAGTAAAGAAATATAAACATTGTAAACAAAACCAAAAATATTAGAACATAAGAGAAAAAATTTTTTTTTTTAGTTATGTCTATTATAAAAAAAAAAAAAAAAAAAAAAAAAAAAAAAAAATATATAAAACTACAAATACTGAAATATAAGAATTACATAAAAAAAAATTTTTTTTTAATACAAACAATATATTTTAACAAAAAAAAAAAATATTAAACAAAACTTTTGTATACATTTTTATTACAAACTGTAAAATCTATATAAAGCATATGAGTATTGTTCCACGCACACATCACATTACATAATAAATTAAAATTTTAAAATTCCAATCAAAATTATAACATTTTAACTGAAAGATTGGGGGTGTAGTGTATCCACACAATTCATTCTTTCTTACAAATAAACAAACAGATAATATTATTAAGTTAGGTCAGTAACATAACTGAATTGTTTTTCGTTGTCACAATTATAAATTCTTTTTGTGTAATTCGATATTTTAAATAAACAACGGTCAACGTTCGCTTATTTATTTTGACAACAAAATCGACAACAGTAGTTCAATGTACGTTGTTACATTTATGCTGATCTAACAAATTCTTTAGTTATGAATAAATTCCTTAATACACTGGACACCGATATGAGTAATAATTAATGAAAATACAATTTGATAAAGTAATTTAAAGATTTCTGTGTGCCTGATACAATACCGTATCATTTGTATGTAAGTTAATGCTAAGTACTAGAATAAGTGATTGAGTGAACTTATTGTAGTCACTCAATATTAGGTTAAGTTTTATTCTCATAAATAGTATTTAAGCAAACAAAATTGGTAAATAAAAATCAATCATTAACCATCAGCAATCTTCGCTTGTGTTCTTATTTATAATTAAATAAAAACATTACACTTGTTTTAATGTCATGACATTACCATGAACGATGAGCCAAATTTTAATCATGGGTTTATTACTGGCCCCATTGGTATTTACCCATATAATAATCATACATAATTTATTTTCGCTGTTTTATTTTTCATGATGTGAGATTAATGTATAGTTAATACTTTCATCCATACATTATATGAAAATGCTTTCATCAAGATTTATTACCTGTAACATAAATATCAATACCTAAACATTTATCCCAGCCTCAAACCGCGAGTATTTTAGATTACTTTTGTGGAAGGTACAATTGTGACATGCAAAAAGAAAGAAAACAAAGTAAACACAATAAAAAGCAAACAAAATAAAGAAGAAGAACAAAGTTCACAATTTGTCTTTGGAGCCTACAACTATGTAGTTATCTTCATATCAGTATAAATATTTGCTCATTATTATTTCTTTTTTTTATGTCTGAGACCTGTTATTTTGTTTAAAGAATAACTTAAATAAAAACAAAATTACCAGCTACATAAAACAGTGAGTTCGCCAGTTGCTATTGAAGAAAAAAATAGATATAAGTATATCCAAAAGTTAAATAAGTTTAAAGGTGTTTCTATTTCAGTTGACCAGAATCAACATAACATCCGATTTGGTTGAAACAGTACCCTGTAAAATCACAACCACATCGACTTCGCAATTTTGCAAATAATGAATAAGAGAGATTCTATTTGCTATACATAGTTATCGAAATTATACCATTATAACAAGGATGTTTCGAGTAGTTTCTCCTGTTTTTAAGATCATAATAGGAGGTCCTGAATTCATATTCACAATCTCACTACTTTCAGCACTCTTCGCCAATATGTACCTAAATTTTAAATTCAAAATTTTATAAGAAAAAGAACGTTCCATAATTGGAAAAGCGTCCGTTGCAAACCGGATAATTTTGTCGCAAATCGAAACAGAATTAGATGGAGAAAGGCGCTAAGACCCTTATATCCTTTCCATTAACCGTTCCAACCAGTTTTCCTTGTAAATCCTCAATAATATAGTACCTGTTTCCCAGTTTTTCCCTTATTCTAACTTTAATAAATACCGGAGAAAGTTTCGCATTAAACCCTTTTTCGAAATTGCTTTGAGCAAAATTCCGTCGAAAAACTTCCTGACCAACTTTAAAGTCTTGGGATTTGGCACGTAGCTTATACTGGTGTTGGTTCTGATCGTATGCCTTTTTGATACATTTACGTATATCTTGACGAATTAACTGTAATTGATCGTCTCTTACAAACACAGATGGTTCGTTAAGCAACCGAAGTTTTCGTAATATTTCATACGAGGAGCCGTGTGTAACCATATCAAAGCCAAACAATGCGTGATAAGGTGAACATCCGATGGATTGATGAAACGAATTACGTAAAGCACAACTGATGGCAGTTAAGTTTTCATAAATAATACCTGCAATCAGCGATCGATTTACCCATTCTGAGGCATTAGCTTGGGGGGAATAAAGTGCTGTATATATGTGTTTAATACCATACGCAGTTAAAAAAGCATTGATGTCATTTGCGCGAAATTGGCTACCATTATCACTTAATAGTATTTCTGGTACTCCGTATGCGTGAAATATATTTTTTTGTAGAAATTCTTGAATACTTGTAGATGTAAATTTTTTCAGTGGGCATAGCCAATGATATTTGCTGAAATGGTCCAAGACGATAAGTATACCGATAAAACCCGATTTACTACGGGGATATAGTCCCAATAAGTCTATATAAAGGCGCTGAAATGGACGTTCGGAAACTGCTTGATTATCCATTGGTGTTTTCATAATAAAATTCGGGGATTTTGTGGCTTTACAAACTTCACAGTTGCGTATATAAGTTTTTATATCTCGGACCATTCCAGGCCAGAAAAAGTTTATTTTTAAGAGTTCAACTGTTGTATTAATACCTCCGTGAGCTCTTACGGGGAAATCATGAGCTCTTGAAATAGTATAATTTCGAAGATTATACGGAATCCACAGTTTCCAGCATTCTTGTTCTTGTGCATCTTCTCCAGAATAATGTTGTGTACGACAGTAAACGAATTTGTCTACAACTTTAACATGAGGATAATTTGCCGCATTTTTGTTAACCTTTTCCTTCGAATCGTTATATTCGTGATCATCAAAAGGGGGAGAATTTAAATCTATTTCCGGTTCACTAATTTCTAAGGCAACTACTTCATCAGTAGGTATTCTCGAAAGCGCATCGGGAACTATGTTTTCTTTTCCCTTTCTGTGCGAGATGGTAAACTTATACGCCTGCAGCTTAAAAACCCTACGGGCCAATCTTCCACTGAGATCGGGTTGCCTCATAAGCCATAATAAACTAGAGTTCTTTTTATAGCTTCAATAGCCGCTAAACATTCTCGCTCGGTGACGCTGTAATTACGTTGGGCTGAATTAAATTTTTTACTCATGTATGCAATTGGTTTCTCATTTCCATTCGTATCCAATTGCATCAGAACCGCACCAATACCGTAATCACTAGCGTCGCAGTGCAGGAAGAATTTTTCTGAAAAATTTGGATTTGACAAGATTGGAGCGGTGGTTAAAAGCACTTTTATTCTATTAAAAGCTTGTTGAGCAGCCTCTGTCCATAAAAATTTTTTCTTTGTTAACAGCACTTCTGTAATGGGAAATACTTTGGTGGAAACATTTTTGATAAAGTGCCGATACCACCCCGCTAATCCAAGAAAGCCACGAACTTGCCTTAAATTCTTGGGTGCAGGCCAATTAATGATTGCCGTAATCTTTTCCGGATCAGTTGTTATCCCTCCGTTCCCTATTAAATATCCTAAGTAATTCACCTTTGTAACGCAAAATTTAGACTTTGATATATTTAGTGTCAAATTGCCTCTTCGAAACTGGGAAGCAATGCGAACTAGTACTTCTAAATGGGTGGTAAAGTCCTCGGATACAATTACCAGATCATCCAGATACCCAAATACACAGTGCCGTAGATCAGGTGGAATCACCTCGTCCATCAATCTGCACATAGTTTGGGAAGCGTTGCACAGTCCAAAAGGCATCACTACAAACTGGTAGAGAGGTCTACCAGGGACTGTGAACGCTGTCAAACTCTTGGACTTTTGCCAATAGGCATCCTTCAGATCTAGTTTCGATATGAGATTGGCTTTCGGAAGCCTTGCAAAAATTCCCTCTATGTTCGGGAGGGGATAAGCATCCTTTTTAGTAACTACGTTTAACTTCCTAGCATCTAAGCAGAGTCTTACCTTACCTGGTTTTACAACCAAACGCATAGCTGAACTCCAGGAAGATGTCGATAACTCTATCACCCCCAATGCCAACATTCTATCAATCTCAGTAAACATTAGTTTTTCTACTGCGGGAGAAACCGGATAAAACCGTTGTTTAACTGGTGTAGCATCACCTACATCAATCCTATGTGTTATTAAGCTAGTCCTGCCCAAACCTTCTCTTTCAAAATTGGGGAACATTTCAGTAACAGCTTGAAGCTGTTGCCGTTGTTTAGAAGTAAGTGGATAAAGATTATCACCTAAAGTTATTGAATTGTTCATAGGCTAGGAGGAAACTTGGACTTAGGATCCACAAAAACAATTCTAGCCTCTCCAACTAGGTCTGGAAGCAATGCAAACGTGTTCCAAAAGTCGATCCCCAAGATTAATCTTTGGGAAATAGCAGGTATTATACAAATTTTAATAGGTTTTGTTGTATCTTGAAATAATATTTCCACGTCCAACCACCCCAAAACTGGCTGTGTTTTCCCGTCAGCAGGATATTTAGAGAAGTCATTTAAGGCCAGATCGGAACCTATACAGCTGATGTTAGCGCCAGTATCTAGTAACCCGAATTCTTCGAAGTTCAAAAAGCGCACTTTGGCATAATATCCCTGTGGGATTAGAAACTATGGTAGATACCAGAAGTATTCGGCACATTTTACGTCTTTTATAGAACCTTCTCATTCGACGTGTCGACCGCTTAGTTTTCCGAGTGCAAATGGTAGAAACGTTAAAAATTTCCTCGCGTTTTCTTACATTAAATTCCCAACGCTTATGATATGGAGTTTTAGGAAATGCTATACGATTTATATCGGAACTAGAATCAAGGGAATTCAGACGTTGTAGAATTGTAATGGGTTTAGTTGAAAAGTCAACGTTCTTAAGGGGAACATCACGTTGATTAAGATCTAAAGGCGCATCAGATGGAGTGTGGTTTTCACTGAGTGCAGAAAAATTGTCAAATTTTTTATAGCTTAGGGTTTCAGCCGAATATTGATTCGGCTTTAAATGTGGTCTTTGGCTCGATTGAAAGGTTTGTAATTTTTTGACAGAGTTTGCTTACACACAATTAGGTTTATAAATATTTTTTGCACCACATCCGTAACAAAATATACTTCTTAGCTGTAGACAATCCTCCCAATGATGACCGATTTCATTACAGTTCCAGCATTTTGACGAAGCAGTTTCAGAATGTTGAATAGCTTCAACAAAGGTGCTTGTAGCTGGAATGTTATCTAAATCATCATCATTTGTGCTCTGAATTTCATTTACATAACGACGTTGGTTCATATTATTAACGTTTCGACCCCCATATTTTTTTCGCACAAATTCCTCACTTAAAAAGTTTTCCCTCATTTGTACGAGCTTTCGTAGATGGGGTATGGAGTATGGAATCCCGGGTCAGTGACCTAACTCGATATAAAAACTCGTCAACATTTAAGCCAACAGCCGAACCATCAAAGTTTTTTTTTTTTTTTTTTTTTTTTTTTTTTTCTCAGTATTTATTTATTGAATCTTCATATACTAAATATGAACTAACAATAATTAATCAAATCTTAACCTAATATTTGATTTATGTCCTGCCAGTGCCGGACAAAAAAGATTTCGTCATCACGGTTTCTGTTCACATATGTAGTTGTTTACCGCTCATCTGATTGGGTGAGTGCTGCAGTGTCTCTTCTTCTTAATCGAGTGTGGCCGCCATAATTTAAAATATTTCGTGCTAATGGGTTTGGGTGCAGTTCCAGCCTTTTTAAATATTTTACTGCATATTTCGTTATCATAGTTTTTACTAATGGCACATTGAGATCCTTGTGGATATTTGAGTTTTTGACGTACCAGGGGGCGGCTGTGATTATTCGAAGAAGTTTATTTTGGCGCCTTTGAATTTTTTCGATGTTAGAAGCCGAGGCAGTGCCCCATAACTGAATACCGTAGCACCAAATTGGCTTTAAGATAGAGTTGTAAAGTAGAAGTTTGCAATCGAGGCTGAGAACAGAATTTCTTCCAATAAGCCAATTTATTTGAATTGCTTTTAGTTTCATTTGAGTTAATTTAGCTTCTATATGCCATTTCCACGTTAAACGCCGATCTAGATGTATACCGAGGTATTTTACATGCGAGTGTTGGGGTATTATTTGATTATTGATTTTAATAGGGGGCATGTTTCCCGACGCAATGTGAATGTTATATGTGCGCATTTTTGCTCATTGATCTTTATCCTCCATTGTTTTAACCACCTTTCCAGTTCAAATATGTGATCCTGTAAGTAACGAGATGCTTCTTGACAGTTTGCGTGTACGCTTAGAAAAGCTGTATCGTCCGCAAATGTTGAGGTATGGGTGTAGCTGTTTGTTGGCAAGTCCGAAGTATAAATTAAGTATAATAGAGGGCCCAGGATGCTGCCTTGTGGGACTCCGGCGTTAATTGGCTGAGGAGAACTTAAAAAATCGCCTTCTTTAATAATAAAATGACGCCCGACTAAGTAGCTTTCTAACAGCTTGTGTATGTTTGCTGGTAAGTTTTGCTGCAACTTCAGTAGTAACCCTTTATGCCAGACTTTATCAAAAGCTTGAGACACATCGATGAAGAGTGCAGAGCAATATTTTTTTTCTTCAAAGGCTTTTCTTATGACATTTACTATTCGATGAGTTTGTTCAATTGTGCTGTGTTTTCTTCTAAAACCGAATTGATGATTGGGAATACATCTGTTTTCATTTAAAATCGGCGTTAATTTTGACACTAGTAGTTTCTCAAATAGCTTTGATATATTAGACAATAGGCTTATAGGTCTATATGACTCAACTTTTGTGGGATCCTTTCCTGGTTTAGGCATCATGGTAACTAAAGATACTTTCCACTCTTGTGGGTAGTATTCAAGGCGTAAAATAGCATTAAAAATTAGTAGAATAATTTTCTTTGCTATGCGGGGTAGCTCCAAAAGCATTTTGTTACTGATGTTATCAAAACCAGGGGCTTTCTTGGGGTTTAAATCATGAATAGCCTTTTCGATTTCTCTTATCTCAAATCTTAGTGGAACAGCTGATCTAACAACAACAGGTGGTAACTCGACCGCAGTATCGAAAGATGTATGAGGGGTAAATACGGTTTTCAAATGATTAACAAAAATATTTCCTTTTTCTATATCATTTCGTGCCCAGCTTCCATTTAAGTTTCTTAATGGCGGTTTAGTGATAACTGGTCTTTTTAGATTTCTAGCTGCACGCCATAATGAGTAGTCAGATTGAGGAGTTGCATCAAGTTCCTTAAGATATTTTTCCAGAGAAGCCGTTTTTTGAGACTGCAGTAAGTTTCTTAGCCTTTTTGTAAACTCTTTTAGTAAATTTTTAAGTTGAGGGGATCTGTGCAATTGCCACTCCCTTCGAGCTCTCCTTTTTTCAGTCAAGAGACGCTCGACATCTGTAGAATATATTTTACTATTTTTGATGTTTTTGCGGGCTATGCTAGAATGTTGAACAGCTAGTTTGAGATAATTGTCAAAATTTACAATAGAAAAATTCACATTCTCCGGTGTTCTAAGCGGAATATTTTCAGTGCAGTGGGTACTGAGATATTTTTTATATTTTAACCAATTTATTTGTGTTGCTGACGTCACTAAGTATCCACACGGAGATACAATTCTATTAGGGTTTGCTATAGTTAGAAGTGTAGGTGTGTGATCAGAAGATAATTCTAAAGAAGCTTCAACATGAATCGTTTCTGCGGGGATGTTTTTAACCACGCCAAAATCGATGACATCTGGAATTTTTTGCTGATCAGTAGGCCAATAAGTTGGTTGACCACTCGCGACCACATTTAAATCCATTTTAGACATTGTATTGTACAAAACACGACCCTTTGGTGTTATGAGCCGTGACCCCCAGAAGGTATGTTTAGCGTTGTAATCGCCAGCGGCTAGGAAACAGGGTCCTAATGATTTAAAATATTTATAATATTGGCTTTCTGATATTGAAAATCTAGGTGGAGAGTATAATGATGAAAGTACTAAGTTTCGATTTAGCTCTTCAACACAAATGTTCGTTGCTTGCAGATAATCTTCACGATAATCACACATTAAGTAGTGTTTGATTCGGGCTTTTATCAAAATAGCAGAGCCTCCACAAGCTCTATCTCGAGGGTCCTTGGTATCATATAATATATAACCATTAATTTTAAACGTATTTCTTGAGGTCAAATGAGTTTCAGAAACCATCATTACATCAATTTGTTTACTTTTAAGAAAGTATTCTAGTTCATTTTTATGTTGGCGAATGCCGTTTGCGTTCCAAAAACAAATTTTTAAACAATTCATAGCTTGTTTAGTACAGCCTGCAATAACATCGATTGCATTCTTAACATTACCTGCATCATATTACCCATTGTGTTCGTAAAGTTAGTTACTGTTTGCACTAGTGTTTCCATGGTTTTTTCTAGACGACTTAAATTAGAAACTGGAGTCTCATCATTATTTGGCAAATCACCTTGAATTGGAATATGGTTTGATTTTAGGACGTTTGCGTAGGATGTTCTGTTATTACTAGGCTGCGGCACTTGAATGTCATTAGTGTTAACTTGATGTGATACCTGCATTTGAGGGGGATTAGGTTTCGGTCCTTAAACATTGCACGTGACCGTTCCTTTTGTGCGGCTCCTCTATCGTTATTTTCCTATACAGGATATATTTCAGACTGTAAATGGGATGCGTTTCGTTTTTTTTAAGCTTGACGTCGCCGGGTTCTAACTCCACTCGAAATAGTGGCTGGGGATTTTTTTCTCTATTTTTAATATTTATTACGTTTTTTATTTTGAAGCCCTTCTCTTCTAAAAACGTTTTTATCTCACTTGGGTCTACGCATGAATCAATGCCCTTTATCACTACCTGGAGACCTTTACTGCTCTTCAGTTGGTATGTATAAAAGTTTTTTTTAGTGCCTCTAATTTCGTAATTACCTTACGAAAGTCATCTTCACGATTAACTTGAATTTTTGTCTCATTTATACTACCCCGCTTAATTGCAACTACATAAAAAGAATTTTCACCTATTACCGAGATCAAGTTCTTTATTAGTTCATTTGAGTTTTGCTCTCTAAGATATATCTGCGGTGGCTTAGAAGATTTGATAACGTTTTGTGCTTCCGGAGATTCCTCATCCAGAATTGCAAATCGATTTTGAGAACTTGTTTTATCAGCTGTACCATCTTTTAAGACTTTTGAGACCGAAGCAACTGCTGAAGAGGTTGGGCTGCGACCCCGTTTAAGCACTGTTATGTACCTATCAATACCTACTTGTACTGGAGGCTTTTGACCACTTTTTACTTGTGGAGCTGAGTTTTCCATCATGCCTGATTTGGGGGTAATATTTTCATCACTTATTACAATCGTTTTTGCCGCTGAGGCACCGCTTGCAGGTTTTATATTTTTTATTGTATTAATATCAACCGTATTATTAGACACCGAAGGTGATACTGAGTTTTCTATTATGCCTGATTGGGGGTTAATATTTACATCACTTATTAAAATTGTTTTTGTTGTTGAGGCAACGCTAGCAGGTTTTATATTTGTTATTGTATCAACCGTGTTACCAAATACAGACGGCGAGAGGGATCGAGTGCGAGTAATAGGTTTAGCCGTTAGGTATTTGCTATCATCGATTCTTTTTTTTATTTCTGCATTTGTTTCATTAACACTCACTGTGATATATGCATTTCTACTGTTTGCACTCATAAGAGTTTTTTTTTACTGTTTACAGTTGTGCTCTTATTATTATGTTGTTATTGTTTATCAACACCGAGAATAAAAAAAAATGTGTGTTTATGTATGTATGTACATACATGTATTTTTTTTTTTTTCTTTTTCTTGTATTTACTTTTTAAATACACAAATTAATAATCACGTTTTAAAAATTAAAAAATAAACCGTATGCCGAGCTTAGAAAACACGTCTATCTTCAACGAGCGCGAGAGACAGAATCAAAGTTTAAGTTCCAGTTTTGGATAATGGACCTTATCTTATCCGAATTAAAGACGTGCACAGATATATCTGTTTGTACAAGTTTCTGTGTGTTTACTAAAGTGAGTGTGTATGGATGAGTGGTCTAGTGTTTCTGATATAAGTTGAAATGGATATTTTTTGTAACATAGTGGATATGAGTTGATAAAAGAGAATGAGTAACATATCTGTTTATATCTGTTTCACAAAAGCAGATACTAGTTGATACTGATGGACTACAAAAAGTTACTTATTGTATGATGCCGTTTTTTCAATTGTCTTTCAACGAAAAAGAGCCGACCCTTTTGGCTGGTAAAATAATAATTTTTTACAAAAACAAAATACATACATGTATATATGTTCAGTTATTTTTTTTTTTCAATAATTTTGCGTGACTGTGTCCAAGCCAAACATAAAAAATTTACAAAAACAAAACTGGTACACTAAACACACAGGCTGCCGTGCAATGGTCGTAAAAATGTAATTTTTTGAAAATTTCCGTAACGATATGTATTTTGTAACGATATGTATTTTGTTATTGTAAAAAATTCTTTGATGTCTTTATAAGGATGGGTTGTTTTTCGTTCCAAAGACATGTAGACAAAAATGTTTAAAAAGAATCAGTAAAAAACTGAGCACATGTAGGTATATTGTTTTTGTAAATAATTTTTGGTTCCTGTACCATAAAAAACAATAACAAAACTATCGAGACGCGTTGCGATCAGGCCTGCCATATTTACCGATTTATCGACATTTTGCCGATTTTTTGCCTCTGAATTATCAAAGTGCCGATTTGCCGATTATTTGATATGCACTTAAAACACGAAAGCTTTTGGTTTGTTTTATATTAATTTTGGATAACTTGTTACATAACAAAGAGACTAACTGTAAAAGAAGAAATTATTTTTATATCTAAAACAATTCAGTTAAAATTTATTTTTCGATAAGAAAAACGGATTGTTACTTACAAAAGAATAAAGTTAAGCTTAATTAATATTCACTGTCCATGCAAATAATTTAAATCAAATAATTAATTTTGTAGGATTATACGCTATTGAGGATAATACTTGTACATCTAATAGCGAATTTAATGAAAGAAAGTGACGGAAATTAGCAAGCTTTTTTGAAAAAAAAAAAAAAAAAATACAGACTTAAAACGCTCGACTTATTTAGCCTAAAAAGCAAAATTTCGATAACCACTGGAAAATAAATCTTTGCAATGAATTATTTTTTTTTAATTTTTATGCCGATATTTAAAGTTATTTAATAAAATAAAATATGTACATATATTGTTACGTGTCGACTAGATAATTGAAAAATAATAAAATTGTATTTATATACAAATATCAAGCCACTAAACAACAGCCGTTAAGGGGTATGGTAAAGATGTTATCCCGCTAGCTCTACAGTAGTCAATGTTGGTTCTCAACCCGTGTTGTAACGCGTAAACACATAACATACTCGTCATACCCTTAGAGTATGTAAAAACAAAGAAAAGAATGAAGAAAGAAAACGAAACAAACCCTCTATGGTGGTCAGATGGAATACCACGTAGGGTACAATGTCCCCTCCCAACTGCATTTGCAGACTCCTAAGACAGACCTAATACCCTATATTTTGTATCTGTCCCTGTAATAGACATGTTATTTTACTTACATTAACTCACCTTCCCTGGTTATCTTTCCCTTAAAAAAAATTCAGTTTTTCATTTCCAAATCTTAAAATTAAAATTAAAAAAATTTATTTATAAACGTAAAATTAATGTAAGTTATAAATTTATGCATACTAACTGTAGAGAACATACTAAATTAATGATAATTACAATTTCTGCTTTTGATAATGTTTTCATTTCTTTCGGACTATGGAACAGAATGGAAACGGACAGACTTATAAGGAAAGTACAACAATATAAAATTAAACAAAAAACATCACTTACGAAATCGATGAATGAAATTACTCCAGTTCCATTGATGTGTTGGGCCCAGCAGTCAATGAGAGTTGATGTATTTTGTTGTTGTTTTACTTCTTTTAATACCTGCTTCGTAAATGAAGATTATGAATGGAAATAATTTTACTCGTTTTTTTTTCTTTTAACAATATTAAAATAAACTACTTTAGAAAGCAAAAGATAAAAATACGCATTAATTCTACACCGAAGAAAAATTTTAGTACATTCTAATCTTACTTTATCATTACTATGCAACTAAAATCATAGCTGGGAGTACTTATACACTATATATAATTTTTGACTAAATTAGAGGTCAATTCATACACGATACATATTATTAAATTTTTTTTTTGTTTTACTGGAATATTATTTTAATTCAGGTGCGTATATAATAAATTCTTTAAATAATAATGATTTTCAAAGTGGAAAAAAAAATTATGCATACTAGGCTATAAACGTTTGGTTGGGTGTTATGTTATAGACTTTAGGTTAGAATAAAATCATCTTCTCTTTGAGATTTATATAACAAGTAGGTAGATTTTAGTAATGTTAATTAATTTAAGGTTATTTGTTCTTGTCAAATATAGGTAATTCTTTAAAACGTTGCAGAAAATCAGATAATGCCAGTTCTAATTAGCTTTTGGGTTAATGAAAGGAAAAATTACATGCCCTTTAGGTTATGTTGAATATTTAAAAAAAAATTAACTTGATATTACGTAACTGAAGAGTGTTGGTTTTAGCCCACGTATGTCCATTAATTTGGACCTGGTAGTATTTCAGCTTGTTCATCCACCTTACGCGGACGTGCCCTTACGTAGCCAAAAGGAAAAATTAATTTCAATGCGTTAGTGGTTAGAGCCGTCCGACTGGACCACGTGATTGGATTCTTAAAGGGGCAACAAAAGTTACTAAAACAATCACTTGAAATTTTCCATCCTCTTACCTTAAATCTCCAATAAAACTAATGCCAGGAACCGTTGAGCTATCTCCTAGCAAGGATAAAAGCTTCCGTTCTAATGGTCACAATTTTCCCAAAAAATTTATTCCCTTTATAGGATAGTAACACAAATCACAAATTTTCACAAAATAATATAATAATTAAACTTTTGCGCTTCTTAATGCCAGGTCACTTCTTTACGTTAATGCACTCAATACAAGAATGATTTTAAAGTGACAAAAATTAAGTTTAGGTAGAGGTTGAGAAAAGAAATTACACAGTTAATTAAGTCATTCGGTTAAACTGATTTACATTGCGATCACGATCTTAAATATTTTAATTGACTGGGTAAAGATGAAAAGGGACAAAATGTTCTCGCCTATATGAGGTTTTGATTGTAATTCTTAGTCATATACAATTATATACATACATCTTTGTAAGTAGCAGTACTTATATACTCTCTTTCAATTCTCTACCATAATGATGGAAAGAGGTATGTAATATAAATATACATTTGTTTCTACTCAAGATATAAGCGAGCAACATGAATGTGTCAGAGTCATTCTGTAATGTAATAGAAGTAATAGCAGAAAATGTTAGCAACAAAATAAATTTTTTCAATATGTTCCTAACATCATATTCCCAATTTAAACTTTTCCCTTCCTGTGATTGCCATGAATTTAAACTATTGTACAAGTTCTGAACTTACATTACAAAAATCGCAACAAAACCGATTCGTTGGTAAATTGCCAAATTAAGAACGAACGGGAAAAGGGTTTTTGTTTAAAAATTAAAAAAAAATACAATTTTTATAATCGATATCATTCATTACTATCTCTATTCCAACATTTTTGGTAATCGTAAAGTGTGGCACGACCCACGAGCCGGGCAAAATCCTAATTTTTCAGATCATGTGAATGATATTTTCCGACGTATTTTCCTTTAAGGTCTTCTACACCATACAGATTATTGCCAAATTTTTTGCTTATCCTGCATTTTATGAATTTTGGCATGAATTTTTTGTTAATGCGCTTGCACATGTTGCTAAGAATATGATTCTTCCTATAAACATATTGTCCAACCCGATAATATATTGGCCTGCTTCTTAAATTGTAGATTTTTGTTGCTTTTTCGTGCGCGATGTCTAAATTTCTTCTAATTTTCTCCCGTATTTTCGTCAATTTATCCACATTATTTTCTATATTTGTATCTTCGCCGTTTATACATTGAAGTTTTTCCAATATTCCATAAGATGAGCCATGTAAAATCATATTTTGACCGCAAAATAAATAAGGAGAACATTTAATGGATGAGTGATAATCACTTCTTAATATGGACAATATTTGGGGAATATATCTATCCCAGTCTCCGTGTTCTTTGTTGTCTTTCAAAAAACATCTTATTTTAGTGATAATTTCACGATTAGCTCGCTCAGATGCGTTTGAATGGGGGGCATAAAACCCAGTTGTTACATGGTTTATTCCAAATAATTTGAAGAAATCGATAATTTCTTTCGAAATGAATTGTTTTCCATTATCGCTATGGATGTATCGTGGAACCCCAAAAGTTGGGAATATTTCGGTTTGAAGAAACAAAATAACATTTGCAGATGTAGCTGCTTTAAGTGGTTTAAGAAATAAAAATTTCGTCATATGAAATAAGCAAATAAAAATCATTGAATTTTTTGCTTTTGTTACAGGGTAAGGCCCAAGGAAGTCACAATAAAATCTTTCGAATGGTCTATTAGTCAAAACTTGACTACCCATTAGAGGCCTTGAAATTTTATTTGATGACTTGCTACATTTGTGCCTTTGTGATTTTTTCAAACAATCCGTCAGGAGACCAGCAAGGTCTGAAAAATTGGAAATAAATGATCTATACCAGTTTGTCATGCCTATGAACCTACGAACTTGCTTTGGAGTCTTTGGTAAAGGGAATTCTCTAATAGATATAACTTTTCCAGGATCTACCTTTAGGCAGCCGTTCCCAACTATGTAACCTAATTATTTTATTTCCCTTTGACAAAATTTGCTTTTGCCAACATTTATAGTCAATTTGGCCTTTTTTAGACAAGACGCAACTTGGGACAAAAGTGTCATATGAGACTCAAAATCTGGGCTACATACCAGTAAGTCTTCCAGATATATGAAAACATTTTCCCTTAGACGGGATGGAATGACTTTATCCATGAGGCGGCTCATCGTCTGAGGTCCATTGCAAAGTCCGAATGGCATATATTTATAGTGGTATAACGGTTTCCCCGGAATTGCAAAGGCAGTTTTTTCCTTAGATAATTCAGTGAGCTTAACTTGCAGAAAAGCATCCTTCAAATCTAAGCCACTTATGAAATACGTGTCCTTTAGCCTACATAACAGTCTATTTATATGTGGCAAAGGGTAGGAATCCTTTTTCGTTACCGAATTCAATTTTCTGCAATCTATACATAGCCTTACCTTGCCAGGTTTTCTTACCAAAACGGCTGGAGAACACCAAGGCGAATTAGATTCCTCTATAACCCCCATACCCAACAACCTTTCAATTTCCCTATAAGCTTCCTCTTGTCTAGGTGGTGATAAAGGGTAATGCCGACTTTTGATTGGAACTGCATCGCCGGTATCGATATGATGCTCTAACAGGTCTGTGCATCCCAAGCCAAGTTTCTCAAACGACGGGAATTCTTGAATGGTTTTTTCAAAAATCAATTTTTCCTCCGAAGAGAGTTTGTGAAGATTATTTGGTTCCCCCAAATCATACGACAATTCAGCTATGTGGTCAGATTTTATTGGGACAACTTCAGGAGCCAATGCAAATTCACGCCAGAAGTCAATGCCGAAATAAGCTTCTTGGCCCAGAGATGGAACTAAATAAAAATTAATTTTTCTTGTAACCCCTTTGAAAAATACCGGTAAGGTGCAGTAGCCAGCAACATTTTGTTTAGCATTGCTAGCTGTTTTAATAAAACTCTTAAGAGGTTTAAATGGTATGTTAAGCTTACCAAGGAAATCAAAACAAGATTTTCCCAACACGGATACGTTTGCTCCAGAATCAAGTAATCCAATTAATGGTTCATTAAGTACTTTTACCTTAGCAAAGGGTCTATCGTCAGATCCATTGATAAGAGTTGATTCTAAAATCCTTTTAAAATATTTTCGCTTTTTATAGCGAACTCTACATTTAAAGATTTTTAAATTGGGGTTTTTACGTTTTGTCGAAATGTTATTAAATTCCGAATGAGGAAAAAAATCAGTCTGGGTAAAAATAGAATTGGTAGCTATTATGTTACATTTATTAGGAAGATTATGATCATAATTAACAATATTTGATTTTAATTTAGACTCGGGGTTTTGTGGGATGGACGAGTGTCCCCGGTAGCAAGTTCGCCCATTTTCTTGTTTCCCTGATTGTGATTATTTGGACATTTTGGTGTTAAAACGCCCTTATTACCACATTTGAAACAAAATGGTTTTTTAATCTTTTCTGAGCAATATATGTACGAATGGCCATAGGAAGAGCAATTCCAACATTGTATGTTAGAATAATCATACTTAGGTTTTCTGGTAGATATTGCCTCAATTTGTGGATCCGAAATTTCTAAGTCGTTTGATTCAGGCAGTGTGCCCTCAATTTCATTGACAATTCGAGATGTGGTTGTGGGGTTTTGAGATTTAGTATCCTTTATCACATTTTCAGCTTTACGAGCTGTGTCACGAAATTGATTTATGTCTCTTGACTCTGCACTAAAAAGTAAAAATCTTAAATTGGGACTTAGGTTCTTCTTTATGATGTCTATCAAAGTAACGTCAGGTAGAGGATTTTGAAGTCTAAGATTCATTGATATGATTGTTGAATGAAAATCATCATAGGACTCCTTGAATTGTTGTTTTCTTTAAGACATTTTTAACAGTATCTCATGGTCAGATTCGAGATGTCCAAACTCTTTTGTAAGCGCGTGCCGCAATAAGGGATAGGTGACGTTTCTATTTTGTTTTGTAAAAAGCCAATACCAGTTCTCAGCTTTTCCCTCTAAAAGAACATGGAAGTTTGACAAAAGGTGTTCGTCGGAGCACCTAGATATTGAGCAAAGTGTTTCCACCTTGAACAGAAAATCAGAAACAGATCCTAAACCATCAAAGGAGATTTTCCACCTTTCTAATTTAACATTATTACCTACATCGGAATCGGTTTGGTTATTAGCCGATCGATTTGTGTTTGAATTGGTTGTATTCGTTTGGGCATAGTCATTTAGTAACTCATGGGACTTAAACGTATTAGATTGGGGTGTGGAACCAATTTGGGAAATACTATTTCTTATTGAACTGAGCTCTTTTCGGAACTCTTCTCGAGTAGTTCTCATTGATTCTTCCATAAGAGCGATTAAAGAGTCGAAGGGTGTATTCGTGCCCGGGTTTGAATTGTTGTTCAAACCAGTTGGGATGCCATCAACTATATTCGTAGAAAATTCGTCCTGGGGAATTGCCAATGTATTTAAGGTGTTCGAAATCCCTCCACTAGTCGGAACGAACTTTTGAACCCTTGCCGATAGCTCTGGATTGTCCATTATTTCTATATCGCGAAATAAAGTGGAAGTAGGTTAACTACTTGAACTAGAACTTTTATCGGCAAGAGTTGTGGTAAGTAAAATGGTAGGTAAGTTCAAACTATTTGATCTTGCCGGTTTTTCATCAGTTTTGGCCTGTTTTGAAATATTGTCTGTGGGAGAGTGCACCACTCTAGCTCCCGTTTTAGTTACTTGGTTCTGAACCCCAGGTGAAATGTTTTGGGAAGTTGAAGAACTTGTCGTACCGCGCCCTCTAAAACTAGAATTTCCAATACTTCCTCGCGAAGAATTTCTGGTATTCATTGCAGAATAAATTGTATATTTAATTTTTTTTGAGTGTGTATAAAATAAGTTTATGAAATACTGGGAAAGATAACATAAAAGGGATAAGTTAATAAAGCAAAACACACATGCCTTTTAAAAAAAAGGTATAGCAAATCTCGTTTTCTCTATTTCCTTATACTGTAAACGTCAGTATGCTACGATAGAAGCCTCAAGGTAAGCTACCTAATGGACTCTACTGTATAACATACTTGTGTTATCTAAATGCAACAAGACCTAAATTTCGGTTTCAGAGCTCGGACTCTCTAAACACAAGTATACACTTGAACTGGTTAAATTTTCCAATGCCTAATGCCTTTTGTTGCAAATACATTTAGAGTTTCGTTGAACACACAAACTATGACTAACAAATAAAACTAAGCATTGTAGTTGAAATTTATTATTTATATAATCGTTAACCAATGCATCAAATTTTTCAAAAAAAGAAAATAGTTTAACTTCAAACTTTAAAGCCTTACATTCTTAGCATGGCTTTTACGTTGGGCGCCATATATGTTACGCGTCGACTAGATAATTGAAAAATAATAAAATTGTATCTATATACAAATATCAAGCCACTAAACAACAGCCGTTAAGGGGTATGGTAAAGATGTTATCCCGCTAGCTCTACAGTAGTCAAAGTTGGTTCTCAACCCGTGTTGTAACGCGTAAACACATAACATACTCGTCATACCCTTAGAGTATGTAAAAACAAAGAAAAGAATGAATAAAGAAAACGAAACAAACCCTCTATGGTGGTCAGATGGAATACCACGTAGGGTACAATGTCCCCTCCCAACTGCATTTGCAGACTCCTAAGACAGACCTAATACCCTATATTTTGTATCTGTCCCTGTAATAGTCATGTTATTTTACTTACATTAACTCACCTTCCCTGGTTATCTTTCCCTTAAAAAAAATTCAGTTTTTCATTTCCAAATCTTAAAATTAAAATTAAAAAAATTTATTTATAAACGTAAAATTAATGTAAGTTATAAATTTATGCATTCCTTCCTTCCTTATTCATGAGGTCTAATCTTTACATACTAACTGTAGAAAACATACTAAATTAATGATAATTACAATTTCTGCTTTTGATAATGTTTTCATTTCTTTCGGACTATGGAACAGAATGGAAACGGACAGACTTATAAGGAAAGTACAACAATATAAAATTAAACAAAAATCATCACTTACGAAATCGATGAATGAAATTACTCCAGTTCCATTGATGTGTTGGGCCCAGCAGTCAATGAGAGTTGATGTATTTTGTTGTTGTTTTACTTCTTTTAATACCTGCTTCGTAAATGAAGATTATGAATGGAAATAATTTTACTCGTTTTTTTTTTCTTTTAACAATATTAAAATAAACTACTTTAGAAAGCAAAAGATAAAAATACGCATTAATTCTACACCGAAGAAAAATTTTAGTACATTCTAATCTTACTTTATCTTACTATGCAACTAAAATCATAGCTGGGAGTACTTATACACTATATATAATTTTTGACTAAATTAGAGGTCAATTCATACACGATACATATTATTAAATTTTTTTTTTTGTTTTACTGGAATATTATTTTAATTCAGGTGCGTATATAATAAATTCTTTAAATAATAATGATTTTCAAAGTGGAAAAAAAAATTATGCATACTAGGCTATAAACGTTTGGTTGGGTGTTATGTTATAGACTTTAGGTTAGAATAAAATCATCTTCTCTGTGAGATTTATATAACAAGTAGGTAGATTTTAGTAATGTTAATTAATTTAAGGTTATTTGTTCTTGTCAAATATAGGTAATTCTTTAAAACGTTGCAGAAAATCAGATAATGCCAGTTCTAATTAGCTTTTGGGTTAATGAAAGGAAAAATTACATGCCCTTTAGGTTATGTTGAATATTTAAAAAAAAATTAACTTGATATTACGTAACTGAAGAGTGTTGGTTTTAGCCCACGTGTGTCCATTAATTTGGACCTGGTAGTATTTCAGCTTGTTCATCCACCTTACGCGGACGTGCCCTTACGTGGCCAAAAGGAAAAATTAATTTCAATGCGTTAGTGGTTAGAGCCGTCCGACTGGACCACGTGATTGGATTCTTAAAGGGGCAACAAAAGTTACTAAAACAATCACTTGAAATTTTCCATCCTCTTACCTTAAATCTCCAATAAAACTAATGCCAGGAATCGTTGAGCTATCTCCTAGCAAGGATAAAAGCTTCCGTTCTAATGGTCACAATTTTCCCAAAAAATTTATTCCCTTTATAGGATAGTAACACAAATCACAAATTTTCACAAAATAATATAATAATTAAACTTTTGCGCTTCTAAATGCCAGGTCACTTCTTTATGTTAATGCACTCAATACAAGAATGATTTTAAAGTGACAAAAATTAAGTTTAGGTAGAGGTTGAGAAGAGAAATTACACAGTTAATTAAGTCATTCGGTTAAACTGATTTACATTGCGATCACGATCTTAAATATTTTAATTGACTGGGTAAACATGAAAAGGGACAAAATGTTATATACATACATCTTTGTAAGTAGCAGTACTTATATACTCTCTTTCAATTCTCTACCATAATGATGGAAAGAGGTATGTAATATAAATATACATTTGTTTCTACTCAAGATATAAGCGAGCAACATGAATGTGTCAGAGTCATTCTGTAATGTAATAGAAGTAATAGCAGAAAATGTTAGCAACAAAATAAATTTTTTCAATATGTTCCTAACATCATATTCCCAATTTAAACTTTTCCCTTCCTGTGATTGCCATGAATTTAAACTATTGTACAAGTTCTGAACTTACATTACAAAAATCGCAACAAAACCGATTCGTTGGTAAATTGCCAAATTAGGAACGAACGGGAAAAGGGTTTTTGTTTAAAAATTAAAAAAAAATACAATTTTTATAATCGATATCATTCATTACTATCTCTATTCCAACATTTTTGGTAATTGTAAAGTGTGGCACGACCCACGAGCCGGGCAAAATCCTAATTTTTCAGATCATGTGAATGATATTTTCCGACGTATTTTCCTTTAAGGTCTTCTACACCATACAAATTATTGCCAAATTTTTTGCTTATCCTGCATTTTATGAATTTTGGCATGAATTTTTTGTTAATGCGCTTGCACATGTTGCTAAGAATATGATTCTTCCTATAAACATATTGTCCAACCCGATAATATATTGGCCTGCTTCTTAAATTGTAGATTTTTGTTGCTTTTTCGTGCGCGATGTCTAAATTTCTTCTAATTTTCTCCCGTATTTTCGTCAATTTATCCACATTATTTTCTATATTTGTATCTTCGCCGTTTATACATTGAAGTTTTTCCAATATTCCATAAGATGAGCCATGTAAAATCATATTTTGACCGCAAAATAAATAAGGAGAACATTTAATGGATGAGTGATAATCACTTCTTAATATGGACAATATTTGGGGAATATATCTATCCCAGTCTCCGTGTTCTTTGTTGTCTTTCAAAAAACATCTTATTTTAGTGATAATTTCACGATTAGCTCGCTCAGATGCGTTTGAATGGGGGGCATAAAACCCAGTTGTTACATGGTTTATTCCAAATAATTTGAAGAAATCGATAATTTCTTTCGAAATGAATTGTTTTCCATTATCGCTATGGATGTATCGTGGAACCCCAAAAGTTGGGAATATTTCGGTTTGAAGAAACAAAATAACATTTGCAGATGTAGCTGCTTTAAGTGGTTTAAGAAATAAAAATTTCGTCATATGATCTAAGCAAATAAAAATCATTGAATTTTTTGCTTTTGTTACAGGGTAAGGCCCAAGGAAGTCACAATAAAATCTTTCGAATGGTCTATTAGTCAAAACTTGACTACCCATTAGAGGCCTTGAAATTTTATTTGATGACTTGCTACATTTACAAATATCGCAATTGCTTACAAATGACTTTACATCCTGCACCATTGTTGGCCAAAAATACTTCTGACGGATTCTATATAACGTTTTGAGAAAACCTCCATGACAAGCCAAGTCCGAGTCATGAGCAGATTTTATTATGATTGGAGAAATAGATTTTGGTATCCAAAGTCGCCACAAGCTTTCTTCATCATCTGCGGCACCTTGTCTAAACTTTACCCGCTTATACACAAGGTTATCAGAAATACATACGTCTGGCAACAAGGCGCTTTTTTCTGCAACTATTTTCCTAAGCTCCTGGTATTCCTCTGAATTGAATTCCGGACAACATAAGTCGACATCATATGTTACTCCTGAGGAAACTATTTCATCAATGTCAAGGCGAGAAAGACAGTCGGGGACCACATTTAAATGACCTTTTCTGTGTTCAATGACAAAATCAAACCGTTGTAATTGCAGACTCCATCGAGCCAGGCGTCCACTACTATAGCTGCGAGACATTCTAATTCAGTAACGGTATAGTTGCTTTGTGATTTGTTTAGTTTCTTAGAGACGTATGAAGTAGGGTGTTCCTTTTCGTTCTCATCAAGCTGGAATAAGACCCCCCCAACACCAACTTTTGATGCATCGCATTGAATAAGGAACTCTTTTCGAAAGTCAGGCTGCGCAAGCACTGGCGCGGAGGAAAGAGCAAGTTTTAGTTGTTCAAAAGAGGACTTAGCAGCGTCTGTTAGATAAAATGGCCTTTGTGATTTTTTCAAACAATCCGTCAGGGGACCAGCAAGGTCTGAAAAATTGGAAATAAATGATCTATACCAGTTTGTCATGCCTATGAACCTACGAACTTGCTTTGGAGTCTTTGGTAAAGGGAATTCTCTAATAGATATAACTTTTCCAGGATCTACCTTTAGGCAGCCGTTCCCAACTATGTAACCTAAATATTTTATTTCCCTTTGACAAAATTTGCTTTTGCCAACATTTATAGTCAATTTGGCCTTTTTTAGACAAGACGCAACTTGGGACAAAAGTGTCACATGAGACTCAAAATCTGGGCTACATACCAGTAAGTCGTCCAGATATATGAAAACATTTTCCCTTAGACGGGATGGAATGACTTTATCCATGAGGCGGCTCATCGTCTGAGGTCCATTGCAAAGTCCGAATGGCATATATTTATAGTGGTATAACGGTTTCCCCGGAATTGCAAAGGCAGTTTTTTCCTTAGATAATTCAGTGAGCTTAACTTGCAGAAAAGCATCCTTCAAATCTAAGCCACTTATGAAATACGTGTCCTTTAGCCTACTCAACAGTCCATTTTTATGTGGCAAAGGGTAGGAATCCTTTTTCGTTACCGAATTCAATTTTCTGCAATCTATACATAGCCTTACCTTGCCAGGTTTTCTTACCAAAACGGCTGGAGAACACCAAGGCGAATTAGATTCCTCTATAACCCCCATACCCAACAACCTTTCAATTTCCCTATAAGCTTCCTCTTGTCTAGGTGGTGATAAAGGATAATGCCGACTCTTGATTGGAACTGCATCGCCGGTATCGATATGATGCTCTAACAGGTCTGTGCATCCCAAGCCAAGTTTCTCAAACGACGGGAATTCTTGAATGGTTTTTTCAAAAATCAATTTTTCCTCCGAAGAGAGTTTGTGAAGATTATTTGGTTCCCCCAAATCATACGACAATTCAGCTATGTGTTCAGATTTTATTGGGACAACTTCAGGAGCCAATGCAAATTCACGCCAGAAGTCAATGCCGAAATAAGCTTCTTGGCCCAGAGATGGAACTAAATAAAAATTAATTTTTCTTGTAACCCCTTTGAAAAATACCGGTAAGGTGCAGTAGCCAGCAACATTTTGTTTAGCATTGCTAGCTGTTTTAATAAAACTCTTAAGAGGTTTAAATGGTATGTTAAGCTTACCAAGGAAATCAAAACAAGATTTTCCCAACACGGATACGTTTGCTCCAGAATCAAGTAATCCAATTAATGGTTCATTAAGTACTTTTACCTTAGCAAAGGGTCTATCGTCAGATCCATTGATAAGAGTTGATTCTAAAATCCTTTTAAAATATTTTCGCTTTTTATAGCGAACTCTACATTTAAAGATTTTTAAATTGGGGTTTTTACGTTTTGTCGAAATGTTATTAAATTCCGAATGAGGAAAAAAATCAGTCTGGGTAAAAATAGAATTGGTAGCTATTATGTTACATTTATTAGGAAGATTATGATCATAATTAACAATATTTGATTTTAATTTAGACTCGGGGTTTTGTGGGATGGACGAGTGTCCCCGGTAGCAAGTTCGCCCATTTTCTTGTTTCCCTGATTGTGATTATTTGGACATTTTGGTGTTAAAACGCCCTTATTACCACATTTGAAACAAAATGGTTTTTTAATCTCTTCTGAGCAATATATGTACGAATGGCCATAGGAAGAGCAATTCCAACATTGTATGTTAGAATAATCATACTTAGGTTTTCTGGTAGATATTGCCTCAATTTGTGGATCCGAAATTTCTAAGTCGTTTGATTCAGGCAGTGTGCCCTCAATTTCATTGACAATTCGAGATGTGGTTGTGGGGTTTTGAGATTTAGTATCCTTTATCACATTTTCAGCTTTACGAGCTGTGTCACGAAATTGATTTATGTCTCTTGACTCTGCACTAAAAAGTAAAAATCTTAAATTGGGACTTAGGTTCTTCTTTATGATGTCTATCAAAGTAACGTCAGGTAGAGGATTTTGAAGTCTAAGATTCATTGATATGATTGTTGAATGAAAATCATCATAGGACTCCTTGAATTGTTGTTTTCTTTAAGACATTTTTAACAGTATCTCATGGTCAGATTCGAGATGTCCAAACTCTTTTGTAAGCGCGTGCCGCAATAAGGGATAGGTGACGTTTCTATTTTGTTTTGTAAAAAGCCAATACCAGTTCTCAGCTTTTCCCTCTAAAAGAACATGGAAGTTTGACAAAAGGTGTTCGTCGGAGCACCTAGATATTGAGCAAAGTGTTTCCACCTTGAACAGAAAATCAGAAACAGATCTTAAACCATCAAAGGAGATTTTCCACCTTTCTAATTTAACATTATTACCTACATCGGAATCGGTTTGGTTATTAGCCGATCGATTTGTGTTTGAATTGGTTGTATTCGTTTGGGCATAGTCATTTAGTAAGTCATGGGACTTAAACGTATTAGATTGGGGTGTGGAACCAATTTGGGAAATACTATTTCTTATTGAACTGAGCTCTTTTCGGAACTCTTCTCGAGTAGTTCTCATTGATTCTTCCATAAGAGCGATTAAAGAGTCGAAGGGTGTATTCGTGCCCGGGTTTGAATTGTTGTTCAAACCAGTTGGGATGCCATCAACTATATTCGTAGAAAATTCGTCCTGGGGAATTGCCAATGTATTTAAGGTGTTCGAAATCCCTCCACTAGTCGGAACGAACTTTTGAACCCTTGCCGATAGCTCTGGATTGTCCATTATTTCTGGAAGTAGGTTAACTACTTGAACTAGAACTTTTATCGGCAAGAGTTGTGGTAAGTAAAATGGTAGGTAAGTTCAAACTATTTGATCTTGCCGGTTTTTCATCAGTTTTGGCCTGTTTTGAAATATTGTCTGTGGGAGAGTGCACCACTCTAGCTCCCGTTTTAGTAACTTGGTTCTGAACCCCAGGTGAAATGTTTTGGGAAGTTGAAGAACTTGTCGTACCGCGCCCTCTAAAACTAGAATTTCCAATACTTCCTCGCGAAGAATTTCTGGTATTCATTGCAGAATAAATTGTATATTTAATTTTTTTTTTTTGAGTGTGTATGAAATAAGTTTATGAAATACTGGGAAAGATAACATAAAAGGGATAAGTTAAAAAACACACATGCCTTTTAAAAAAAAGGTATAGCAAATCTCGTTTTCTCTATTTCCTTATACTGTAAACGTCAGTATGCTACGATAGAAGCCTCAAGGTAAGCTACCTAATGGACTCTACTTACATCTACTGTATAACATACTTGTATTATCTAAATGCAACAAGACCTAAATTTCGGTTTCAGAGCTCGGACTCTCTAAACACAAGTATACACTTGAACTGGTTAAATTTTCCAATGCCTAATGCCTTTTGTTGCAAATACATTTAAAGTTTCGTTGAACACACAAACTATGACTAACAAATAAAACTAAGCATTGTAGTTGAAATTTATTATTTATATAATCGTTAACCAATGCATAAAATTTTTCAAAAAAAGAAAATAGTTTAACTTCAAACTTTAAAGCCTTACATTCTTAGCATGGCTTTTACGTTGGGCGCCATATATGTTACGCGTCGACTAGATAATTGAAAAATAATAAAATTGTATCTATATACAAATATCAAGCCACTAAACAACAGCCGTTAAGGGGTATGGTAAAGATGTTATCCCGCTAGCTCTACAGTAGTCAAAGTTGGTTCTCAACCCGTGTTGTAACGCGTAAACACATAACATACTCGTCATACCCTTAGAGTATGTAAAAACAAAGAAAAGAATGAATAAAGAAAACGAAACAAACCCTCTATGGTGGTCAGATGGAATACCACGTAGGGTACAATGTCCCCTCCCAACTGCATTTGCAGACTACTAAGACTGACCTAATACCCTATATTTTGTATCTGTCCCTGTAATAGACATGTTATTTTACTTACATTAACTCACCTTCCCTGGTTATCTTTTCCTTAAAAAAAATTCAGTTTTTCATTTCCAAATCTTAAAATTAAAATTAAAAAAATTTATTTATAAACGTAAAATTAATGTAAGTTATAAATTTATGCATTCCTTCCTTCCTTATTCATGAGGTCTAATCTTTACATACTAACTGTAGAAAACATACTAAATTAATGATAATTACAATTTCTGCTTTTGATAATGTTTTCATTTCTTTCGGACTATGGAACAGAATGGAAACGGACAGACTTATAAGGAAAGTACAACAATATAAAATTAAACAAAAATCATCACTTACGAAATCGATGAATGAAATTACTCCAGTTCCATTGATGTGTTGGGCCCAGCAGTCAATGAGAGTTGATGTATTTTGTTGTTGTTTTACTTCTTTTAATACCTGCTTCGTAAATGAAGATTATGAATGGAAATAATTTTACTCGTTTTTTTTCTTTTAACAATATTAAAATAAACTACTTTAGAAAGCAAAAGATAAAAATACGCATTAATTCTACACCGAAGAAAAATTTTAGTATATTCTAATCTTACTTTATCTTACTATGCAACTAAAATCATAGCTGGGAGTACTTATACACTATATATAATTTTTGACTAAATTAGAGGTCAATTCATACACGATACATATTATTAAATTTTTTTTTTGTTTTACTGGAATATTATTTTAATTCAGGTGCGTATATAATAAATTCTTTAAATAATAATGATTTTCAAAGTGGAAAAAAAAATTTTGCATACTAGGCTATAAACGTTTGGTTGGGTGTTATGTTATAGACTTTAGGTTAGAATAAAATCATCTTCTCTTTGAGATTTATATAACAAGTAGGTAGATTTAAGTAATGTTAATTAATTTAAGGTTATTTGTTCTTGTCAAATATAGGTAATTCTTTAAAACGTTGCAGAAAATCAGATAATGCCAGTTCTAATTAGCTTTTGGGTTAATGAAAGGAAAAATTACATGCCCTTTAGGTTATGTTGAATATTTAAAAAAAAATTAACTTGATATTACGTAACTGAAGAGTGTTGGTTTTAGCCCACGTGTGTCCATTAATTTGGACCTGGTAGTATTTCAGCTTGTTCATCCACCTTACGCGGACGTGCCCTTACGTGGCCAAAAGGAAAAATTAATTTCAATGCGTTAGTGGTTAGAGCCGTCCGACTGGACCACGTGATTGGATTCTTAAAGGGGCAACAAAAGTTACTAAAACAATCACTTGAAATTTTCCATCCTCTTACCTTAAATCTCCAATAAAACTAATGCCAGGAACCGTTGAGCTATCTCCTAGCAAGGATAAAAGCTTCCGTTCTAATGGTCACAATTTTCCCAAAAAATTTATTCCCTTTATAGGATAGTAACACAAATCACAAATTTTCACAAAATAATATAATAATTAAACTTTTGCGCTTCTAAATGCCAGGTCACTTCTTTATGTTAATGCACTCAATACAAGAATGATTTTAAAGTGACAAAAATTAAGTTTAGGTAGAGGTTGAGAAGAGAAATTACACAGTTAATTAAGTCATTCGGTTAAACTGATTTACATTGCGATCACGATCTTAAATATTTTAATTGACTGGGTAAAGATGAAAAGGGACAAAATGTTCTCGCCTATATGAGGTTTTGATTGTAATTCTTAGTCATATACAATTATATACATACATCTTTGTAAGTAGCAGTACTTATATACTCTCTTTCAATTCTCTACCATAATGATGGAAAGAGGTATGTAATATAAATATACATTTGTTTCTACTCAAGATATAAGCGAGCAACATGAATGTGTCAGAGTCATTCTGTAATGTAATAGAAGTAATAGCAGAAAATGTTAGCAACAAAATAAATTTTTTCAATATGTTCCTAACATCATATTCCCAATTTAAACTTTTCCCTTCCTGTGATTGCCATGAATTTAAACTATTGTACAAGTTCTGAACTTACATTACAAAAATCGCAACAAAACCGATTCGTTGGTAAATTGCCAAATTAGGAACGAACGGGAAAAGGGTTTTTGTTTAAAAATTAAAAAAAAATACAATTTTTATAATCGATATCATTCATTACTATCTCTATTCCAACATTTTTGGTAATTGTAAAGTGTGGCACGACCCACGAGCCGGGCAAAATCCTAATTTTTCAGATCATGTGAATGATATTTTCCGACGTATTTTCCTTTAAGGTCTTCTACACCATACAAATTATTGCCAAATTTTTTGCTTATCCTGCATTTTATGAATTTTGGCATGAATTTTTTGTTAATGCGCTTGCACATGTTGCTAAGAATATGATTCTTCCTATAAACATATTGTCCAACCCGATAATATATTGGCCTGCTTCTTAAATTGTAGATTTTTGTTGCTTTTTCGTGCGCGATGTCTAAATTTCTTCTAATTTTCTCCCGTATTTTCGTCAATTTATCCACATTATTTTCTATATTTGTATCTTCGCGTTTATACATTGAAGTTTTTCCAATATTCCATAAGATGAGCCATGTTAAATCATATTTTGACCGAATGCCGCAAAATAAGGAGAACATTTAATTGATGAGTGATAATCACTTCTTAATATGGACAATATTTGGGGAATATATCTATCCCAGTCTCCGTGTTCTTTGTTGTCTTTCAAAAAACATCTTATTTTAGTGATAATTTCACGATTAGCTCGCTCAGATGCGTTTGAATGGGGGGCATAAAACCCAGTTGTTACATGGTTTATTCCAAATAATTTGAAGAAATCGATAATTTCTTTCGAAATGAATTGTTTTCCATTATCGCTATGGATGTATCGTGGAACCCCAAAAGTTGGGAATATTTCGGTTTAAAGAAACAAAATAACATTTGCAGGTGTAGCTGCTTTAAGTGGTTTAAGAAATAAAAATTTCGTCATATGACCTAAACAAATAAAAATCATTGAATTTTTTGCTTTTGTTACAGGGTAAGGCCCAAGGAAGTCACAATAAAATATTTCGAATGGTCTATTAGTCAAAACTTGACTACCCATTAGAGGCCTTGAAATTTTATTTGATGACTTGCTACATTTACAAATATCGCAATTGCTTACAAATGACTTTACATCCTGCACCATTGTTGGCCAAAAATACTTCTGACGGATTCTATATAACGTTTTGAGAAAACCTCCATGACAAGCCAAGTCCGAGTCATGAGCAGATTTTATTATGATTAGAGAAATAGATTTTGGTATCCAAAGTCGCCACAAATTTTCTTTATCATCTGCGGCACCTTGTCTAAACTTTACCCGCTTATACACAAGGTTATCAGAAATACATACGTCGGGCAACAAGGCGCCTTTTTCTGCAACTATTTTCCTAAGCTCCTGGTATTCCTCTGAATTGAATTCCGGACAACATAAGTCGACATCATATGTTACTCCTGAGGAAACTATTTCATCAATGTCAAGGCGAGAAAGACAGTCTGGGACCACATTTAAATGACCTTTTCTGTGTTCAATGACAAAATGAAACCGTTGTAATTGCAGACTCAATCGAGCCAGGCGTCCACTAAGATCTTTTTGTTACATAAGCCACTTTAGGGAGGAATGGTCCGTTATAATGCGGAACGGGAGACCCTCAATGTATGGTCGAAATTTTTTTACACACACTATAGCTGCGAGACATTCTAATTCAGTAACGGTATAGTTGCTTTGTGATTTGTTTAGTTTCTTAGAGACGTATGAAGTAGGGTGTTCCTTTTCGTTCTCATCAAGCTGGAATAAGACCCCCCCAACACCAACTTTTGATGCATCGCATTGAATAAGGAACTCTTTTCGAAAGTCAGGCTGCGCAAGCACTGGCGCGGAGGAAAGAGCAAGTTTTAGTTGTTCAAAAGAGGACTTAGCAGCGTCTGTTAGATAAAATGGCCTTTGTGATTTTTTCAAACAATCCGTCAGGGGACCAGCAAGGTCTGAAAAATTGGAAATAAATGATCTATACCAGTTTGTCATGCCTATGAACCTACGAACTTGCTTTGGAGTCTTTGGTAAAGGGAATTCTCTAATAGATATAACTTTTCCAGGATCTACCTTTAGGCAGCCGTTCCCAACTATGTAACCTAAATATTTTATTTCCCTTTGACAAAATTTGCTTTTGCCAACATTTATAGTCAATTTGGCCTTTTTTAGACAAGACGCAACTTGGGACAAAAGTGTCATATGAGACTCAAAATCTGGGCTACATACCAGTAAGTCGTCCAGATATATGAAAACATTTTCCCTTAGACGGGTTGGAATGACTTTATCCATGAGGCGGCTCATCGTCTGTGGTCCATTGCAAAGTCCGAATGGCATATATTTATAGTGGTATAACGGTTTCCCCGGAATTGCAAAGGCAGTTTTTTCCTTAGATAATTCAGTGAGCTTAACTTGCAGAAAAGCATCCTTCAAATCTAAGCCACTTATGAAATACGTGTCCTTTAGCCTACTCAACAGTCCATTTATATGTGGCAAAGGGTAGGAATCCTTTTTCGTTACCGAATTCAATTTTCTGCAATCTATACATAGCCTTACCTTGCCAGGTTTTCTTACCAAAACGGCTGGAGAACACCAAGGCGAATTAGATTCCTCTATAACCCCCATACCCAACAACCTTTCAATTTCCCTATAAGCTTCCTCTTGTCTAGGTGGTGATAAAGGGTAATGCCGACTCTGGATTGGAACTGCATCGCCGGTATCGATATGATGCTCTAACAGGTCTGTGCATCCCAAGCCAAGTTTCTCAAACGACGGGAATTCTTGAATGGTTTTTTCAAAAATCAATTTTTCCTCCGAAGAGAGTTTGTGAAGATTATTTGGTTCCCCCAAATCATACGACAATTCAGCTATGTGGTCAGATTTTATTGGGACAACTTCAGGAGCCAATGCAAATTCACGCCAGAAGTCAATGCCGAAATAAGCTTCTTGGCCCAGAGATGGAACTAAATAAAAATTAATTTTTCTTGTAACCCCTTTGAAAAATACCAGTAAGGTGCAGTAGCCAGCAACATTTTGTTTAGCATTGCTAGCTGTTTTAATAAAACTCTTAAGAGGTTTAAATGGTATGTTAAGCTTACCAAGGAAATCAAAACAAGATTTTCCCAACACGGATACGTTTGCTCCAGAATCAAGTAATCCAATTAATGGTTCATTAAGTACTTTTACCTTAGCAAAGGGTCTATCGTCAGATCCATTGATAAGAGTTGATTCTAAAATCCTTTTAAAATATTTTCGCTTTTTATAGCGAACTCTACATTTAAAGATTTTTAAATTGGGGTTTTTACGTTTTGTCGAAATGTTATTAAATTCCCAATGAGGAAAAAAATCAGTCTGGGTAAAAATAGAATTGGTAGCTATTATGTTACATTTATTAGGAAGATTATGATCATAATTAACAATATTTGATTTTAATTTAGACTCGGGGTTTTGTGGGATGGACGAGTGTCCCCGGTAGCAAGTTCGCCCATTTTCTTGTTTCCCTGATTGTGATTATTTGGACATTTTGGTGTTAAAACGCCCTTATTACCACATTTGAAACAAAATGGTTTTTTAATCTCTTCTGAGCAATATATGTACGAATGGCCATAGGAAGAGCAATTCCAACATTGTATGTTAGAATAATCATACTTAGGTTTTCTGGTAGATATTGCCTCAATTTGTGGATCCGAAATTTCTAAGTCGTTTGATTCAGGCAGTGTGCCCTCAATTTCATTGACAATTCGAGATGTGGTTGTGGGGTTTTGAGATTTAGTATCCTTTATCACATTTTCAGCTTTACGAGCTGTGTCACGAAATTGATTTATGTCTCTTGACTCTGCACTAAAAAGTAAAAATCTTAAATTGGGACTTAGGTTCTTCTTTATGATGTCTATCAAAGTAACGTCAGGTAGAGGATTTTGAAGTCTAAGATTCATTGATATGATTGTTGAATGAAAATCATCATAGGACTCCTTGAATTGTTGTTTTCTTTAAGACATTCTTAACAGTATCTCATCGTCAGATTCGAGATGTCCAAACTCTTTTGTAAGCGCGTGCCGCAATAAGGGATAGGTGACGTTTCTATTTTGTTTTGTAAAAAGCCAATACCAGTTCTCAGCTTTTCCCTCTAAAAGAACATGGAAGTTTGACAAAAGGTGTTCGTCGGAGCACCTAGATATTGAGCAAAGTGTTTCCACCTTGAACAGAAAATCAGAAACAGATCCTAAATCATCAAAGGAGATTTTCCACCTTTCTAATTTAACATTATTACCTACATCGGAATCGGTTTGGTTATTAGCCGATCGATTTGTGTTTGAATTGGCTGTATTCGTTTGGGCATAGTCATTTAGTAAGTCATGGGACTTAAACGTATTAGATTGGGGTGTGGAACCAATTTGGGAAATACTATTTCTTATTGAACTGAGCTCTTTTCGGAACTCTTCTCGAGTAGTTCTCATTGATTCTTCCATAAGAGCGATTAAAGAGTCGAAGGGTGTATTCGTGCCCGGGTTTGAATTGTTGTTCAAACCAGTTGGGATGCCATCAACTATATTCGTAGAAAATTCGTCCTGGGGAATTACCAATGTATTTAAGGTGTTCGAAATCCCTCCACTAGTCGGAACGAACTTTTGAACCCTTGCCGATAGCTCTGGATTGTCCATTATTTCTATATCGCGAAATAAAGTGGAAGTAGGTTAACTACTTGAACTAGAACTTTTATCGGCAAGAGTTGTGGTAAGTAAAATGGTAGGTAAGTTCAAACTATTTGATCTTGCCGGTTTTTCATCAGTTTTGGCCTGTTTTGAAATATTGTCTGTGGGAGAGTGCACCACTCTAGCTCCCGTTTTAGTAACTTGGTTCTGAACCCCAGGTGAAATGTTTTGGGAAGTTGAAGAACTTGTCGTACCGCGCCCTCTAAAACTAGAATTTCCAATACTTCCTCGCGAAGAATTTCTGGTATTCATTGCAGAATAAATTGTATATTTAATTTTTTTTTTTTTGAGTGTGTATAAAATAAGTTTATGAAATACTGGGAAAGATAACATAAAAGGGATAAGTTAATAAAGCAAAACACACATGCCTTTTAAAAAAAAGGTATAGCAAATCTCGTTTTCTCTATTTCCTTATACTGTAAACGTCAGTATGCTACGATAGAAGCCTCAAGGTAAGCTACCTAATGGACTCTACTGTATAACATACTTGTGTTATCTAAATGCAACAAGACCTAAATTTCGGTTTCAGAGCTCGGACTCTCTAAACACAAGTATACACTTGAACTGGTTAAATTTTCCAATGCCTAATGCCTTTTGTTGCAAATACATTTAGAGTTTCGTTGAACACACAAACTATGACTAACAAATAAAACTAAGCATTGTAGTTGAAATTTATTATTTATATAATCGTTAACCAATGCATCAAATTTTTCAAAAAAAGAAAATAGTTTAACTTCAAACTTTAAAGCCTTACATTCTTAGCATGGCTTTTACGTTGGACGCCATATATGTTACGCGTCGACTAGATAATTGAAAAATAATAAAATTGTATCTATATACAAATATCAAGCCACTAAACAACAGCCGTTAAGGGGTATGGTAAAGATGTTATCCCGCTAGCTCTACAGTAGTCAAAGTTGGTTCTCAACCCGTGTTGTAACGCGTAAACACATAACATACTCGTCATACCCTTAGAGTATGTAAAAACAAAGAAAAGAATGAATAAAGAAAACGAAACAAACCCTCTATGGTGGTCAGATGGAATACCACGTAGGGAACAATGTCCCCTCCCAACTGCATTTGCAGACTCCTAAGACAGACCTAATACCCTATATTTTGTATCTGTCCCTGTAATAGACATGTTATTTTACTTACATTAACTCACCTTCCCTGGTTATCTTTCCCTTAAAAAAAATTCAGTTTTTCATTTCCAAATCTTAAAATTAAAATTAAAAAAATTTATTTATAAACGTAAAATTAATGTAAATTATAAATTTATGCATTCCTTCCTTCCTTATTCATGAGGTCTAATCTTTACATACTAACTGTAGAGAACATACTAAATTAATGATAATTACAATTTCTGCTTTTGATAATGTTTTCATTTCTTTCGGACTATGGAACAGAATGGAAACGGACAGACTTATAAGGAAAGTACAACAATATAAAATTAAACAAAAATCATCACTTACGAAATCGATGAATGAAATTACTCCAGTTCCATTGATGTGTTGGGCCCAGCAGTCAATGAGAGTTGATGTATTTTGTTGTTGTTTTACTTCTTTTAATACCTGCTTCGTAAATGAAGATTATGAATGGAAATAATTTTACTCGTTTTTTTTTTCTTTTAACAATATTAAAATAAACTACTTTAGAAAGCAAAAGATAAAAATACGCATTAATTCTACACCGAAGAAAAATTTTAGTACATTCTAATCTTACTTTATCATTACTATGCAACTAAAATCATAGATGGGAGTACTTATACACTATATATAATTTTTGACTAAATTAGAGGTCAATTCATACACGATACATATTATTAAATTTTTTTTTTGTTTTACTGGAATATTATTTTAATTCAGGTGCGTATATAATAAATTCTTTAAATAATAATGATTTTCAAAGTGGAAAAAAAAATTATGCATACTAGGCTATAAACGTTTGGTTGGGTGTTATGTTATAGACTTTAGGTTAGAATAAAATCATCTTCTCTTTGAGATTTATATAACAAGTAGGTAGATTTTAGTAATGTTAATTAATTTAAGGTTATTTGTTCTTGTCAAATATAGGTAATTCTTTAAAACGTTGCAGAAAATCAGATAATGCCAGTTCTAATTAGCTTTTGGGTTAATGAAAGGAAAAATTACATGCCCTTTAGGTTATGTTGAATATTTAAAAAAAAATTAACTTGATATTACGTAACTGAAGAGTGTTGGTTTTAGCCCACGTATGTCCATTAATTTGGACCTGGTAGTATTTCAGCTTGTTCATCCACCTTACGCGGACGTGCCCTTACGTAGCCAAAAGGAAAAATTAATTTCAATGCGTTAGTGGTTAGAGCCGTCCGACTGGACCACGTGATTGGATTCTTAAAGGGGCAACAAAAGTTACTAAAACAATCACTTGAAATTTTCCATCCTCTTACCTTAAATCTCCAATAAAACTAATGCCAGGAACCGTTGAGCTATCTCCTAGCAAGGATAAAAGCTTCCGTTCTAATGGTCACAATTTTCCCAAAAAATTTATTCCCTTTATAGGATAGTAACACAAATCACAAATTTTCACAAAATAATATAATAATTAAACTTTTGCGCTTCTAAATGCCAGGTCACTTCTTTATGTTAATGCACTCAATACAAGAATGATTTTAAAGTGACAAAAATTAAGTTTAGGTAGAGGTTGAGAAGAGAAATTACACAGTTAATTAAGTCATTCGGTTAAACTGATTTACATTGCGATCACGATCTTAAATATTTTAATTGACTGGGTAAACATGAAAAGGGACAAAATGTTATATACATACATCTTTGTAAGTAGCAGTACTTATATACTCTCTTTCAATTCTCTACCATAATGATGGAAAGAGGTATGTAATATAAATATACATTTGTTTCTACTCAAGATATAAGCGAGCAACATGAATGTGTCAGAGTCATTTTGTAATGTAATAGAAGTAATAGCAGAAAATGTTAGCAACAAAATAAATTTTTTCAATATGTTCCTAACATCATATTCCCAATTTAAACTTTTCCCTTCCTGTGATTGCCATGAATTTAAACTATTGTACAAGTTCTGAACTTACATTACAAAAATCGCAACAATATCACTTAATAATCACTTTTGGAATCGATCTAGCGATATCCATCCATCCGGCTGGCTGTCTATGTAACCTTGTACGCAAAGTTCAGGTCGCAATCTTGAAGATTAATTGCTGAACTGCGGTACATAGGTTCTTATTCTAATCATAGGTCCTAACGATCCAGTATTGTAAATAATGAGAACTTTAACTTGAATCAGAACTTCATAATATAATTTATTGCCCATGAATCCCATATAAGCTACACTTTTGAAAAGTTGTCTCTAAATGTTGTGGTGTGGAGTATTAAAGGGTCGGGATTGTCGGACAATACTTTCTTATTTTCTTATAATAGATATTTGTAACCACAAAAAAATTCATTATTTGTTTATAATAGATATTTGTAGCCAGCCAAACAAATAATATTTTACAATAGATAGTTGCAACCAAAAAAAAAATTTTGGTTAAGTAATGGTTGTCAATAACCAACAAAAATAATATTTACTTTAATTGGTTACGATAACCAAAATAAAATAAATGTAACGATAATGGATAGTTAAAACTTTGTTGAGGAACACAATATCGAATAAAACTCTTAAAACGAGAGTTTTAAGAGTTTTTATTCAGAGTTTTTATTCAGCCGTCAAAAAATAAAACTTATTTAATTCTTATTAATAAACTTATTTGAAACTTATTAATAAAACTTTTTTTATGTAAATTGACACCCAAAGCTTGTCGCTGGTCAGATCACTACAATTTGTAAAACTGTGTTATCTTCAGCCTGTAATTAAATTAATCGCCATTAAAGAAAGAAGAAAAACAAAGTGAGTGTTATTTGAAGTGTAAAAATAAAAATTAAAAGAGTATTATTATTTGACGGAAAAGTGAGCTTTATTATAGACGGAAAAAATAAACTCCTCATAAGAGTTTTATATTACGACAGCGAAATAAAACTCACTCTATAAGGTTTTTATCCGAACTTTTTTTTCGTTAAAATATGAGTCTTACTGCCTGTTTTTGAAAAATGAAAACAGGCAGTTGGCTATGGTGGTGTCATCGTTTTTTTTTTAGGTCACCAGAGATTCTGAAAGCACTTTATTACGAATCATTTCTTACCAAAACCATCTGGCACCCCTGGTTGAGATCGTATATAAATTTTTATAAGCTCTGTTATTTGCATCAACTCTCCAACAATATTTGAAAATACAACAGATAACAACAGATATTGTTAAAATACCATGGTGACAACAGATATTTGTGAGCAAAAAAAAAAAGGTTATGATCAGAGAAGACAAATTTGCTTTTTTTGCTGTTTTGCTTCTTTTTTGCTGTTTTTGCCCATTTTTGCTTTATTTGCTGTTTTTGTGCTTATTTTACTTTTTTACTATGTTTTTGCTGAAAAATAGCTTTTTTAACCTTATTTTTTACGTAAAAAATATTTTTTTGAGAAAACATGAGAAAAAAAAATAATTGACAACTTTTTTCTGGGTTAAAACAAAAATATGTTAGTTGTGGACTCAATGTTTTTGGGCGCTTTATTACAACTAAAATTAATAAACTTACCATCCCAAAAAAACAGCCATGTTACTTATTTGAGTTTAAAACAAAATAAGTAAGCCGGCCGTTGTGAACGAAAAAATAATAAAAAAAAATGCCGAAAGAAAAGTCATATATGTTATTTTTGCTAAAAATGGTTAAATTGTATGCTGAAGTTTTTAAAGTTGAAAAAGATTGGCTTTTTTGTAATGTGTGTTCGAGTAAAATTAAAGCGAAAAGAAGTGCAATGTGGAGCAAGATTTTAGTACAAAAAAGACAAATTAGCTGCTTGCCAAGAAAATCGTCCACAAAAACTTATAACGGAATTTCCTGTTACTATTACTGATAATACATTTCACGAAGATATATGTAAATTTTTGTTGGAGACCAATATACCAGTAAAAAAAGTAAGCCATCCCAGTTTCAAAAACATCTTTTAAAAGTACGCCAATTTGTCAGTTCCAAGCGAAAGTTCTATTCGAGGTAAATATATACCTCAAATGTATACGGAAGCTTTGGGAAAAATGCGTGAAATGGCTAAAGGTAAATATATATAAATTTCTGTTGATGAAACAACAGACAGTGAACAAAGATATGTGGCCAACTTAATATTTGGTATTTTAAATGACGATGTTGGAAATAAACCTTTTAATTAAACATGGGTGTTCTCGAAAATGCAAATGGGGCTTCTATTGCAACTTTCTTCAACGATTCATTACAAATTTTATGGCCTGATGGTAAGTGAATATTTGATTCATAATTTTTTTTTTATATTTTTATGTTTTTTTTTTTAATTTAATCTAGGCATTCAATACGACAAAATATTGCTAATAATAACTGATGCAGCGGCATACATGTTAAGTGGAATTTGACATGTTTTGCTCATGGACTTCATCGTGTTGCTGACTTCATACGCTTAGAGTTTCAGCATGTAAATAAATTAATATCTTGTACCAAATCCGTTTTTGTTAAGTTAATTTTTCAATAACTCGTATTTACACACATACAAACTAAAACTTTAATTTCCATAGGCTCCTCGTAGAAAGCAGTAATTTTTACAAATGAATCCCAATTTGGCTCTTCCACCGTTTTCATGCCCTACACGTTGGGGTACTTGGATAGAAGCCACAATGCATTATGCAGAATACCTTGATAAAGTAAAGGCTGTTATTTCTTAACTGAAAAGTGAAGACTCAGATTCGATCGCGTACGCCAAGGAAATATATTTATAACTTGCCCGGATTAAGTTCCCAACTTGCGTTTATCAAAAACAATTTTTCAATTATTGTGTCTTCTATAAAAAAAAGCTACAAACAGTTGGGTTAGCTATTCACGAAAGTGTAAATATTGTTTCAAATGTACGAGAAGCTCTTGAGAATCTACATGAAAAATATATATGAAGAAATTTAATGCAGTATGTATTTCAAAGAAATCCGGGGTTCAAACAAATTTTACAAATAATCAACATTCTTCAAACTGGTGCTAAGCCTGATGACGAAATGAAATTTTGAAATATAAATTTGCTCCAACAACATCCGTTGACGTGGAAAGAAGTTTTTACTTATACAATTCACTTTTAACAGAAAGACGAAGAAAAATGACGTTTACAAATATAAAAGCCCACATGATTGGTTATTGTAACTGTTTTCACGAATCTGAAGAAATAGAATAACTGTAATTTTTTATATTTAAATGTATATATTAAAAAAATAAAAATGCTTTTTTTCTAAATTTTTGTGCTTTTTTATATATTTTTTTTTGCTGTAAACACTTTGTTTTTTGCTTTTTTTTGTCTTCTCTGGTTATGATATACTCAATCCAATACCATAATCAACTGTTTTTGTTTTTAAGATATGGTGAGTGGACAAAAGCAAAACCATACAATATCAGTTACACTCATTCTCTCATTATCTTTAATCCGAATGTAGTGAGGTGTTAAAAGAGTGCGAATTGGAAGAATTTAAAAAGTTGCCAGTTCCCACATTCTGACCCAAAATTACGATTATCTGATCCAGCTGCACGAACCTGACTATTACCATTATTATTAGCTGGATTTAAATAGGGGACTATTATTTCATTATAGTCAATATTAGTATAGTTTGCATTTCTCGAATGAGTTGGATTTGACGGTGGCCGAATGGGTGTACTACCAAAGTTATTATCTAAATCATTCTGTGTAGGTCTATTTGGAGCTGTGATGTCGACCAGAGGATTATTGGTATAACCTCCAATTGGGTCTTGTGAATCCGCAAAAAGATTGCGACTCGTGCTACGAGTAGCATAAGTTTTAGTCGATGTGCCTCGCCCTTTACCCTTAGGATAAGGTTTAGCCAAAGGAAGAAGTTTAGTGACAACTTCCAATTTACGCAACTCAGAGAGTTGAAATATTCTTTTACATACTGGACATTCATAGGAATTCGATAAATGTGCCTCTATGCAGTGTCTATGGTATGCATGCGAACATTCGTTAATAATGAGACAATCTTGACCTTCAGTCATAGTCTCGGTGCATATATGGCATACGGATGATTCAATGACAACCGAAGCCAAAGGCAATGGGGGAGGAATACTTTTTACGGGAGGCGAACGATCAAATGACATGATTAATGCAAGAAAAATTTATAAAAAAACGATCTAATATCGATGTAATGGAATTTTAATTCCTTAATTAAAAAAAACGATTTAATATCGATGTAATTGTATTTTAATTCATTAATTACCCGACAAAAACATATTTAATTCAGTAAAAAAACTAACTATATCTATATCTATAATCAAGGTGTTTTTATATCCAAAGGTGAACTATAAAAGACGGAAGTTTGAATCATACAAATTTTGCTTACACGAGAAAAAAAAATTTGGGCTATAGAGTAATAAATAATATTGAGAGTAGCATTATATTCAGCCAAACCAACAATATACTAAAATTTGTTTTCCGCTATTAGTAATTCCTACAGTTCAAAGGTCACTAGATGTCCCCGACGAAGTAATGAAGTCCATTTGAATATAGGTTGCTGATAACTAAGTCTGTGACATATATATAGCTATTAAAAATATTATTCCTACTTAACTTTAGATACTAATTTTGTCCGAGAATAATTCTTAAGCTTATAAAAGCATATATAATTTCCTAACGGTCAGCGTATTCAACATTTTATACTCAAATAACTGAAAACTCCAGTCAGGTTTTATATGCGATTTATAAGCAAAAGTCATACAGCCAGAACTTATTAGCATTTAAGTTTTATTAATGAAATTTACACAAAAAGAAAATTTATAAGTTTAGAGCCTGAAAGAACACAAGTCCTTTTGGCTCCACGTTGGGCGCCATTTTATTTGTAAAGTCTCACATAGGTTTATATAGTTGTAGAATGGAATCCATACAAAAAAAAAATTAATTTAATTTACACAGGAAAATTCTACGCTAGTGCGGTGTTAGAGGTATTACTGCGGGAGCCATTATTTTGCTAGCAAAGCAGCCGGCTGGAAGGTTCGTGTCCTTCTCTAAGACAACTAATTTTATACAAATGTTTTATTATAGACTCCCATATTATTTACGTTAAAAAATCTACTAGGTCCCGTATGACTGAATTTACTAAAACAAAAGCCCCAATTCAGCCATTAATAAAAAGAAAACTACGTTACCGAGTGCAAGTAAATTTGGATAGTCAACATATCTAAGGTCTCGCAGAGATGATTGCTTCAATACACTCACCAACCAAATGTTTCCTTAGCGTATTTTACAATTATTGAGGAAACCCCTGATTCAATAACCGCTTTCTATAGCTACACCTTTTTGTAATAAAAACACCTTTTCTTTTAAATTTAGCACTCCATTATGAAGAATACGATTTTAATGAAAAAAGAAAATTATATAATAACGTTTCAAAGGAATTTACACATAAAATTTTTTAAATAAATCGTTATTCATGTAGTTGTTTTTTTTCGTTTTGTTTATCGAGAAACCAACGAAAATGACTTTGAAAAAAACTAAAGGTTTAATTACTAAAAGAATTTTGAAAAATTAAAAAAAAAAACTTTGTATTAGTAACTCTATAAAAATTGAACGTACACCACTGAGCTGGTGTTTTGTTTTTTTTTTTTTTTTTTGGGGTTTTTTCGTTTTCAAATTACAAAAATTTTTTTTTTATTTATTCTTTTGCGTTTTATTTAAACTTTGACAAATGACAACAACCAAACGGTTATATACATGTTATGTTCTAGCAAACGATCCGCATGAATACATTAAGCTAAATAAGTGGACGAAGAACTTTACCGTGAGAGTAATTAAGTGCAAAACCAATCAACATGTTTATAAACTTTGTTTCTAGTGCATTGGTTCTTATCGGTTTAACCCGATCGTACGCAATCTTACTCTCTCTGGAAATAACTTCTTTTGGTTGTTGTTATTTTCAGTTTGATTAGGAATATTTTAGATTTAGGATTTATATTGCAAGAACTATTAACATAGCATGAAGTTTGAGATATAAATGATCCAACTTACCAACATAACATCGAACAGTAGAAGGCCTTCCAGGGTACCGATGCAGGGTGCTAAAAGAGTGCAATGTTTATAGTTCTTGCCTTTGGGTTATATCAGCCAAATTAAGGTTGATTTTTTTTCTCATTACTCTTTGTTATATAGCCTTTTGGTGTATCATATTAGTTACTATTAGACATTTTTTTATATTTTCCTGTATAGATTAAAGCTTTTGTTTTCTCTTTTTTTTTGTTTATTTCTTTTTTTTTTCACTTGCTAAAAAATTTTCTAGATGTGAGAAGATACTTTTAATCTTAATGAAACGTTTAATTTACATTTTGCTTTTACGATTGTAGGATAATTATGGGTTTTTTTAAGGGTTCGTTTTTTCCTTGTAAAAATAAATCTTTCCACTTTTGCCCCGTCAGTTGATCTTATCTTTGTATAGTTTTTCGTTTATAAATTTTTTCTTTGTTTTTTTTTTGTGGGTTTTCCACTTGTATCATTAATGCCGGCAACGTAAGTTGCTTCGGATGCTGATCTTTGGTGGTTGAGGGGGAATAAAATTAGGTTAAGGCCGAAATCGGAAAGGCAGACACTTTGGATAAGTTTTGGGTACAAATAGCTACGTTTTCCCTTTGGGGAAGCTGGATCTTTTCAAATAAGGCTTTCCGATTGAAGCTGCAGAGGATGCGCGATCTAACCATCCACAAATATGAATGTCTTACTTTGAAGAATCCATCTTTATAAAATCAGGCCGTCTTGGGTATTATCCCCGGTGGATAGTATTGTGTTCCCCAATATAGGCCAATACTTCTGAGTGTCCCTGTACACGACCAATATTAATTTATGAAATATGACTATTTGCACGCCTATAAAAGCAAATGAAGCCAAAATAAATATGTGGATAGCTATGTATGTTTTTCTTATTTATTGCAACTAATTTTCAAAAATTACCTTTTCTCCTTAATATACTCCTATAGAGCAATTGGTTTATTATATTTTTTAATTTCAGTGGGATGAGTTTTATTCACAGACTCATTTTTTGGTTAGCAAAATATGTTGTCCACTTTTGGAAGAAAAGAAAGGAAGTACAACTTCCAAATAGCCTTTTTATATGTCCCCATGTTTCAAGTAAAAAACAGAATTGAATAAAGTTCGAAAATGAAAAGTCAAAAGTACTCACTAATATTTACAATTCCCGCTGTTATAATAAAGGGTACTTACTATACCTTGTTTTAATGTCATGACATTACCATGAACGATCAGTCAAATTTTAATCATGGGTTTATTACTGGCCCCATTGGTATTTACCCATATAATACTCATACATAATTTATTTTCGCTGTTTTATTTTTCATGAAGTGAAAATGTTTTCATCTAGATTTATTACCTGTAACATAAATATCAATACCTAAACATTTATCCCAGTATTTTAGATTACTTTTGTTGAAGGTACAATTGTGACATGCAAAAAGAAAGAAAACAAAGTAAACACAATAAAAAGCAAACAAAATAAAGAAGAAGAACAAACTTCACAATTTGTTTTTGGAACCTACAACTATGTAGTTATCTTCATATCGGTATAAATATTTGCTCATTATTATTTCTTTTTTTTTTGTCTGAGACCTGTTATTTTGTTTAAAGAATAACTTAAATAAAAACAAAATTACCAGCTACATAAAACAGTGAGTTCGCCAGTTGCTATTGAAGAAAAAAAATAGATATAAGTATATCCAAAAGTTAAATAAGTTTAAAGGTGTTTCTATTTCAGTTGACCAGAATCAACATAACATCCGATTTGCTTGAAACAGTACCCTGTAAAATCACAACCACATCGACTTCGCAATTTTGCAAATAATGAATAAGAGGGATTCTATGTGCTATACATAGTTATCGAAATTATACCATTATAACAAGGATGTTTCGAGTAGTTTCTCCTGTTTTAAGGTCATAATAGGAGGTCCTGAATTCATATTCACAATCTCACTACTTTCAGCACTTTTCGCCAATATGTACCTAAATTTTAAATTCAAAATTTTATAAGAAAAAGAACGTTCCATAATTGGAAAAGCGTCCGTTACAACATAAGAATTATTGTGTGGAAAATTCCTTAATTTTCCGCGAATTTGTTGCATTTGGGTTTTTACATCTGAAAGAGGTTGGCGCCATAATTATTCCTTAATAATATCCAAGCAAGTGCACACATAAAATAGTGAACAAAAAAGATGTACCTAAAATTTATGTTCGAATATAGAAAACCACGACAGATATTTAACTAAAAAATTCAAATCATAAAAAACAAGAGCAGTCATGAACTTTTTTTTTTTACTTGAGTATATAATGCAAAGCACTGCCACAATTTTCGATGCTTCATTAACCACTTGCAAATGTGCACAAACAATTATACATATTTACACCTACGCATACACTTGACACTTTACAACTGATATTTACTTACAATGTTCTTTTCTCTGCTGCATACCTGCGTTGACCTGCTATTACAATATCGCAATTGGTTTTTCTATTTTGAATACATCCATTCGAATCAACAATTTAATATACCAAAATCAGAACAAACTACGTTATAAAACTCTGCTTAACACAAACACGCATAAAAATGTCTACCCTTATATATACTTTGATGGTTTTGAATAAATTTCTCAATGCTAAACGAATGCTGAAGTAATGTATACATTAAAAGTGGGTTTCCCATGCTAATTTCGTGATCTTAACCTTGACAAAAGACACAAAAGACAAAGTGACCGGAAATGGACTAGTGAACTAAAAGAACGAAATAGTTCTTTTTTTTTAAATGAACTAAAATGACCGGTCACCAAAATGAACTGTTAAGCCCAAGCCTAGTGTGTAATCTATGATACAACTGAATGAAATAAGAGTTTTTTTACCATCTTTAAAGTGAGTTTCGGTAACATTCGTGTTTTCTGTGTAAAAACCCCGAATACTGCTGGGCCCCTGGGGGCATAGCGTGATAATCGTTGGTTAAAAAAGTCTCACACAATATCACAGACTGCCAAAAAGAGGTCAAATTGCGTTTTAAGACGACACGCGATAGCCCTGAATGTTTGTGCGAAATTTACTGAAGAATTTTAACTAGTGTGACTATTCAGCTCTAAAAACTTAGATTAAGCTACAAAATTTTTATTTGGCATACTATTTAGCTTTTTTGTTAAAAGTTGGGAGGAATAGTGTCAGCGATTAAAACAAATATTTTTTATAAAATATTATACACTAGCTTTACCCATGTCTTCGTTAAAATAAGGGTTTATCCTATAAAAAATTTACAAATATTTTGTGTAGTTTTCTGTATGTATACACTCAAAATATTATATAGCTCAATTCAAAAGAAAATTCATTTGAAACAACTAAAAATTTGTTTGCAAAACGGATCCTTTACATTTAATTTAAAATAAATTAAGTTTACATTAATTTTTAAATTTTCATTTATGAATTTTTACTTTTAAGAACTTGATTTTAACCGACAAAAAATCAAACTTCATAACAATATAAAAATGGAAAAGCACTTGTTGGTAGTTTGTGTTTTGAATAACAAACATAAATGTTATAAAATAAAGTTATTCGTAATATAACAATATTTTATTAAATTTTAACAGTACCATAAACGAATTTAATAACCCACAGTCAGTTACTGTAATAATTTTATGAGTGTACATATTTTAGTTTTAAATATTTATTTTGTAGCGAATAACTTCGATTTCCATGGGCAATGTTCGAAGATATTTGAGTTTAGTAGGCATGCATTACATTCCGGCTCCTGTCTCGTCGGCAAACGGGGTAGGTTTATATTTTATTTACTAAACTGAATATCCAAATGAGCTACAGTCTAACTTATTTTAATTTGCATGCCATATAAAGATTAAAGGTTATAGCTAAAGAAAAACAGAGGACACCAAGTAAAGAGAGGGATAATTTATTAGAAAAAAATGGGATAAATTGACGAAACTAGCGAAGATTTTGGGACGCTCGTACCCCCTCCCAACCATGATCATGCTAAATATAGGGCATTCATAAATCAATATACATGATCCCTAATAAAACTCACCCCTTTATACTATACTCAGAAATCAGAAATTCAAAAGTTTTAAACTTTCATTTTGAATTCATACAAAATTTATTTAAAACATGAAAAAAAAAAATACCGACTTAGGGTTAATTTTTAATATAAAACAAAATTTCAACTTATAAAAAAAAATAATTCTTAAACAATAATTTAAAATTTTTAAACATTAGGAAAGTATAAGGAAAAAGAATATAAAATAAATTTAGTTAAATAGGCAATTATCAAAACGTTAAATAGGAGTAAGATTTTCTTTTTTTTTTTAGTAACATAGTTAAAGACATTTTTTCGTTATTTTTAATTTTTCCCAAAAAAAATTCTTTCTTTTCTTTTGTATGTTATTAACAAATGAAAATAAAAGAAAAAACTACAAAAAAAATTATAAAAAAAACTTTCGACACTTTGTGGGACTCGAACCCGGGTCAGATAATCGGCAGATCTACACCCGTTCCGCCTGACTACGTAAGCAATCTCATAAACATACGCGAACAATCAATTTAAAGAAATTAAAAGGTTTTTAACTCTCGCGGGGATAAATTTAATATATCTGCGACAGAACCGTTAGTATTTAATCAAAATTATTACTAAATTTATTTACGACAATAATTAAACTCTTAACTCAACCTTTTTTTGTTGCATTTGTTTTTGTTTTCTTTTTTTTATATTATTTTATTCTTCTACTATGAGTTTAATTACAGGAGATTTGGTCAATGTCATTAACAGAAATTAATGTTAAAACCAGTTTTATTAACATTAGTTCATGTTATTCAACATTAATTCCTCTTATGTTGACATTGAGTATTCAATAGTTCCCCAATTAAATATTTGACAATACAATAATAAGAAAAAGAATATTTAGGACTTACATTGTTGCTGGAATCCGGAATGATCTTTCGGCGGCTTCTTGCTGGTCTTAAAATAGTCCTTAGCTTGAATTATTGGTGTAGTAAATACAGATAGATATATAAATTTATCGCCAGTTGAACATAATAGAGTTATGTTAATAACACAATTAATGTATTCAATTAGTATGGTAAATTGCTCTTTAAAGGCTTAAATATTGTATGTATTTTGAATTAGTGTGTTCTTTTTTTTCACGGTTTTAAAATTTTTTTTCTTCTATAAACTTTTATATTTTTTTTTTGTTTTTTTCTTTATTTATTTATTTTTACGTACGTACGTACCTACACCGAATTTAACAATTTGATAATTTGCCCGCACAACACAAAGGGAACATTAAGAAAGAAGTAGTTAAAAAGCAATATTTATAAATTATTAAATTATTAAAAAAAGGAGTAATCAAAATTTAAAAAAAAAAAGTTTTTGAATCTTGACATTTTAGCAACTTTGCCCTTCCGAACTTGAATAAAGAAAATATAATGAATTTAATTATTAAGCACTTTTTGATATGCTGTAATTTCATACGGAGTTTTCTACTATTTATTTAAATAAACATTTTCAACTAGTATTTGAGCACAGTATTTGAATAATTTTTAAATTAAAATTTTAACTTTAAACTTTTTTTTTTTTTGACGTTGCTTACTTTAATGCAGCATTTTCTGACTTCTTCATTTGCTAGTAATTACGTTTAAATTATGGACTAATGATTCTTCATTAAACAGCTAAAATTACCTTTATATGGTTTTTTTATACCTTTTTTTTTTTAAGACTCTAAATAAATTTTTTTTTATTTTAGCACATTCTTTTGACTTTAAACAAAATTTTTTCTGGATTTTAGGTCGATCGTTTTTCTTTTATAATTTTTCTATACCCATTTGTCACTAAACACTTCACTTTCACTGATTAATTTGATCAAAATGTAGCCTGTATTCTACCTCCTACGTAAGCTGTTGCCACACGGGTTTTTCCAGAGGGTTACCCGTAGCCCTCGTATAATTTCCAAGCCTATGGTGGACCACTTATTGGTTATAGTGTAATTTATGTAATTACTGCACTTTCCTCTTGGTCTCCACAAAATCCTAGTTTTCAAATCAACCTGGTATACATACAAATGTAATTGTATTTAAAGAAACTGGATGTTGATCAGAATAATTCAAAAAATATTTTACCTTTTCCTTTTCTGTCCAGGATGTGATATCCTTTTATAAATAAATTCCTCCTCCGCCAATAAAATTCCTAATAAGTTCCGAATAAAATTAAAATTTTCCTTAAGAATAATGAACACTATTTGCCAATACTTACAATTAATAAGATTCCCACAAAATTTTTAGAAAATACGAAAAGAAAACTCCAATTACTGCCGTAACTAGTGCCAGAGGTTAATAAAATGAAAGACATTTTACCATGCGATTTTGATTTTTATACTGAGTAATTCCTGGAATTCTTACGCTAATTCAGCATGCCATTTTATTTTCAGTGCACTATTAAATCTTTACAAATTCTTTCCCCATTCAACCATCACTTATACCTACTTAAATATTACATCGCATAAGACACTGCCTTATCGTTGTAATACAGTTCACTACAAAAATAAGCAATCGCCCCTGCTTTTTCCCTTTTAATGTAGGTAACACAAATTGTCATAATTAAATTAAATGTAATAATATTTACCTTTCAAAAATTTCCCTCAATTGATTTAATGAAACGTTTTCCTAGCAGATAAAGGTATAATACACTGCGCCCAATGCAAACTGAGAAACTTGACAAAAATTCCGAAATGAAAATGTTTAATTCTGCCATATACATATACATACACATATACATATACATATACATATACATATACATATACATATACATATACATATACATATACATATACATATACATATACATATACATATACATATACATATACATATACATATACATATACATATACATATACATATACATATACATATACATATACATATACATATACATATACATATACATATACATATACATATACATATACATATACATATACATATACATATACATATACATATACATATACATATACATATACATATACATATACATATACATATACATATACATATACATATACATATACATATACATATACATATACATATACATATACATATACATATACATATACATATACATATACATATACATATACATATACATATACATATACATATACATATACATATACATATACATATACATATACATATACATATACATATACATATACATATACATATACATATACATATACATATACATATACATATACATATACATATACATATACATATACATATACATATACATATACATATACATATACATATACATATACATATACATATACATATACATATACATATACATATACATATACATATACATATACATATACATATACATATACATATACATATACATATACATATACATATACATATACATATACATATACATATACATATACATATACATATACATATACATATACATATACATATACATATACATATACATATACATATACATATACATATACATATACATATACATATACATATACATATACATATACATATACATATACATATACATATACATATACATATACATATACATATACATATACATATACATATACATATACATATACATATACATATACATATACATATACATATACATATACATATACATATACATATACATATACATATACATATACATATACATATACATATACATATACATATACATATACATATACATATACATATACATATACATATACATATACATATACATCCAATCTTATTTGTACTAAAAATTCTAATATAATTTGGATTGAATAAAAATAGTAATTGTAAAAAGAATATAACAATTCATAACAGAAATTTTGCATAAGCAGATTCTTAAATTTTGAAAAAAAACTAAGAAAAAAAAAGAAAACTTTAGGTTATTTTAAAAATTAAGAAAAAAAAATAACAAGGCTACAAGCGCCCTACATTTTCCCCCCGCCAAAATCAGATTTGGGGTTTGAAAAAATAGACACCAAAGCTGATACCGCTTGTAGCTTTAAAGACAATCGTACGATTTTCTACGGTCTTATATCCTTTGCATGATATACGCCTATTAATTTTCCATTTAAATCCTCCAACTGATAATAACAATAGCCTGTCTTTTTGCGAATCCTTGCTTTCACGAATGTCGGTGCCAGTTTAGCATTATAACCTTTTCCCAATTCGCTCTGACGAAAATTTCTCCTAAATACTTCCTGACCAATTTCATAGTTAGCCTCACGAGATCGCAGGTTATACGTTCTTTCATTCTTTTCCTGCTGTCGCCCAATATTCTTCGCAGCGTTTTCCCTAATAATTGAAAGTGAATCTTCCCGATTAAAATTTACAGTTCGGTCCTCCAGCATTTCCAAATTTCGAAGAAGTGCATAAGATTTACCGTTGGAAATCATGTGCTGTCCGAAAGCCATGTAATAAGGCGAAGTACCTGTTGCAGCGTGCACAGCTGAACGCAAGGCGCAGCTAATGCTGCTCAGATACTTATCCCAATTACTTTGGTCGTGTTTAATATACGCCCTTATTGCCGAAAGAACTGAACGATTGACCCGTTCAGATGCATTAGCTTGGGGCGAGTAAACTGCAGTATAGACATGATTAACACCGTAAGTCTTCAAAAGTTCGTTAAATTTCGCTGACTTAAATTGAGAGCCGTTATCTGAAACTAAAGTTTCAGGTGTACCAAAAGTGTGGAATAATTCCTCCAAATATTTAACAACTACATCGGAAGTAAACTTTTTCACTGGCTTAAGGAAATTGAATTTAGAAAAATGATCAAGTACGATAAAAATTCCAATATTTCCTGATTTCGAACGCGGATATGGCCCCAAAAAATCAACGTACAACTTCTGGAAAAGTCTAACCGTATTTGAGGTTCTTCCCATGGGTGGCCGCATAATAAAGTTAGGATGTTTTGTGCCTTTACACACCTCACAAGCATTTACGTATCCCCTTACATCATTAACCAAATTTGGCCAATAATAAAATCTTCTTATTCTCTCCAAAGTTTTGGCTATTCCACCATGAGAAGATAGAGGACTATCATGCGCCTTTCTCAAAACCTCGGGAATCATATCCTTTGGGATCCAAAGTTTCCAAGCAAGGTCGTCCTGCAGCTGTTCTCCCGAACAGTGTTCAGTTCGTCTGTACAAATAACCGTCAATAATCTTTAGGTCTGGTGTTTTAGCTAAATTTTCCTTAACTTTGTCTAATAGTTGTTTGTACTCTGTCCTTTAGAAATATTCGGATTCGAGATCCACGAAAACCCCAGAGTCATCTAGTTCACACAAGTTTAAGCCTAGGATTGCGGACAAATCTTCTGTGTTAGTACGCGAAAGTGCATCAGGAACCACGTTTTTACTGCCTTTTCTATGCTCTATTTTAAAGTTAAAGCCTTGAAGTTTTAAGGCCCATCTTGCCAAGCGTGAGTTCAAGTCTGTTTGGGACATGAGCCACTTTAGGGATGCGTGATCTGTGATCACGGTGAACTCATGCCCTTCCACATAGGCTCGAAATTTTTTTATGCTTAACATTGCTGCTAAACATTCTTGTTCGGTAACCGAATAATTGCGTTGGGCTTGGTTGAGTTTCTTAGACATAAATGCTATCGGAACCTCTTCACCTTCCGCAGTTTTCTGTACCAAGACGCTTCCTATTCCAGTGCTGCTAGCATCACAGTGAATAAAGAACGGCTGTGAAAAATCCGGACTATGCAAAACTGGCGCTGTGGTCAAGATTGACTTTAATTCTTCGAAGGATTTATGAGCTTGATCGCTCCAAGTAAATTTTCTTTTATTCGTTAAAAGGTCTGTTAGTGGGCTAGTGATAGACGCATAGTTCCTAATAAACTTCCGGTACCAACCGGACATACCCAAAAACCGTCTGAGTTGACGTACAGACCTCGGTGTCGGGAATTCTGTGATGGCCGAGATTTTTTCCGGGTCTGTTTGAATCACCCCGTTCCCTATAATATGGCCAAGATAACGGACTTCCTGTACGCAAAACTTAGATTTTTCTACATTAATGGTCAGTCCTGCAAGACGAATTTGCTTAGCTATTTCCCTTAAAACCTCCAAATGTCGACTAAAAGTATCCGATACAATCAATAAATCGTCCAGATAAACGAACACCTCTGTCCTCAAATTTGCCGGAACCACCTTGTCCATTAGCCTTGACATAGTCTGAGGCGCATTGCAGAGGCCGAACGGCATAACCTTATAATGGTACAAGGGGCGGCCAGGGACAGAAAATGCCGTTTTATCTTTCGACGAGTCATCAAGCGGAATCTGCCAAAATGCGTCCTTCAAGTCCAAGCTAGTTATAAACTCTGCCTTAGGTAACCTGCCAAGAATACCATCAATATTTGGCAGAGGATATGCATCCTTAATTGTAACTGAGTTTACTTTTCGGCTATCTAAACATAACCTGACTTTTCCCGGTTTCCTAACAAGAACGATTGGCGATGACCAAGCACTATCCGATTCTTCTATGACATCATTTTCTAACATACGGTCTAATTCATTATATATCAACTTTTCCATCGCTGGCGAGACAGGAAAATGCTTCTGTTTAACAGGAGTGGCAGAACCAACATCTATTATATGACTCAGCACCGTCGTTCTACCTAATCCTTCCTTGGCGAATGAGGGAAACGAGTTTATTACCTGTAGTAGCTGTAGTTTTTGCTCCCCAGTTAATGTTTTCTGATCTACTAAATCACTAATACTATTGATCCCCAAGTTAGAAATACCAGCAGCATTTAATCCAGCTGGCAATAAATTAAATGCACGCCAAAAATCTATTCCCAAATAAAGATTCTGTGACAGGTCCGGAACTAAATAAAATTTAATTTTCTTTGTGATTCCGCGAAAAGTGACATCTGCTAGAACATATCCACACACAGTTTGTGATCTACCATCGGCAGTTTTGACGAACGATCTAATTCTCTTAAAATCCGGGTTACAGTCCATAAATTCCATAGCAGAATCCGACCCAATACAACTTATGGAGGCACCAGTATCCAGTAATCCTGTCCAATCCTTGTTAAAAATCTGAACTTTAGCATAAGGACGAATGTCATTCGGATTGTCGAAAACTGAGCTTAGTAAATTCTGTCTACTCTGTCTCACAATATTCCAAAAATTCCTCATACGCTCGGATGACCGCTTTTTCCTAACACTTGGAATAGGTTCATTAAAAATCTCTGCCCTTCTTTTATTATATTCTGCCAGTCGGACGTGGAAAGGTTTCATAAAGGTTAAGGTTATAGTGGACGTTTTAGCTAGGGTTTGATTTGAAATTTTAGGTAAGTTTGGTTCAAATTGGTATGTTCTAAAATCAGGGTTTTTATTTTCATGAATGGTTTTCAATAAAACCTTTGGAGATGTTTCCAAATCAGGGGGTGTTGAAATTACGATTAAATTGTTCTCTTTCTTGGAAAAAGAACGGTCAAAGGCCTCTTCAGTATTGCTAGTGGACTTTGATTCAGAAACTAATCGGTGCTCGTACTTGCGGATGTCATCCGTTTGTGTGTACTTTTCAGTACACCGGACTTGAAGTTTTTTGAACCACTACAGCTTGAGCAGTTTGGCTTATATACATCCGGTGTGCCACATCCGTAGCAAAATATTCGACGGTCCTCTAGGCAATCCTGATATCTATGACCAACTTTTTGACAATTCCAACATATTAAAGAAATTGCTGAAACCTCAGTCTCGTTGGTCAATTCAACTTCATCCTCTACAATTTCATGGACTTGCCTACGATGAATAAAAGGTTTATTACCCGATTGTTTTTTGCTTATATCCAACAAAAAGAATTCCCTTCGACGACAAATGTCCCTTAAGTGAGATACAGAATACACAGGGATATTTAAAATTTCATGCTGAATTTCCGGCAATAAATTCCTACGCAAGATCTCAACCAACACATTTTCCGGTAAAGGAGTGGATAGGCGATCGGAAATATCTACTACGGACTCGTAAAATGAATCAAAATTTTCACCTGGCTTTTGTTTCCTATCACGAATCATTTCCCGGAAGTCTACGTCTGTTCTGGAATCTTTATATTGATGCCTTAGGGCAGTACACAAATCAGCCCAACGAATTTCAGGAACAGAACGGTGATATCTCCAAAACCAATCTGAAGCTTTAGCATCGAATAGAGTTGAGATATGTCTGCATAGCAAGTCAAAATTTCCATTGAGCGTTTGATGAGTAAGAGCCTCTACTCTATAGATAAAGTTATCCACCGCCATTCCCTTTGCGTCCCCTGAAAATCTAACCTTCCAATTGTGAATAACATGACCAACCCTATCAGATCTTAGGGAAGAATCTACCGAGCCACTAGCATTCAAATTCATGTCTCCAGTTCGATTTGCAGAACTCGGATTTCTTGCTGCAGGCGAAGGCAAACCTAAAAGTTGTTCTATTGTCTGTCTTTCGACCGAGGGTAAAACAGGACCCTGCGATTCAATATTTTCCCTTGTAATTTCCTGGTTAGCATCCCTATTGATAGTGTTACCCTGTGTGGAATTGTTAAAGCTCAACCGCCTAAACCCTGCTTCAATGTTTTCTTCTATTATTCTGGTGAGTTGTTGACTAAGACTGGTCAACATTTCGGCCTGTTGTGCTCCTACGGCGGCAGTTACCAAATTCCGAACATGTTCTCTTTGTTCCTGAGGAGAACTCGAAGACATTACCGAGTAATTCGATGCTATTGCCTGATTTTGGGCAGATTTCGGAGAAGAAGAGGGATTACAGAGACTTATGTCAAATTCTTGAGCACGCTGTGCTTGGGATCTGGTTACTATCGGTGGTGGTGGAGCTGATGGAGTTGCCACCAAATTTAATTTAGTCTTACAGATAGGATAAAGTTGTTTTTGCTTACTATGTTTTTGGAAACATGATTTGTGAAAATTATGTCCACATGTTGATTTGAAAAGATATGACGGGCTCGTTATAACATTAGCACAGACATCACAGTTAGGCAGATTAGTACCCAAGGAAACCAAGTCATCTGTACTCCTTTTTAAAGACATGTTTGAGAATTGGTAAGCAAAAATTAAAATATGTAAGGGTGACAAATAAAAAAAACGATTCCGGAGAAAAGTAAAATTCGAATAAAAAAAAATTTAAAAAAATTGATTTGTACCTAATAAAAATAGTCCAAAAATCTTCCAATTTAACTAAAACCCTAGCACATGAAGACCAGACAACAGTTAAATGAAGAGGAAAAAAATCGTTTAACTATATTCTTGGTGACTTAATTAAATGAAATAAAATTCCGTACGGTAAACACCAAAATTAAAATTAATGAAATAGCGTGAGCAGTAGAAAGTTATCTAATTCAGAAGACAACTTAAACGAATAATTAATTAAAACCAACAAATTTACTAATGAAAAAAACTAAAACATACAAATCAAGATTGAAAAAACTCATGCGAAACCCTAAATAAGAATTAAAAGATATTTAGCAATGCAAACTAAAAATAAATTTCATACAAGATTTTCTGATTTCTGAATAGCAATAATAAAAGGGGTTTTGTTATATTACACGTCAAAATTGTTATCCACTCTATTTGAACCCTATTCAATTTAACGAAAAAACAATAAGTGGTAAAATAAAAAAATAGACTAGAAGACTACAATTTGCTATGGCCCCCCAAAGATAGCTTTCAATTGGTTGGTTCCACAAACTAAAATTGTATCTTCACAAATTTTTCCTAATACCACAAAGCGCGAGCTTCGAAATCCTTATAATTTTAAAATAAAAAAATAATCTTTCGCTCCACATTAGCTACTAATAGGTTAATTGCCTTTCATATAAACTGCACAAAGCTCAAACTTGTCTAATAAAATAATCCCGAAAAAAAAATAATAAGAAACATTGGGAAAGTAGAATTAAAAAGTTAAGTAGATATTATTAGTCGGTACCTGTCTGACTTTAATTCAAACATGAAATTTCCAAACTAATCAAAGAAAATAAGGAACTGTTTTACCGTTGATGTTCAGATTTCTAATGGTCTGAGTTTGGCATAGATAAAACCAATGCTCAGCATTTCCGGAAAAGAACTATTCATCAATATGGTAAAGCAGTGCCAGAGACATAAAGAAAACAGAGCATGAATTAAATTTAATGTCGGTTAACATAAATCAGCATATGCATTTATGTTAAGTTTCTCAACATAAAATTTAATTCAATGAAAGCAACAGGAAATAGAAAATAAGAAGAAAAGAGTCAAACGAAAAGAGTAAAGAGGTTAATTGAGAGCCACACATAACTTGAATTAAAATTCAAAAGGCGTTAGATCAGGATTGTAAATGTGTGGGCCCCACGTTGGGCGCCAAAAATAATTATTCTGTAGCGAATAACTTCGATTTCCATGGGCAATGTTCGAAGATATTTGAGTTTAGTAGGCATGCATTACATTCCGGCTCCTGTCTCGTCGGCAAACGGGGTAGGTTTATATTTTATTTACTAAACTGAATATCCAAATGAGCTACAGTCTAACTTATTTTAATTTGCATGCCATATAAAGATTAAAGGTTATAGCTAAAGAAAAACAGAGGACACCAAGTAAAGAGAGGGATAATTTATTAGAAAAAAATGGGATAAATTGACGAAACTAGCGAAGATTTTGGGACGCTCGTACCCCCTCCCAACCATGATCATGCTAAATATAGGGCATTCATAAATCAATATACATGATCCCTAATAAAACTCACCCCTTTATACTATACTCAGAAATCAGAAATTCAAAAGTTTTAAACTTTCATTTTGAATTCATACAAAATTTATTTAAAACATGAAAAAAAAAATACCGACTTAGGGTTAATTTTTAATATAAAACAAAATTTCAACTTATAAAAAAAAATAATTCTTAAACAATAATTTAAAATTTTTAAACATTAGGAAAGTATAAGGAAAAAGAATATAAAATAAATTTAGTTAAATAGGCAATTATCAAAACGTTAAATAGGAGTAAGATTTTCTTTTTTTTTTTAGTAACATAGTTAAAGACATTTTTTCGTTATTTTTAATTTTTCCCAAAAAAAATTCTTTCTTTTCTTTTGTATGTTATTAACAAATGAAAATAAAAGAAAAAACTACAAAAAAAATTATAAAAAAAACTTTCGACACTTTGTGGGACTCGAACCCGGGTCAGATAATCGGCAGATCTACACCCGTTCCGCCTGACTACGTAAGCAATCTCATAAACATACGCGAACAATCAATTTAAAGAAATTAAAAGGTTTTTAACTCTCGCGGGGATAAATTTAATATATCTGCGACAGAACCGTTAGTATTTAATCAAAATTATTACTAAATTTATTTACGACAATAATTAAACTCTTAACTCAACCTTTTTTTGTTGCATTTGTTTTTGTTTTCTTTTTTTTTATATTATTTTATTCTTCTACTATGAGTTTAATTACAGGAGATTTGGTCAATGTCATTAACAGAAATTAATGTTAAAACCAGTTTTATTAACATTAGTTCATGTTATTCAACATTAATTCCTCTTATGTTGACATTGAGTATTCAATAGTTCCCCAATTAAATATTTGACAATACAATAATAAGAAAAAGAATATTTAGGACTTACATTGTTGCTGGAATCCGGAAAGATCTTTCGGCGGCTTCTTGCTGGTCTTAAAATAGTCCTTAGCTTGAATTATTGGTGTAGTAAATACAGATAGATATATAAATTTATCGCCAGTTGAACATAATAGAGTTATGTTAATAACACAATTAATGTATTCAATTAGTATGGTAAATTGCTCTTTAAAGGCTTAAATATTGTATGTATTTTGAATTAGTGTGTTCTTTTTTTTCACGGTTTTAAAATTTTTTTTCTTCTATAAACTTTTATATTTTTTTTTTGTTTTTTTCTTTATTTATTTATTTTTACGTACGTACGTACCTACACCGAATTTAACAATTTGATAATTTGCCCGCACAACACAAAGGGAATATTAAGAAAGAAGTAGTTAAAAAGCAATATTTATAAATTATTAAATTATTAAAAAAAGGAGTAATCAAAATTTAAAAAAAAAAAGTTTTTGAATCTTGACATTTTAGCAACTTTGCCCTTCCGAACTTGAATAAAGAAAATATAATGAATTTAATTATTAAGCACTTTTTGATATGCTGTAATTTCATACGGAGTTTTCTACTATTTATTTAAATAAACATTTTCAACTAGTATTTGAGCACAGTATTTGAATAATTTTTAAATTAAAATTTTAACTTTAAACTTTTTTTTTTTTTGACGTTGCTTACTTTAATGCAGCATTTTCTGACTTCTTCATTTGCTAGTAATTACGTTTAAATTATGGACTAATGATTCTTCATTAAACAGCTAAAATTACCTTTATATGGTTTTTTTATACCTTTTTTTTTTTAAGACTCTAAATAAATTTTTTTTTATTCTAGCACATTCTTTTGACTTTAAACAAAATTTTTTCTGGATTTTAGGTCGATCGTTTTTCTTTTATAATTTTTCTATACCCATTTGTCACTAAACACTTCACTTTCACTGATTAATTTGATCAAAATGTAGCCTGTATTCTACCTCCTACGTAAGCTGTTGCCACACGGGTTTTTCCAGAGGGTTACCCGTAGCCCTCGTATAATTTCCAAGCCTATGGTGGACCACTTATTGGTTATAGTGTAATTTATGTAATTACTGCACTTTCCTCTTGGTCTCCTCAAAATCCTAGTTTTCAAATCAACCTGGTATACATACAAATGTAATTGTATTTAAAGAAACTGGATGTTGATCAGAATAATTCAAAAAATATTTTACCTTTTCCTTTTCTGTCCAGGATGTGATATCCTTTTATAAATAAATTCCTCCTCCGCCAATAAAATTCCTAATAAGTTCCGAATAAAATTAAAATTTTCCTTAAGAATAATGAACACTATTTGCCAATACTTACAATTAATAAGATTCCCACAAAATTTTTAGAAAATACGAAAAGAAAACTCCAATTACTGCCGTAACTAGTGCCAGAGGTTAATAAAATGAAAGACATTTTACCATGCGATTTTGATTTTTATACTGAGTAATTCCTGGAATTCTTACGCTAATTCAGCATGCCATTTTATTTTCAGTGCACTATTAAATCTTTACAAATTCTTTCCCCATTCAACCATCACTTATACCTACTTAAATATTACATCGCATAAGACACTGCCTTATCGTTGTAATACAGTTCACTACAAAAATAAGCAATCGCCCCTGCTTTTTCCCTTTTAATGTAGGTAACACAAATTGTCATAATTAAATTAAATGTAATAATATTTACCTTTCAAAAATTTCCCTCAATTGATTTAATGAAACGTTTTCCTAGCAGATAAAGGTATAATACACTGCGCCCAATGCAAACTGAGAAACTTGACAAAAATTCCGAAATGAAAATGTTTAATTCTGCCATATACATATACATACACATATACATATACATATACATATACATATACATATACATATACATATACATATACATATACATATACATATACATATACATATACATATACATATACATATACATATACATATACATATACATATACATATACATATACATATACATATACATATACATATACATATACATATACATATACATATACATATACATATACATATACATATACATATACATATACATATACATATACATATACATATACATATACATATACATATACATATACATATACATATACATATACATATACATATACATATACATATACATATACATATACATATACATATACATATACATATACATATACATATACATATACATATACATATACATATACATATACATATACATATACATATACATATACATATACATATACATATACATATCCATATACATATACATATACATATACATATACATATACATATACATATACATATACATATACATATACATATACATATACATATACATATACATATACATATACATATACATATACATATACATATACATATACATATACATATACATATACATATACATATACATATACATATACATATACATATACATATACATATACATATACATATACATATACATATACATATACATATACATATACATATACATATACATATACATATACATATACATATACATATACATATACATATACATATACATATACATATACATATACATATACATATACATATACATATACATATACATATACATATACATATACATATACATATACATATACATATACATATACATATACATATACATATACATATACATATACATATACATATACATATACATATACATATACATATACATATACATATACATATACATATACATATACATATACATATACATATACATATACATATACATATACATATACATATACATATACATATACATATACATATACATATACATATACATATACATATACATATACATATACATATACATATACATATACATATACATATACATATACATATACATATACATATACATATACATATACATATACATATACATATACATATACATATACATATACATATACATATACATATACATATACATATACATATACATATACATATACATATACATATACATATACATATACATATACATATACATATACATATACATATACATATACATATACATATACATATACATATACATATACATATACATATACATATACATATACATCCAATCTTATTTGTACTAAAAATTCTAATATAATTTGGATTGAATAAAAATAGTAATTGTAAAAAGAATATAACAATTCATAACAGAAATTTTGCATAAGCAGATTCTTAAATTTTGAAAAAAAACTAAGAAAAAAAAAGAAAACTTTAGGTTATTTTAAAAATTAAGAAAAAAAAATAACAAGGCTACAAGCGCCCTACAATTTCTAATAGCAACGTCATGGAAATTGTTATTTTCGACAACATGCAAAGGAAAAACACGCTTGTGGTAAACATATTCTAAGAGCAACATATTATGATAAGATTCATGATTGTAGTCAACATATTACGATTATTATTAAATCATATTATGACCAAATATATTCGTAATATTACATCATAATATTTTCCCTTAATCCTAATTTGTTTTTATTACATCATATTATAATTTAATGTAATCATACTATTATCATGTTAATCACAATAAGTTAAGATATAATCATATTATTATCATGTTAATCATACTTAGTTAAGAAGTAATCATATTATTATCAGGTTAATCATAATAATATGTAGGTTTAATCTAAAACCGAAAAATATTTATTAATATATATTTATGCATTTTTACTTACTGGCAACCTTAACGTAAAACTGTTACAGATAATTCACATCATAACTTTGTCGTAGGTCGCAATTATTTATAAATTATTTTATAGAACTTTTATTCTATTTCTCTAAAATAACACAAAACCATGGTAAATATTTTTACACCATTTGCAAACAATACTAAAATTATAGGTGCGTTTGAGTACTTTTACAGTAAAATGCAGTAAATGAGTAAACTTAAAAATTTGCTCTCACAAAAAGCTGTTGTCCAAAAAAGTACGCGAACGCAAAATTTGTAAAAATTCGTAAAATAAAGGCAACAGCTGATGGCAAATAATTGAAGTGTTGAAAAATGTTTACACTTTTGACTACTTAACTCGTTTTCTTATCGGTACTCGATTAAATACTTTTTATAACACGAATATTTTTGAAAAATACAAACAAATTATTTTATGTAATCTTTCATATTTGTTTGTTTTTTACTTCATTTGAATTTGCTAATTTGTGCCCGGCTAAATTTGATCAATAGTACACGAATACTTTTGTTAACTATTGATAACTTTAAAAACAAGGGCTGTTCTAAGTACCCGAGTACTTGACACTTTTACAACTCCAAAAAATTAACATAACAAAACAAAGTTTCAAAAGTTGGTGTTTAGCCATATAAATTCTTCACAAACAAGTTTAATTAATTCATAATTATTCATTTTTTCTTTTTATTTTAGTTTTATTTAAACTTTTCTTTTTTTAACAATTTTTTCACAATTTGTATGCCTTTTGCGTGCTACTTTTGTTTGTTTACCTTTTGAAACATATGTTTTTTTGTTTTACTAAATTTTACTGCAAAAATTTCTGCAGTAAAAATTTGTAAGTACTCAGTCAAGAACTGTCACTTTACGCTCTCAATTTGTGTTCTCATTTACTGTATTTTGTGTACGCGAACGCAATTTAGTAAAATGCAGTAAAGTTCAGTAAAAAATAGTAAAAACTTTTGTGTTCTTGAACGCAGCTTATTTTAGCATTGATATTTTATTTTGTGTCACTTTACAATTTTTTTTAATGTACCTACAATTTTTTTAAACTTGGTTTTTAGTGGGAATTTTTTTTATTGTTTAACCACTGAATAACAAATAATTCGATAGGCATATGTAAAGCAAACGACACAACTGATGCAAAATGATTTTCAAATGGCGATAACAAAATACTATTAGAGTAAAAATATTTTGTTTGCATCTTAAACATACATATTTTGAGTACACGTATAGAAAGTTATCATGTTATGGCTATTAAATATCATTAAATTGTTGTGAGGAATATAATATGTTTTCAAAGTTATTATTATTTAGTTGTTATAAAAATGATTATTTTTCAGTGAACCATACTTAAATATATAATTGCGATAAACATTGACATGTTCAAAGTAACTATAATATTGTTGATATGAAATAAAAATAGCAATATTTTGTGCACGACAACAAGATAATGTTACAATAAACATAGTGTAGTTGCCGTAACCATGCCCAACCATAGATCACAGATTACACACCGATTACACACAGATATGTCACGAGACGTGACAAAATCCATAACTTGAGAACGGCTTGACCGATTTGAACAATTTTTTCTTTAAAATGATCGCCATGGTCCAACTTAGGTTTTTACGGAAAGAAAATTTTGCCCCGCCCACTTTTTTTGATTTACCTAATATCAGAAAACGGCTCCATCGAGTTGACTAATTTTTCTTTCAAATGTTCGTATTAATCAACTTTAAGTTTTCATCGAAAGAAAAATTTACCACGCCTACTTTTACGCCCACTTTTTCTATTAAGCGCATAACTGGAAAACGGCATGACCGATTCCAACGATTTACCATTTGAATTCAAGCGGCTCCAATTCCCTTTGCGTCTTGCCTTTGCTATTACCATCAACAAAGCACAATGCCAATCATTGACTATTGCTGGATTAAAAGGTCATGAACAATTTGATCGAAGCAACAATTTTAAAGGGGAAGTTTAAAGGTGAAGATGTATTGATTCCACGAATTCCAATGATTCAATCAGATTTACCTTTTGAATTCAAAAGACTACAGTTTCCAATACGTCTTGCATTTGCTATTACAATAAATAAAGCGCAAGGGCAATCGTTGGAATTGTGCGGAATTGATTTAGAATATCCTTGCTTTTCACACGGCCAGTTATATGTTTCGTGCTCACGTGTTGGCAAGCCTTTATCTACACAACAACTCATGGCAAAACCAGAAATGTTGTCTGCGGAAGAGCTCTAAGATAGTTTAAGTGATACATAGTCTAAGATTGTAAGAAACTAGAATTTAAAGTTGAATAATAGGGAACAAAACCTGCGAAGCAGGCAACGGGCCCGCTAGTAAGATTATAAAACAAAATAATATTACTAAATAACTTTTTTGCACAAAATAAAACCTGTCTTGAACGAATGCTTTTGTTAAACGTGTTTTGTGTTTTGTTATTTTTGTTTTGATCACGCAATTTGTGTTGATTGCAGGGGTCTCTTTTTACACATTGCCACTTCACTACCTTTCTTCAAAAGCTGCCCTCGCAACTGATTTGGGTGTTTTCACACGTCACTTTTTACATATCTGTGTGTAATCTCTGGTGTTGGTCAATCGAAACTCTTGAGCAGCCAACCTTTAACTGGCCATATGAAAAAGAAAGGTGTTCCTAAATATTTATATCACGGAGTTATGCCGGCGTTAGGTGTAAACAAATTTAAAGTTCTGGTGTGACCATGTTTCTTTCAGAAAATGACAAAAGTATCATTTAAAGCACTCTTCAAGTATTAAGCTATGTTCACATTATGTGTATTTTTAATGTGGAATGCCACTTTCCTACACACATGTAATTTAACGTGTATGTCACAATTTGAGTAATACATAGGGTTATTATTTTTATTGTTCAAATGTTGGTATGTAAAGTATTTTAAATTTGTTAAATTTCAATTAATGTTTGCCGCCACAAACAATTTTGCTAATACGAACCAGCTGATGTCAGCTTACTTGTCACTTGAAAATAAAACTCTTTCTAAATCAAAAATGTCATATGTACTGTACACAGAGAAATAACACATGATATTGCTTGGAGGAGTTCAGACGATATGTACAAATTTAACATGAGAAGAAGTGACAATGAACGTAGGGGTCGCCTTTTTACATTTTTCGTTATATCTTAGGGATTTACATTCCGATCTTAAAGTATGATGCATCAATGTTTTTGTCTCTGGCCCCCTTAGGGGCCATTGACCTCAAGTATCTCGTTCTAGTATTTTTCCAACAAATCTCTGTTCGTACCACCCTAATTTCAGTAAATTAAAGCTCACAAGAAACTATTAAGCTTTTGCTAAGGAAGAAATTCGATAATTCCATCAGAAACCTTTTTAAATTTAATTAGAAAATTAAAGCTTGCTAAATTTCATTACAGTTTTGCCAATTCCTGCAGGACAGTCAGCATTTACAGTCGGATCTTTAAATATTATGTAACGAAATCGTGTCTTTTTGTCTAGCCCTCTTGATTTTCTAACCCGTTCGCTCCAAACAAAAGCATATCGATGCCTTACTTTCTCAACCTCGTAAAAAAAATCGGTTTGGACTTTTTCATATAAAACGATTGTTTTTTTGTGTTCTATTACTGCAACAGCTTATTATTTCAATAATTTATTAATATTTACAGAATTGAGACAAAGTATTGAAATAATAAGTTGTTGCAGTAATAGAACACAAAAAAAACAATCGTTTTATATGAAAAAGTCCACACCGTATTTTTTTAAGATACGAGGTTGAGAAAGTAAGGCATTGATTGATATGTTATGTTTTTTTGTCTGTTTTTTTCCAAGTAATATAAAAATTTCCGTTGGGAATTAACATTGAAACGGCAATAAAAAATTTCAATTTGTTTTTGTTTTCAATATACATATGTACATAAGTTCTGAAACGAAAGTTTTTATTTTCATTTTCAAAAACAGACAGTTAAATTATTGTGCAGCGGAATTTTGAGCATTTAAGGTTCTTCCTATATTTTATGGCCTTTTATTGTCTAATAAGCGTGTGTGTTGCTTACAGGTAACAAAACGCGGGAAACCCCCTCATATACAAGGTTTTTTTAAGCAATTGTCCATGAACATTTATTTTTTAAATATTTTTACAGACATTGATATATTTTGATGCAGGTTTTAAATGGATTATAAAAAACCAATTTCATAACGAATTTTTTATATAGTAGTTAAGAACGAATTTCAATGAATGAAATCCGTATATAAAATAAGTGCTACTGAAAACAACTACATATATAAAAATAACTGTTGGAATTTCATCTATATTTTGTTTTTGTATTAACACAATTAATTATTGTAACTATAAGACGACCAAAAAATCTTTGAAAATGGGGTTTACTGCTACTGAATTAAACACCACTGAATTACCGTCGCACAGTGGCTGAAAATTTTATTTCATTGGCCAAAAGTCCAATTTTTGTTTGTCACCGATTTCCAAAATTTTAATTTTATTTAAAAGTAATCATTTTAAAACCAAGGTAGCCAAAAAATTAGGTCAACATATTGGTAATTGTGGTCGTGCCATGTTGTTAAACACAAGTTTTTTCAGAAAAAAGTGATTTTTTTATATTTAATCCGAAAGAAATTATCATTGCTCAAAAACTATCATCGATAATGCCCTGATAGCTTTTTTGCTAGGTTGGTAGTCTTGTTATCTTTAAAAAAGTAATATGTGCGAATATTGTGTTATTTATATTTAAAATGTTAAGACATATTTTCTAAACTACTATATTTTTGTTAAATTTCAACTTTAGTAGAATAGAACTTTTGCGGATCAAAAGATATTAAGAAGGTAAAACCACTGAGGGAAAGGTGAAAGTGTTTTCTTTAACCCTGTATATACTATTGTACCCTTTTGGACCCGTCTGCTTAGCACTTTTTAATTTTAATGAAATTACTCCAAAAAAATTTGTTTTGTTTAAAATTTTTTTTTTACAATTTCATCATGTGCTATTGCCTTCAAAAAAATTTATGATATAGGGAATATCGATCGGGATCAAACAGAATACAGGTAGTACATATAACAAATTTTTTTATTGTTACACTACGTTCACACTAGCGTATTTTATAGTAGAATAAAGAGCTTAAGCACGCGTTTACGCTAAACAGGTATATTGTGAATCCCACCTTAGAAGGGATTGTAAATTTTTTTTTGGTCTTTTTATTTTATATGTTTTTATGACTCTTATAATATTCTATGACTTTATAACTATGCAATGCGTTGTGTCAGGTATTTTATAGCATATAAATAAAAGGATTTTAAGTTTTTAATCCTTTTTATTCTACCTGTATTTGGTATGAAAAGGTTGAAAAGCAAGTGACATTTGGATGCAAAGTCAGTGGATATAATATATCTAAGCAATAACAACGTTTTTAATAAAAACATGGAGAGCTTCAGCTATAAAGAATTGGCCGTAGAGTATAATAGAAACAAAAACAAGGAAGATGTTAAAAATTACATTCGAAAGAAAGGAAACCTAAATTCCTGTAGCACTGAAATACAATTGGAAAATATATTATCTGTTTTCATCAAAAATTTAAAACAACGATACAGGAAAGTTGACTACAGCAAAGATAGATTTTATAAGAGCTTTGCAAACTGGTTAGAGAACGAACTTTCTGTCCAGATCGCTTTCGAAACTTCAAATCAAAACACTCGTGGGAGACCACAAAAATCGCTCGACAACTGCCAACTCCGATGCAAAACAATTCACAAATAGGGAGGCATTAGCATTATTTCTGGATTTATTAAAATTAACAAAACAGCAATATATTCAGCTTAGATTGCGAACGATTGAAAAAGGCTCAAATCGTCATCCAGCATCATATCATCACATAACAATTGCTAAAATAGACTGTTTGCCATTAAATGACACTATTACAATCCCACCAATTTCGGCAGAGGTACAACTACAATCTATACTTGATCACACAGCCGAACGCTTGCTACAATCAATAAAAGAAAATGAGTTAAAGAAATATGGAAACACAAAGTTAATTCTTTTTTATAAATGGGGATGTGATGGTTCTTCCGGACGAAAACAATACAAACCAGTAGTATGTGAAAATATTTCGGACTCAGATTTGTTCATGGTATCATTTGTACCATTGCGATTAAAAAAGATTTTGGAAGATTCAGAGCCTTCGACTAGTACAACGCAAACAAATGATATTTGGAAAAATGAGACACCATCTTCAACGAAATACTGCAGGCCTATCAAATTTGAATTAAAAAAAGAAACTCATGATGCCATTAACAAGGAAGTTAGTGATATCAAGGCCCAAATTGCAACACTACAGCCATTACAATTAGATTTAGATGGGCAGCAAATTGAAGTTAGCTACCAATTATTGCTAATAATGATAGATGGAACAGTAGGCCAGACTTTGACTAACGTGAAGGTTGCATCCAGCTGCATCATATGCCATGCAACATCAAGCCAATCAGACCAAGTCCCGGCACAATCATTAGATAATACTGATGCATATGAATTTGGATTATCACCACTACATGCAAGAATACGACTTATGGAACACATACTAAGAATCAGTTATGAATTGGATTTCGGATCTTCAGGATCAATAAGAAACAACGAAACCAACAAGGAGTTAAGAAGTTCAAAAAGGAAACTTGTTCAAGATGAATTTGGGATGATTATAGATCAGCCAAAACAAGGGTCAGGCAAAAAAATGATGGCAATACCGCAAGAAGATTCTTTTTAGATCCAGAAACAGCATCTGAAATAACCGGTGTTGATTTTAACCTCATTTTTAGATTTAAAATAATCCTAGAAGTATTTGCGTGCAATGAGGAAATTGACTCTAGAAAATTTGGAGATTTTGCTAAGGAAACTGCAAAAATATATACAACCAACATGGAGAAGATATAATTAAATATCAGTTGGTGACACTTGGAGATTTATCAGAGGAAGCTCAGGAAAAAAAGTATAAGGATTACAGATTTTATAGAGAGCACAATACTAGGAAAATTTCACGAAATTCCACAAATGAAGATCTATTTAATATATTATTGACAACGTCAGATCCGTTCATCTCCAGTATTCGAAATCAATGGAAAATGGAACATCGGGACTAGATGAAGAAGTCAAAAAACTTATAAAGAACAGAAATAACACAGAACAGAATATGGAATATTTGCAATCAATCTTTCAATTAAATGAACAATAATTATAATTCATTAGATCTAAGACAGACATTGTATTAGTAAAAAATAATAATAACCAGAACCTCACATTGTTACAAAAGCTATTAAAATCTATTGCTGCTTTTATTTTTAAAAGGTTTTTTTTATCCACATATGTATAAAATGTTTTAATAAATAAGAAATATATTATTATAAATTATTCGACCATCCATAATATTATTTCCAATTTCTATTTATTTAAGCTTATGGTCTAGTTTTTATTTTATAAAAAATAAAATATGTTATTATTCGACCTTTCCAATTTTAAATAAATAAAAATTAATCAAGCTCGAGCCCAGTGTTTTTTTGTAAATAAATATTCCTTTTTATTTAATTCCGATATTTCGATCTTCGTTGAAGATCATCAGGGATTGTTTCCTTAAATTTAATTAAAAGAACAATAAAACACATAAGTATAAACATCATTATTATAAACATACAAATAACAACAACATATATACACAACAATCACACATATTTTGTTTTTTTAAACAGTTTTATACGTTCACAATATATACACACACTCACAGTGAATTTTTATTAATACAAAAACTTGAAAATACATTTAGTCAATTCACAAGGTATCCTAACATGTCATATTGTCAAAATGTCCTAATATTTCACAATGGTTTAAAAATATTGTTGTACGGCTCATCCGCTCAGCGCTGGACTTTTCTGATTAATTACGACAGCACAATAAACACAGCAAGCAACGTTCTATTTATTTAAGACACTTTTTGTTAACAAGCCAACAACAATATTTTTAAACCATTGTGAAATATTAGGACATTTTGACAATATGACATGTTAGGATACCTTGTGAATTGACTAATTGTGTACGTATCAACATCTAAAATAACACTAAACTTTTTGGATGTTTCGAAAAGTAGTTAATAATTCTACCGGAAGCTCTCTGTTTTTGGTACCAAAAAAAAAAAAATGGATTGGTACCAAAAACAGACAGCTTCCGGTAGAATTATTAAATACTTTTCGAAACATCCAAAAAGGGTTATCATTAATACGGCTAAAAACTAAATAATAAGAGTGTTGAATCTTAGTGACTTGGAGTTCCATAAAAATAATATAATTAAAATTAGAAACATCCTTCTTGACAACAATTTTCCTACAAAACTTACGAATAAACTTATTCGTGACTATGAAAATAGAATTGTAAACCGTTCGAAAGTTACTGACATATCCATGATTTATAAATCCCTTACCTATGTATCTGAAATATCAGAGAGATTTGAAAAATCCAAACTTTTTAATGGTGAAAACTTTAGAATGGCACACAAAACGGACAACAATCTCTCTAAAATATACAGCAAAACTAAAGATAAAATTCAGAACATGGAAAAATCATATGTTATATATAATATACCCTGTATTGGAAATTTAAACGAAAGTTGTAACAAGGTTTATATCGGAACCACAAAAAACAAGCTAAAAACTAGGATTGCAGGCCATAAATCTGATCAGAAATTAAAACTCGGTAGAGAAACACCAAAAACAGCACTTGGGGACCACTGTGTCAAAAACAAACACTCGCCTGATTTTAGTAATGTAGGTGTGTTACAAACAGAGCCGAATTACAAACGTCGATATATGCTTGAGATGCTTCACATCATAGCAACAAAAAAGAGCGTCAACTTCAACAGCGACGTAGAGTGTTCGTGTGCTAATCAGTGATGCCGTTTGGATACGAAAGATACATTTTTCGTATCTTTTGATGATTTAATGTATCATGTATAATCCTGATATATTTCGTATCTTCCGAATCTGTACGCAAAATGTACAGAAATAAAATATTAAACTTTCCGTATCTGACAAAGTTTCCTAAAGTTATCATTTCGTTATGAATACGAAAAAAACAGAGACAACTAAATAAGCTTCGTACAGACGGTGGCCAGATCTTACGATATTAATAAACAGCGTTGGTTAAATTGCATTAAAATTGACTAAAAATATCTTGCTACTGTGTGAACATTGTAAGCTCATTTTTATTTGGCAGACGTGTAAAATTAATGCATCTGAAAATGGCACCATTGTCAGGAAAATTTTTCTATTGGCAAAGCCTGCTTACAATATCCCTACAAAAAACGAGACTACTCTATACATGCGTGTATGGACTACTCCATAAGGGAGTAGGACTTCTCCAATACCTAATCTAAATGTATGTAAAAACATACTCCAATTTACATTGCGATGTCCTAGGGCTGGACCACGTAACCCAGCTATGCATTACAAAGGAGTAGTTTTAAAACTACTCCATTGTATACACAAGAGGATTAGTTTTAACTTCGTTTAATGGAGTAGTCCATTTAATCAAATTGGATCAGGTGGTCCAATATTATTTGCAGGGATTGTTTGATCTGACCACCGTCTCTACGAAGCTATACAAAAATATCATGTATTTTGATATAAGGTTTTCTAAGTTCTTCTGTAGTCTGCTTATTCTTGTGTATGTGAGTTAAGATAAAATTTTAGAAGAAAAATTTATGTGAACTTTTTCAATTAATCGCCTTAGTATTAAAGCCTTAGCGCGTATATTATTTTTTACAAAAATGAATTGGTTTTGATAACATCTAAAGATAGTTACATATAATTAATTTAAAAGTTTGCTTACTTTTTTTTAAAAAAAATTACATAGCTAATATTTATGACTTAAATAAATATAAAAATGAATTTATATGATATCATTTTGTTATCAATATTCATTAAATATGAGATAAAAATGTTATGTTAATAATTGTTAAACGTTAAAAATGGATTTTAAAAATTTTTTCAAAATGTATCTTTTTGGGAAAAAGTGTATCTTTTTGGAAACTAAAATGTATCTTTCTCGAAATTTCACTGGCAACACTGGTGCTAATAACTAAGATCAAACTGCAGTAATAATTTTTAAGTTTAGTGTTGTTTTAGATGTTGATACGTACACAATGTATTTTTAAGTTTTTTGTATTAATAAAAATTCACTGTGAGTGTGTGTATATATTGTGAACGTATAAAACTGTTTAAAAAAACAAAATTTGTGTGATTGTTGTCTATATATGTTGTTGTTATTTGTATGTTTATAATAATGATGTTTATACTTATGTGTTTTATTGTTCTTTTAATTAAATTTAAGGAAACAATCCCTGATGATGATCTTCAACGAAGATGGAAATATCGGAATTAAATAAAAAGGAATATTTATTAACAAAAAAACACTGGCCTCGAGCTTGATTAATTTTTATTTATTTATAAAAAAGTTAATCTTTATTTTTCTATCGAATTTTCGTAACTCCGTTGTGTTACGTCTTCAGGATTGAAAATTTTTTAAAAACAATTGCATAAAAAACAAATTAACAAAATTTCTTAAATTAAAAATATTGACAACATTTGAAAAAATTCTTATGCTAACAAAATATTTAAACGTAATCTATTACAGTTTAAAAAATTTTATTTAGTTTCCATTTCTATGTTTATTAACTAAATGTCTATAACTATGGGCTACAATATCACAATCTAATAGAAAGAGTATTTACAATAAGTGATGTAGAATTCCATAGGGAGAATAAGAAAAAGATTATAAATATCTTAACAGATAATAGTTTTCCAATGAAACTTATAACTAATTTAATAGGAATATACTTAAACAAAAATGGAAATAGTAAAGGTTCTTCGAATGAACCGAAGATTTATAAATCATTGACTTATATGCCAAAAATGTTGGAACGGTTAGGAAACTCTAACATCTATAATACTAATATTTATAAAGTGGCACATAAGTCATATAATACATTAGGCAGATTATTTACAAGAACTAAGGATAACATACAAAAGTTAGATAGGTAAAATGTAGTTTATATAATACCTTGTAGGGGAAATAATAATGGACAATGTGATAAGTTATATGTGGGAACAACAAAAAATAAACTGAAAACGAGAATTGCTGGACATAAATCAGATCAGAAATATAAACACAACATTGCATTACAAAAAACAGCATTAGCAACCCACTGTGCTAGTTTAAATTATTATCCAGATTTTGACAATGTAACAATTTAAAACACAGAGAGTAATTACAAGAGACGTTATATGTTAGAAATGCTTCAAATAATAAAGGTTCCAAATTTGTTATGAATAAATTATAAGACAGATATAGGTAGTGTAGCCCACAGTTATAGATATTTAGTTAATAAACATAGAAACGGAAACTAAATAAAAATTTTTTAAACTGTAATAGATTATGTTTAAATATTTTGTTAGCATAAGAATTTTTTCAAATGTTGTCAATATTTTTAATTTAAGAAATTTTGTTAATTTGTTTTTTATGTAATTGTTTTTAAAAAATTTTCAATCCTGAAGACGTAACACAACGGAGTTACGAAAACTCGAAAGAAAAATAAAGATTAACTTTTTTATAAAATAAAAACTAGACCATAAGCTTAAATAAATAGAAATTAAAAATAATAAATATTCAAAAAGTAAATACCTATATTTTCGTATCAAAATTTAAAAAAAATCGGAATTCATCGGATTTATTTTGCTAATATTAACAAATTTTACAGCAAAAAATAATAGATTCTTCTGTAGTAATAGCAAGACTTTAGATAATTTTTCTTAAGTTTTTTTAAGTGTAAACAAATTTGCCATCAAAAAAATTGTTAATTTTTCAGTAATAATGGCAAAATTTCCAGTTGACTTTACTATTTTTATTTAATTCAAAATTTTTTTATTTTTCGAATTTTTTCTATGAGTTAAATTTCAGTTATGTATTTTATAAAACTTTTTGTAATTTTTAAGGAATAGAACTATTACAAAAAGCTTTATAAAATACATAACTGAAATTTAACTCATAGAAAAAATTCGAAAAATAAAAAAAATTCGAATATAATAAAAGTTGCTTATGAAAAGAAATAATTCCCAATATCTATTTTTATTTAATGTTAAACATTTTTTTTAATATTAAATTTTTTTGAGTGTCCCATTATTACAAAAAATGTTAATGTTAATTATTTAAATCCAAATATGACATTCTTAAATAATAAAAAATAAAATAAAAAAACCATTATTTCACGCTAAAGTAAATAAAAATCTAAAGTTCCACTTTGCCCTTAAATTCCCAAATAACTACTCAAGCGATTTTATTGAAATTGAAAGTGGAGAAAAGTTTAAGAATCTATCTGTCGATAAAAAAAATTCACTAAAATATCTCCTTCGGTTCAAAAGTTACAGAATTTTGGCCAATGAAAAACGATTTTCAGCCACTGTGCGTCGAAGTGATATGTTGTTAATTTCTTTTTGTATCTGCAGCATAATACCGATCGAAGTCGAAAGTTGAGTGCCTTTAAGCAAAAAATTTGGAAAAGTATTGGCCTTTTGTGGCAGCGCGTTGGCATTCTAACTACATCAACTTCTCGTAGGAGTTTGGATAAACTTATTAATAAATACTATAAAGTAGTTAAATATCCATTGAAATACAACGTTAATGAGGGGAACCGATTGTTCTTGATTAAGCGTTGTATGGGCGACATTTTGACAAATATTCCATGCAATTGCAGAGCCTCTGATAAAATCTCAGACGACGTGAAAGATTTTTTCATCATTCAGTGCGGCCCAAGATTGTAGACTTTAGATGATATGGTTGATCCGATGTCGATAAGAGGTGACGGTGTTCAAATGTCGTCAACTGTTGCATCCTCGCATTCGGTATATGGCGCCTTCGACAGCGAAGCATATGTACCAGACAGCGGTGAAGAGCAGGAATTTGAAGAAAATGTTAACGATTTGCCACAGACGTCAAAAAAAATTTACAGTGGCATACATTGTATTAAGTAATTTCAGTTCGGCTTTGGATCGCAGCTACACCTCAGTTTGATACGGTGCCTTGCTTGCAACCATGTTATAAAAGATTTGAAATTGCCGATTACCGCAAAAGAGGAGTTATCTATAGAAACAGCCGAAAAAATATATCAGTTCCTAGACGGGCTTATCATGAACAAAAACAAAATATTTAGAAAACGTGTAAAGTTTCGTCAAGAAGCAATTGTCGCTGCAAGATGTAAGGATTTATTAACGTGTATCTATTTCGATGCCAAGAAAGAGCCAACTTGGAACTCCTACCAACACTGGCTACAAAAATGGAGTTATTGCGAGAACGGAGCGCTATTTACAGAGACCATTGCAATGGTTCGTGTGCCTTTTCCACTTCAACGAATTACCATAAATGTACTGTTGCGAGCATTGCTTGGCAAACAGAAAGGACCTGGAATCTGGCCAGGAAGTATAGGAGAAGGCATTCAAAATTGCATGCATTATTCTGTAAGCTTTATATATAAACTTCATTGAGTTCCGCAGTGTGACCAAAAATGCTAAAAATGATTTTAGAAAATGCTGAAAAAAATGTTAAATTTTTTAAACATTTTTGTTAAAAGTTTTTAACCAGTATGAAATTTTATTCGAAGCAAAATACATTTTAGTGACCTATTTTTTAACGGAACTGGAATAAATGCATCAGATACACAAAATCATGAAGCACAGGTAGTTGAGATTACATTTTAAAGTTAGGGGCCCACAAACCACTGAAACATGCTAAATTTAAATTATTTATTTCTATAATATAAACATTTTTTTTAATAGTTTAAGAAAATTTAAAGCTTTAGAATTATGATTTTTTCGGCAGCTTAGAGCAAACAAATTTTTCACATATTTACACTATTGAATTTTTATCTTAATGCAAAGTGAAATTTCCTTGTACCTTTATATCGTAATATCAAAGGGCAAGTATTATTTACAATCAACATGATAAGGATATTGCTAATATTCCCTGTAGATTCTATTTTTTTAACAAGAAATGTAAGATCTTCTTAACATAAGAATTATCCCTTTTCATACGAAATTATTTTAGGGACAACGATTTTAAGTCAACAGATATTAATATTTATAAAAAAATTAAAGTAAAATCAAAAGAACTATTCGTCCAAATTTTTTAAATAAATAATGCTTAAAAAGCTAAAAACATTTGCTAAATCAACTGCCAAGTGCTAAAAGAAAATTTTGCAGCTAAATAAAAAATGTTAATGCTAAGTTTAGCTGCAAAAATGGCAAAATGGCCACACTGGTTTTGCATAATATAAGTCAATGTAATTGTACACATTTACTTAATAATTCAGGTTTTTATTGCTTATTCCGTTGGTATTCTCGAAACAAGAACATTGAAATATAATTCTTTAAGATCAGACTGTAAATGTCTAAGATATAACGAAAAATGTAAAAAGGCGACCCCAACGTTCGACAAAAAAAGTTTCGAAATCTATCAAAAATACTTTATATTAGAGGTGATACGGGAAAACTTTTTTTAATGTACGGTCTAATGGACATGCATGGGTAAAGATCAAACCATACGTATACATACCGTTACCCATAACAACTTGAATTTAATATGTATATGGGGGATTTCATATCAAGTGACCCAACTTTTCCGATTTGGATGAAATTTGCAGGTTAGTCCTATTGGAAAGTAGTTTAGACACAAATTTTCAACAAGATCGGTCAAAAAGTTTCTGAGTTAGAGGGGGTCAAAATTTGACATTTTGGCCAAACAGGTGTTCTTTCTCATCCATGTAACTTATTATCTATTGGTGTTAGCACAATTTGTCCCAAACAAATTAAATAGCTATTTCTTCAAGCTTTCGGAAAATTTTTTTTTGTTTTTTTTTTTAAATTTAAAACTTTTTTTTTATTTTGTTTGAAGCGGGCCAAATAGCGACCAGAACTAACTTAAAGGAAAAGACAAGCTTTCTTTTGAGCAAAACAAAAAAAAAAAAAAAAAAATACGCACTTCAAAAAAAATAAAAAATAAGTTAGTTTTAAATTTAAAAAAAAAAATTTACAAAAAAACATTTTTCCGAAAGCTTGAAAAATAGCTATCTAATTTGTTTGGGACAAAATTTGCTAACACCAATAGATAATAAGTTACATGGATGAGAAAGAACACCTGTTTGGCCAAAATTTTGACCCCCTCTAACTCAGAAACTTTTTGATTGATCTTGTTGAAAATCTGTGTCTAAACTTCTATCCAATAGGACTAACCTTGGTGCATCCAAATTGGAAGACATCGATTTACCAAACAATAAATGCATTAAAAAGAGTATTTTCACTAATGGTTTAAAAAAGCATTGAAAAGTTAGGACCGAGGGGAGCGGAAGGGGGTAATTTCTGCCTCTCCGAAATTATAACAGATTTATATGAAATTTAATACATGGATATATCTCTATTAATATGCATTTTTTTAAACTAGGCCCACGAGGGGCGACAGGGGCGATTTCTGCCACTCCGAAACTATCTAACAGATTTTAATGAAAGTTAAAACATAGATAGCACATAGACACCGGCAGCGGTGGTCGGTATTGCGCAATCGTTAGCCGGCTGAAGTTAATTTTTTCCAATACTGATATCTGTATATTAATTTTTTTCACCATTTATAGAAATTATGTACATTAGGGTGGGTTGAATAAGCAACTATTGTCCCTATTTTTCGATTGCTTTTGGCAAGAGGAATAAAATATTCCACTACGACATATAACAAAAAATGATTTTCGAGGCGTTCAAATTTTCCTTTTTCTCAACTTTAATTTTAAGTTTTTTTTTTAGTAGCTGAAAAAACGGCCATTTTAGCTTTTTTTTAAATATCACCTTTCCAAGGTGAAATTGTACGCTCAAAACGATGGCGATGTTTTTTTTTCTACTAAAAAAAAAAATTAAAATTTAATGCGTAAAACTTAACCTTAGAAAGGTAAGTTCCATTGACAGCCTCAACTCAAGCACGGCTCACTTGGGCCCATTGATAAGTTCCCGTTGTGCTACCATGTCACACCGTCTCCCAAGGGTCTTTTGTTACCTGTACCCATGTTCTGTAACTCTGGTGAGAACTTCTCGCATCGAAAACATGTGAAACAAAATATTCCATCGTTCCTCGAAATGTGAGAAAAAAAGTGTGTCTGTAACTCATGTCGAAAACTATCAAAAGAGATTACGTCGTTACGTAATAAATGTGATAATATTTCACTCGAGGCCGATAAGAAATTGCAGATGTTGTGAAGGCCAGTCAAACATACGTTGACGGCGACCAAATTTGACTAAAATTGAAAAATTTTTAACGACGGCGGCGAAAATCAACCGTCGGCTATACCAAAAAATGTAAATTGCGACTTTAATGTTTGTTGATAACAAAATTACTTTGAAAACATTCGTATATTTTTCAAAAATGTTGAAAGCAAAATAATTAAACAATGAAAAAATCGGCCAAGAACAAAATACTTATATCTTATGTGTTAATATTCATTGCATTTGGCATTTTTAATTTATTTTTTGGTGTTAAAATTTTTTCTCACCCCGTTTTTATGCGTGAGTTAATTTGACAGTTCAAAGCGGGAACTTTCTTACAAAAATTTTACAGACACAGTTTTTCAGTATATTGGCGAGAAATTTCCTTACGTGACAGTTATTACTCGCCAAAAATGTTACAGACGCAGTTAAGTGAGAAAAACAGCTTTTTGTTTCAATTTAAGGCATTTTTGTTTAATTTCTCACATTTCAATCGAAAAGTTTCTCGCTGCGTAAGTTACAGAACATGGGCACTAACTGCTAATATTTTCACTCAGCCACCCTGTCGATTCAATAAAGAAGTGGATCCTGTTTAAACCAATATTAGAGAGACACGTTTTGTCTCCAAGGGTTCTTCCACCAAACTGTTTAAGTCTCAGATCTCGGAAAGCCGGACAATGACACAAAAGATGCTCCGTTGACTTTTCCTCCTCCTCGTCACCGCAACTTCTACATAGATCATTGTAAGCGAGCCCTAGCCTTTGGGCATGCCTTCCTATTGGCCATTAGCCCGTTGGGAGGCACGCCCAAACATGACCTCAGAAACCGCAATATATGATGGCCCAAATTGTTCTGGTTTCCCCACATGTGGTTTAATCTAGTCATCTTTGACCGGAAATAAGATAAAACTTCTGTGAAATAAGTTGCTTACTCCTTGGGAGCGAGACACCTATATCATATGTTGAATCGTTTTGATTGAAAGTGGTGCCTGCATGCGCCAACGATTGCGCCATACAGTTTCCATGTTTGTCCCTGTGTCCGCGGACCCACTTAAGGGTCCCCACTGAATGTCTCGCTATCTCCTCCAGAGACATCCGGCATTCTTGGACAATTATTGATGTGATGAACACATTCTCCAGGGATGTTATGGGCGCCTTGCTATCGGTAATAATGTGAATATCCCTGCCAGATATTTCACCGTACCGAATTTGTCTCGCGGCTGTGTAGATGGTCATTATTTCGACCTCAGTGACACTGCAGTAATCCGGCATCCTTATAGGAATGCTCCACTTTAGCTGCTCGGAGTATATGCCTGAAACCACACCATGCAGTGTCTGAGACCCGTCAGTGAATATCGGAGTCGCATGCACATGGATTTGCAGGTCTATGATGCCCTTAACCACGTTATCCAAGATGCCTGCGATGAAGCCAGGATCAAAGTTTGGCTCAGGTGTAACATAATCAACGTCCCTGTCTCAATTTATCTCTACCGGGATTTTAGCATGCCCGATATTGTAATCCCTCCATGCTCTAGTGTCCCTAAGTCTTACCGCCGCGTTCGCAGCTAACTTTTTCGCAAAAATGTCTGGTGGTAACCAGTTCAAGATCGTTAGCAATACCTTAGAGGATGTGGTTCTATTGGCACCCGTTATTGCCACCATTCTCATTATTCATTCAAACCTAGTTTGATGACAGTAGAATAGAATGGGTTAAATGTCACATTCGTATAGAATGGGTTAAATGTCACATTCGTATAACCAGTATACATTCCTCGGGTTGATTCCCCTGTTTAGACCAATAGCCCTTTTGTATCAATATAATGCAGTTGCCGCCATAATAGTTCTGGAAATGGTGTTCATCTTCCACTTCAGTTTACTGTCCAATACTAGCCCAAGATATTTGGCATTATCGGACAGTGTCAGTGAGACCCCATTAATTTTTGGGGTATTCAATTTGGGAATCTTGTATATCCTGGTAAAGAGTAACAGTTCTGTTTTGGCAGGATAAGCATCCAGTCCACATCCCTGGCACCATTTTGTTAGGACATCCAGTGCAGACTCCATAAGTGTAGACAATAGTCCAGATGGCCACAATTTCAACACGTCCCTTCCATAGCTCTGAGTAGGGTATTGATATTTAGATTCCAAATTAATGGTGACAGTACACCTCCTTGCGGTGTGCCCCTAGTCGCAAAATAATGTCGACAAATTTAATGATCGCCGGTTCGATCTCCAAAAGTCTCATAGCGTTAATAACCGATTCGGGCTTAACGTTGTTGAAAGCTCCCTCAATATTCAGGAATGCAACTAAAGCATAGGCGTGTTAAGCCACCGACAAGGAATTATGGCCCAACGGTGATCTTAAATGAATATCCATAACCGTCTCCAGTGTTTTCAGTAGAAAGAAGGATTACCTAATTGGCCGAAAGTCTTTAGCATTAGTGTGAAATGTCTTTCCCCCCTTGGGGATAATGACAACCTTATATGTTGTCCAGATTGTTGGGACATGTTTTTTTATTCCGCGAAGCTCTTCGCTTGTCTGCAGGAGATCAGAGTCTCTGGCGGGAATCGAATCCGCAACCCTGGTACTGAAAGACTAGCTCACAACTAGCTAGCCTACCAGAGAGGCTCAGGCAGGCTCTAAATACCAGGAGCCATGGCATCAATATCTCCAGTTTCTTTTGTAGATCCGCTGGCATAATCCCATCCGGGCCTGGAGATTTAACGGGATGGAAGCTTCTGACTGCCCATTCCACGCGGTGGCGAGTTATCGGGATATTAGAAATATCCCGAGCGCCGCTAAGTATTTCCTTTCTCGGCACCTCATCAGTGCAGCCTGGGAAGTGTGTATTCATCAGGACCTCAAGGGTATCCCGACTATTTGTGGTACAGGATCCATCTACCTTCCGTATGTACGATGCAATGGCTGGTCTAGAGAATAAAATATTACGTAGCCGAATTGTTTCCGAGGAGTTCTTCATATCGCTGCAGAAATTCATCCATGACTGTCTCTTGGCCCTCCTGATAAGATTCTTAAGTCCATTTACTGAGAACTTGTAATTGTTGCACACACCATTACTTTTTGCCTCATTTAATAGTTTCCTGCTTTCCTTGCGTGTTTCAGCCATATCTGCATTCCACCATAGCGGCTTAGCCTTGCCCTTCCTGTCGTTTCTTTCACAAGAATTGTCTGTTGTCTCAATAAGGGAAGTCAAGCGTGGACACACTGCCTATGATCCCCGGGTACACCGGCAGTTTGTCCTCGAGTACACTAGCATTGACAGACCAGTCGGTCCTTCTATTCGTATATGGTTTCACCGTGTCAATTCCGAAGGAAAGATTGAAATCAATGTACAAGTGATCAGAGAAGGAACAGTCTTTTGCCACGTTCCAATCGCTTATCATATCTGAGAACCCTTCTGTTAATCGCAATAAAGGTGGGCTCATTACCCCTATTAACTACTGTTAGTTCATTTTCTTCTGTCTGTCGTGGTCGTTGAAGATAGACGTGTTTCCTAGGCGCGGCATACGGTTTATTTTTTACAAAAACGTGAACAAATAAAATATTAAAAAAAAGGAAATACAAGCAAAAGAAAAAAATATATGTATGTACATACATACATAAACAAACACATTTGGAGCAAAAATATTTTTTGTTTTTATTTATTTTTTATTCTCGGTGTTGATAAACAAAAAATAATAAGAAGAGCACAACTGTTAACAGAAAATTAAAAAAAAAACTTATGAGTGTAAATAATGCAAAAACAATAAAACAGAATGAAAGAAACGCATATATCACAGTGAGTGTTAACGAAACAAATGCAGAAATAAAAAAATAATCGATGATAGCAAATTCGTAACGGCTAAACCTATTACTCGTACGCGATCACTCTCACCATTTGTATTTAATAATACGGTTGATACACTAATGCCCAATTTTCAGGATAGTATTTTAATCTATATTATGTTAATTTTCATAAAAACTTAAATCGTATTTAATTACAGATTGATTTTTTGAGTTTTATATGAAAAGTCTTATTTAATTAAGATAAAAGTATGGTAGCACTACAAAATACAAAAAAATATCATAAAAAAACTGTAGTTATTTACAAGGTGATCTCAAAAAACAGCTGGTTCTTATTACTTTGTCTGTTGTTTTTGTATTGTTGTGATATTGAGGCCACCTTGCTAAGTTAATCCAATGGAAACTTAAGTTGAATTTAAATGTACCACATCGGAGACTTAAGTTTTATTTAAGTGTTTAGTGAAGAAGAGGATTTTGTATTTAAAACGATTTTAAATATAAATGTGTATTAATGTCAATCCTGAAAATTGGCCATAACAAATATAAAACCTGCAAGCGTTGCCTCAGCGGCAAAATTAATTTTAATAAGTGATGAAAATATTAACCCCAAATCAGGCATAATGGAACCCTCAGCATCACAAGTAAAAAAGTGTCAAAAGCCTTCAGTACAATAAGGTATGGATAGGCACATAACAGTGCTTAAAACGGGGTCGCAGCCCAACGTCTTCAGCAGTTGCTTCGGTCCCAAAAGTCTTAAAAGATTATGCAGCTGATAGAATAAGTTCACAAAATCGTTTTGCAATTCTAGATGAGGAATCCTCGGAAGAACAAAACGTTATCAAATCTTCTAAGCCACCCCCGATATATCTAAGAGAGCAAAACTCAAATAAATTAATAAAGAATTTGATCTCTGTAATAGGTGAAAATTCCTTTTATGTAGATGCATTAAAGCGGGGTAGTATAAATGAGACAAATACAAGTTAATCCTGAAGATGATTCTCGTAAAGTAATTAACAAATTTGAAGCACTTAATAGTAACTTTTATACATATCAACTGAAGAGCAGTAAAGGTCTTCAGGTAGTGATTAAGGGCATTGGCTCTTGCGTTGACCCAGGTGAGATAATAACGTTTTTAGAAGAGAAGGGCTTCAAAATAAAAAATGTAATAAATATTTAAAATAGAGAAAAAATTCCCCAGCCACTATTTCGAGTGGAGTTAGAACCCGGCGACGTTTAGTTTAAAAAAACGAAACGCATTCCATTTACAGTCTGAAATATATTTTGTATAGGAAAATAATAATAGAGGAGCCGCACAAAAGGAATTGTCCCGTGCAATGCTTAAACTGCCAAGAATTTGGTCACACTAAGGCATACTGCCATTTAACCCCTGCTTGCGTCGTATGTGAAGAATAACATGGTACAGCTCTCTGCAATAAGTCTAAAAACGACCCCAATGTAAAAAAATGTAGCAACATTAGTGCAAACAGTAAGTAACTTTACGAACTCAATGGGTAATATGATGCAGGAAATGTTAAGAATGCAATCGATGTTATTGCAAGCTGTACTTAACAAGCCATGAATTGTTTAAAAATTTGTTTTCGGAACGCAAACGGCATTCGCCATCATAAAAATAAGCTAGAATACTTTCTTAAAAGCAAACAAATTGATGTAATGATGGTTTCTGAAACTCATCAAGAAATACGTTAAAAATCAATGGTTATATAATATATGATATCAAGGACCCTCGAGATAGAGCTTGTGGAGGTTCTGCTATTCTGATAAAAGCCCGAATCAAACACTACTTAATGTGTGATCATTTTGAAGATTATCTGCAACGAACATTTGTGTTGAAGAGCTAAATCGAAACTTAGTACTTTCATCTCTATACTCTCCTCCTAGCTTTGTATTATCAGAAAGCCAAAATTATAAATATTATAAAGCATTAGGACCCTGTTTCCTGGCCGCTGGCGATTATAATGCTAAACATCAAAGGGTCGTGTTTTGTTTAATGCAATCCCTTAAATGAATTTAAATGTGGTAGCGAGCAGACAGCCATCTTAATGGCCTACTGATCATCAACAAATTCCAGATGTCATAGATTTTGGCGTGGTTAATATAATCCCCATAGAAACGATTAATGTGGAAGCTTCCTTAGAATTATCTTCCGATCACACACCTACAATTGTTACTTTAATAAATCCAAATAGAATCGTATCTGCGTCTGGTTACTTATCGACATCAGCCTCACAAATAAATTGGTTAAAATATAAAAAATATCTTAGTGCCAATTGCACAGAAAATATTCCGCTTAGTACACCGGAGAACGTGGATCTCGCTTTTGTCAAATTTGACAGTAATCTTAAACTAGCTGTTCAATATTCCTGAATAACCCTCAACCAAAACAAAAACATATACAGTTCGAAGAGAGTGGCAATTGCACATATCCCTCCAACTTAAACCCTTATTAAAAGAGTGCACAAAAAGGCTAAGAAAGTTACTGCAGTCCCTTAAGATATTTTCCTCGGTACTTCCATTCTTCCCTGGGAAAATATCTTAAGGGACTTGATGCAACTCCACAATCAGACTAGTCATTATGGCGTGCAGCTAGAAGTCTCAATATACCAGTTATCTCTAAGTCACCATTAAGAAACTTGAATGGAAGTTGGGCAAGAAATGATATTGAAAAAATGAAATCTGTTTGTTAATTATCTGAAAAATGTATTCACCTCTTAATATATCTCACGATATAGCAGTCGAGTTACCGCCTGTGAATGTTAGAGCAGATATTCCTCTAAGATTCGAGTATAGAGAAATCGGAATGGCTATTTGTGAAATTATTCTTATAATTTTTAATGCTATTTTACGCCTTCAATACTACCCTCAAGAATGGAAGGTTTCCTTAGTAATCATAATACCTATGTCAGGAAAGGATCACTAAAAGTTGAGTCATACAGGCCTATTAGCTTATTATCTAATATTTCAAAGCTATTTGCGAAACTACTAGTGTCAAAATTTACGCCGATTTTAAATGAAAATAAATGTATTCCAAATCATTCGGCTTTAGAATAAAGCACAGCACAATTGAACAAACTCATCGTATAGTAAATGTCATAAGAAAAGCCTTTGAAGAAAAAAAATATTGCTCAGCACTCTTCATCGGTGTGTCTCAAGCTTTTGTAAAGTCTAGCATGAAGGAATATTTCTAAAATTGCAGCAAAACTTACCAGCAAACATACATAAGCGTTAGAAAGCTGCTTAGTTGGTCGTTAATTTATTATTAAAGAAGGCGATTTTTAAGTTCTCCTGAGCCAATTAACGCCGGATTCCCACAAGGCAGCATCCTGCGCCCTCTATTATACTTAATTTATACTTCGGACATGTCAACAAACAGCTTCACACAAACCTTAACATTTGCGGACGATACAGCTTTTCTAAGCGTTCATGAAAACTGTCAAGAAGAATCTCGGTACTTACAGGATCATATATTTGAACTGGAAAGGTGGTTGACACAATGGAGGATAAAGATCAATAAGCAAAAATGCGCACATATTACATTCACATTGCGTCGGGAAACATTACTCCCTATTAAAATAAATTATCAAATAATACCCCAACACTCGCATGTAAAATACCTCGATATACGAAGTGGTATACGAAATGGCATATAGAAGCTAAATTAACTCAAATAAAACTAAAAGCAATTCAAATTAATTGTCTTATTGGAAGAATTTCTGTTCTTAGCCTCGATTGCAAACTTCTACTTAACGGTATTTAGTTATGGGGCCCTGCCTCGGCTTCTAATATCGAGAAAATTCAAAGGCGCCAAAATAAACTTCTTCGAATAATCACAGCCGCCCCCTGGTACGTCAAAAACTCAAATATTCACAAGGATACCAATGTGCCATTAGTAAAAACTATGATAACGAAATATGCAGTAAAATAGTTTTCCATTAGCTCGAAATATTTTAAGTTATGGCAGCCACCCTCGCTTAAGGAGAAGAGACACTGCAGCCCTCACCCAATCAGATTAGCGATAAACACCTACATATGTGAACAGAAACCGTGATGACTAAGGCCCTAATCATGTACAACGCAGCGCAACGCCAAACAATAACATTGAAAGCACAAACAATGTCATAAATATTTTGTAATTTTGTTGTTGCTTTCAACAGAAATTCATGTACCGTTTTAAAATTTTCAACGACTCAAGCAATGGAGCGTTTGAAATTTTAAAACGCAGTGTGAATTTCTGTAGAAAGCAACAACAAAATTACAAAATATTTATGACATTGTTTGTGCTTTCAATGTTATTCTTTGGCGTTGCGTTAGTTCTGTGGCGTTGCGCTGCGTTGTACATGATTAGGGCCTAAATCTTTTTTGTCAGTCACTGGCAGGACATAAAGTAAATATTAGTATAAGTTATGACTAATTATTGTTAGTTCATGTTTAATATATGAAGATTCAATAAATAAATACCGAAAAAAAAAATTTTTACTATGAAGTTCAAAAGCGACTCACCTTATAGATTGGCATCCGAGCTTCCCCAGATGTTATGTGCATTAGCATCAGCACATTTTATCAGGGGGATGTTGCGCATGTTGGCTAACGAAATCGCCTTCCTGGTTACGGAGTTCGAGGGATTAGCACCCCGGTCGTGTGCCATGTAGCAGCTCATAAACCACACTGTACGGGTTTTATTTTCTACTGCGCCAGTGCACGTGCCCTTATCGCTAAAATCAGAGAGAATGAAAGCTGTAAGGGTGTTTTGACTATAACACAAGCTCTGGTTTTACCTTCATCGGCTGCGTACAAAGTTATATAACCACCTTAAACTAAGTCCGCAAACTCTGTCTTTATACAACAATGGTTCCTGGATGCATATAAGCTCCTCCGCGCTTAAAGCTAGTCGGAGGAGAAGGGCAGCTGACGCCGGTTGATTTGTGTAACCTTCATCATAACTCATCGCTATAGACGACTGATATGTTGGAATCCTCTGGGTCGTCGGCCGATTTCCGAAGGATGTCCTCATCGTCTGCCACTTCCATCTTACCAAAGAAGTCACCCACAAGTCCAGTGAACGATTGAGGGTCTTCGCTGGTAGATGACGCGGCAGGATCGACCTCTATACTCCCAGTGATTGTTGGCGTAGTCAACGGAGATTGATGCTTCTCATTGTCGCCACCTTTGTATACTCGGAGGAAGATAGTTTGAAAACCATAGAAAATCTTCTCCTGTGTCTTCCAAAGTGACTTCAGCGAGTCACTGTTTACTATCACAGTGACCTTCCTGGATACTTCAACAGCATCAGAAACCCTTACTACTTTTCAGTCCTGTGTGGGTAGCTAGGGGTTACAGACGTGAATAATTTCCAGGATCTCCTTGGGGTCGGATGGCTCAGCTGGGTTCCTGGCAATAGATCTGGGCCTTTGCGAAATATCAGCCAGAGGTATTGCCTCGATCCTAGAACGCTGCCAAACTTCCCCCAGGTCCTCCACGGCAGCGCTGAAAGCTCATCTGCACGAGCTATCAATTTGATGTGCTGTTGATACCAGTCGGCATCTTTACATTGGGGTGGTGGTCCAGGGTAACCCCTTAAGATATCCGGGAACGCCTTACTGAGTCCGACGACGACCAGTTTCCAGTTCTTGGATTTCGTCTTTAGCCACATCTTTGTACGACCTGGTCTGCGGCCGTTGAGGCGTATATTTGGAGCGTTTCGTCCCCGGAATAGAGTCCTCCCCTGAACGTTGCATTTAGGCACTGCTTCAGATGGCTTTCGTTCAGGGTTACCTTCCTCTGCAGAGTGGGTTACCCGTTGTAAACCCTTAATATGGGTTGGGGGCAGTTGCATTTTATGCTTAACTGACAGCCGAAAGGAAACCCGCGGCTCCTCTGAAGAGAGACGCAGACCGTCTGCCGCTCAATATGAGAACAGACGCTATGGATTTGATTGCGGACTGACGGCCTTTAGAAGGTGCCAGCGGTCACAGTCATTAGCCGCAACATACGATAATAGACAGTGGGGTAGTTCTTTGTTCGTACTCGGTTAAGACCCTTGTGGCAACGGAGGCCCTGCTGATCTTGACTAACGTCACTACCGCAGCATAGCTCTTAACGTCCTCGTACTAAAACCCTCACATCGCGGCAAGATGACTATATAACCTTTAGAAAGGTTATATATAAAAAAATTATATCAGCCGATTTTTTTTTAAATTACCTACTAAAAAACCTTAAAAATAAGAAAATAAAAAAAGGCAGCCTAAAGATATATATATATATATATATATATATATATATATATAACATCTGCATGAAACTTAATAATGATGGTCATGAAACTTTCATTATAATTTTGTATTTGCTTCGTTTGTATTCAGTATAATAAATAACTACGAAATGAAAGCACCAAACACACGAAATTGAAGAGACGAATAAGATGCAGTGTTTTTGTTTACCTTAGCAAGAGAATATGAATACCAACAACTCTGAAACAAAACAACCACTGAATAAATGTCGAATAAGTTCATGGAAAAATACATTTATTTTAAAGTCAGTATTGCCAGTTGAAAGCAATGAAATCATTAGGAAAAATAAAAAACAACAACAATAACCATGAAGTGTAAAAGCAACAAGATAAGGAAGTACATTAATATTTAAATTAATAAAAATAATACAAATTTGACTTTGTTTTCAATGTAAATTAGTGGTTTTTAATTTAAATTTTTAAACTTCAAAAAAATTTCATTTTATTTTCAAAAACATTTTTCAGCAATGTGTTTTGCTTGGAAGCACATAAGAAAATTGTAATGAAAAAAATTTAAATTTAATTTAAAAAATGATTTACAAATTACACATATCATTGTGAAGGTAACAAAAAAGAAAAAATTACATAAATTTACTAAGTAGCAACATTGCTATTGAGTATTTATATAAAAAAAATTTTTCTTTTTTGTTACCTTTTCAATAATATGTGTAATTTGTAAAGCATTTTTTAAATTAAATTTAAATTTTTCTCCTTACAATTTTTTTATGTACTTCCAAGCAAAACACATTGCTAAAAAATGTTTTTAAAAATAAAATGAAATTTTTTTGAAGTTTAAAAATTTACATTAAAAACAACTAATTTACATTGAAAACAAAGTCAAATTTGTATTATTTTTATTATTTTAATATTAATGTACTTCTTTATCTTGTTGCTTTTACTCTTCATGGTTATTTTTGTTTTTTTTTTATTTTTCCTAATGTTTTTCATTTCTTTCAACTGGCAATACTGACTTTAAAATAAATGTGTTATTCCATGATCTTATTCGACATTTATTCAGTGGTTGTTTTGTTTCAGAGTTGTACGTATTCATATTCTATTGCTTAAGTAAACAAAAACATTGCATCTTATTCGTCTCTTCAATTTTATGTGTTTGTTGCTTTCATTTCGTAGTAATTCATTATACTGTAGCTCGTATCTGTATTTCTCGCATCGCAAAATTTCTCACATTAAGTGTGAAACAAAAAATTCCATCGTTTCTCGATTTGTGAGAAAAAAGTGTTTCTGTATTTGAATGCGAGAACAGATAACACAAATTCTGTTTTAACTGGAATACTTCCAGTAATTAAGTGTCAAATGCAAGCGAAACGTCAACGAAAGAAATAGATATAATAAAAATAGGGCTGCCAGATTTTACGATTTATCGTCATTTTGACCATTTTGTGTTCCAAAATAGTGACGTATTATTCAGTCTTCGAAATAAAATTATTTTAAATATAATTAGTATTGTGATTATTTTATTGAACTGTTAATGGTTTTTAATCCAAATTTAGATATTTTTAATTAGGCTTAAGTTCATTGAATTTAATTTTCATTAAATTATTTTTATGAAGACAGGAATTTTACAACATGAAATTAATTAAAATTTTTTTTTATTGATAATTTTTCATTCTTGACTGCGCTGAGATTTGAACCCAGGCGTTCATGGACAGGTTGCCCAGACTAGTTTCGATTGTAACCACACAATCTCGTCGGTGGGGTTTGCCGTTTTACTCACTCGGCTATTGAGGCCGGGCGACGTCAATAGTCAAACATCAATCCTTAAACCAAATGGTATTTCACTTTGGTAGATCGAAATTTGCTTTTTGAATGAATGATTATCTATTTTAATTGATTTACATGTTCTTCCTAACTTCTGTTTTTTCGTACTTTTTGTCAAGAATTCTTCTTGAAGTCCAAAGTACATTTTTTTTTATTTTTAATGTTTTTGTCTTTCTTTTTTCTTGTTGACCTTTTTCAGCACAACTTGAAGGACAAATGTAAACATAGCTCGTGCCTTAGCTGTTAACAATAATTAGTATTGTGATTATTTTATTGAACTGTTAATGGTTTTTAATCCAAATTTAGATATTTTTAATTAGGCTTAAGTTCATTGAATTTAATTTTCATTAAATTATTTTTATGAAGACAGGAATTTTACAACATGAAATTAATTAAAATTTTTTTATTGATAATTTTTCATTCTTGACTGCGCTGAGATTTGAACCCAGGCGTTCACGGACAGGTTGCCCAGACTAGTTTCGATTGTAACCACACAATCTCGTCGGTGGGGTTTGCCGTTTTACTCACTCGGCTATTGAGGCCGGGCGACGTCAATAGTCAAACATTAATCCTTAAACCAAATGTTATTTCACTTTGGTAGATCGAAATTTGCTTTTTGAATGAATGATTATCTATTTTAATTGATTTACATGTTCTTCCTAACTTCTGTTTTTTCGTACTTTTTGTCAAGAATTCTTCTTGAAGTCCAAAGTACATTTTTTTTTATTTTTAATGTTTTTGTCTTTCTTTTTTCTTGTTGACCTTTTTCAGCACAACTTGAAGGACAAATGTAAACATAGCTCGTGCCTTAGCTGTTAACAATAATTAGTATTGTGATTATTTTATTGAACTGTTAATGGTTTTTAATCCAAATTTAGATATTTTTAATTAGGCTTAAGTTCATTGAATTTAATTTTCATTAAATTATTTTTATGAAGACAGGAATTTTACAACATGAAATTAATTAAAATTTTTTTATTGATAATTTTTCATTCTTGACTGCGCTGAGATTTGAACCCAGGCGTTCACGGACAGGTTGCCCAGACTAGTTTCGATTGTAACCACACAATCTCGTCGGTGTGGTTTGCCGTTTTACTCACTCGGCTATTGAGGCCGGGCGACGTCAATAGTCAAACATCAATCCTTAAACCAAATGGTATTTCACTTTGGTAGATCGAAATTTGCTTTTTGAATGAATGATTATCTATTTTAATTGATTTACATGTTCTTCCTAACTTCTGTTTTTTCGTACTTTTTGTCAAGAATTCTTCTTGAAGTCCAAAGTACATTTTTTTTATTTTTAATGTTTTTGTCTTTCTTTTTTCTTGTTGACCTTTTTCAGCACAACTTGAAGGACAAATGTAAACATAGCTCGTGCCTTAGCTGTTAACAATAATTAGTATTGTGATTATTTTATTGAACTGTTAATGGTTTTTAATCCAAATTTAGATATTTTTAATTAGGCTTAAGTTCATTGAATTTAATTTTCATTAAATTATTTTTATGAAGACAGGAATCTCAGCGCAGTCAAGAATGAAAAATTATCAATAAAAAAATTTTAATTAATTTCATGTTGTAAAATTCCTGTCTTCATAAAAATAATTTAATGAAAATTAAATTCAATGAACTTAAGCCTAATTAAACATATCTAAATTTGGATTAAAAACCATTAACAGTTCAATAAAATAATCGCAATACTAATTATTGTTAACAGCTAAGGCACGAGCTATGTTTACATTTGTCCTTCAAGTTGTGCTGAAAAAGGTCAACAAGAAAAAAGAAAGACAAAAACATTAAAAATAAAAAAAATGTACTTTGGACTTCAAGAAGTATTCTTGACAAAAAGTACGAAAAAACAGAAGTTAGGAAGAACATGTAAATCAATTAAAATAGATAATCATTCATTCAAAAAGCAAATTTCGATCTACCAAAGTGAAATACCATTTGGTTTAAGGATTGATGTTTGACTATTGACGTCGCCCGGCCTCAATAGCCGAGTGAGTAAAACGGCAAACCCCACCGACGAGATTGTGTGGTTACAATCGAAACTAGTCTGGGCAACCTGTCCGTGAACGCCTGGGTTCAAATCTCAGCGCAGTCAAGAATGAAAAATTATCAATAAAAAAATTTTAATTAATTTCATGTTGTAAAATTCCTGTCTTCATAAAAATAATTTAATGAAAATTAAATTCAATGAACTTAAGCCTAATTAAAAATATCTAAATTTGGATTAAAAACCATTAACAGTTCAATAAAATAATCACAATACTAATTATTGTTAACAGCTAAGGCACGAGCTATGTTTACATTTGTCCTTCAAGTTGTGCTGAAAAAGGTCAACAAGAAAAAAGAAAGACAAAAACATTAAAAATAATAAAAAATGTACTTTGGACTTCAAGAAGAATTCTTGACAAAAAGTACGAAAAAACAGAAGTTAGGAAGAACATGTAAATCAATTAAAATAGATAATCATTCATTCAAAAAGCAAATTTCGATCTACCAAAGTGAAATACCATTTGGTTTAAGGATTGATGTTTGACTATTGACGTCGCCCGGCCTCAATAGCCGAGTGAGTAAAACGGCAAACCCCACCGACGAGATTGTGTGGTTACAATCGAAACTAGTCTGGGCAACCTGTCCGTGAACGCCTGGGTTTAAATCTCAGCGCAGTCAAGAATGAAAAATTATCAATAAAAAAATTTTAATTAATTTCATGTTGTAAAATTCCTGTCTTCATAAAAATAATTTAATGAAAATTAAATTCAATGAACTTAAGCCTAATTAAAAATTATTTTAAATAGTTTAATATGTTTGTATATTCGGCAACACAGAAAAACAATATCTTTAAGAACAAGGCAGCTTAAAAAATTTATTTGCAAAATCAAAATTTCGAAGGAAAACTGTTTAATTTGTATTTCCTTAGATTATCTAATACATTTGTTTATGTGATCAAAACATTAAACTATTACCCTATTTTTCCGTCAATGCACTATAGGAATTTTTTCTTTTTTTCACCAAAAGTGTTAGTTATAGTTCAATATGATATTTTGTCACGCCGTTGTGTGATTTTTTCAGGAAAAAAAAAACAATCTGAAATTTTTAATTGTTATCGGATTAAAGAAAAAATAAAAGAAATCATTTTATTTAAATAGACCTCAAGCTTCAGTATGTATGTATAAAATATGTACATATTTTACCCATGAACTTTAACAATTTTTTTTTGATTCTGCTTTAATAAAAATCGAACAAAATTTGTAAAAATTATTTTTTTTAATTATTTAGTTATAGTTCAATATGATATTTTGTCACGCCGTTGTGTGATTTTTTTCAGGAAAAAAAAACAATCTGAAATTTTTAATTGTTATCGGATTAAAGAAAAAATAAAATAAATCATTTTATTTAAATAGACCTCAAGCTTCAGTATGTATGTATAAAATATGTACATATTTTACCCATGAACATTAACAATTTTTTTTTTTTGATTCTGTTTTAATAAAAATCGAACAAAATTTGTAAAAATTATTTTGAAATTGTCCGAGTTTCTAAAACAAAATAGACGATTTTTTTTATTTTTTCTTAGGAAATTAACGATTTTTTCATAAATTGATCTGGCAGCCCTGCATAACAATAAAGGGCTTAAAAAAATTAAAATAACAAAATACCTATAACAATTGTGTTTTATTTATTTTCATCATTTAAATTCTTTCTCTTCAAATAAAAAATAATATTCTTGTGTACATGCATACATAATTTGTGCTCCATTTTTTGAAATTTTATTTTTCTCGCATCAATTTCAAATGTGACTTATTTTGACAGTTCTTGTGAGAAACTTTTAGTAAAATATTGATACAGAAACACTTTTTCTCTCATCCTTCCAATAATTGCTGGAAAATTATTGAAATGACAGATAATTCTCACAAAGTAAAGATACAGAAACACTTATGTGAGAAAAACCATTTTTTGTTTCATATTGCACTGTTTTTGTCATAATTCACTTGTTTCATGCGGGAAATTTTACGATGCGAGAAATACAGAAACGGGCTACTGAATACAAACGAAGCAAATACAAAATTATAATGAAAGTTTCATGAACATCATTATTAAGTTTCATGCAAATATTTAATATTTACTAGCATTTAACCCGCTTCTTCGTAAGCGTCTCCTTTTTTTTCGTGGACATATTTTTTCGCCAAAGCTTATGTTTCTATGCTTTAACTTGCTTAAATTGCGATTTTCACCTCATATACATTACAATTTCGAAAATGTACTAAATTTGTGTTTGTATTCGTAAGATAAGTTACGAATGTGATATATTTTGTATTTCAATGTTTATTAGATTTCAGCATGGAAGGCCTGGCAAAAAAAATTCAAAATGCAGGTTTTGGCCCCTTTACTGCTTAAAAAGGCCGAATTAGTACCAGACACCTGTAGCCCGTTTCTGTATTTCTCGCATCGTAAAATTTCCCGCATGAAACAAGTGAATTATGACAAAAACAGTGCAATATGAAACAAAAAATGGTTTTACTCACATAAGTGTTTCTGTACTTTTACTTTGCGAGAATTATCTGTCATTTAAATAATTTTCCAGCAATTATTGGAAGGATGTGAGAACAAGTGTTTCTGTAACAATATTTTGCAAAAAGTTTCTCACAAGAACTGTCAAAATAAGTCATATTTGAAATTGATGCGAGAAAACAAAATTTAAAAAAATGGAGCCCAAATTATGTATGTATGTACACAAGAATTATTTTATTTTATTTTAAAAGAAAGAATTTAAATGATGAAAATAAGTATATAAAACACAATTGCTATATTTTGTTATTTAAATTTTTTTGGCCTTTTATTGTGTTTGTTTTATGCAGGGCTGCCAGATAATTTTTTGCAAAAAAACGTCAATATCCTAAGAAAAAATAAAAAAATCGTCTATTTTTTTCGGAAAATTTAAAATTAATTTTGACGAATTTGGTTCGATTTTTATCATATAATCACAAATTTGTATCATATAAACACATAATCAAAAAAAAAAAAAAAAAAAAAAAAAAAAAAAAAAAAAAAAAAAAAAAACATTAAGTTCATGGGTAAAATACATATTTTATACATACATAAGCTTGAGGTCTATTTAAATAAAATTATTTATTTTATTTTCCTTAATCCGATAAGAGTTTAAAATTTCAGATTGTTATTTTTCCCTGCAGAAATCACACAAAGGAGTGACAAAATATCATATTGAAATAAAATAAACACCTTTGGACAAAGTAAAAGGCAAAAATTTCCTAAAGTGCATTGACTGAAAAATGGGGTAATAGTTTAATCTTTTGATCACACAAACAAATGTATTAAATAATCCAAGCAAATAAAAATTAAACAGTTTCCGTTCGAAATTTTGTTTTTGCCGATACATTTTTTAATCTGCCTTGTTTTTAAAGATATCGGTTTTCTGTGGTGCCTAATACACAAACATATAAAACTATTTAAAATTGTTTTATTTCAAAGACTGAATCGTCACTAGAAAAAAATCAGCAAATTGTCACTTTGCCAATTTTGGAACAAAAAAAATCGTCAAAATGTCGATAAATCTTTAAATCTGGCAGCCTTATTTTTATTATATATATTTCTTTCGTTGACGTTTCGCTTGCATTTGACACTTAATGACTGGAAGTATTCCAGTTAAAACAGAATCTGTGTTGTCTGTTCTCGCATTTAAATACAGAAACACTTTTTTCTCACAAATCGAGAAACGATGGAATTTTTTGTTTCACACTTAATATGAGAAAATTTGCGATGCGAGAAATACAGAAACGAGCTACTGTTCGCTTTTTTGTATTTAATGCACAACAATAAGTATTAAATTAAAAAAAGTACCACTTTAATTAAAAAGTACCAGTAAGATATAGAAAAAGTACCAAAAAGATCCCTCCAAAAAATTCTCGTTCGTTTAGAACCTTGCATGCTTAATTTTATGTTTCTAGGTCCAAATTCAAAAGGTACCATTTGAAGAACAAAAAGTACCGCATAGGTTCATATCCATTCAGGATATTGCATGTTGAAGTTTATGCATATAGGTCCAATATTAACGATAATTAAAAAAATTGCCAGTTTAAGAACCAAAAAGCTAAAGTATGAAATTAAATTTCCCGTATTTCCCCTTTTTGATACTTTTTTCTCCGCAATGAAGCATACAAAATTTCAATATTGTAGTGGGACCCCATAATTTAATACGTATAGTCAAGGAATAAAGAAAAATGTTTCGTAAAAAAAGTACCACAATTAGTTACGGTTTTCACCCCTTAAACGTCCAAATTTTGAAAAAGTACCAAATTCGTATTTGTATTTTTTTGATAAGTTTTAAATGTGATATAACCCTTATTTATATGTTTATGGGTTTAAACGATAGGGTGACTAAAAAGTACCAAAATACAGGTTTTACCCGTTTACTCCGTAAAAGATTGAATTTCCAAAAAGTAGCAGACACCTGTCCGCTTATTTTTCTAAAGAACAATGATAGAAGGTATTACATTTTTTTGTATCTCTTTTAGTTTTGGAGATATAAGGTTACCGAATTCACCCTTTTTAACCCCTAAATAATCGAATTTCCAAAAATCCCGTCTTAGTGGATCGATTTGGGGAGAGACCAAACCCTGGTCCAAATTTCAAGTTTTTAGCTTCAGGAGTTTAGGCTGTGCGATGATGAATCAGTGAGCCAGTCAGTCAGTAACGTTAAAATTTATATATATAGCTATAGGCTGCCTTATTTTTTTATGTATATATACATAGGTACTGTTAAATTCAATAAATGAATTGGGTTAAACTGATTTGTTTAACCTTTGAATTGATTTGTTTACAAGGCTATGAGCCAAGTAACGTTAATAATATTGTCTAGGCAGTGTCACCAAACCAATTCTTAAGAGTAACGCAAGCACTTGAAACTTGGTTACATCGGAGTTAGAGCAGAGAAACAACTTATCAAATTGACTTATTATTTCTGATCTTATTAAAATAGAATTGATTCTTATATACTAATTAATTATTAAATACAAATAACAACAAAGCTTATAAAATTGTAAATTAAAGAAACTCCAGAAAAAATGTGAAACCGCCGACGAGGCAAAAACAAAACAAAAAAAGTAATATAAAATAAATTCCAACAGTAGTTCAAGGTTATTAAATGAAAATAATTAAATGAAATTGGAGTTCCTCGAACTTGGTAAAAAGTAAAAATACAGTAAAATTGCAATTCAACCAGAAGTTCAAGGCTGTTTTACACGAGTTTAATTAAAATAAAAACGTTGCAACAAAAATAAACAAAAAATATGAGAATATTAATTTAAGATTGTTCACATAATTTCGGGCAGGCACATGTACGTAAGTAAGTTTGTAGATTGGTACAAACGTACTTACAAACGTGTGAAAGAAATTCAAGTTAAATAAAAATTAAAACATTACAAAAAAAATAAAAGAAAAACATGAGACTGACAATTTAAGGTTGTTCACATAATTTCGTGCAGGCACATGTACGTAAGTATGTTTGTAGATTTGTACAAACATATTTACGCACATGTGAAAGAAATTCTTTGTGAAGGTTTGAACATACACCCCGCCGTTGAGCATTGATCAACAAATTGCAAATGCGACAACCTTACATTGTTTTTATTAGAATTATAAGCTAAAGTTATTGATACTTCAATTCTTGAGTTGGAATATGTTGGCGTACTGCTGGACTTGGGGGTTGTTGAGCTGGTTTAATTTAATTTTTACAACGTGCCTTTTTTCAGGCAATCTTCCTGCTGATTATAATTGCGATAACTAGGGCGACATAGGCAATAGTCCCGTGGTGGTATTGTATGTTTTTGATTTGTGATGGAAGCTCGGCAGATACCATATGATATAATTTGCTCTGAATTTCGGAGATGTTTTTAATTTGGTCCGCATAGGCTTTGGTATGGATCATTTCGAATTGTACCTCATCTGGGTAGATGATGTCAGTGCTATTCCTCATTACAGTCTAGGATGTCTGAAGTGATGTGGAGACAGTTTGATGATGATTGAGTTTAACTTGAGTGTGCAATCTGGTGATATTTTTAGGACACCAGATCCCTTTAAGGTTAGCTGAGATTTTTCTTGCCCACATACGGCGTTTATTCGGGAAGGCTGCTGCATTGTGTATAGCCATTGATTGCTATATTCCAACTGTGTAAGTGACGTGTTTTCAGCAACAGGAACAATGTTACAACCTCTTTGCATGTTGTAGTTGAGAGGTGAGAGTTCGCATAGTCATTTGTCAGCGTTTGCGTTTAATGTTGATTGCATGTGTTGGCACAAAAATTCATTTTCTCTAATTATTGCACATGTGTCCCACTGGTTTTCCGTCAAGATGAAGTACTGATCCCTGTGAGAATTAAGAGCTATGAAGTTGCCGCATGGCTTTATAGCGACCATTGTGCCATTTATCAGAACCGGAATTGGGTGTGGTTTCAGAAGTTCGAATGGTTCAGGATCAGCTAACGGAATAGATATATGAAAGATGACGTGGTCTTTTGTTACGCCTCCGCCCACTGGTAGTTCTAGAGACGTTGGAAGATGATTCCTCACTTGCATAAGCTCGGCTTGAAGTTGGGACAGTGATAGAAGTATTGGGCTGATTGGTGTGAATCTGTTAGTGCTGATAAGATTTCTGACTGGATTCGATGTAACCTTTCTAATGTTAAAGAAAGATGAACGGATCGCGACATAAATATCCGAAAAAGTTTTGCTTGATACTTTTTTTTCTGTTAATTGGTTTTCTACGTTGTTGAACCTTTGTTTTGATTGCTGAGGAGTTCATTCAGATGGTCTTCATTTGCATTTACTGCGTTGATGGTGTTTGACATTTCTTCAGCGTAATCCGAGTCTAAAATTAATAACAACAAGAGATTGTTGTTATTAAGCCTTGCTAGGGTAAAGTCAACTACTTGGAGCACACTCGAGCAAGTTGTTCTTTGAATCGTTCATGAAGCTAGATATTTCTTGCCAGTATGGGCTTAAATTGTAGTAGGAAATTATGTTCCATTCTGATCGCAATACTCGGATGTTGCTGATACCTTCAAAGTACAACCCGATGTTGGGTTCAAATTGGGTTATTTAAATTTTGTCTGTGGACACGAGCGGGAGTAATAGCAAGATTACGAGTAGTGTAGTCATGATTGAGTTTGCTAAGGTTCGCGGCTTTTTGGCGAGTGGCCTTCCATCCGATGATGGTTTTGGTGATTGATTTTCTGCTGACAATTCGGATTCTGGGATTTGTGGAGGACGTAGTTGTCCTTCTTCTTCGGGTTCGTCATTTAGCTTAGGGAGTGGAGCTTAATATTGAATTGCTCGTTTAAGGATGCCTGAACTGGTCTGAACATCTGATACTCTTACCACACCGTCTAGTCCTGTATATATTTTTACAACACGCCCCAAGGGCCACTTCATAACTGGAACATTATCTTCTTTAATGAGGACTTTTGCCCCTGGATTCAGATTTTTTGACTGTTCTCGCCATTTGTTTCGGTATTGCAGTTCATTTAGGTAGTCTCGTGACCATCTCTTCCAAAATTCATGCTTGAGATGAGAAACTAATTTCCATCGTGTTTCGAATTTAAGGTTTGTGGGCTTCGCTTGAGCATCAATTTGGGCGGTAAGTGGTTTGCCAATCAGAAAGTGTCCCGGAGTAAGTGTGCCTGCGTGAAATCAGTCTGGAATTCAGTATTGCTTCTATTTACACAACTATGGTTTCAAGCTCTTCGTAAGTTAAGGATGCATTCCCCAATGTCCTTACCAGAAGATGTTTTGCTGATTTAACAGCTGCTTCCCAGTGGCCGATAATACATTCTTCAGTTGCTTGTGCTTCTGAAGAATGTATTATCGTGGAAAGTTCAGGCAATTTGTTTTTCGCGCCGCCGAAGTTTGTTGCATTGTCGCAATATAAATTTTGACAATGTCCACGCCGGGATATGAACCGTTTGAGTGCACCTATAAATGACTCAGTTTTGAGGTCGCTCACCAGCTCCAAGTGTACTGCCTTTGTAGCAAAGCAGCAAAAGATAGCAATGTAGGCCTTGTGTGGTCGTTTTTCCCGAAGTTTATAATGAACGGTGATTGGGCCATAGTAATCGACTCCAGTATTGATGAAGGCACGGGCTGGTGTGACACGTGTTGATGGCAGATTGCCCATTATTTGGTGGAATAGCTCAGGCGTGGCTCTGCTGCATGTCGTGCATCGATGCACTGTGGCTCTTGCCATAATTTTGCCTTTAATTGGCCAAAATCTTTGTCTGACTATCCCCAGGAGTGTTTGCGCGCCACAATGTTTGTTGTCGTTGTGGGTCATTTCAAAGATTAGATTTGCAATCGGGTCGTTATATGGAATCAACAACTGGTGTTTGGAGTCAAATTGAAGCGGTGAAGCTTCTAGTCGACCTCCAACACGGATTAGACCATCTGTGTCTAAAAACGGTGACAGATTGCTTAGGTGGCTAGTTCCTCTTAACTCCTTGTATTTGGTGAGTAGTTGAATTTATTATTTGAATTCTGAGGCTTGCACTTGTGCCACGATTGAGACCAGTGCTCGACTGAGTTCCATTGTTGTTATCACCTTTGATGTTTGTCGCATCTGGTAATGAAGGTAATGAATGAAAAACATATCCAACAATCCGTTGAAGACGATGGAATAAATTTTTATGGTTAATTTTGTAAACGAAGTCAGCTGCAGTTGTGGTCATTGCTCGTGACTCAAGCAGTCTTGACTTTCTTTCGAGGTTTGGTGGACTGTTGGAACTTAAGTTGAACCTTGGTGGCCACACTTTCTCCACGCCATGAAGAAACGTTGGACCATAAAACCAAAGAGTGCATTCCTTAAGGGCTGTTGGAGATATTCCACGAGATAACAGATCTGCTGAGTTGCACTTGGAGTTAACATGACGCCATTGTTCTGCCTTGGTTTCCTCTTGGATTGCTGAAATCCGATTTGCTACGAATGTGTTAAATGATGCTGACGATGAATTTATCCATGAGAGTACAATTTCAGAGTCAGTCCAAAGCCATACTGGGCTTGTAATTCGTAGATCAGACCTGATTCTGGTGGCTAGTTGGGCTCCAAGTGTAGCTGCACATAGTTCCAGTCGTGGTATTGTTTGCCGTTTGAGTGGAGCTATGCGGGATTTAGCAAAGAGTAAGTGTACCATAATGGTGCCATCTTTGAAAACTGATCGAATATAAGCCGCAGCTCCATAAGCCTTTTCGGATGCGTCCGTAAAAATGTGTAAGTTTTGGAATTCTGGAACTTTTCACTTGAAAATATGTCTTGATATTTGAAGGTTTTTGAATACGTTCAAATCTGTGCGAAATGTGATCCATTTAGTGTGCAGTGATTCTGGCAAAGATTGATCCCAATCCAATTTTAGCTCCCACAATTCTTGAATAAACATTTTCGCCGTTACTATGATGGGAGATAGAATCCCCAAAGGGTCGAATGACTTTGCAAGGTCTGACGTTACTGTTTGCTTGGTGATCCTCTTGATGTTGCCAGGATTTACCTTCATCCCCAGTTTGTCGGATTTCGGCAGCCAAACAAGTCCCAACGTTTTGATGGTGTCGGCTTCTGTGCTTTCAAAATCTAAGTTTACCTCCAAGTCACTCTGTTGAATATCATGGAGTAACTGTGGGTGGTTTGCACACCATTTACGTAAAGTGAAGGCGTTTTCTTCATAATCTGCACGAGTTGCTCTAGCAATTGTATTGTTGTTGCTAAGCTATTTGAACCGCCCAAACCATCGTCCACGTAGAAATTTTCTTTAAGAAATTGGGAAGCAAGGGGATAATGTATGTTGCTTTTTTCAGCCAGTTGTTCTAGACATTTCGTTGCTAAATATGGAGCAGCCCTTGTGCCATATGTGACGGTGTTGAGTTGGTAGTAGGAAATGGGCCTTGTTGGATCCTTTCTCCAAATGATGAACTGAAATTGACGATCTTCAGGGGCAATCAATACCTGTCTATCCATCTTTTCAACGTCAGTGGTAAACACAAATCTTGGCATTCGAAACCTTAGGAGTATGGAGAAAAGTTCGCTTTGTAATGTTGGTCCCGTGAACATCAGATCATTTAAGGAGCTTGCTGGTTGAACTTTCGGATCGCAATACGCAATGATGTAGGATGTAGTAGTTTGGAGAGGTAATGGATTTTGGTTCCCATTTTGTCATGTGTCCCATCGATTCATACTCGTCCATGAACTCAGTGTATTCGGTCTTTAATTCCGGACTCTTTTGAAGCCGACGTTCAAGAGCAAAAAATCGGTTGAGAGCGATTGCGTGTGAATCGCCTAGGGTAGGGGTTTTCACGAAATAGGATTCTGACTACAAAACGGTCTTGATGGTTTCTAGTTGTGTGTTGGGAAAAGTGCTCTTCGCATTGTCTTTCAGCTATTGACAGTGGCCTTTTATTAGTTTTGACTTCATCTAGTTCCCAGAGTCGAGCGATGAAAGCTTCAAGCCCTTCATCATCAGTGCATATTCCACAAGATGCATTTGGTGAATGTTTGCTATTTATTTTTCCAGCTACAATCCAACCCAAAAAACTGTGTTCTGTAGAGTCGGAAGTTGTGGGGATAGTTTTATTTGCCCAATTGCGAGCAGTTGGTGGTAATGCTCTGCACCTAGCAATATGTCGATTTTATTTGATCGCTTTAACGCTGAGTCAGCTAACATCAGGTTTTTTGGTAGCGCCCATTCATTAATGTCGATAAATTGTGTTGGTTGTGGTGCGATGATTCGAGGCAAGACGAGTACCTCCAGGCGCGTTGAAAACCCATTAATTCGAGACTGCAAGGCAACATTGACTCGATGTTGTGTTTTGGTGTTGGAATCACCAATTCCGTTGATGTTTACTGATGACTTCTGTTTAGCGATGTTAAGTCGTTTTACCAAGCGTTCGGTGATCATATTTACATGTGACTCAGAGTCAAGTAGGGCGCGACATTCCATCTCCATTGTATCAGTTTTGATTTTTACTAGAGCTGTGCTGAGAAGAACGTATGAGTTGGATAGTTGACCGTTTGCTGCCGGCAGTGATGATGCTTCTGGAGAGCTGGTTGGCGCTTCACTGATGTTGGGCTTAATTATTTCTGGTGGAGTAATCACGGCTGATGATGTCATCTGCGATGTCCTTCCACTAAGTGATCATTGTTTTGGTGATTGGGTGTTGCTCTCCAGATGAAGTAGTGAGTTGTGCTTTTTCTTGCACGTTAAGCACAGTCCTGATTTGCAAGTTTTTGCTGTGTGTCCTGATTTTAAGCAATTGTCGCAAAGGTTCTGGTTCCAAACGAAACTCAGGCGGTTGGGTGTTGATAGTTGTTGAAACTTCTGACACCGATACAGTGGGTGAGAGCCGCTTTTGCAAAGTGGGCATTCGATCTCTGTTTGTTTTGCTGATGTAGCAGAAACGTACATCTTTGATGATTTATCCTTCTGGGTTATAGCTTCCAAGGACTGGAAGCGGTTTTCAAGAAAGTTTAAAAGGTCTTTGATTCGTTTTAATTCTTTTGGATTACGGATGGTCCTCTCATACAGGACAAGAGTGCCAAGATCCAATTTTTTCACCAGTATGTGAGACACCATGGGGTCCCACGAGGTTGTATCGATCCCGATGTTGTTAAGTGCATGTAGACATTCTTGTGTCGTATCATGCAAAGTCTTGATAGCAGCAGCTGCCGGGCCAGCATTCGGTTGATCTAAAATCTGTTGAATTAGCGTGGTTACAAGAACCCGTTGATTATTGTATCGGTCTTGCAATAGATTCCAGGCGGTTCTGTAGTTTTCGGCAGTAGCTGAAAGATGGCTTATTAACCTTTCAGCTTCGCCCCCCAAGTTTCCAAGTTTGATTTCAGGTACCACATCATTTGTGCCGCAGGAATATGTTGGTTGTCTACTAGTTGTGTAAACAATTCGTAAAAGGTCCTCCATTTTAAATAATCCCCATTGAATTTTGGGATTGTGACTTTTGGCAGTGGCAAAACGTTGTGTTGCGTAGGTTCCACACCTTGCTCTGGAGTGCGTGAAGATAGCTTGAAATTTTCAATGACCATTTTCTCCAGATCTTCATAGGAATTCATGTCAATCCTTCCTTCAGTGGATCAGTGCTGGATTCCCAAATTAAAAAATGTAGTTCCTGGATTTCGCCCCACAGTTTTTCTCTTAGCTTCAGGTTGGTTGCTGTGGGGTCCGTGGTGAGTAGCCGTTTGAGTGACGTCATCATGACATTTTGTCTTCTCATTGTAGAATTTGTTGAAGAGAGAGTAACAGGTGTTTTTGTAGGAACTGTGGGCTCTTTATTGGTGTTTTGTTGAAAGGGATCCAGTGCTGGCGCTCTCAATGTTACATCCATGGCTAATTCAAATAATTCCCGGTATTTGATGACGAGTTCATCAATTTGTTGGTAGTAGTTTTCGGTAAAATACTTATGGTCTAACTGGGGCTTCTCCAGACATCGTATTTTTTTATCAGTGAGCTCGAATTCGGTCCAAGCAGCTTCTAGCCTTTTAATCCTTTCTTCAAAATAGTGGAATGTCTTTCCGGACGCTGAATCCTTTTTAAAATTCCGAATAATGGATTCTATTAGTTCTCCTGTTGATCGCTGGGAAGTTGTTAGCTATTCCATTGGGGTAATCTCGCCTGTCGCCATTATACTGCTTACCCGTGATAACTGCGCCCTTATTGTAATTTGTTTCTAGTGAAAGCAGCTGAAGATTAATCACGTCTTCTGGATATGTCCTGTGGATTGTTTCCTTTGCAGGAGCACGTGTTGTATCCTCTTGACTTTCAGGAGCCTTACCACTGGTGGGGGGAATCTTGAATTTCAAAGGGATCACGTCGGGGTCACCAGATGTTTAATTCAATAAATGAATTGGGTTAAACTGATTTGTTTAACCTTTGAATTGATTTGTTTACAAGGCAGTCTAGGCAGTGTCACCAAGACAATTCTTAAGAGTAACGCAAGCACTTGAAACTTGGTTACAGCGGAGTTAGAGCAGAGAAACAACTTATCAAATTGATTTATTATTTCTGATTTTATTAAAATAAAATTGATTCTTATACACTAATTGCCGTATTCATAAAAAACTAAATTGGATATGAAATCTATTTTAAGGAAAATTTGTATGGAAATTTTTCAGTAATTAATCACTAAATACAAATAACAACAAAGCTTATAAAATTGTAAATTAAAGAAATTCCAGAAAAAATGTGAAACCGCCGACGAGGCAAAAACAAAACAAAAAAAAGTAAAATAAAATAAACTCCAACAGTAGTTCAAGGTTATTAAATGAAAATAATTAAATGAAATTGGAGTTCCTCGAACTTGGTAAAAAGTAAAAATACAGTAAAATTGCAATTCAACCAGAAGTTCAAGGCTGTTTTACACGAGTTAAATTAAAATTAAAACTTTGCAACAAAAATAAAAGAAACACATGAGACTGACAATTTAAGGTTGTTCACATAATTTTGTGCAGGCACATGTACGTAAGTATTTTTGTAGATTAGTACAAACATATTTACGCACATGTGAAAGAAATTCTTTGTGAAGGATTGAACAGGTAGTGCTTGTGTTACAGAAAAATGTATATCATTTATCATAAAATTATGTACATAGTCCAATACCTGCCTAGTGATTAAAGCAGATTTTTGCTAACACATTTCATACAAAAAAAATGGTTTTCATATTTACGCAGTAGTGCCGAAAATACTGACGGTACTCACTGTATATTTTCTTAAACTTAGATATTTTATTTGTATGACAGATAACTAAAACGCATTCATATTGAATAATATGTATTTAAGTTTACTGAATGTGGTTGCATGAAATATTACCATGCATAAGTATAAGTAATGCACATACTTTTTTGCAACCAATAACCATAGCTGAACACAATAACGAAAAGCGTGGGTACATTTTGGGAAATTGCGAAATACGAGTATGTAGAAAATGGATAATGAAATTTTCTTGGATTCTACGAATTATGTGACAGATACATAAGAGCTGTTTACTTGCATAACGTTAATATAAACAGAGTACGTAAACAGTCGCAGAGATGGCAATTTTAAAATTATTTAAATAATGCAGGCTTTCTATTTTGTGTTCTTATTTAGCAAAATGTTGAGATGATTTGAAAGAATTTTAAGATTTGGCTTAGGCGGTAAGCTTTTTGTTTTCCAAGCTGTTTAATAGATCGAGAACCACTCAAACGATTCGCCAACCAATAGATGCATTGAAAAGGTGATACTTTTACTGATGGTTTAAAGAAAGCATTGAAAAGTTAGGACCACAAAGGGTCTAAATTTTTTGTAGCAGAACGAAAGTTAAAACATAGATAGATCCTCAATTATATGATAACAGTACCTATGTAATTTTTTTCAAACTAAGACCACGAGGGGCGGCACGGGGCGATTGCTAACTCTACGAAACTATCTAACAGATTTTAATGAAAGTTAAAACTTAGATAGATCCCTATTTATATAGACACACTACTGTGAAGCCCGTATTAAAAAGAAATTCTTGCGTTATAAATCTTGACAGAACGGCGTCTAAGCAAACACTATAAATTACTATGTATTAGGGAGATCGATTATTCGACTTTTTTCAATAACCGGTTTTCGAATATTACGAATAGTTGTTATTTTAAAAAACCCGGTTTTCGGTTAAGCATTTTTTGAATAACCGGTTAACCGGTTTTAATTCGAATACATAAAAACACTAAAATCAAATAAGTTTTTGTAATAAAAAGTTAATTTAAATAAAAACAAACCAATTTGCAAAGGTAAGGAACTAACAAAATACATAGATATCACTTAGATAAGACCTTACAAATAATTGACGATAAAATCCAAGAAAAGTGGGACCAGTAAATTGATCAAACTTTAGCTAAATTTTCAACAATTTTTTATTGATTTACTAAACTTTATTTGTAAGAAACTGTTCAATGATACACGGAAAGAAAAACACTCGGGATAAATTTATACTTACTTTGAGTACGAGTCGTACTCAAAAATTCAAGTACGAATAACACTAAAACGTACTCACAACAATCCTATATCGGATAACTTTCGAAAATCATTCCCGGAATTTCTTAAAGTAAGTATAAAATTCTTAAACCAAGTACAAAAGATTGAACTTTTCGTTGGTACTGCCACTCTGAGAGTAAAATTACAAATTGAGCGTTTTAATCTCATATAATGCTAGGAACACAACTGGGGCGAACGACGAATTTTTGGCCGCGAATATTCGTCGACAAAAATAAAAGACGTTTGTGTATATGAAAATGCACACAATCAGGGCGCCGGCGAAAATTCGCCAAACGCGGCGAACTTTAAATAGATTTAATTCTATTTCATACGCCGGCGAACGACGAACAAATCAGTACGAGGTGACCATGTTTGGTTTTAGTTAATAAGTAGTTTAGTTAATAAAGTTACTTTTTTTACTTTGATAATTTTTTTTTTTTTTTTATTGTATAACACATAAAATAAGTATACAAAGTATTTGGATATAAAAATAGTTTTCAGTTGTGTTTTTGTTTATGTTTTTATTTTTAAGCATTATTTTTTTGAATATGGTCACACTATTTCTCTCTCTTTGCACAAACAGTAATCAACTTTCTCAATTATAAAAGCTGCCAGCTATTCGTCGTTATTGTGCTTCATACGACGAATTTACTCAGCGAATTTTTACGGAAAAATTCGTCGTGTTGGGCGAAATTCGTTGTGTTCCTAGCATAAAGTTTAAACAGTAAAATTGTCTTGCCTTCAATTTCTCACTTCTCATTTAGTTTATATTCCTAGCTAAATATGTACATTAAGTTTTTAAAGTAAAAATCATATCGGGCATGGTGGTGGTGTTTTATAAGTAAATTAATTATAATAATATTCTTCTTGTAATTTCAGTTTTGATTTATTTAAAGTACGAATTCGGGATTAAATCAACTTTATAACACTTGACTTAAGTACATTTTGAGATTGATTCAATCTCAGTTTTACTTAAATCAATCTCATTTTCGGATTATTGTAAGTACGAATTCGGGATTAAATCAATTTTATAATTCTTGAAACAAGCGCATTTGAGATTGATTCAATCTCAATTTTACCTTTATCAATCTCATTTTCGGATTATTTTAAGTACGAATCCGGGATTGAATATGGATAACTTGAGTATTTCCCGATTGAATAATCCGTACGTGAATCAATCTTTCTGTACTTGATTCAAGAAAATCCGTACTCACCGTACTATTGATACCGCTTCGGATTGATTTGAGTACGGATGGATTGATTTTTCTTTTGAGTGTATTTGATTTAGAAAAACGTGTTGCAAAAGCAAATAAATTAAAGGAATTTTATAAAGTTATTATTTGAAATATTCTCTAAAATTTATTTTGAATCAGTTTTTATTTGTTGGTGGTTAAGCTACGAGTATCTTTATAAATCAACAATATTTTTCAAAAGTTGCAAACAAAACCTCTAAGCCAGGATTATCTGTTTCAAATTATTTTGTTCCAGCATTATAGAAACGAATAGTGAACTGAACATTATTTTTGTGTAAAATATTTGACAATTGGTCGACTACAATTTAAAACATTCCATGACATTGTTTGATTTCTTCAATTTTGTTTTTTAGTTCTTGGTGTTTTAATAAATAAAATTGGTAGAAATTTTTCCCATATCGTTGATTCCGCCGAAATGTTGTAGTTTTCAGCATGAAAAGATACTAGAACTACTTAAGAGTTTTCAGTGCCTTAACGGGCATTTCGTCCTCGGCAACACAATGGGCTAATATTTCACCTAATGATTAATTTTTTGCAGCGTATTTTAGTAAATTCTTATTTGTCGTCTCTTTAGAACTTCTTCGAACGGAGCTAAGTTTTATTTAGAGCACATTAATGTCAAGCATGTAGACTAATTAAAGGTGATGGATAAGTCGTGACATGGAAGAACCTTTGTAGCTTATCATTTTAGGGCAGTGATGCCAATAGTAGGGAATTTTCCCTTTTTGTAGGGATTTTTTCGGAAAATTTACGGCGTAGGGAAAAAAAGACAGATATTTTATTTTAAGGCAAATGTAGGGAATTTTCAAAATATTGTATCATTTTCAATATATTGTGTTAAAATACGTAAATGTTCGTATTATTTTCATTTAAAAATTAAAATTTTTCATATACCATAGCATTTAGGTACAAATGTAGTATTTTACTAAGAGCCCTAATAACCTGGCAATCTTCAACAAGTGCCACAATCATGTACGTATATATTAGGGGAGCCGAATATTTGGGTTCACATTTGCGAACTAATCGCTTATTTTTGTTATTTGCATTTGCTCTCACATTCGCTAAAAATATATGCGAATATTAAAGGAAAATGTTTAATGAATGAAACAAAGAGAAATAAAGTCATACAATTTGGAATTTTAAAAAAATTTTAATGAAAACTTTTTTTTAAAATTTTGAAATAAAGATTTTTTTTATATTCAACAAAGCCTTCCCTTTTATTTGGTACCGAGTTTGGTAAAAAATATTAGATACTTATATTAATAAAAAAAGTATTCTTGAAAAAGGTTAAGTCCTTTAAAAAGGACAAAAGATGAGGAGATGAAAATCAAACACGCAGTTTGACTTAGTTTTGACTCTAGATTGAAGGATATACAGTGGCGTTTCTGCCAAATTAAATTATTAAATTAAATTAAATTTGTCACACAGTATTTTTTTTTAATTGAATTTTTACATGTGTGAGAATGTTTATTTTGGTTTTTTCTTGATGTTAATAAATGCTTTTTTTTAATAAATGTTAATAAATCCCTTAATTATAATATTAACGAAATGTTAACAGAGTATGTATTTGTCTGAAGCTAAAACCAATACATTTTTAACGTAGGGAATAGTGTAGGGATAATTTTTTTGTTTGTAGGGAAAAAGAGGGAATTTTATTTAGACAAGTAGGGATTTTTTTGAAATTTCTCCTGGCATCACTGTTTTAGGGCACCTCAAGCACCTAACTTTGTGTTTTTAATCGCGTTCGAAAAATATCTAGAGATAACCTTTATATTAAAAAAATATATTTAATTTTTAGAATACTTTTGCACAAATTACTATTTACTTTTTAACTGCACACGTTTTTGTATTATTTTGAATAGTTTTTGATTTTTTTTTCTACACGAACACACGCTTTTATAAGCGATTTGCATTTACAGAGCTCATAATGTTTTTTGACCTTTGTTACATTTTGTTTTGACATTCTTCATAAAAAGTTTAGGTTTGGCAAATATTCAATTAGGAAAATACTTAAATTACCGGTACATCTACAACAAGAGTATGGAAAATGTATATAAATTACACATTACTAAAGTAACCGGTTTATTATACCAAAATAACCGGTTTATTTGATATTCGAAAAATGGGCATTTTAAAATATCCGAGTTGGGCAAAGCTAAATTAACCGGTTAAAACCGGTCGAATAATAACCGTCCGATCTCCCTACTATGTATATAAATGTATTGAGTGGCGGTTAGATTCTTTCTTATTAGTTCAACAAGCAAATCAATACTTACATACATAAAAAAATTCATTTCCAATTCAAATGAATTTGTCAAATGAATTGCAATTCGTTTCTAATTCAAATGTATTTTATTAAAATGAATTGCAATTCATTCTACAAATTAATTTGAATTGATTTTATTTTGAATTAATTCAAATGAATTAGAAAAAAGAATTAGCAATTCATTTCCAACTCATTTGAATTGAATTGATTAAAATTTGAATTGCATTACTCTTGTATATATACTATGTATAGTATATGTACGTATAGTATATTATAATAAGTTTGTTTTTTGTTAAATGTGAGTTTGTGTATTCGCTAAGTAGTTTAGAATGCTGCGCTTAGCCACAGCACGTTTTACTTCTTCTAAGCACTGTTAGGTGCTCGGGTAGAAGATTGAGAACAAGATTGTTTGTTAGGCAAAAGTATTCTGATTTTATTAATATGGATTACTAGCTTATATACTAATTATGCTAGACAGTCCATTAAATTTTTATCTTACTCTAATCTTATATTCTACCTTATCTAACTCATAGCATGGCAAACTTGAATCATTCATTTACTTCCTATTGGTTAAATTCCATAGTTCAATTTCACTCTATACAATTTGAATTGAGTTACTTTTGTGTTGTTTAAAATAATGTATGTCTGTCATATGTTCTAATTTAAAGTGCTTTGACCCTTTTTAATTGCAAATGCACATTGCACATATTTGTAGTTTTGTGTGGTGTAAGTTGTTTCAGATTTCCTTACTTTCAAGTTGTCATAATATAGGAGTGTTGTATTACGCTAATAATTATTTAAATTTTTTAAGCTAAGTGGGTCAGTATGTAGTGTGTCATTCTTTTCTACAGAGTGACAAAACAAATACACTACAATATGTATGTATAGTATATGTATGAATAGTATGTATAGTTACTGTAAGCCGACCTTTTTTAATGCGATCAGAGAGGAGGTGCTGGACCTAACACTGGTCAGCGGCGCCCTGCGCAACTCAATTCGTAACTGGAGGGTAACGGATGAGGCCTCGGGTCTGCTGACGATATTGATCTCATCCTTTCGGGTGAGCAAGATCATGCGCAACTTCAGCTACAGCCGTAGAACTCCCTGGTGGAACGACAGGCTCGAGCTAAAGCAGCAACAGGTCAGAAGGTTATTCAACAAGGCAAAAAAGCCTAAGAATTGGCAGGAGTACAAATGTGCTCTTACTGATTACAACAGATCCTTACGCAAATCCAAAAGGGATACATGGAGGAGCTTTTGCAGTGGCATAGCATACCTTCCTGATGCGTCAAGGCTGCATAGGGTAATGGCCAAAGGCCACTCAAATAGAGTGGGCCTGGTGGAGAGAACAGATGGTACCTTCACTACAAATCGCAGGGAAACTCTGGAAACCCTGCTACAAGTTCATATTCCAGGCTCTATTATTGTGACTGGTAATGAAGACGTTGAGGTCGAAGCGGCAATCCCACGAGCTGGACGAGCCACGGGATTGGCCGGTAGGATTTTCGACCAGGACAGGGTTCGCTGAGCAGTTGGCTCTTTTAGCCCCTACAAGTTACCAGGTGGTGACGGGATTTTCCCGGTATTACTACAGGAATGTCTTGATATTATAATGGACCCGCTAATTGGTCTGTTTAAGGCAAGCTTCACCTGGGGTCATGTTCCCACCGCGTGGAGAGCGGTCAGAGTGGTGTTTATCCCCAAATCTGGCAACAGGCTGAAGTCCTATAGGCCTATTAGCCTCACATCATTTCTGCTTTAAACTGTTGAGCGGCTACTAGACCTGCACATCATGGACAAGCTGCTCATTTCCGCGCGATTGCACGGATCGCAGTTCGCCTATCAGAAGGGCAGGTTGACGGAAGTAGCATTGCACCATCTGGTTGCGCAAATAGAAAAGGCACCGAACAACAGGGATATTGCACTGTGTGCTTTTATTGACGTGGAGGGTGCCTTTGACAACACAAGCTACGACTCTATCACGGATGCTTTGGCGCGAAAACGGATTGATCAATTGGATTGGTGCCATGCTGATGCAACGGATAATTACCGCCTCTTGGGATGATGCTAGTGTCAGCATTAGTGCTGTCAAAGGTTGTCCAGAAGGTGGACAACCTCTGCTATGGTGCCTTGTAATTGATGACCTGCTCTTCAGAGTTGAGGGATATGGCCTGCGGCCATTGGAAATCGAGTACTAAAATGAAGTCAAGTACTTGCGAATTGTTCTGGACAACCGGCTAAATTGGAACTCGCACTTGGATACGACCCTGAAGAAGGCATTTAAGGCCTTCTGGGCCTGTAAGGGCTTCTTTGGCTTTACTTTATGATGATGCGACCGAAAATCACCTATGGATCCCTAGTATGGTGGCCACAGATCCAACAGGTTTCGGCGATCCGAAAGTGCGGTAGTCTACAGAGAATGGTCTGTGTAGCCCTGACAGGGGTGATGCGCACAATAGCGGCACTTGAGACTATCTTGGGCATTTTGTCATTACACAACCATATAAGGAGGGTCGCAATATCAAGTCTCCTTACCCAGTGGTACAGCGTGCTAGCTCTGTACGTGTATATTCGCTAGTCCTTTAAGAACTACCGCTAGTCCCACCACAATCTACCTCACATGCTTTTGAGTGGCGAATTTAACATGGTGATGTCATTGGAGTGACAATTGACCCCTCCCTGCATTACATTTACCTACCTTTGGGGTTAGCGCAGTAAAACTACACAGTTCACTGCTCCTAAAGTGCTGTAGCGGCGCTAACATCTAAGTGGTAGCACAAGACCTGTACCTAAAGCGCTAGCATAGTCGCTACCTCTTATTCGGCAGTCATTTCTCTAGGGCCCGAAAGCATGTCCCCTCACTATTTGTGTATAAATAAATAGTTTTTTGGCTACAAACGTATATGTACATTATTTTTTATTTTAATTAAGCAATTCATTTGACAAAATATTTTAAAACATAAACTTATATTTCATATTTGCTGCATATGTACTTATGTAGAGAACTATTATTAAAGTTCCCTACAATAAATGAATGAGCGCATCATCATATTTTTCACGTTAGCGTTAAGAAAATGATGGGAGAAATAACAGAAAATCAAGTTTCCTATCATTTCTTTCTATCAAGTTTTCTATCATTTCTTTCTATCATTTTCATAACGCTAACGTGAAAAATATGATGATTCGCTCATTCATTTCTTGTAGGGTTGCAAAGCTTATTTAGGTATGTAGGAAAAGTTTATTTACATAGGTTTTTTTGTTGCAATGTGCTTAAAATGTCGTTTTTTTTTGAAGTTGGATTGCTTTTCTTAATAAATCTCCAGAGTTTCCAGGAATAGATTCTGAAAAAAAAATATATTTTTACTTATATATATTTTATATACTACTATATGCAACCTACCTAAGTCATAAGTGACTGCTGAGGATAAAACGTTTTTTAAATTTTTTATTATTCCACTAGGCGAAATTCTTGATTTTATGGCTTCTATCTGAAAAATGTAATATATAAATGTATAATTGATAATAATTAAGGATTGCATTGATTTCCAAAAGTGTTTCCTCATTTTCTATAGGAAATCTCTTAGCCAAAGATTGCACATCGTCTTGCTTAGTGGATAGTCTCTTTAATAAAACTTGTTGTTTGGCGAGGGCTTCAGCAAGAAATTTAAGTTGATCTGCAAAACATATACAAAATTTTAAAATAAAATACAGACATAAAGCCCAGGTTCAATTATTTATGTATTTACCTTTAATTATTCTGTCCCTTTTCTTAAGATCGCCTGCAAAAGGTACAAATATACTATACTTTTGAATAATATTTATTTTCTCTTTTAATTCCTCACAATTGCAATTATGGCGTCTGATTTTACGAAGTGGGCTGCTTCCTTCTGAATTCGACATTTTATTTTTTACTTTACTAGTTTCACGAAAATTTTATAAAAATAAAAAATATAAATTATATTGAAAATTAATAACAGTTATGTAGCATTGAACGACATGCAAATTGCTTTACAGTCTAGGTCGGAGATTGAAAACGTCACAGGTTCGTCGCTATGTTATAAATCTGCTGCAAAAATACCTAAAGTCATAGATTCGCAGGGCTCTTCAAAAAAATTCTTCAGGTTTCTTAGCTTTCGGCCAATAAAACATCTGTTTTCATCTTGTGCGAAGGACAAAATCTCTACTGGCACACTGTTTTTTATATAACAATAGTTGTTAGGACGGATCGTACTTAAAGAACATCCCTGAAAATTGTATGATATTTCTCCATTTCCCTTTTTTATAAACCCTTCACATTTCTGAGCAACTGAAAAATCATCCTCCAATATTTTTCTACGTATCTGTTGAAGAATATTAACTGGACTTTTAACTCCTTTTTTTATTTTTTGTAGATAGTTCTCAAACCCGTCTGCTGAATTGATGGTTGAATCACCAGAATAAAGTATGGTTTCGTTTAAATGAAGTAAACTGTGAACATTGTATGAAACACTGTTCTTACCGAATACTATTGGAAAATTTTGTACAAAAAGACTAAGCAATGAATGAGATGTTTCTAAGTTCCTTATGCGCTGCTTTGGGCAACAAATAAGTCTATACGCGCAGTGAAGCAACAAAAATAGGTAGTAAACGTTTTCATCTACTTCATTTTTTAAAGCAATTATTCCGGTGTACAGCAAGAATTGACGAAATTCCGTGGCTTTCCAGTATAAAATTTCGTCTAATGACCTAGGCTATCTGGCAAACTCTTTAGGAATAAAGCATTTCAAATCAAGCAATTTTTTTGATAAAACTTTTTTCAAAATCGGGAGCACTTGCGAAACATACTTTCTTTTTTATTAGTCTTAACAAAAATTTTCGTGTTACGCCTAGGTCTACCAAATGCATGCAGTCAAGCGTAAGTTGCGTTACCATTGATATGCCTAATGATTCTAAGGGAGATTCTTTTTTCAAATACTTTTCTAAATGGTGATTGTCAGTTATTAACGTTCCGCGAATTGTTTCATAAGTGAGTGTTCTATCAATTTTTTGCTACTTGCGTACATTTCGAACAACCATGACAAGAGTTGTGTCCAGGAACACCACTTATGTATGACTTTGCTGGAGCGTCACATATTACACTTTTTATTTCAATGGAAACATTATTGTCCTCTATTCTTAAACCATTTGTTTTATAAAATAATAACTCAGAAATAAAGTCGCTAAGAAATTCCTCACAATCGGTTGGTTTACTTTTGCCTAAAAATATACCTACAGGAAATATGGGTGTTGTGTCAATATTTTTGATTCTTATAAGAATAGGCCATAATTGCATCTTTGAACTACGAAATAAAGGTAACCCATCTATATTCACATCGATTTCTTTTATATTTGGAACTGGGTAAATTTTACTTATCTTTGTTAAAGAATTAGTCACACCTAAATGTAAATATGTACCACCTTTAATGACCTTTGTTGTTACTACTTTGTTCTCTGTGTTTCTCTAAAACTGATGCACATTTAAATTTTCTTCTTTAAGAATTTTAAGTAAATCTTCTACACATCTTCTGCTTGGTCTATGCTTTACATACCACACCTTAAGCTTATCACTCAGAATAGTATTTTCTATTTTTGGAAAAGCATTTGGCAATCCGTCAAATACTTCCTTTAAAGTGTCATCTTCACTAACATTAGCCTCTCAATCATTATCTTCCTGAATTTTATAAAAATCTTTCAAAAAATCATTAAACTCCCTTTCTTCACTTTTTTCCACTTGCACTACGTTTTCTAATTTATTTGTTTGTGAAATTTCATTAAATTCGGCTAAAAACTTTTCAATTTCTGATTTTTCTAATCTTTTTTAATGTATTTTGCTCATCTTTTAAATTACCTTTTTCACTTTTTTAAACTTCGCACTCTCAAATCTAAAATAAGACTGAAGTATTAAAAAATATTAAAAAAAAACACAAAGAACAAACAAACTGTGATCATTTAGTTTTTGTTGTTTTAATAACGGGATCTATTCAGCTAAACCATTGCTGGCCTTAGTGAAGGTTACAAAATTGAATAATACCACTGGGACTAGCTCTGTACGTGTATATTCGCCAGCTCATTAAAAACTACAGCTAGTCCCACACAATCTACCTCACATGCTTTTAAGTGGCGAATTTAAAACGAGCATGTCCTACGAGGTTGTGATTGACCCCTCTCTGCAGAACCTTTACCTACAATAAGGGTTAGCTACTTATATACACAAAGTGTGCTAGCAAAAAGCAAGCGACTTTGTTGTTTTAGTAACGGGATCTATTTCGGATACACATTTTTTTGTGTTGTCGTTGAAAAAAATTGTTTTCTGCATTACTTGGAGCTATAGAATTAGCTAGCGAAACGTGGGTACCTATTTTAACATGTTGACACTAGATATTGGTGTCTAGAGAGAGATGTAGGTATGATTTGAATGGCACATCAGTAGTCCCTAGTACAAATTGAATAAAAGTTCTAACTATTTCGCCTGTCATGGGTGGCGATTGCTCATTTTTATACCACTGGGTAGGATCCAACTAACATCGGGACTGTCAGATAGTGTCAACGGACACGCTGGTCGGATAAAATTAGCTCCTGGTCTATCAGTCTGCACAAGGGCGGACATTAAGACCATGGAACTGGGCCTTAACAGAAGGTTTAGCACGATCCTCCCTAACGGGGGAGCCTGGGACAGTGGAAATCCCTCTCCATCCATCTCGATAGCCATGGGAAGATCACCAAGTGTATTCCAGGCCGAGTTCCACGCTATTGATGTGTGCTGTGTCAACATTCTTAACAGGGGAATGATAGGCAACAGCATTGTGATATTCATTTTGATGTAAATGTAAATATTCTAAAAAAAAAATTGTTATTTAATTTAAGATTTTATAAAAATAAAACAATGAATTATAAATTTAAGGAGTTTGTAAACGTTATTTGAACTGTAATGTCTGAAATTCAAATTTAAAGGATTATTTTTGCAAAGTTAAATAAAATTAAAAGGCATCGAAGCAAAAAATTATAAATCCGTGAACTAAAATATGTAAGTACCTAATTTTCCTTAATAGCAATGTTGTGGAGGACGGCTAAGGCGACAATTAAAGTTTTTGTGTTTTTCAGAGAACTTCTCAGCCCATCAAGTAAGCAACGAAAACGTTGCTTCCAAACTTCGAAACAACGTTCTACAGGATTTCTGGCAGCAATTTCAGCAATATTGTATTTATTTTCTTTCGTTTTGTGGCCTTGAAAAATTCGTAAATAAATAAGGCTGTAATTTATAGCCTGAATCACCTACTAAGCGACCTCTAAAGTCACCATTTTCAAAACGTTGCTTGATGGCCGATTCATAAAATATCCGGCAATCATGCGTGCTGCCTCTCTATCTAGCTACCACATCTTGTATTACTAATTTATATGCAAACCACCTTTAAAAAATAATGTTTAGTATATTACTCTCACGACACTTCAAAGTATTTATATCACAAAATACCTGAACGCTTAGTGAATAGTAACCCTTTCGATTATGTAGTATTGGGCTACGTCACCACCTGTTTTTTTTATTTTGATATGTGTTCCATCGATGGCACCAATAACTCCGGGGAAATTTTTTATTGAGTTAAAGTCTCTCATAAGAGTTTGCTCCTCTATGATAGATCCAGGCATTTAAATTTTGCTTCTACCTAAACCGGCTAGTGCTCGAGCAACTCTGCCGCAAATTTTACAAACGGTTGATTGGGTTAAGCCATGAAGATCCGCCGCATCATCTTGAAACTACACAATTTTCTTAACCTTCTACTATTATTAATCTTACAACTCGAACTCACCTCTCTTCGTCTCCAACAATGCAGAGCCACCAAAACCTGCAATTCGACAGAAGTTCCACTTCCTCTTTTATCTAACTCAATATCTTGATTAATCATATTAAAATTTTTTTTACTGTTATTTTATTAAAGCGATACCTTGCTTTAAAAATATCATCCGGTGTTTTCCGAAACGATTTCTCTGGGAATTTGAGCAATGACATCTGCATATGTAATTTTTGGTTAAGAAAGTGCTTGTGCTTCTAAAGAGTATATTCTTTACAAACTTCCCGATTGTAGCAATTAAATTCATTGTATTAATTTTTTTACACTTATTTTGACACTTTAATCTAAATAAACTGCAATATAATATTAAAAAGAAAATCTACATTTAGGAATGTCATCTTATTAAACGTTTAAAGTAGGGTAAAGGCTACAATAAATATTTGAAAATTATGACAAATCTATTACAGATTAAACGTTTATTAAACGTTTATAACTACTGTTTTTGTGACTTTTGCTTATTAACCATTAATAAAGATGTTTTAAGTTTTTATAACTTAGACTGATGGAATATAACTAAAAATGGAGTTCAGATACTGTGAACACTAAAGGGCTGCATGAACAACTTCTTTCATAAACATACTGAAATGTTTATCCACTGCAGTTCGTGCTCAAATAAAATTCAGATTGCTTAACAAACCGTTTTTTTTATTCATGCTGCTATCAAACACATTTCGTTTCATATGGTAAACACAGAGAATTTGTTCAATGAACCGACTTTTTGTCTACAGATATAACTCTCCCTCATTTTTTTATAAATAATCAATAGCAATGTTGCCACTAATTTTTCCATTTTTGTTACAATAATATATGTTATTTGTAAAGCATTTTGAATTTTTTGCTAACTACTTTTTTATGTACTTCCAAGCAAAACATATTGCTGAAAAAGGTTCTTGAAAATAAAATGAAATTTTTTTGAACTATGAGAATTTACATTGAAAACAATACATTTACATTAAAAACATAGTAAAATTTTTTTCTTGTCATTTTAATTTGAATTTTCTTCCTAATCTTGTTGCTTTTATTCTTCACAGTTAATTTTGTTTTATTTTGTATCTTTCCTAAAGCCTTTCATTTCCTTCAACTTGCAATACTGACTTAAAAAAAGGTTTTTTCCATGAAATTATTCGACATTTATTCAGTGGTTGTTTTTTTTCAGTGCTGTTAGTGTTTATATTCTCTTGTTTTAGTAAACAAGCTAGCTACATCTTACTAGTCTCTTAAATTTCGTGTGTTTATTGCTTTGATTTCATAGTTATTCATCTTACCGAATACAAACGAAGCGAATACAAAATTAAAATGAAGGTTTCATGAGCATCATTATAAAGTTTCATGCAGATGCTTAGTGAACCTCCTAATGGCACGATCCTTACTTTGTATGAAAAAAGTGAATTAGAAGGTAAATAAGCATACTACTAGCTTCAACCTTAAAAACTTTTAACGTATATTCTTACAACCGTTATCAAAAAAAAAAAAAAACAATTCTTGATTAAAATAATATTTTTAATATGTATAGCTCATGTTTTGGCAACATCCAAATACTTATCGCACTTCTTCAACAATACTGTATTAACTCAAAATTTTAAGTAGAAGCAAACCCATTTTTAATTTTATATTAAAGGCATTGAAAACGAATTTTAAAATTAACCGTGTATTTAGCAAAAAGGTGACAAAATAGCGTGATATTTTTACAGCGGCCAATTAAGATTTTGATTTATTTAAATACTATTTTAATTACATTTTATTTTTTAACAATTTAAAAAATATTTATTGAATTAGTTTTTTTCCATTTAAGAAAATAATTGTCTCAATTAATACATTTATTAAATTATAATAGTTTTCAAACAGTATACACATTTAATTAATAAAAAAAACTACTGAAAATTTTCTATTAAAATTTTTGATAAAATTTGAAACCTGTAGTTAAGCAGAAATGACAAATTAATTTTTGTTTTGTAGCTCGAGGCCACTTCATAAACTTTGTGAGTACGAAGGCCGTTCCGTTCCAGAAGATTATAAGCCTGACTGCTATGATGATATTGATGAATCTAATTACGCTTGCAAAGAAAAATATAGAATAATGGTAAGAATTGAAATATATTTTTTGCTTGTAGCACAAACAAATACATAGCTAATGTTTGCTACAATGTTAATTGCAAAAATTTCTATACACCCTCGCCCAGTACAACCCCATCAGTTACCATAATTCCTTTCAACTTTTAATTGTACTTAACAATGGAATTACAGAAAAATGTATTTTTTTCTATAAAAAGTATTTATCGGTATTACTTTTCTGAAATTAAAATATTTTGCTACTAAAAAAATGTTTCGATCAGAAGAAAATTTTTCGTGACTAACGAAACCACTCGCTATCGTGAACAAAATACTTCAAATAAGCCTAAAATATTTATATAGAAATTAAAATGATCGAAGTAAATAAGTTATATAATACTTAATTTTTTATAAAGATTTAGATTGAATTACACAAAAAATAAAATATCTGTTGAATTAAACAATTTTAACTGTTATATAGCCAAAAAAAAAAAAAAAAAAATGGATAACCAAATCGAGCAAATCGATTTAAAAAGTTAAAACCAGTAGTTAATATGTACTTGACGTATGCAACGCTTAATTGCAAACTGACAGTTTTCATATTTAACTTTCAAAGGTTTCCATTAATCGCGATTTTTTAATTAGTTGCACTGGGCGAAGGACGACTGTTATTTAATATATATTAATTGTATGTAAAATTTAACCAATATCAAGCTTTTGATGTTGTAGCAAATTAACATTGAATACTAGTACAACTAATTGGTAATGGAATATTGCTTTTATTTGCAGAAACGGTTTTCCCAAGATGATAACATACTACCAATCACAAATTAATGCGTCATTCACAGCGTACATATTACAAATATTTAATACCTGACAAGCAAAAATAACCTATATACATTTATATTACCTTATTTTATAACAGTTACCTCGTTATTTAGATATACTTTCACGCATATACCTTAACAAATATATATATATATACACATAATTAAGATATTTGAACGAAATATACTTTATAATTTGGATTTACATATACATATTATAGATTTATCTATATACTAGCATCTAACCCGCTACTTTGTTAGCGTCTCCTTTTCTTTCGTGGACATATTTTTACGCCAAAGTTTATGTTTCTAGGTTTTAACCCGCTATTGTAATATTTGTAATAGGTACGATTTTCAGTTCTTAAACGTTCGAAACTCGGAAATGTACCAAATTTTTATTTGTATTTTTTAGATCGTTACGAATATGATATTTTTTTACCCGTTTACTTCCCAAAAGGGTCGAATTTCAAAAAAGTGCCAGGCACCTGCCCGCTTATTTTTTTATTGAACAACAATAAGTACTAAATTTTTTCGTGTCTTTTTTAGCGGCATATGAGCTTAGCGGGATCGATTTGGCGAGAGCCCAGCCTCCGGTCCAAATGTCAACTTTTTAGTTCCTGGAGTTAAGGATAAGTGATAATGAAGCAGTTAGTAACGTTAAAATGTTATATTATATACATAGATGAAGAAAAATATTTTAAAAAAGTGACAAAATTAGGAACGATTTTCACCCCTTTAAGGATCGAATTTCGAAAAAGTACCAAATATGTATTGGCAAATTTTAGATGTGTTACGAATGTGTTATAATTTTTATTTCTATGTTTCTTGGTTTAAAATATAGATGGCGTAACAAAAAAGTTTCAAAATATAGGTTTTACCCGTTTACTCCTTACTTCAAAAAAGTGCTAGTCCGCTTATTTTTTAATGAACAATAATAGGTATAACATTTTTTTAATCTCTTTTAGTTTAGCAGATATGAGGCTAGTGAATTTCCGTTTTTACCGCCTTTTTTTTATTGAACTACAATAAGTATTAAATTTTTTGTATCTCATTTAGCTTAACAGATATGAGGTAAGCGTGGTCGATTTGGCGAGATGCCTGCCCCCGGTACATACATATGTCAACTTTTTTAGCTTTAGCATTTAGGCTGTGCGATGAAAGATAAATATATGGAGAAAAAAAGTTGATCTTGATTCCCGACGCAAAGTGAATGTTATATTTACATTTTTGAAATATACGATCCTTTAAGTCACGAGATGCTTCATGGCGGCTTTCGTGTACGCTTAGAAAAGCTGAAAAAGCATGAAGTGTAAATTTGAAGATGCTTCGAAGATTTCTTCCAAGATACATCCTTGTGTGGAGTCCGTTAATCGTCTGAGGAGGGTTAAAAATATCTCCTTCATTAATGATATATTTTCGACCGACTAAGTTACTATCAAAACGGTTGTGAGTGCTTCAATTTGTGTATCAAACCTTCAAACCAGACTTTACCAAAAGCTTGAGGAACATCAATAGAGTGCAGAGCAATATTTTCTTTGTTCTAAGGTTTATTATGGCGTTTACTAGCCTGTGAGTTTGTTAAATTGTGCTGTGTTTTTTTTAAATCCAAATTGATGATTTGGAATATATATATAAACTCTTCAAGTTTGAGCCGTCAAGTCTTAAGTTTTTAGGAGGGAAGGGAAAAGAGAATGCAATTATTTTCCTCTCGCTCCTAGAAACTCACGACTTGACGGCTAAAGGCCCAACCATAATATGCATAGTCTTCCTTAACCTACTGTCAAAAATTTACAAAAAGTCTCTCATATGTATTTAAAAATACAAAAACAATATAAAAAACATTTGATTCCGTACGGAATGTGCGATCAGTTTCGCACTTTGCTTAAGCAAATGACAATTTCATAAAACTTAACAAAACGTTTCCTTAAGTTCAATATGGTTTGCTCATATGATTTACATATATTCGCACTTTTGCTGAAGCCAACTTAAGCACATTATGGTTGGGCCTTAAGACTTGAAGAGTGTGAACCAACACTTAGAATCGGGGTTAGTTAGGTTAATTATAGTTAGAGTATCCAATTATTTTACTTTTGGTTTATTTCGAGTAAAGTATTAATCGATTTTTGAATTTTAATATTTCCCGATTAATCAAATAAGGGTTGTAAGTTATTAGACAAACACTAATAATACAAATAACTTTATCCCAACACATGTACATATATTTTGGTGGGGTGTCATAAAGCCATAGGACATTAAGCCATAATGGCTTTATGTCTCAATTCACACGGACATAAAGCCATAATTTTGATATGGCCTTAAGTCTCATATCAATTTTAGTGGAATGGGACATAAAACCATTATGGTTTTATGGTTTTTTGTAAAAGGAAAAATTAATAGTTTTCCACTATAATTTTCCCTTTTACAGAATGTTTACTTCTGTAAAAAAAAAAAATATAAAGAGCAATATACATAAGCTTTAAGATTATATAATTTTTTTTATTATTGTTTTTGGAACTTAAGCATAATTCTTATAAATGAAATTAACAACAAAAAATAAAATAAAATTTTTCTTTTAACAGTATGTTAACAAAAGCAAAGTAGTAATGTAGTTAATAAAATGAATTATATATAACTTTTAAGAAAAAATTAACAGAACATCCTTTATTATTGTCCGACAAATTGGGCATAACGTTTTATTTCCTTTTGATTTACTTGCTTCATTTATTTGCTGATAGCCAGGCTGGTAAACCTTCAAATGCTCACATGGATTAAACACTAATTGCATTTCCTTATCGCAGAAGATTACGCATAATAGAGTTTCTTTATGGCTATTATTGTTTTTCGTACAATTTTCTTCTAGATTTTCTTCATTTTTGTTTTCAAACTCATCATTGGATGTATGGATTTCATTAATGTTGTTCTCTGCAATCATGCAGTTTTCAATTTTTGAAAACATTGTGAGAGTTCCCATCAAAGAAAATTTATTATGATTTAGTAAGCGAATACGTTTGTGAATAAAATTGTCGTGTTGTTCATAACTACGTTTTCTCGGTTTACATAACGCAGCATTACCAGACATTGCTTTTAAAAAATCCATAGATTTATTTGAATCGATATCTAGTAAAACTTCCAAAACCTGAAAAAAATTTCACGCTTAGGAAGCTGCATACTTAGTTTACTGTGAGAGCCTTCAGCAGAATTACTTATTCGTACGGGTTGCTTATAAACTGTAAAGTTGGCAGGTTGCTCCTAAAAATTGTTAAGTGGTAAAATATACAATTTCATTTTATAAATTTCAATAAAAACATAAATATTCACTTACTTTTTTCATCCTCTGAAGCTCAAAGTACTTTATAAAGGGTTTAAAGAAACTTTCTCGCGATAAATTTTCCGTCCATGGCTTCTTTTCTTAAAAGATGGTAATCTTCAGTAATATGCGAAGGTTTCAGCAATGGTAGGTATACACATTTTGAATATAAGCTTTTGGCTTGTTTATTTCTGTTCAAATGTGATATGAATCCCGTTATTTTAGATGCCTTCCCACGAAGGGCGTTGCACTATAGGAAATTTGCCCTTTTTTTTGGCCAAAAGTACTTAATTTTTTTCTTCGAGTTTTCGATTTTTTTTTTCATAATGTACATAAAAACATACTAAAAAAAGCATCCCCGAAGAATAAAGCATCAATGATGCTTTACCGTTATTTTATAAATGCAAAAACATGAGGTTTGTTTATTAAACAAAACGAGGAAGTTACTTTATTAAATTAGACGTGTATTTAAGTTTAAAGTTTTCATTAAAAAAATTCATGTGAAAAAAGTGAAAAATGAACAATAATGCTAAAAGTGAGTACTTTCATAGTAGTTAAAAAGATATTCAACTTTTTTTTTAATTTGGTTAAATCGAAGGAAAGAAAAATACCTTGATGTTATATACTGTAATAATAAATTGCAACTTTACTAAGCTCCGAAAAAAAATGATTAAAAGTGATAGATATAACACTTACGCATTTCGATAGAGCCATAAGTTGTCATCCATTCGCAATTTATTTCAGCTGCATATACTTGCATATGTCTTAAAAAAAGCGTATTTTTCCAGGTAACTTCAGCGTACCAAATGCAGACTTGCGCGTGACAAACTTTTTTCCCCGTGACGGTGCGTGACTAAAAATTTATTAGCTTAAGGAGGAACACTTCCAATAAGCGAATCTAAAAAATCATTTAGGAGGAACACTTCCAAAAAGCGAATCTAAAAAATCATTAAGTTTGGCCCACTCGTTTGGCTAAAAATTAGTTTTGGCCAAAAAAAAGGGAAAATTTCCTATAGTGCGTTGGTGTAATGAAACCAACAGCCGATCATTTTTATTTCTGGGTATACGTAAATGGATAAAAAGGTGTTCAGATATGCACCTTTATTGAGTTTTACGCAATAAATGCCATTATTGAGCTCAATATTCCATATAAAATTGCAATAAAGTTATTGCTCAATTAATACGAAATTGTTATAATATTGAGTAAAAATTCAAATGCAACACTGTCACAAGTATGTTCAGTGAGCCCAAGGCGAATTTAAATTCGCCTTGAATGACTGCACAAAACATTTGGCAGGTAAAATGTCAGAAAAAGAAAACAAAAAAAAAGCAAAAAATGTCGCGTCCAGTTGAAGGTAAGTTTAAATATTTAATTTTTTATTTAAAATTAAAATCAAATAAAAACCAATTTCTTTTTATTATCCACAGATGTAAAAATAAAGAAAAGAAGAATGGGGTGGAATGAAGCCAGCGAAGCCGCCCTATTGGATATGTGGCCCACCAAAATGGATGGTCTTCGTGGGCAACGAAAAAACGGCCACATCTATGCTGAAATGGCAGATGAGCTGAAACAGCAAGGCCATTCTTGTAGCCCAAGAGACATACAAGTAAAATTACAAAATTTTACACAGCGCTACAGGTAATTATGTACATGTATATATGTCTGGATAAAGGAAACAATTTTCCGGGTGTTACTGTTTCGCTGCTGTGAAAAAATGTGTAAAACAGGATGGGTTTATAGCACGAATTATAAAATATTATCCCCTATTGTGCTCACTAAATAGTTTGTGCGTCCACCTGTCACTTTGCGGCAAAACACTAACAATCGGAAAATGCATTAACAAATTGTTTTAATGTTAACATTTTTGCAGAAAAGAAAAGGCGGCTATGGGAGTATCAGGTGGATCACCTTCTACATGGCCTCTCTATGCAACGGTGCATCAGATAATTGGAGGTTTTAAGGTGAACTTGTTTGCGGAATTGGCGCTGGAAAGCATTGATGGTATGTTTTTTGTTATGTTACCGTATTGCAAAGCAAAATGACATTTAGGAATTAAACAACACATGCAATTTAAAGAAACTGTTTGTTTTTGGTTGAGCTCTTGTCCAAAATCAAATGCAGATGAAACAGTCCTTGTGGTATTCTGTTTCATCAAAATATATCTTAAAAAAAGTTATTTTAGTAACTTTGTTAGTTTTTCTTTCAAGGTGTTCTATTTATTAGGCTTACGAAATAGTTTTTTTCACAACAAATTTTATTTTTAATTATAATTTTTTTTGAATTTATGTAGATAGTTCCATTTCATCACCATTGCCGTCACCTGCTACACCACTGCTTGAACCATCATCGCCACTATTCCCGTGTTCTTCGTCATCTGGGCCATCGTCATCTAAAGAGCCTGCAAAGAAAAAAAGGAAGTTCGACTTTAGAGAAAGTGCGATGCAGAAGTTCGACAACATTTCGAAGGAAATAGTGGAGCACTTGAAGAATTGTGAGGAAAATGAAAGGGAGCTCTTGGAAATAGAGAGGAAGAAGGCAGAAACTCTTAACAGAATTGCGGATGATGCTAAAAAATTTAGTGACAATTTATTTTCATTTTTAAATAAAAACAATTAAATAAAAATGTTAATTTCTTTTGAAATAAAAATTTGAATTTTATAAAAGGTACATGGTACATTGTAAATAAAAACAAATTAAATTAAAAAAATTAAGTCATATGAGTTTTTTGCTTCGGCTGTAAATTTTTTTCAATGGAATAAACTATAGGAATAAATTATATTCTTCATAAATATTGAAGAAAAAGTTCCAGAACTTGGAAGAAGTCGCCCGTAGGGGGATAAAATGTATGACCGACCTCAATTAGTTTTTTATTCTTAACATTTTCTTAAAACATACTTGCCCCTTATCTGCATCCATTAGGGGTAGTTCCATACAAGTTTAAAAAATTTAGCTAAAAAATAATTATTTTTCTTGCAAAAAATAATTGTTTCTATAATGGATTATGCACATACATACATACATATTTATATGTAAATTTAAAATTTGAAATATTCTTATAAAAAATGTGTTGTTAGTACTTACTAAAATAATAACACAACTGTTGTCTTATAACTTCAGCGGTTGGCTCGTTATCACCAATAGTTATATGTTGTGTTGGACTTTCCCGATTTTTTTCAAAATCTTGGAGATTTTCCAACCAAAGCTGATTTATGTTGTCATTTCTTTCGTTCAAGAAATTGTGCAAAACACAACAAGCCCGAATAATACTGGGAGCGTTTCCTACTCGATTATCTATTCCCTTTCCAATCCTCCGAAAGCGTGCTTTTAAGTGACCAAATGCGTTCTCCACCACTCTTCTACACTTCGATAATCGGTAGTTAAATAACTTTTGGTCATCTGACAATGCCAGAGAAAAAGCGTAGGGTTTCATTAAAGTGGTTGAAAATTTAAATGCTGAGTCTCCCAAAATGCATATTGGCATTTGGATACCACATATTTCTTTTTTATTGGCTTGCAATATTTCGCTCTCACCAAGCACTTTCTTTAATAGTGATGAATTAAAGATTTGGGAATCATTGCAACGTCCAGGAGCACCAATGTTTATATATAAAAACCGGTATCTGTATGATATGTATAAAGTTTAAATATAATAAACCAAAAAGTATATGTTCTTCTACCTGTAGTCCACAAGAGCCAAAAGTACCATAGAATACCATCCCTTGTAATTATAGAAGTCGGTGGAATCGTTTTGGTTTGGCTTAATTTCGATGTGGCACCCATCTGTTAATATAAATTGAAATTTTAGATCGGTTTTCAGCATAACATTTATGTTGTATATTAAAAGTTATTAAATCCATATAAGGTTACCAATATTTAAAAAAAAATTTCAAACTTACCAATGGCCCCAAGACACTGTGGAAAACCAAGACTTTGAAAACCATCAACACATTCATTTACAAGCTCTTGTGACGGAGGCATCTTCTTCATATACTGCGTGGACAACACCTGCCATACTTCCTCACAAAATTCAATTAAAATTGTGCACACAGTGGATTTCCCAACACCAAACAGCTCAGAAACCACTCGGTACTCTCCAGATGAACTGAGTGTAAATAAAGCGATGGCTACGCGCTTTTGCAGTGGTATTGCTTTTTGCCACTTTGTATCGACTTTATTTAATTTTTCTAACAAGCCACAGAGGACGTCAAAACTGGCACGGGTCATACGAAAATGCCTCTTAAAAAACTGATCATCATTGCGGCTGCAATTGAATTCCCAGAATGTAGATTGGCGATTCTGCAAATTACAAAAGTAGAACCTATTTGTTTCAAAAAAAAATAGTTAACATTGTACTTACCAACTTCCATAAAGACCTTTGACTTGCGCTTTGCTCTAATATTTCAAAAAGCAAAAGCTGCTGTTTCCTCAAACTTTGCAGAATTTCCAAATTCTTTTTTCTTCTTTTAATAAGTAAAGCCACTTTTGAATCCAAACTTGAAAGCACTAACTGCAACTGCGTAGTATTTCTTTTATAAATTAGCAAAATGTTTTTAAAATCAAAATTTTTTCCCATTTTTGTAAATTTAAAAACACAATTCTCGTGACCAAAATATAAACAATATTATTTTTTATTAGCTGTCAAACGTTAATTGAGTTAGCTAAATTGTGTATATGTGAACAGAAAGATAATTGTGTCAATAAACAGAATATTGACTCAATAAAATATGTATATCTGAACACGGTATAAGCCTGGAAGATGAAATAGACATGTTTAAGTTATATTATGTTGGTTTATATAAAAAACATACAAATTTAAACCTATTTACGTGGCCGATGTGCATTATGTGGATTATAAGTAATTGTTTAAATTTATTTGAGACGGGTATAATATTGAACGTACCATTAACAATATAATTACATCTTTCAAAATTACTCTTTTCTCGTACAGTTTTAGAAATTATGGGCGAAATAAATAATGTGTACGTAAAATTTAATTCAATTAGTGTCTATATAAAATTGTTTTCCAGCATCATATCTAGACATTCCAAATTCTTTATTAATTTCTTGATTTTTGAAAAGTTCAATAATTTCTTCAAAATTTGTACATGCTTTAGGTAATTTTTCTTGTTTGATTCGCAGCAAATTTCTACGCATTTAACCATATTCAATTAACATCCCCCCTGCCTTATGATTTTTACAGTTATCGTCAAACAATTCGCGTACACATGATCTCTTCAAACTTGCAGTTTTAACATCGCTTTTGATTGAATTTATTACTTTTAATATTTCAAAATGATTATTTTGCGGGCCATGATTATGTACCTTGTCCTGTTTACCAATTTACGACAATATAACGCACTGTTGAACTCATTTGCAACTGCCATATTACAGTTCTTTTCATAACAATAATAATAATCCGCATTATAATATTTAAAAATTTGCTGTTCTTTTTCTACGTATACCAACTTGCTATTCTTCCTAAATCCGGATATTATATTATATTCAAAAATATCTTTCGAATTTTCCATATCAGTTAAATCTATAAACACGTGGACCACCAGCAATGTCGGAATTTGATAGAGTTGTGTAGTTCATGAACGACCTAGTTCAATTGAACTATTCAGTCAGATGAACGATGACCGGTCTTTTTGGACCACCGTACGTTTTAGTTCACTAGTTCGTTTTGGGTCAGTATGTCTTTTTTTGTCAGTTCACTTTCGGTCTTTTTTTGTCAGTTAGTTCAATTTTGGTCTTTTTTGTCAGTTCACTTTTTGTCTGTTTTTGTTGCTTACTCGATAGAATAACTGATTGAAAAGAAACAAGAATACTGTTCTTGTGAGCTGTTTCTGTTACTCATTGTCACATTGCTTAGTCCCCTTTTACAACGTGGCAAGTGGAAGGCAGACATTTTTCTTATTCTCTTTTGAACTTGCCTTAATCTTTTACAATCGCGAAATTAATACACAGACAGAAATGATTCGTTTCCTTTCTTCGTTCATATTCGCTGCAAGGCAATGATATATAAAATTACATTGGTGTGAGAAAAATGATATGAAGCAGCAACATGAAAATTGCGAACAGTAAAATAGAAACACGAAAAATGTCTAGTACAGATAGTCATGTACTACACTATCTACCTCTACAACCCCTCGCCAACAAACTTCGTCTGTCTGCCTTCCACTTGCCACATTGTAAAAGGGGACTTACCACATTTTCATAATACAATCAGGGTTGTCGAGTATAATAATTTCTCGACAAACGGCGATTATCAAGCTTTTTGCCGACATGACGATTTTTTGCGGCTTATAAGTGTTTCCTATTTGATAAGCCATAAATTTGTTTTGAGACTCTTGGAAAAATGTTCCGTTTTTTATTTGGAAAGATTATTTGACTAAAATGTTATAGCTATACGTCCGGTACGTACCATTTCAAAGAACTTGCTTTGACTGTCTTTATATGCATATAATTTCAGCTGCTAATGCCTGTGTTGAAAGAGTTTTATTAATAATGAACTCCACAAAAACTCACTTTCAATATATAATGCGAAGTTCCTATGCATTATATATTGAAAGTTATTACGAGTTATGAACTTTTGAAATCGATGAAATCGATGAAATTTGCACCAAGGTTAGTCTTATTGGATAGTAGTTTAGACACAAATTTTCAACAAGATCGGTCAAAAAGTTTCTGAGTTGGAGGAGGTCAAAATTTGACATTTTGGCCAAACCGGTGTTCTTTCTCATCCATGTAACTTATAATCTATTGGTGGTAGCAAAATTTGTCCAAAACAAATAAGATAGATTAGATAGCTTTCAAAAAATATTTTTTTTGTTTTTTTTTTAATTTTTTTTTTTTAAATTTAAAACTTATTTTTTATTTTTTTTGAAAAGGGTATTTTTTTTTTTGCTCAAAATAAAGCTTAGGTCTTTTCCTTTAAGTTAGGTATGGTCGCTATTTGGGATGCGAGTGGGTTATGTATAAATAAAAAAGCTTTGGCGTTTCTGACATTAAATTTGGCAAAAAAAAAATCTGACAACTCTGGCTGCCGTTCCCAACTTTCCTACAATTAACATGGGTTGTTATTAATATAAAACCCGCCAAATGCAAATTTTTTCATTTGTGCAAAAAATTTTGTGCATATTTATTTAATTTATTTTTTTAAAATAAGACCTATAAATAATTAACCAAATTCGATATTCGACAGCTTTATTTTTAAAAGCTTAGTCGAGTTTTAGAGCACGAAATTAGTATGGAAAAACCGCTTTAAATGTATACATTACTTAAGCATTCGTTTATGAAACGTAACTCTTCATTTAAGTAAAATAAAGTTACTCTTCTTCGAATCGACGAACTTTTAAAAAAAAATTCTAGCGGAACGATTTTTAAAGTAAAAAATCAACAACAAATTCTTAAGTTAAGCATTTTATTAAAAAATAAAATAAAGCATAAAATATATGAGTTTTCCTCTCTTTCAAAGGAATTTTTATTTGTTCGGGTGAAATCTTGCAACTTAATTTTGAAGCAGATACCTTGAACCGATTAACCTGACATTGTGTAAATACGTTCAGTTTGGCTGATAATGCACGGTTAACTTTGTAAAGTTATTCTAAATCCAGCTTGGTAAGACACCCAAGATGTCGGACTAATTATTTTTAATGCATTCCTACAATATGAGTATAAAAGGAAGGGCTTGCTGAGAAAAGGTCGACAAATAAAGTGACGTTACTCTAGATCCAATGCGGCGGACTAAGTTTTGAATGAAATAAATTAAAAGTAAAAAACCTTTTTTTTAAAAAAAAACGCTTTTATTTAAATGCTCTAAAAAGAAAATTTGAGTTTAGAACTTTTACTATCAACTTATAACGTCATTAAACAATTTGTATGGTATACAAGCTTGTCGCGAGATTAACTTGTGTAGACAAACAAGTAAATTATATAACTTGATGTGATTGGTTTGAACTATACAAATTTTCAAACAAAGTAAATACATATAAATAGATTAATGACGTTATAAGTCGATAGTAAAGGTTTATTAATTTTTTTCTTTTTAGAGCATTTTAAAAAGGTTTTTTAATTTTTATAAAATACAAAAATAATACCCATAACATAATAATATGATAATAACAGAATAATAATAATTACTAGCTATTTGTTCATTGTTTTAATATTTAGAGTTGGTGCAATCGCTGCTATTTTTATTTATTTTTTGTTTAAATTTAAACGTATTTTGTTCTTAAAATACGACATAAATTCGAAATTTTTTCTTACATTATTTTTGTTTAAATTAATTTTTGAAGAATTGCGCTCTTACTTTGAATAAGCCTCACAACAAATTTTTTTTCTTTCAATTAAAATGAAGTTATCTAAACAAATGGAAAATGAGAACACCAAACAAGTTTTATAATCGCCACGTTTGGCGAGAAATCACTACATGTGGCAGCCCAGATTGTACTATGAATTTTTTAAAACAATGTGGCAAACCGCTACTGGCAATGTGTTAAAGAAAAAAGTATAAGCACTGTTAAGGCCGTGTCAGATAAGGCCGTGTCAGATACAACTTTGTCGCTTTGCGTGACGTTTCTACCTTCGGCAGAAAAACGCAAAGCAAAAGGTGTATGCCACAATGAAAACTTTGACAACACTCACCCATTGTTTGTTTACTTATAAAAGCGGTTGGTAATTTGTACATTTAATTATTTGTTACAAAAATTAAAGTTAAAAATTTAATTAGACGGTTTTTTGGAATTGAATTTGGCAAAAAAAATTAAAAAAAAAAGAAAATTATACTACCCAATTGTCAAAGCGCGCAAAAAGATGAGAGTTGGCTAACTTTTTGCTTCGCTCCGCTTTGAAAGTACTTTATGTGACATGTTTCGTATAAGTATGTATATTTTATCTTAGATGGCAAAGCGAATCGGTAACGCAACGCGAAGCAAAAGTTTTATCTGACATGGCCTATACAACTTTGTCGCTTTGCGTGACGTTTCTACCTTTGGCAGAAAAACGAAAAGCAAAAGGTGTATGACACAATGAAAACTTTGACAACACTCACGCATTGTTTGTTTACTAATAAAAGCGGTTGGTAATTTGTACATTTAATTATTTGTTATAAAAATAAAAGTTAAAAATTTAATTGGACGGTTTTTTGGAATTGAATTTGGCAAAACAAAATTTAAAAAAAAAGAAAATTATACTATCCAATTGTCAATGCGCGCAAAAAGATGAGAGTTGGCTAACTTTTTGCTTCGCTCCGCTTTAAAAGTACTTTATGTGACATGTTGCGTATAAGTATGTATATTTTATCTTAGACGTCAAAGCGAATCGGTAACGCAACGCGAAGCAAAAGTTTTATCTGACATGGCCATTTTAGTATTGTTGTTTCTTGTCAATCAGTTATTTGGTATACAACAGGGATGTTAAGTAAGGGCTTAAATTTTGTACAAACTTCCAAAAAAAAATGTACTTTTTGGACCTTTACGGAACCATTTTTTTTTTTTTTTAATTTATTAAAATAACAAAAAGAGTGAAAGTTATAAAAATAAAACAAAAAAGCAGGATAAGATTATGTCTTTCGCATATACTTGTTAAGTTAAGTAGTACTTCTATATTCCAAAAAAATACTGATGTTTTGCTTATAGTGCCATCGTCTGTGGTAAAAAAAAAACAAAGGTAGTAACACAGGATTTGACTAATGTTGCCTCGTCCGTGGGTACCATAAGTTCGCTTTTACAACATTTATCATCGATTGTAAAGACCAAGATGACAAGACAAGTGTACTACTGAACGAAAAAGACAAAAGACACAAAAGACAAAGTGACCGGTGAACTAAAAGAACGAACTAGTTCTTTTTTTTTTTAAATGAACTAAAATGACCGGTCACCAAAATGAACTTTTAAGCCCAAGCCTAGAATTTGATTGATTGCCAACAACATTTTGACAGACAAATGCATTTTTGACATAAAACAGGGCGACATGAAACAACAATGCATTTTTTACATGAAATAGGGTGACAAGCAATCATTATCAAAAATATGGCTTTGTGTCTCATTTTCGGAAATAAAAATTATGGCGTTAAGTCCCATTATATTGAGACTTAATGGCATATGCCCTTATATCCTAATGGAATGGGACTTGACGCCATATGGCTTTATGTCCTATGGCTTTATGACACCCCACCGTCTATTTTATTTTGATGCTGCAATAAAACAGTTTTTATTACATTACAAAGATCGAAAAAAAATTTTTTAAGTGAATTTTATAACAAACCATGTATAAAAAAATTAAAAACTGCTTTGGCTTAACACCCAGGCTACAACTGACATCAAATGGTTAACATTAACACTAACATCATGTTAGTGTTAGGTATAGCTTCCTCATGTTAGTGTTTTGTTTGTGTTTTAACAGCGTTGTTAAGCAATCTGTCTTGAAAGCTATTTTATAACATAAATTGACGTTTAAGTTTGACAGACAGCTTTTTTTTTGTTGCTTTTTATTAACTTTTTTATACAACTTGTCAAAAATACGCGCGTGGCTGATAAATAATTAAAATTAAAGCGCAAAATAAAGTGCAAAATAAGTTAATATTTAATATTGTTATTTTTAGCGATGTATACTATTTTTAAGCGCTAATCTTTTTCTTCGCTATGAATATAACACACAACCTGTCTTTAGCTTGTTTTTAAACTTATGTTGTAAGATATTTACGTGTTCTCCACCTAAAACACATTGGCGTTATTGCCGGCGTTATTGCTTGTGTTAAGACATCACATATTGCACGTGTGGCCGTAGGGTTACAGAATATAAAGTGATATAATAAATGCCAAGTGTTAATACGTGCAGCGTTACCGTTGGTGCTACTTAAGTAGCAATTTGCCACTTTTTCGACTGCTTGGATACTATTTTGCTACTTTTACAAAATGCAACCAAATGTGATACTTTTTGTAGTTCTTGCCACTTTTTTGGTACTTTTTACTAAATAATGAGATACTTTTTGAACTTTCCGTTTTATAACATCTTATAACATTTATAACATTTTACATTCGTTGCTCCACTCTTAAATTAAATATTACAAACGTTATTTGCCATGTTAAGTTAAAAAATTTGGGTGCCCCGGTAGGCTAGCTGGTAGTGAGCTAGTCTATCAATACCGGGGTTGCGGGTTCGAATCCCGCCAGAGACTCTGGTCTCCTGCAGACAAGCGAAAAGCTTCGCGGGATAAGCGTAGGAGTCAAAAAAAATAATTACTATGAACTGTGTAGTATTACAAAGGCCTTAATTTAAAAAAAAAAAAAAAAAAAAAAAAAAAAAGTTAAAAAATTAATTTGCTTATCTCCTTTGCAACTACGTTGCATATTAAAGTAAAGGAGGGCGTACTGATGGCGGCTCCAGAAAACGTGGTGGTAAATTTTCTGGAAATAACAGGTCATGAACGAAACAGTCGCCTTAAAAGAAGTGGTCTTCCAACAGGTAGCGGTCATTCGGGTTTTTGCTTTGGCCGGGATACTCGTTAAAGATTTGGTGGTGATAATAAAGGAGCAAATTATACCAAATTTTTAAAATCCTGATGACTTTTCAAGTATGTATGCATGTATGTACTCGGCTTTTTAGTCACAAGTTTTTAACAAAATAATATTTCTTTATATGATCTACGAGAAATTAATTGGTAATGAGTACGTTTACCTCCATTACAAAAGAACTTTTATAAATAAGATCCCAAGACGAAATCCAGACCCATGTGAGAAAGGAACGTTATAGAGCAACCAAGGAAATGACGTTACGTGGTCCCGCACCCACACCTATTATATACTTTAATGAAACCTGCTTGATTATATTTTTTTAATAAAAACTATTTTAAAACTAAAATAAAACAAAAACATTATTGTATAAAGGTTAGTACTAACCAATTTTTACGCTATGAATAACTAGTAAGTGCTAACCGCTATTTACGTAATGACTAACTAGTTAGTGTTAACCATTATTTACGCGATTACTAACTAATATAAAGCATAGTAGTAAGCAGTACAGATATATGTTCCGTAGTCGAGTGGAATTAATTAGTTAGAAAGAGAGGCAAAATCACATGTACACAAGAGTTTCGGTTAGTTTTTTTATTTTACTCTTAATAAACTAATAGAAACTTTATCCAATATAGTGGTCAAAACTACCGGTCATTTTACTAGTAAAATGACCGGTAGTCTTCTTACAGGGGTGTCATATGTTTTTCACATACATAAACAAAAAGGCAATAGTATACACAGTGATGGGAAATCAAAAGGTTTAAATGTTGACCGTTGTGCAGAAAAAGTACCAAGTAATTAAAATGGTATTAAAAAGAGTATTTAGCGTATGTAAAAAACATTAATGATTTAATATCTGATATTTATATTATAGATTAACAATAAACATATATGTATTTTAGCATACATACACATTTACATGTATTATAAAAAAGCAATCGTATACATAAAACAACACACACAGTGATGGGAAATCAAAAGGTTTAAATGTTGACCGTTGTTTTTTTTTTTTTTTTTTTTCATTATTTATTTATTGAATCTTCATATATTAAATATGAACTAACAATAATTAATCAAATCTTATACTAATACTTTATTTTTGTCCTGCCAATGCTAGACGAAAATTTTTCTCTTCACGGTTTCTATTCACATATGTAGATTTTTAGCGGTCTTCTCGTCGGATGAGTCCTGCAGTATCTTTTCTCCTTAATCTAGAGTGGCCGCTGTCATTTAAAATATTTCGAGCTAGTGGATTTGGGTGCGACTCAAGCCTTTTTAAATATTTTGCTGCGTACTTCGTAATAATAGTTTTTACTAATGGCACATTGAGATCCTTGTGAATATTAGAGTTTTTAACATACCAGGGAGCGACTGTGATTATTCGAAGGAGTTTATTTTGGCGCCTTTGAATTTTTTCGATATTTGAGGCCGAGGCAGTGCCCCATAGCTGAATACCGTAGCACCAGATTGGCTTTAATATAGAGTTGTAGAGTAGGAGTTTGCAATCGAGGCTAAGAACAGAATTTCTTCCAATAAGCCAATTAATTTGAATTGTTTTTAGTTTCATTTGTGTTAGTTTTGCTTCTATATGGCATTTCCATGTTAAGCGCCGATCTAGATGAATACCAAGATATTTTACATGCGATTGTTGGGGCACTAATTGATTATTGATTTTAATAGGGGGACATGACTCCCGACGCAAGGTGAATGTTATATGTACGCATTTTTGCTCATTGACCTTTATCCTCCATTGTTTTAACCACTTTTCCAATTCAAATATATGATTCTGCAAGTAGCGAGATGCTTCATGACAGTTTTCGTGTACGCTTAAAAAAGCTGTATCATCAGCAAATGTTGAAGTTAGGGTGTGGTTATTTGTTGGCATGTCTGAGGTATATATTAAGTATAACAGTGGGCCCATGATGCTTCCCTGAGGGACTCCAGCGTCAATTGGCTGAGGAGAACTTATAAAATCACCTTCTTTAATTATAAACCTTCGACCGATTAAGTAGTTTTCTAATAGCTTGTGTGTGTTTACTGGTAAGTTTAACTTCAATTTATGTAATAACCCTTCATGCCAGACTTTATCAAAAGCTTGAGAAACATCGATAAAGAGGGCGGAACAATATTTTTTTTCTTCAAAGGCTTTTCTTATGGCGTTTACTATACGATGGGTTTGTTCAATTGTGCTATGTTCTCTTCTAAAGCCGAATTGATGGTTAGGAATACATCTATTTACATTTAAAATTGGGGCTAATTTTGACACTAACAGCTTTTCAAACAGCTTTGAAATATTAGACAATAAGCTTATAGGTCTATATGACTCAACTTTTGTAGGATCCTTCCCTGGCTTAGGTATCATTGTAACTAAGGATACTTTCCATTCTTGTGGGTAGTATTCAAGGCGTAAAATAGCATTAAAAATCAAGAGAATAATTTTCTTTGCTATGCTGGGTAGCTCTAAAAGCATTTTGTTGCTGATCTTATCAAACCCAGGGGCTTTCTTGGGGTTTAAATCATGAATAGCCTTTTCGATTTCTTTTATCTCAAATCTAAGTGGAACAGCAGCTCTAACAGCAACAGGTGGCAACTCGACTGCAATATCGGGAGATGTATGCGGGGTAAATACGTTTTTCAAATGATTAACAAAAAGATTTCCTTTTTCTTCATCATTTCGTGCCCAACTTCCATTTAAGTTTCTTAATGGTGGTTTAGTGATAACTGGACCGTTGTGCAGAAAAAGTGTATTATTTTGTAAATGTGCATAGACAAAAAAATATCTTGTAACCATTTAAAGCCTTTTATATATTTATCATTTCTATTGGATGTGCATATGCATTTGTTAATTTTGTACGTCAAAGCAGATTGTAAGTCGTTTTGTCGAAAGTCCGTAGATATACTGGAAAAAAGTACCAAAAAAAAAGAGCGAAAATACCCGCATTCAATTTAATATACAAGCAGTCCATCACTGCTTTACAACTGTCTCGTAACGACGGCATGAAATTCTAATTTATACAGATTAAGACGTTCCGTCAACGTGACATTTAAATTCGGTTAGCATTTATATTGTAAGCAAATAACAAAACGGACCAGACGTTTCGTTAGGGGACGTGGACGTTCGGCTAACTCTTCCTTTAATAAAAACTGTAATTGTTTTAATTTACATGTAAGCAAGCTTATCTGAATAATTTTTTTGTCTATCGTAATAAGCTTATGCACATATTGCAAATATATTATGTAACATGTGTACATATTAATTATTCGCAAGTAAGTGCTCTTGGGAAGTACCGCTTGCTTTTATGCGTATGCGGTATACCATGATGAAATAAATACTTATATCATGGCGTATACGTATGCCTGTATAAATCAGGGTTGTCAGATTTTTTTCACCTTCGTACACCGAAAATTGCCAAAATTCGACAAATGTAATTTTCTTAAGATTTTTGTTATGAAAACTTCGCCAAAAATCGCAAAATTTGATTTTTATATAACATTTAAATAAGCATTTTCATGGTTTTTGGCTTATATTCCTAATAATTCTTAATATTCCTAGCTTCAATAATTAATAAGAATGTAAAATTTTTGCCATTATAATTTTTTTTTGTAAATTTTTGAAAACGTTTATTTTTTTTTGTATTTTTTTTAAAAAATATACCCATTATTTTTTTTAATATCTCCGAAACTGTTGAAAATAAAAAAAAACTATTGGTAAGATGCCTAAAAGGGAATTTAATTCCAAATCATTCGCTAGTAATAGCATCCAAATCGGACGTATCGCTCCCAAGTCATGATGAAATATACATATTAGCATCATGCCCCCAACAATGAATATACATAAAATTTACATTTGTCCAACGATTTTAATGAAATATGCCGTATATTATTTATACTCGTGATTTTTAGATTAATGATTAATATGTTAAATTTTTGTTCTTATAACTTTTGTATGAATTTCTGAAAACAAAAATAGTACAAATTTTGCAAAAAATATATTGCCACTAATTTCTGAATAACTTCAAAACAGTTGAAAATATAAAAACAATTGGATAACTCAAAGGCTTTTAAAAAACCAGACCTGATAGAACCAATCATTGGACAGATTTGGATTCAATAAGCTAAGGTCAATTAAAATCACATAAAAAAGTTTTTGCTTTCATCTGATATAATCTTTTCTGGATTTTTTTACCATTAAAAAATGTTATTGGAAATTTTAAATAAATTAAACAAAATACGTGCAAAAACATTAATTTGTGTATTTTTCCTATTATAAAATAGTGCCGCCTTTTTTTCTTAAATCTCATTTTTGGTGCCACTTTTTTGTAAAAATCCCTTTTTTTTGGTACTTTTTGAAAATATCCAACGGTAACGCTGAATACGTGCATTAATGGCGATTTTATTCCTGAGAAAAACAAGTTACAGTATCAGGGCTGCCAGCGAAAATTGTGAAAAAATCGTCAATTTCTTGAGAGCGAGATGAGCGATATTTCTTTACCTGTGATTTAATCACTGTTACTGAAAAATTACGAATCACAGTTGTGACCAAATTTGTTAAGTAACAGGTACTTGCTAAGTCGTTCTTTTGGTTTTTTGTTACATACACAAATTTTTGATATTTCACTGTTTAGTGGGTAATTGCATTTCACTGTTTGTGTGGGTAATAGCGTTTTTTCAATGCAATAACAAGCAATGTTGCTCTTCCTTTTATTCTCTCGCCTACTTTATTAGTATTTCCTTTTGTGTATATATGTATAGAGTTCAGGGTTGTCAGTAGAGATGAGCTATAATTCTGTACCTGTGATTTAATCAAAGTTACTGAAAAATCACGACTCACAGTTTGACCAAATTTGTCAAGTAACAGCTACTTGTTAAGTCGTTATATTCTCATTTTGTTCCATACACAAAATTATGATATTTTACTGTTTGTGTGGGCAATAGCGTTATTTGCATGCAGTAACGAATAATGTTGCTATTTTTTTTATTGACAGCAAGAAATCCACAATGTTTTTGTACATGATAAAAATACCTTCCTTAAAAAACTTTATTTGTAAAAATACATGTGTTAGCGCATATCTTGTTGTTTTTTAGGTTTTGCATCTATTCACTTGATTCGTGCAATAAAAAATTAAACATATACTAGAAAATATAGTATACTGGTTTTATATTATTATACCTATAAAAGAACTGCAAACTAACAAACCGTGATCACAATCACAGATCGGTCTACAAATGGCTAAGATATGAACAAAAAGACTGCCTGTTATTTATACCCATAAATCTCTAATTTTGACCTGTAACCCTTAACTTCTTTAAATCTTCTTAAAATTTATTATTATTATTTCTTTTTTACCTGAAATAATCTTTCTTCACGAAATTATAGCTAGGAGAATTAAATTTGCTCCCCAAACGAGTAAACTCTCAATCTCAAAATCAAGGTTTTGCAACGAATGTTTTATGGAAAAGTGCAAAAATTTCTTGTATAATTTAATTTACATTAGGGATGAATATAAAAATTTAAGATTTCTAATTTACAAAAAAGTTTTTTTTTCAGTGCTGCCTAATAACAAACATCAAAAAATTTAAAATTGTCTTATTTTGAAGACTGAATAAAATCGTCACTTTTTAGAAAAAAATCAGCAAATCAGCACTTTGCTAATTTCGGATCAAAAAATCGTCAAAATGACGATAAATCGTCAAATATGGCAGCCCTGTACAGTATATACTTTACACCATGGTGAAATTACTACAAGGTGGCAGCACTAGGATTTGTTGTACAACAATACAACAAAAACAGGCAAATTTGTTTGTGTAAAAAAGTTAAAAGTGTCAAAAATATGAATTTTCACCACACCAAAATATTATTCTTATTGAAACGTCAATTCCTCACAAAATAAAAGCCATATAAACACATACTTAGAAAAACAAATTTATACAAAGTAAAAAAACATAATTATTATGTTTTATATTAGAAATAGCAAGTTAAATTACTGACATACATAAATGCAGCAGTACAAGTCAACTTGCTGCAAAGTGTAAAGTGCAATCAAAGTGCATATCAATATCAGCCAGTCAATTTTAGATGTCAGTGAATACATATCGGATAAAAACAAGAATAGACAAGTTTTAGTTGCCAGCATTTATCATGGAAGTAAGTTACGAGGCTAGCAAATTGTCACCTTTAATACTATAGTTTTAAACTTTTTTAGGTAATATTGTAGATGATCTGACCCTGGTTTTGACGCTTGTACACATTAAAATTCAAACAGAAGTCGATAAAAAACTGTTGGAATTTGATGGTTTTGGCATTTTATTCTTTTTTTTTTAATTCTTTAATGTATGTATATACTATATACTTATTTGTTTAAGAATTTTAATCAAAATACAAGTAAAACCTTCTTTATGTTTATGTTATACTAATGAGTAGAGAATCCTTGCCCATGGGCAAAGGCCGTCTATGCAGAGCATCTTTAGTTAGCGAAACCGGTATTAGTTATCCCATAGGGGAGAAAATCCTTGCGCCCGGCCGATGGCCGGCTATACAGGAAATCTTGAGTACAGGAAATCTTGAGTCTTTGCCACCGGCGGAGGTTTAAAAAACTTACCGTTGCCAGGCAGTTCTTCCTTACCGCATAATAAACACTTACGCATTTTTGAAAAGCACGCACAAAGGCTTCACAATTAAAAAAAGTTTGATTTTTTATTTAAATAAAAGTTTTCTTTTGCAAATTAGTTTTTTTGTTGGTCCTCCACCACGATGCAAAAAGCTACGTTATAAACGATTGGCTGTAATTTGTAATTTAAAACACTAGTTGCTTTTCGCAACAAATAAAAACCACTTTTATAATACAATACGTATTTAATTTAAGTTATATTTCAAACTATTTGCAAAACTTTCACAACAGAATGTATCTTTTACGAACGATTAGTTTTAATACAACTCACAAGTTTTTTTTATTATAACTACAATACATCTTTTTTATGTTTTATTTCAATTGTTTTAACTATTTATTTTAAACACAATAGTACCGAACAAATTGTTTTTTTTATCTCGCAAATTATTTTTTGAAATAAATTAACGTTATCAATCAATATTTTGACACTTGCTATGAATAAACAAATAATTTTGACACAATAACTCTTTCACCATGGATAAGCAAAAAATATTAGATTCCGTAGTGCTGCCACCTTCTAGTAATTTCACCATGCTTTACACCGTCTCAGTTTTTATACTTTTTTCGAAATTCATGAACATCGATTTTCTTTATCTACTATAAAAACCAAGAATTTTGGTGTATAACACTTAAATATTGATGAATGGGAAGTGGTCTCTCAAATCGTTTTTTAATTTTTTTTAGGCAAAATGCCTTTTTTTCAAAAAATTAAAAAAACTTGATTTAGTAATTTGCCTCAAACTCAAGCACTTCTGAATGGATTTGAACATAATTTCATGCATTAGAAAGCTAATTAAATTTCCTAAATGATTCTTAAAGCAACATTGCCATTTTTTTCGATGGTTTTTTATTCATAGCACTACAAATTCAGATTTTCAAATACAAACTTGAACGAGGCAAAACTTTTATATTCTGTAAATGCAGTATGGTAGGAAATTTTAAAATAAAGATTTTGGTGTAAATAACAGTCCCATTCTGTTAAGAAAAACTGCAGTTTTAGTTGAAATGAGTAAAGTTGTTTATTTCTAAATTTGCTTCTATTACATAAATACATTATAAAGTAAGAACATATTGGTTTTTTTATTTTTTCAAATTTGCTAAAATTGTGCTTTTGTTGGAGTTTGGATGCAAAATGAAAAGTCAGACGGTCTAATATACATGTAACACTTTTTAATGTTGCCTGTAATCACTCGAAGAGTAAAAAATTTTGCAACTTCAATAAAAAAAAAAAATTTGCGGCTTTCGTTTACAACTATAAAGGCCTCGTTACTCTTACGTAAACGTATACTTTGCTGATCAGCTGTTCCGTTTTCTTTATCAAGTCCATGTTCTGTCCTTTCTAGTGTACACACGTCTTTTCGTTTGAGCTTTTTTGTGATTTTGTGATTTACCATTTAATATTTATAAATAAAAAACCAAATAATACCCCGCCGCACTTTTAACAACAAATAATATGACGAAAACCAAAATAACAACAATAAAAATAAAATACTCAAAAATATACAAAAACAATAAATACAACTAAAAAAACAATAAACAAAAAGGCACAACTAAAACTACAAGCATTCTAAATATTAAAAAAAAATAATAACTACCTTTTAAGATAAACAACAAAAAAAAAAAAAAAACAACTTGACAAACAAACAATAAACATAATAATTCGCCAGTGAGGGCCTATTTTGACGACGACCACCTTTTATGGCATTGTCTATTGTGTTCATCCTGTAAACGTTTTTTTTTTATTTTAGTGAGTACGGATGTCCTCATGTTGATGGTAGTTGAACTGTTTAGTGATGAAGGTATAAGACTGATCACTAAACAGCTTTTAACATAAGGAATATTCGAACTGTGACCAACGTGTGATTTGGATTTTTTTTGTGAAAATTGTCCGGGCAGTGAAATCGTTGTTGCTGGTGATTTAAATGTCCACAATTCTTCTTGGCTTCGACACTCGGGCCGTACAACTTATGAAGGCCAATATGTTGACTTATTCGCTGCGTACAACCACCTCGTGCAACTGTTGAATAAACCAACACATATTCCATGTGTTGATGGGCACCAGCATAATACCCTTGACCTCTTCCTCTCTTCGTTCTCTCAAAAATACGAAGTTGGAGCTCTAGCACCTCTCGGTAAGTCGGATCATTGCACCATTTCCGCCTCTTTTCCGTTCTCCGAACTTCAAAACGTTTCACGACGGGCTACGAAGCGCTCAATATTTGTTTACGGAAAAGCTCGTTGGGCTGAGGTCAATGACTTTTTTAGGCATTTTAATTGGAAACTTTGTTAACTGGACAATGACGTAAATGCCATGGCGAAAATGGTGGAAAATGTTATAATGCTAGGAATGAAAATGTTCATTCCAGTTAAAAAGTTTCGAATAAACCTTGTTCTAAATATTGGCTTAATCAGACGTGCAAATTAGCAATCAGATCCAGAGAGGAAGCATTTGAAAATTGGCGTAACAATAGAACGGTGATACTGAATTGCTACGCAAAATGGCAAGGTCTTCGTGTGCCAAAGTACTTAAAAGGAAAAAACTCTTCACGAGCAACTTCTTCGTACTGAAGTTCTTACTGCTTCCCGGGGCAGTAAAAGCTTCTGGTCATTCGTAAAAAGAGTAAGGGATAATGCTAGTTCCTCAATACCAACTCTTTTAGGGGATGTTGAAACATTCACGGACCCAGTTGATAAGCCTAATTGTTTTGCCGAATTATTTGCAAATAATATTTATTTACCGGCTAGCAATCAGCCACTACCCGAACTCGAACAAATTTCGGTTACTATGCCAATGATATTTCTTCGATCTCGAGCTGCTAAAAGGGTTCTTGCGGATATCGACTTAAACAAGTCTTCTGGGCCGGATGGAATACCTGCACTGGTCTTGAAGCAGTGCTCTTCGACGCAAGCTCGTCCCTTAGCAAATCTTTTAAGCACTTTATACCATGCCGGGGAATTTCCCATCTGCTGGAAAGTTCTAATGTAACGCCAATTCCTAAAAAAGGAGAAAATAGCCGCCCAATTGCAATTTGTTCGGCGCTTTCCAAAGTTAGGGAGAGTATGGTAAATCACCATCTTGTCAAATTTGTAGACTCAAATTACCTTCTAAGCGACCGCCAGTATGGCTTTCGTAGAGGTCGCTCTAGTGGAGACTTACTGGCAATGTTATCAAAAAAAAAAAAAATCGTGCCGTTAAATTCACTATTTTGGCGAAAGTAAGGTAATTGCTTTAAATATTTCCAAGGCGTTTGACAGAGTTTGGTATGGTGCACTCTTGTCAAAACTTGTTGCATTTGATGTCGGTGCTAGTTTCCCTCGATTTATATCGAGCTTTCTCAGAGATCGCACTATACGAGTTGTTATAGATGGGGTTTCGTCAAACGAGTTCAAGATTTATTCAGGGGTGCCGCAAGGCTCCGTTCATTCTCCTACTCTATTTCTTATTTTTCTAAATGACCTTCTAAGTCAAACTTCCAACCCAATCCACTTTTTTGCAGATGACAGCAACCTTTGCCATTCATATTCATTTGGTATTCAGCGCCAATGCCCATCCCAAAGAGCAGTCACTCAGATTGCGTCACTGCAGAGTTGAGCCAGTTCGTCTTCCTAATTAAGAGAAGAAGCAATATTAGTTCTATTTAAGAAAGATCCTTCAAGCGGTAAAACCCCGGCTCTCCCAGGTATTTTTCCCTGATGCCCAGTTGCCCAGGGCATTGACAGAGAAAGTGAAGCACAGTCTCCTCTTCCTCCTCATCATGGCAACTTCTGCAGTTGTCATTGAATTCCAGACCCATTCTTCTAGCATGAGTCCCAACAGGCCAGTGTCGAGTTATGACCGACACCACAGTCCTGATTTGGTCCCTATTGAGCCTAAGTAGAGATTTGGTTCTCCGTTCTTCATAGCCAGGCCATAGTGCCCTGGATATGGAGCAGGTGGACTCACAGGTCCATCCCTCTTGCGCAATTATATATTGCCAATAAATTGATCAATGAATGTGTCATCCATGCGACCATCTTCCTTGGCCAGTTCATCTGCTATCTGGTTTCCCGGACAGTCTGAGTGCCCTGGTATCCATATAAGCGTTAACCCTGAATGCTTAGCAATCTCATTCAAAGACATCCGGCATTCCACAGTTAACCTATATGTCGTGTAGACACCCGCAAGAGAAGCAATGGCAGCCTTGCTATCAGTAAATATACGTATATCTCCCGATATGCGATAATACTTTAGCCAGTTGGCTGCCCGCTTTATAGCCGAGATATCCGCCTGCAGGACACTACATCCATCCGGCAGGCGAAAGGAGACTTTCACGCCCAGTTCCTCTATGTAGAAACCTCCGCCAACTCTTTCCCCCTTCCTTGAACCATCAGTGTATACCCATAGGGCTGGTTCATGGAAGGTATCCTTGACCGACAGCGCACTTTCGTGCGCTATATGTTTCGCATACTTCGCACCAAAGAAAGGCTCCCTCAGCAGTAGTCCACTCCCTCAGGGACAATCGAACATCCAATTATCTTGGAGTGGCCATAGTCACGGTTCGACCAGCCGTGTGCCGCGTTCAACCGTGTTGCCGAGCATAGAGCCATCTGTCTTGCAGTGATGTCCACCGGGAGCCAGTTTAGTATTGTAAACAGTGCCCTGGTGAGAGTGGATCGCAATGATCCTGTGATCATCAATGCGACCACTTTGTGTACCTTTTCAAGCATCGCACGGTACCTGCCACTGTCCAGCGCAGGCCACCATACAACAACACCGTAATACAGAGTCGGCTTTACTACAGCCTCAAAGATCCAATTGACATACCCGGGCCCATTCCCCAGTTCCTGCCGATTGCCTTTTCCATCCTTGTCTGGATGTTCAGCCCCCACGACAGTTTGCTTTCCAAGATTACGCCCAGATACTTGGAGCTATTAGAGAACTTAAGCTCAGTCCCATTAAGCCTCGGAAGTCTCATGACCTCGGTCCTATACTTCCTCTTGAAGAGTACCAGTTCCGTCTTAGACGGATTAACACCCAATCCACATGATATGTTCCAGGTGCCAAGTACCTTTCATGCAGCCTCCATACACTAAGACATTATATTCAAATGCTTCTCCGTAATGGCCACTGCAACATCGTCAGCATACGCCATAGTTTTAATCCTCATGTCATCCATCTTCGTCAACATGGTGTTCATAGTCAGGTTCCACATTAGTGGGGATAGTACTCCCCCTTGGGGGTACCCCTGTTTACCAGTCTCTGGACGCTGGTTTCACCTATCGTGGAACAAACTACCCTATTCCTGAGTAGATTATCTACAAATCTACATATGCCATCATCAACCTCCAGACTCCTCATGGATGCAACAATAGAATCCGGGTTGACTATGTTGAAGGCCCCTTCAATGTCGAGAAAGGCCACCAGAGCACACTCCTTAAATGCGAGTGATCTCTCAATAGTTCCAACTGATGAGTGGAGAGCCGCCTCAACAGAACTACTCTTTGTGTATGCATGCAGAGAGGTGGAGAGTAAACACCTTGGGATGGTCATCCTCAAGTGAATGTCGATAACTCTTTCAAGAGTCTTGAGAAGAAAGGATGCAAGACTATTCGGTCTGTAATCCTTCGCTTCAGTGTGTGAAGTCTTCCCTCCCTTGGGGATAAAGAACACTCTACACAAGGTCCAGCTCAAAGGTACATAGGAAAATCTAACGCATCCCCTGTATAAAACCATCGGCCAGGATATAATCATAGTCGAATTCCTCTGCAGGTCCACCGGAATTATACCACCTATACCCGGAGATTTATAAGGGCCAAAGCTGTCGACAGCCCACTTAATCCTATCGTAGTCCATTGGGATGGACATAGGACCGGCCATCGACTCACAAACCTGATCCCGCAAGCTCCCTTGGGAGTTTCCAGAAAAGTGAGTGTCAATTCACACCTCGAGTGTTTCCTGACTAGTCGTAGTCCAGCAACCATCCGATTTTCGGATATAGGTCGGAACAACCGGGCTCGAAGCCATCATTCTACGTAAAAGGTTTGTCTCAGAGGATCCCTCCACGCCGCTACAGAAGTTCTTCCAAGCATTTCTTTTCGCCGATCTTCTGAATCTATTCAATGAAGACTTGTACTCCGCCCAATTACCATGACCTACGACAGTCTCTTCTTGCCTGCGCAATATCATGATCCCACCACGGTGGAAGATCCCTACCCCTATGCACCATTGGCTTGCACGCCAATGAAGTCGCTTACTGCAGTGAGTCTGTAAGTACTCACCGCATCGATCCCCCCGATACCGTCGACCCGTGGAGGATCAGATAGAGTCCGAATGAATCCCCCCAATTCGTTAGTTTCCTATTCATTATGGCACTCGATCCTACAGACCTAAGCACCAAACTCAATTCCACGTATCTTTGATTAGAAAGTGAACAATCATTAGAGACCATCCAGTTTTCGATCATATCAATCAATGCTAACCAGCGTGACATCAAGAACTTCACACCTATTTGCAACACAAACGTAGGCTTACGGCCCCTATTTACTATTCCTTAATTATAATTAATAATAAAGGAGAATAGTGACTCTCCTCTTGCATTCGTATTTGTGCTACCCCAGATAGTGTGGTGCGCCTTGGCAGACATATTTATTTGCCTGCTGTGTCTGCCTGTTGCCCTCATTACTGCATTACGGATGAGTCGATTGGGTGGGTCCTGTCCGTGATCATGCGCCATATATCCCGAGACCATCCAGACTATACCCTCCCGTGTCTCGAGATCAACGGTTGTGGTGTCTTCTTCATTGTAATCAGAAATAAGGAAGATATTCAACGAGTTTTTGGCTAAGACACATGATCTTATGTTACCTGTACCTTTCGCAAACAGTAGCTTCTAGCTTTTGATATTAAGTCCGCAACCCCGATCCTTACGAATCCAGGGTTCTTGGACCATCACGAGCTCATCCCCTCTTTCTATCACCCGGAGGAGCAATGCAGCAGATGCTGCTTTAGAATGATGGAGGTTATTTGTAGAACCTTTACCATGATCCATTTTGGCGACCACTGTGATGTTGACGTCCTCCTGGGCAGATTCCAGAAGCTCGTCCTCATCAACCATATCACCCAAGTGATCAAAGAAGTCACCTACTAATCCGGAGACAGACTGGGTATCCTCTTTGTCACTTGTGCTTACGGCATCGTCACCAGCCATGCCTTCTTCAGGCTGCTTGGCCTCACCTACCGAAGGAGCCGGATTGCCCTTGTTATCACTTTGGTAGACACGGAGCACCGTACTAAAACCAAAGTAGATCTTGCCCTGCCTCTCCCTCAGTGGTTCCACGGATTGCTGGTTAATCACCACAATCGCCGTCCTTGAGAACCCTTCAGCAGCCGAAACCTTCACAACTTTCCAGTCCTGTGTGGGCAGTTGAGGGTTGCAGCACTTGGTATGGGAGATGGCACCATTATCAACACCTCGATGATAGCCCGCACAAGGTGACCTTTGGCCACCTCGCTAAAGGACTTATTCATCGATTTCGATGCAATTTTGCGACGTTTCGTCCCTGGTTGCTGTTTCACGGCTGCAGGCATTGTCACCTTCGCAGGGACTGGCAGCCCACCTATGTGGGCTCTTGCGCATGCCAGTAAAGCTTTTTGTTCACTGGTAAGCTCTTCAGCTGTTTTGGAGCCTAGAAGCTCAATGAAACGCAAGGCTGCAACCCTTGTGTTCGATGCCCTCTTTTTAGGGTTTTTGTGCCTTGGGACTTTTTACGGTCGCCGAATTTGGCGTGCGGTGGTGCAGCCTTAGGATTGGATGTTTTCATCGCCATCCTTCCTTGCACAATGGGCATATGGGAAGCTTCCCTGTTGGACGACTTTGTCATTTCCAACTTAGCAGCACCCAAAGCAGGGGTTTTATTCGTTCCAATGACGGAAAGGGCTGATGCGGCTTTGGAGGTACTTGGATTGAAGTTCAGAGCAGCCGCCTTCTGGTCGAGCTGCCTTACCACTTCCGATCAGCCTAGGCCGATCTTGTTTGGTCGCCGGGACTGTTACAGTCCCTGGCTTTTTCGTGTTGCTGTCCACCGTTGTCCTTGTTCTCGCCTGTCCGTCATCAGTTTCCGTTCCTTGTTTTTGTTGTTGTTTTTTGTCTTTTGAGTTGATCATTCTAAATTTTGGTCCCACAAGTGTAGGGGAGTTGAAAGGTCCGCCACGTCATAGCCCCCATTAACGTGGTAAGGGCGTGGTCTATTTGCTGAGGTGTCCAGGTATTAGCAAAGCTCCGTGATAATGCAGTCGGTAAACCCCGACTGCACACCAGACCGATAGGCACGGGTCGCATGTTACCTCGGTTTAGGGGTGGATAACCTTTCGTCGTCAATTCTTTGAAGTTCAGTATCTCCATCCCAGCGCCGCTTGTGACGTTACCTGTAATCAAGATACAAACCACAGCCTTGTTTTGATTTTGGGAATTAAAAATTTGGGAATTTAAAAAAATTAGGGGGTTCGAATAAAAATTAGAATTTGTAACTTTAAGCAAATAATTACGCAAAAATTAAATAAAAAATGTAATAAACAATAATAAAAATATAATATATACAAAAAATATAAATATAATTAAAATAAATGTATTTATAATTAAAAGAAATGTATTGATAATTACAAAAACATTTTTACTTATTATAAAAGAAAAAGACTTTTTTATCATAAAAAAGACAAATCATAAACATTTAAAAAAAGATTAATAAAAATATGAATTATATGCACATTAAAAATTTTAAAACCGAATTTGGTGCATTATTTTTTCGGGTCTTAGAGGTTACGTCAAAGAAAAACTCAATAGATTGTGAAAGAAGACGTACTATAGAATATAAAAAGCTTTCCGTGCAAAAAATCCAAGGAACAGTTTTCCAGAAATCTGGTTTCATACAAATTGGTCAGTAAAATCTGGGATTAACTTTTTCGGGGTTTAGAGGTAACGTCAAGGAAAAACTCAATAGATAATGAAAGTAGACGTACTATAGAATACAAAAATCTTTCCGTTCAAAAAATCTAAGGAACAGTTTCCGGAAATCTGGTTTCATCCAAATATGGGTATAAAATTTTTTCATTTAAAAATTTATCAAAATGTGAAAAATACAATAAAAAAATATAAAATTAATATAAAAATACGTAGAATTTGTATGAAAACCCGTAACGAAAATATGTATTTAGCTTAATATCTCAATTAGTGGGTCGCAAGTGGTCAAGTTATATACCATTGGATGCTGCTTCAAAAACCCTTTTCGATGATAACAATTTTTATTTATGTCGTTTTGGAGCCAAGTACAAAAAAAATTCGAAAAACTGAAAAAAACCTTTTTTAAAAATGGTCCAGCTCACGGGTGGTCAACGCTAGACCCAAAATATTTTGGGAAGCACCATAAAACATATCAACCTTTATTTTCAGAGGGGTAACTAAAACACTTTTTTCGGCTCCATACAACTTGAGTCGGTCTAATGTATATAAAAGTGAATGTATGCTTGTATATATATTTGTGCCTTATAGGAGGCCAAACCACTTGACCGATAATCTTGAAATTTTCACAGAATATAACTGTGACCCTGGCTTTATAATACATTAGGCTATATAAAGTTGAGATTGGACAAAGGGGCGATGCCACGCCCATAGCCCCCAAAATATTAAATCGTTATATCTTAGGCATTTTTTTACTTTAATAAAAAAAAGTACCAGTTAAAAAAAAAAAAAATGGCAAAAATGCCCCTTACAGATTCTCATTCACTCAGGAACTTGCATGTTGAATTTTATGTTTGTAGATTCAATACTAACAAAAATTCAATAAGTACCTGTTGGCAAACAATACAGAATGAAACAGTGCCAAAAAACCACTCGTACAGATTCTCATTCACTTGGGAACTTGCATGTTTAATATTATGTTTATAGGTCCAATTTTTTTAATTTCCCGTATTTCCCCTTTTTGGTACTTTTTTCTCCACATTGAAGCGTTAAAATTTCAATATTGTAGTCGGAGCCCATAATTGAATACGTATGTACATATATGTCAATGAATAAGAAAAAATGTTTTGTAAAAAAAATACCAAAAATAGTAACGGTTTGTGCCCCTTAAACGTCCGAATATCGACAAATTACCATATTCGTATTTGGTTTTTTTTTTTGATAAGTTTTAAATGTGATATAACCTTTATTTCAATGTTTATGGGTTTAAAAAAGTACCAAAATACAAATTTTAACCGTTTACTCCTTCAAAGGTTTGAATTTCCAAAAAGGAACAGACACCTGTCCGCTTATTTTTCTAAAGAACAATGATAGGTATTAAATTTTTTTGTATCTCTTTTACCTTTGGAGATATAAGATTACCGAATTTACCCGTTTTTACCCTTTTTTACCCCCTTAACATTCGAATTTCCAAAAATCCCGTCTTATTTATTTATTTATTTATTTAAGTCTATGGATATATGTAAATCCTTACAGACTAGAATTTAATTACAAATAATATTATCTATTAGGTAAAGTATTCAAAAACAAAATAATACTACGTTTAATGACATTAACATTCAAAGAAAAGTCAATAAAATTATACATTACATTAAAATCCTTGCATATTCTCAGAAAAGTGTCAGAATTAGCGTAGTTTGTGCGGAAAGTCTGAAGATACAATGGTATGAAATTGCGAGTTGATCGTTGAGGAACGTTGACATTAACATTATTAAGCAGGAATTCAGAACAAACATTACCATTAAGCAAATTAACTAAGAACGTAGTGTTAAGCATTTTTCTTCGGCTTACCAGTGAAGGTAGTTTAACTTGTTCAAGTCTTTCGAAGTAGGATGGAAGAACTTCAGAAGGGTTCCAAGTTGAATTTCCTAAGCAGAACAATAAAAATTGTTTTTGGACAGATTCTATTCGATTTATGTGAACATTATAATCAGGATCCCAGATAATAGAACCATATTCTATGATTGGTCTTACCAAAGATATGTATAACTGCTTTGTAATTTTGGGATTAGTGAACTCCTTAGCCCAACGCTTTATAAAAGCAAGTACTCCACGAGCTCTGTTTATCATTGTCGTAATGTGTTTTATAAAGTCTAATTTTGAGTCAAGTAAAACACCAAGATCCAAAATATCTTTATTAATTCAAGTTGGCTGTCACCCAAAGTATAGTTACCCAAAGAATTCCATTTTCTACAAAAACGCATATGTTTGCATTTTGTTAAATTAAGATTCATGAGGTTGATGTAACACCACTTATAAAAATTATCCAAATCATGTTGAAGGTTGAGTATTTCAGAAGTTTTTTTGTAGCTTAAAAAGATTTTTACATCGTCGGCATACATTAATACATCACAATTGTTTATTGCACTCGGCAGATCATTTATAAAAAGTGAGAATAAGATTGGACCAAGGTGGCTACCTTGCGGTACTCCAGAATTGACGATGATGCTCTTTGATGTTGTATTATTAAAGCGAACACTTTGTTTCCTAGAAATAAGATATGACTCAAGCCACCGAAGACTGTTATTAGTGAAGCCCATTAGGGAAAGTTTACTAAGAAGAAGACTATGGTTGACTTTATCAAAAGCTTTACTAAAGTCTGTGTATATAACGTCCGTTAGTTGCCCATTATTAAATCCATTATTAACAATAGTGGTGAGTTGTCGGAGATTTGTCATTGCTGAGCGTCCTTTTCTAAAGCCATGTTGGAAAGGAGATAGTAATGACGATGCTTGATGAAAGAGGCTATCAGTCATGCACTTTTCAAAGAGTTTAGGAATAGCATTTAGTTTGGCTATACCTCTATAATTTGTGAATGTTATATTCACATTTTTGAAGTACACGATCCTTTAAGTCACGAGATGCTTCATGGCGGCTTTCGTGAATGCTTAGAAAAGCTGAAACATCATGAAGTGTAAATTTGATGATGCTTCCAAGATTGCTTCCAAGATACAACCTTGTGGGACTCCAGCATTAATCGGCTGAGGAGGGTTAAAAATATCTCCTTCCTTTTTTTTTTTTTTAGTAATTATTTTTTGAATCTTCATATATTAAATATGAACTAACAATAATTAATCAGATATTATCCTAATATTTGCTTTATGTCCTGCCAGTCCCAGAAAAAACAGATTTCGTCCTCACGGTTTCTGTTCACATATGTAGGTGCTTATCGCTCATCTGATTGGGTGAGTTCTGCAGTGTCTCTTCTTCTTAAGCGAGTGTGGCCGCCATAATTTAAAATATTTCGAGCTAATGGATTTGGGTGCAGTTCCAGCCTTTTTAAATATTTTACTGCATATTTCGTTATCATAGTTTTTACTAATGGCACATTGAGATCCTTGTGGATATTTGAGTTTTTGACGTACCAGGGGCCGGCTGTGATTATTCGAAGAAGTTTATTTTGGCGCCTTTCAATTTTTTTTTGATGTTAGAAGCCGAGGCAGCGCCCCATAATTGAATACCGTAGCACCAAATTGGCTTTAAGGTAGAGTTGTAAAGTTTGAGTTTTCAATCGAGACTAAGAACAGAATTTCTTCCAATAAGCCAATTAATTTGAATTGATTTTAGTTTCATTTGAGTTAATTTAGCTTCTATATGCCATTTCGTATACCATTTTGTATACCGAGGTATTTTACATGCGGGTGTTGGGGTATTATTTGATTATTGATTTTAATAGGGGGCATGTTTCCCGACGCAATGTGAATGTTATATGTGCGCATTTTGCTCATTGATCTATATCTTTCATTTTTTTAACCACCTTTCCAGTTCAAATATATGATCCTGTAAGTAAAGAGATGCTTCTTGACAGTTTGCGTGTACGCTTAGAAAAGCTGTATATTCCGCAAAGGTTGAGGTTTGTGAGTAGCTGTTTGTTGGCATGTCGGAAGTATAAATTAAGTATAGTAGAGGGCCCAGGATGCTGCCTTGTGGGACTCCAGCGTTAATTGGCTGTGGATAACTTAAAAATTCGTCTTCTTTCCTAATAAATTGACTACCGACTTAGTAGCTTTCTAACAGCTTGTATATGTTTGCTGGTGAGTTTTGCTGCAACTTCAGTAGTAAACCTTCATGCCAGACTTTATCAAAAGCTTGAGACACATCGATGAAGAGTGCTGAGCCTAATTTTTTTTCTTCAAATGCTTTTCTATGACATTTACTATTCAGTGAGTTTGTTCAATTGCGCTGTGCTTTCTTCTAAAACCGAATTGATGGTTTGGAATACATCTATTTTCATTTAAAATCGGTGTTAATTTTGACACTAGTAGTTTCTTAAATAGCTTTGAGATATAAGATAATAAGCTAATAGCCCTGTATGACTCAACTTTTGTGTGATCCTTTCCTGGCTTTGGTATCATCGTTACTAAGGAAACCTTCCATTCTTGAGGGTAGTATTGAAGGCGTAAAATAGCATTACAAATAATAAGAATAATTTTCTTTGCTATACTTGGTTGCACCAAAAGCGTTTATTACTGATCTTATTAATACCTGCTCTAACATTTACAGGCGGTAACTCGACTGCTATATCATGAGATATGTTAAGGGTAAATACATTTTTCAAATGATTAACAAACAGATTTCCTTTTTTAATATCATTTCTTGCCCAACTTCCATTCAAGTTTCTTAATGGTGGCTTAGATATAACTGGTCTATTGAGACTTCTAGCTGCACATCATAATGAGTAGTCTGATTGTGGAGTTGCATCATGTTCCTTAAGATATTTTTCCAGGGAAGCCGTTTTATGTGACTGCAGTTACTTTCTAAGACTTTTTGTACACTCTCTTAATAAAGTCTTAAGGTGGGGGGGGATCTGTGCAATTGCTATTCTCTTCGAACTCTCCTTTTTTCAGTCAAGAGACGCTCGACATCTGTAGAATATATGTTATTATTTATTATTATATGCTGAGGAGGGTTTAAAATATCTCCTTCCTTTTTTTTTTTTTAGTAATTATTTTTTGAATCTTCATATATTAAATATGAACTAACAATAATTAATCAGATATTATCCTAATATTTGCTTTATGTCCTGCCAGTCCCAGAAAAAACAGATTTCGTCCTCACGGTTTCTATTCACATATGTAGGTGCTTATCGCTCATCTGATTGGGTGAGTTCTGCAGTGTCTCTTCTTCTTAAGCGAGTGTGGCCGCCATAATTTAAAATATTTCGAGCTAATGGATTTGGGTGCAGTTCCAGCCTTTTTAAATATTTTACTGCATATTTCGTTATCATAGTTTTTACTAATGGCACATTGAGATCCTTGTGGATATTTGAGTTTTTGACGTACCAGGGGCCGGCTGTGATTATTCGAAGAAGTTTATTTTGGCGCCTTTCAATTTTTTTTTGATGTTAGAAGCCGAGGCAGCGCCCCATAACTGAATACCGTAGCACCAAATTGGCTTTAAGGTAGAGTTGTAAAGTTTGAGTTTTCAATCGAGACTAAGAACAGAATTTCTTCCAATAAGCCAATTAATTTGAATTGATTTTAGTTTCATTTGAGTTAATTTAGCTTCTATATGCCATTTCGTATACCATTTTGTATACCGAGGTATTTTACATGCGGGTGTTGGGGTATTATTTGATTATTGATTTTAATAGGGGGCATGTTTCCCGACGCAATGTGAATGTTATATGTGCGCATTTTGCTCATTGATCTATATCTTTCATTTTTTTAACCACCTTTCCAGTTCAAATATATGATCCTGTAAGTAAAGAGATGCTTCTTGATAGTTTGCGTGTACGCTTAGAAAAGCTGTATATTCCGCAAAGGTTGAGGTTTGTGAGTAGCTGTTTATTGGCATGTCGGAAGTATAAATTAAGTATAGTAGAGGGCCCAGGATGCTGCCTTGTGGGACTCCAGCGTTAATTGGCTGTGGATAACTTAAAAATTCGTCTTCTTTCCTAATAAATTGACTACCGACTTAGTAGCTTTCTAACAGCTTGTATATGTTTGCTGGTGAGTTTTGCTGCAACTTCAGTAGTAAACCTTCATGCCAGACTTTATCAAAAGCTTGAGACACATCGATGAAGAGTGCTGAGCCTAATTTTTTTTCTTCAAATGCTTTTCTATGACATTTACTATTCGATGAGTTTGTTCAATTGCGCTGTGCTTTCTTCTAAAACCGAATTGATGGTTTGGAATACATCTATTTTCATTTAAAATCGGTGTTAATTTTGACACTAGTAGTTTCTTAAATAGCTTTGAGATATAAGATAATAAGCTAATAGCCCTGTATGACTCAACTTTTGTGTGATCCTTTCCTGGCTTTGGTATCATCGTTACTAAGAAAACCTTCCATTCTTGAGGGTAGTATTGAAGGCGTAAAATAGCATTACAAATAATAAGAATAATTTTCTTTGCTATACTTGGTTGCACCAAAAGCGTTTATTACTGATCTTATTAATACCTGCTCTAACATTTACAGGCGGTAACTCGACTGCTATATCATGAGATATGTTAAGGGTAAATACATTTTTCAAATGATTAACAAACAGATTTCCTTTTTTAATATCATTTCTTGCCCAACTTCCATTCAAGTTTCTTAATGGTGGCTTAGATATAACTGGTCTATTGAGACTTCTAGCTGCACGTCATAATGAGTAGTCTGATTGTGGAGTTGCATCATGTTCCTTAAGATATTTTTCCAGGGAAGCCGTTTTATGTGACTGCAGTTACTTTCTTAGACTTTTTGTACACTCTCTTAATAAAGTCTTAAGGTGGGGGGGGGGGGATCTGTGCAATTGCTATTCTCTTCGAACTCTCCTTTTTTCAGTCAAGAGACGCTCGACATCTGTAGAATATATGTTATTATTTATTATTATATGCTGAGGAGGGTTAAAAATATCTCCTTCCTTTTTTTTTTTTTTTAGTAATTATTTTTTGAATCTTCATATATTAAATATGAACTAACAATAATTAATCAGATATTATCCTAATATTTGCTTTATGTCCTGCCAGTCCCAGAAAAAACAGATTTCGTCCTCACGGTTTCTGTTCACATATGTAGGTGCTTATCGCTCATCTGATTGGGTGAGTTCTGCAGTGTCTCTTCTTCTTAAGCGAGTGTGGCCGCCATAATTTAAAATATTTCGAGCTAATGGATTTGGGTGCAGTTCCAGCCTTTTTAAATATTTTACTGCATATTTCGTTATCATAGTTTTTACTAATGGCACATTGAGATCCTTGTGGATATTTGAGTTTTTGACGTACCAGGGGCCGGCTGTGATTATTCGAAGAAGTTTATTTTGGCGCCTTTCAATTTTTTTTTGATGTTAGAAGCCGAGGCAGCGTCCCATAACTGAATACCGTAGCACCAAATTGGCTTTAAGGTAGAGTTGTAAAGTTTGAGTTTTCAATCGAGACTAAGAACAGAATTTCTTCCAATAAGCCAATTAATTTGAATTGATTTTAGTTTCATTTGAGTTAATTTAGCTTCTATATGCCATTTCGTATACCATTTTGTATACCGAGGTATTTTACATGCGGGTGTTGGGGTATTATTTGATTATTGATTTTAATAGGGGGCATGTTTCCCGACGCAATGTGAATGTTATATGTGCGCATTTTGCTCATTGATCTATATCTTTCATTTTTTTAACCACCTTTCCAGTTCAAATATATGATCCTGTAAGTAAAGAGATGCTTCTTGATAGTTTTCGTGTACGCTTAGAAAAGCTGTATATTCCGCAAAGGTTGAGGTTTGTGAGTAGCTGTTTGTTGGCATGTCGGAAGTATAAATTAAGTATAGTAGAGGGCCCAGGATGCTGCCTTGTGGGACTCCAGCGTTAATTGGCTGTGGATAACTTAAAAATTCGTCTTCTTTCCTAATAAATTGACTACCGACTTAGTAGCTTTCTAACAGCTTGTATATGTTTGCTGGTGAGTTTTGCTGCAACTTCAGTAGTAAACCTTCATGCCAGACTTTATCAAAAGCTTGAGACACATCGATGAAGAGTGCTGAGCCTAATTTTTTTTCTTCAAATGCTTTTCTATGACATTTACTATTCGATGAGTTTGTTCAATTGCGCTGTGCTTTCTTCTAAAACCGAATTGATGGTTTGGAATACATCTATTTTCATTTAAAATCGGTGTTAATTTTGACACTAGTAGTTTCTTAAATAGCTTTGAGATATAAGATAATAAGCTAATAGCCCTGTATGACTCAACTTTTGTGTGATCCTTTCCTGGCTTTGGTATCATCGTTACTAAGGAAACCTTCCATTCTTGAGGGTAGTATTGAAGGCGTAAAATAGCATTACAAATAATAAGAATAATTTTCTTTGCTATACTTGGTTGCACCAAAAGCGTTTATTACTGATCTTATTAATACCTGCTCTAACATTTACAGGCGGTAACTCGACTGCTATATCATGAGATATGTTAAGGGTAAATACATTTTTCAAATGATTAACAAACAGATTTCCTTTTTTAATATCATTTCTTGCCCAACTTCCATTCAAGTTTCTTAATGGTGGCTTAGATATAACTGGTCTATTGAGACTTCTAGCTGCACGTCATAATGAGTAGTCTGATTGTGGAGTTGCATCATGTTCCTTAAGATATTTTTCCAGGGAAGCCGTTTTATGTGACTGCAGTTACTTTCTTAGACTTTTTGTACACTCTCTTAATAAAGTCTTAAGGTGGGGGGGGGGGGGGATCTGTGCAATTGCTATTCTCTTCGAACTCTCCTTTTTTCAGTCAAGAGACGCTCGACATCTGTAGAATATATGTTATTATTTTTGGTTTTTTTGAGGGTTATGGTGGAATGTTGAACAGCTAGTTTGAGATAACTATCAAAATAAACAATAGCCACGTTCTCCGGTGTACTAAGCGGAATATTTTCTGTGCAATGGACTCTTAGATATTTTTTATATTTTACCCAATTTATTAGTATCGCTAAGTAACCAGACGTAGATACAATTTTATTTAGGGTCATTAAAGTAACAATAGCTTCAACATGAATCGTTTCCGCGTGATGTTTTTAACCACGCCAAAAGCTATGACATCTGGAATTTTTTGCTGATCAGTAGGCCTATAAGTTATTTGTCCACTCGCGACCACATTTAAATCCATCTTAGATATTGTATTATACAAAACACTAACCTTTGGTGTTATGAGCCGTGACCCCCAGAAGGTATGGTTAGCGTTGTAATCGCCAGCGGCTAGGAGACAGGGTCCTAATGATTTAAAAATTTTATAATATTTGCTTTCTGATATTGAAAATCTAGGTGGAGAGTATAAAGATGAAAGTTCTGTGTTTCGATTTAGCTCTTCAATACAAATGTTCGTTGCTTGCAGATAATCTTCACGATGATCACCCATTAAGTAGTGTTTGATTCGGGCTTTTATCAAAATAGCAGAACCTCCACAAGCTCTATCCCGAGGGTCCTTGGTATCATATAATATATAACCATTGATTTTGAACGAGTTTCTTGAGATCAAATGAGTTTCAGAAACCATCATTACATCAATTTGATAACTTTTAAGAAAGGGTTCTAGTTCATTTCTATGTTGGCAAATGCCGTTTGCGTTCCAAAAACAAATTTTTTAACAATTCATGGCTTGTTAAGTACAGCTTGCAATAACATCGATTTTATTACCCATTCGATATTACCCATTGTGTTCGTAAAGTTATTTACTGTTTGCACTAATGTTTCCATGGTTTTTTCTAGACTACTTAAATTAGAGACTGGAGTTTCATAATTATTTGGCAAATCACCTTGCATTGGCATATGGTTTCATTTAAGGACGTTAGGGTAGTATGTTCTGTTATTACTAAGCTGCGGTACCTGAATGTTATTAGTGTTAACTTAATTTGTTGCCTGCATTTGAGGGGGGTTTGATTTCGGTCCAACCGAGCGCTTGACGATAGAGTATACAGGTATTTCTCCATAGTTGGCAATGTGATTACCACCACAGTTGATACATTTTTTTACATTGGGGTCGTATGTAGACTTATCGCAAAGAGCTGTACCATGTAATTCTTCACATACAACGCAAACAGGGGTTAAATGGCAGTATTCCTTAGTGTGACCAAATTCTTGGCAGTTTAAGCATTGCACACGTCCATTCCTTTTGTGCGGCTCCTCTATCTTTATTTTCCTATACAGGATATATTTCAGACTGTAAATGGGATGCGTCGCTTCGTTCTTTCAACCTTAACGTCGCACAGTGGCGCCATTTGAGTTTTTTCGTTGCAAAAATCATATCTTTTGAACCGAATAAGATAATTGAACAGTTTAAACAGCATATGATAGATAACTGTTCAGCCTATGAAATGAGCGTTTGGAAAGGGTACTACGCTTTGTAGGGGCCTACTTATGGGTTATCAAAGTTAAAATTAGTAGAAAAATCAACTTTGTGGTAACTAAAAAAAATTATTTTTACATTTTTAGATTGTTTTTATTTTTTTTCTTTAGGGTTTTATGTTTTAAATTATTACCCAACAAATTAAAAAAAAAATAATTTTTTTTTTTAAATTTATTTTTTCAATTTTCTGTAAAATGAAACAATTCGTAGGAGAAGGTATATCTAAAAGACTAACCATTTCTAAACTATAATTATTTTGTAACTCTATTCGTGACTTCACATGCCGCAGGGAAGAAATAAGTGGATCGGAAGATGCTGCCAACATGTTGAAGAGGTCCTTATTTTGCCTTACCCTTGATGCTTTGAATGTGTTCTGCAATCTATATTTTTTATAAAATTTGTTAAGAGACTCCTGTGCTTCTTCAGAAAGCTCTCCAATTGGCAAAGACTGGTACTCAATTATATCTTTACCATGCGCCAATATTTTATGGACGGTCGGGGTCAACTTCTTCTGTGGATACATTTCTGCTAAAAGAGATGCAGTTTTCGACGCATATTCTCCATATTTTGTAGAATTGACATTTTCTTTGCAGTTTAAAACATCCAAGATCGTTCCCAATCTTTTCACGATTTGATTGTCAATTCCAATGATTCTAGTTACTGCCTCATCATTTTCAAAAAATCTCCTAGAAGTGTTTCCATCGTTTGAGTTACCGTATCCGTGCTTGGGACAGTCTACTTTTAGTCCAACTTGTTTAAAAAAAGCATCCTGTATTTGCTTCTTTCTGATCTTTTCCTTATCCTTTATTGATGTATTTTCATCGAAGTTTTCTTCCTCTTGTGGTAGGGTATATGCCAGTTTTAGCAAGAATTCCATACACCTTATCCTTGCGTGCAATGGTGACATTCCATATTCGTAATTCTCCTCATTTGTAGAATCGTTTAAATTACCAAAGTTCTTTTGACAAATAATAATATAAAATCGATAAAAAAAATATAAAAATAAAACGAAAAAAGGGGTTTAAATAGGTTTTTGCTAAATTTTTACCTCCAATATAATTCTGTCTATATATATGATAACTAATTGAAATATGTTATAATTAAGCAGAAAAAGATACTAATCTTAAACTCTTTACAACTAATTATATAAAATTGAGATGTAACATATTATATATGAAATAAATTTAATTGAATTGAAAAAAGTTCTTCTGACTCTTTTTGCAAATCGGGCATGACATTGTTGAGGTTGTTCCTGTCAGTTCGTTTACGACTTTTCCGTCAACCATGGTCAGGTGGAACTCGTAATTGCATTCAATATATTGTCCTTCACCGTAGTCCTTATGAGTTCTGCCGATTCCCTTGCAAACTGAAACATTAGTGGTCGGCAATAATGCACTGATGACGGACGTGGATTTTTCCAGTGTAGGGAATCATCCGATTTTAGCCGCAAATGAACAACAGATGCCATAAACATATTTCCGTCCGATATTGTAGCGTCATCGGAAGATATCCTTTGCTTATAAACGCTTTGTCCGGATGATCCATCGCAGCCCCATTTGCTGATCAATGTCAACTTCTCAGGAAGAATTTTCACTTCCGTGAAAAACTTTGGTGTGGTTGACTTTATAAACAGTTCAAATAATTTTAAATTGTTCAACGCCATGTTTTCAATACTTAAATTGTTAAATGGTTTCAGTAATTGTTGCGCCAACTTTCAGGCGTAGACTATCCAGGCATTATGCTTATTTTGCAATACATAGGCTTATGCTACTATGCCTAAAAATTTACCTGTTCCCTGCATACATATGGATTTAGGCTGAATAATGCAATTTTGATATTATGCACGTGTCCAAATAAGATTTGTGCCTACCTGTAGGGACCATAAGTCAATATTGTTCCTGACCATTTGTACGCCGAAGTATTGTTTATGTGAGGTACGTACCTGCTAATTTCAATGAGTAGTTTTTTTCAAACTATTAGATCAAACTACTGTCAGTCAAAACATATAAGGGATGGACGCCATACAATTTCTGCAACCATGTCTTTTTAAACTTTTTTACCTCTAGAAGCCAAACGGGCACGTACGGGCAGATAAAACCTTTTGAATTATGTAAAGAAATAATCAAAGAACAGGTTTTGCAAATATGGCAAATATAGAAAAATATAGTTTTTTTTATTTTCCGTCAAAGTTGAAAAATAGTGAAAAAACGGATAGTTTTTAAATAGTGATTTACCAGGAGAAACACAAAGCAAACAGTTAATTTTTTTTTATCATTATACATTTAATAAATACATCAATCAATACAAACAAAAAATAAGGCGATTCGTTACCTATTTTTCGTGATATTACACCTGAAATCGCAACAAATTGACTAAAAATTGTGTGTTTTTTTGAAAACCGAAAGTCGGTCAACTTTGAACGGTTATATCTTCTAAACTAAAAATGTGATATTATTAAGAGTGGCATATTTGAAATCGTTGAAAAGTTTCCTATAATATGGGTTTATTCAAAACTTCGTCGGCACTCATGAAAATTTTGATTTTTGCAACCTCGCTTGCTCTACGGGCGCCACTGTGCGTCGCCGGGTTCTAACTCCACTCGAAATAGTGGCTGGGGATTTTTTCTCTATTTTGTAATATTTATAAAAAAAAATTATTTTGAAGCTCTTCTCTTCTAGAAACGTTTTTATCTCACCTGGTTCCACGCATGAGTCAATGCCCTTAATCACTACCTGAAGACCTTTACTGCTCTTTAGTTGATATGTATAAAAGTTTTTATTAAGTGCTTCAAATTAAGTTATTACTTTTCGAAAATCTTCTACACGATTAACTTGTATTTTTGTCTCATTTATACAACCACGCTTTATTGCAGCTACATAAAAAGAATTTTCACCTATTACCGAGATCAAATTCTTTATTAATTCATTTGAGTTATGCTCTCTTAGATATATCGGGGTGGCTTAAAATATTTGATAACATTTTGTGCTTCCGAGGATTCCTCATCCTGAACTGCAAAACGATTTTGCAAACTTATTCTATCAGCTGTACCATCTTTTAAGACTTTTGGGACCGAAGCAACTGCTGAAGAGGTTGAGCTGCGACATTGTTTAAGCACTATTATGTACCTATCATTACCAACTTGTACTTGAGGCTTTTGACCACTTTTTACCTGTCATACTAAGTTTTCCATCATGCCTGATTTGGGTGTAATCTTTTCATCACTTATGAAAATTGGTTTTGCTATTGAGGCAACGCTTGCAGGTTTTATATTTGTTAGTGTATCAACCTATTATTAAATACAGAGGATGAGAGGGATCGCGTGCGAGTAATAGGTTTAGCCCCTAGGTATTTGCTATCATCGATTCTTTTTTTTATTTCTGCATTTGTTTCGTTAACAGTCACTGTGATATATGCGTTTCTATCATTCTGTTTTATTGTTGTTGCATTATTTGCACTCATAAGCTTTTTTTTTACTTTACTGTTTAGAATTGTGCTCTTCTTATTATTTATTGTTTATCAACACCGAGAATAAAAACAAAAAATATTTTTGCTCAAAATGTGTATATTTATATATGTATGTATGTATGTACATACAAATATTTTTTTTCTTTTTCTTACAGTTTCTTTTTGTATCATGCCTTCAAACCAGACTTTACCAAAAACATCAATAGAGTGCAGATCAATAATTTCTTTGTTCAAAGGTTTATTATGGCGTTTACTAGCCTTTGAGTTTGTTAAATTGTGCTGTGTTTGTTTTTTTAAATTCAAATTGATGATTTGGAATATATCTATTTCTATTAAGTGCTGGTTCACACTCTTCAAGTTTTAGTCGTCAAGTCTTGAGTTTTTAGGAGGGAAGGGAAAAGAGAATGTCATTATTTTCCTCTCGCTGCTAAAAACTCAAGACTTGACGGATAAGACTTGAAGAGTGTGAACCAGCTCTTAGAATCGGGGTTAGTTAGTTTAAATAGTAATAGTATCCAATTATTTGAATTTTGGTTTATTTCGAGTAAAGTATTAATCGATTTTTGAATTTTAATATTGAATTTTAATATTGATTAATCTAATTAGGGTTTTAAGTTATTAGACAAACCCGAATAATACAAATAACTTTATCCCAACACATTTCTATTTTATTTTGATACTGCGATAAAACAGTTTTTAATACATTAAAAAGATCGAAAGAAGATTTTTTAAGTGAATTTTATAACGAACCATATATAAAAAAAGTAAAAACTGCTTCGGCTTAACAGAATATAAAGTGATATAATAAATACCAAGTGTTAATACGTGCATTAATGGCGATTTATTTCCTGAGAAAAACAAGTTACAGTAATGTTGCCTTTATTCCCTCGAAGAGTTAAAAAATTTGCAACTTCAATTAAAAAAAAAATTAGCGGTTTTCGTTTACAACTATAAAGGCCTCGTTACTCTTACGTAAACGTATACGTTGCTGATCAGCTGTTTCGTTTTCCTTACCAAGTCCATGTTCTGTCCTTTGTAGTGTACACACGTCTTTTAGTTTCCTTTTTGTGATTTTGCAATTTACCTTTTAAAATTTAAGAAAAGAAAAACAATAAGTAAATAAAAAACCAAATAATACCCCGCCGCACTTTTAACAACAAATAATATCACGAAAACCAAAATAACAACAATAAACATTATTATATAATTCTCAAAAATATTCAAAAACAATAAATGCAACTAAAAAAAAACAATAAACAAAAAGCCACAACTAAAACTACAAGCATCCTAAATATTAAAAAAAATAATAACTACCCTTTAAAATAAAGAACAAAAAAAAAAACAACTTCACAAACAAACAATAAACATAATAATTCGCCAGTGTGGGCCTATTTTGAAGATGACCAGATCAGGGCTTTTATAGTACCTTTTATGGCACTGTTTATTGTGTTTATCCTGTAAACGTCCTTTTTATTTTAGTTAGTACGTATGTCCTCATGTTGATCGTATAACACTGATCACTAAACAGTTTTTAAACAGCTTTTAACATAAAGCTGGGATCACACGATTGCCGCATTGCATATAGGCCATGTTAATTTTCATACTTTTTAATACCCCAATCGTGTGACTGCACAATCAAATGCCTCATGTACCAATCGAGGGCAATATTGTGCTTACTTTTAGCAATAAAATGCAGCGCTGGTGCGGCAATCGTGTGACTTCTTGATATGCAAACGCGCGTCAATAAAAATGACAAAAATGTACCAATATTAAACAACACAATATACGCTAATATTTGGTTTTTTTAATAAATTTACTTTTGTGTGTTTCTTTTAGTAGGAATAAACTAAAAATAAAAATTAAATTTATCAAAAATAAAAATTGGGAATTTAGCAAGTCATTAATAAATTAATTATTAATAAATTTTGTATTCCCGAAAATAACTTTTGATATATATTTTTTTTAATTAGTGCAATAGCGGTTCAGGACAATATAAAAGAATATATAATGGAAAACGGAGCAAAATGTATTGAAATTCTTTAAAGCAAATTTATTTTTGAATATCAATATTCTCTATTTCTTTATATATTTAAAATAGAATTTTATTATGTTTAATTTTTGGAATTTCATATATTTTACTTAAAAAATTTCAAATAAAACTTCAACAAAAATTTGTTTGAATATATGTTATAATTTTTTTTTTTTTTAATGATCAAGCCAACTAGATCTTTCAAACAAATAAAGCTACCACAACAGCTGTTTTCGTAGTTGACACAAGTAAGAACGATCGTGTGACTGTGCTGCGGCAATTATTGTACCCATTTAGCTTTGTACCAACTAGCGGCAATTAAATTTGTATAAAACAGGGCAATCGTGTGATTTCATAATATTTTATTGGGGCAATTTCATTATTGTGCGTCAATAAAGCACAATCAAAATTGTGTCATATTGGCGCATTTGCAGCAATCGTGTGATCCCAGCTTAAGGGATATTCGAACTGTGACCAACGTGTGATTTGGATTTTTTTGTGCTGTGATGAGAGGTCGGTATGCCCATGTTTGTCTTCATTGGCCGGATGTTTTCGCCTTATGTGAAACTCAGGCATCTGAAAATTCTGATCCACTTGATTTTCAGATTCCTGGGTATCACCTCCTATCTTTCTTTAACCTTCATCGGGGTCTTGCTATGTACATACGCAATGAAGTTGTGTATCAATGCCAGCAATCAACGGGCATATTTGATGCAGAATTTAACAGTCTTTGGATAAAATTCAAAATAAATGCACACTATGTGCATTTCGGGTTTCTTTACAGAAGGCCAAATGCGGGAAGGGATATTACTTTATCGGGCTTCGACTCCTTTTCTGCTTCTATATCGAAGATTCATGAAAATGTCCGGGCAATGAAATCGTTGTTGCTGGTAGTTTTAATGTCAACAATTCTTTTTGGCTTCGCCACTCGGGCCGTACCACTTATGAAGCCCAATATGTTGAGCTATTTGCTGCGCACAACCACCTCGTGCAACTGTTGAATGAACCAACACATATTCCATGTGTTGATGGGCACCAGCATAAAACCCTTGACCTCTTCCTCTCTTCGTACCCTCAAAAGTACGAAGTTGAAGTTCCGATCTCCGGTAAGTCGGATCATTTCAGCATTTCCGTCTCTTTTTCGTTCTCCGAACTTCGCAACGTTTCACGACGGGCTACGCAACGCTCAATATTTGGTTAAGAAAAAGCTCGTTGGGCTGAGCTAAATGGTTTTTTTAGGCATTTTAATTGGAAACTTTGTTAACTGGACAATGACAGTCAATGCCATGGCGAAAATGGTGGAAAATTTTATAATGCTAGGAATGAAAATGTTCATTCCAGTTAAAAAAGTTTCGAAAAAACCTTGATCTAAATCTTGGCTTAATCAGACGTGTAAATTAGCAGTCAGATCCAGAGAAGAAGCATTTAGAAATTGGCGTAACAATAGCACGCTGATAGTGAATTGCTACGCAAAATGGCAAGGTCTTCGCGTGCCAAGGTACTTAAACGGAAAAAAACTCTTTACGAGCAACTTCTTCGTACTGAAGATCTTACTGCTTCTCGGGGCAGTAAAAGCTTCTGGTCATTCGTTAAAAGAGTAAGGGATAATGCTAGCTCCTCAATACCAACTCTTTTAGGGGTTGGCGAAACATTCACGGACCCGGTTGATAAGGCTAATTGTATTGCCGCATTATTTGCAAATAATTTTTATTTACCGACTAGCAATATCCGGGGAATTTCCCATCTGCTGAAAAGTTCTAATGTAACGCAAATTCCTAAAAAAGGAGAAAATTGTCGCCCAATTGCAATTTGTTCGGCGCTTTCCAAAGTTATGGAGAGTATGGTAAATCACCACCAAATATTTCCAAGGCGTTTGACAGAGTTTGGCAAGGTGCACTCTTGTCAAAACTTGTTGCATTTGGTGTCGGTGAAATTTCTCTCAATTTATATCGAGCTTTCTCAGAGATCGCACTATACGAGTTGTTATAGATGAGATTTTGTCAAACGAGTTCAAGATTAATTTACGGGTGCCTCAAGGCTTCGTTCTTTCTCCTACTCTATTTCATATTTTTCTAAATCACTTTCTAATTCAAATTTCTAACCCTATCTACACTTTTTCAGATGACAGCAACCTTTGCCCTTCGTATTCATTTGATTATAGACCAAGCGTATCCGATGTTGGTGCTATGAGACAGAACATGAATGATACGCTTGGACGAGACCTGATATAGGCTCGGAATGGGGTCGAGCGAATAGGGTCGATTTTAATGCCCTAAAAACCCAATGTTGAATGCTGACGCATAAACGCGCGACGGATCAAGGAGTCGCACCTATATATATGAGTGGTATAATCATTGAGGAATCAGAATCTCTTGATGTTCTGGGCATGAGGATACAATGTGATGTCCGATGGACAGAACATACTTATATTTAAGGTGTCGAACGATGCATTGAAGTGCCTCGGCTGTTTGAAACGGTGTAAGACATACTTCACTCCATCCGATCTCCTTACTATTTATACCACCTATATTCGATCGCGATTGGAATACAACTCACATGTATAGGCCGGTGCTCCAAAGTCTATTTTGGAGCTTCTCGACCGTGTGCAGGAGAGGGCGAAGGTTCTCATTGGTGACAGTAGGGTATCCAATTCTATTGACTCCCTTGAGCACCGCCGCATTGTGGGTTGTATTTCCCTGTTTTATCGTTACTGCAATGGGATGTGTTCTGATGAAATTAGGGATCTGGTTCCCGAAACCCATACGTTTGTTCGTAATACACGTTTTTCCTCAAGAGCCCATCCTTTTGTGGTCCATTGCCGGTAAATCGTTCATCGGAAGACTTCCTGCTGAAGTCTTCCCTCTCACATTTAACAGGAATAAGTTCAACTCGAATGTTCACAAAAACTACTCCCTCTATCCTGCTTCCCATAACCTTTTTTCCTAGTTCCAACACAATGAATTGCATTTGTAGGGGTGATCCTCTGAAAAAAAAGGTACTCGTACGTAAACATACAGTTGCGTTGCGGATGAACCTGATAAATTTAAAATTTCTCACGTGCGCCAAGAAAACGCCGAAAGTTATCCGCGAAAACGCAAAATGGAATTGGTGCTTTTGGGGGTTGAATTTAAAATGGGAATTTAATGCTTTTAGGAATTAAAATGATAATGGCAGTTTTGATTTTGGGAATTTAAAAAATTAGGGCGTTCGAATAAAAATTAGAATTTGTAATTTTAAGCAAATAATTACGCCAAAATGAAATAAAAAATGTAATAAACAATAATAAAAATATAATATATACAAAAAATATTAATATAATTAAAAGAAACGTATTTATAATTAAAAGAAATGTGTTTATAATTACAAAAATATTTTTACTTACTATAAAAAAGACTTTTTTATCTTAAAAAACATAAATCATAAATATTTAAAGAAAGATTAATAAAAATATGATTTATCTACACATTAAAATTGAGGTAACGTCAAGGAAAAACGCAACAGATTATGAAAGTAGACGTACTATAGAATATAAAAAGCTTTCCGTGCAAAAATCCAAGGAAAAGTTTTCCAGAAATCTGGTTTCATCCAAATTGGTCAGTAAAATCTGGGATGATTTTTTTTCGGGGTTTAGAGGTGATGATAGTAGGCGTACTATGGAATATAAAAAGCTTTCCGTGCAAAAATCCAAGGAACAGTTTTCCAGAAATCTGGTTTCATCCAAATTGGTCAGTTAAACCTGGGATAAACTTTTTCGGGGCTTAGAGGTAACGTCAAGGAAAAACTCAATAGATTATGAAAGAATATTAAAAGCTTTTCATGCAAAAAATCCAAGGAACAGTTTTCCAGAAATCTGGTTTCTTCCAAATTGGTCAGTAAAATCTGGTATTAATTTTTATATACTGTATATGTAAAAAAGCGCTGAATTTGTATTACTTATCTATCACAGACATGGCTTCAAGCGTCTCTTTTATTATTAAATTTTGTGCAGCTCTAAAAAAATACCCATACCAAATTAGTTTTATTAGACATCGTATTCACGGGCTAGAAATGTCGCAACATTTTCACTAAATTTTAAAGATGTCATGAAAACTTTACATACCTAAATTTCAGTAAGTTTTTGCACAGATGTAATTTAGGCTTTATACCTAAGCTGGTATGATTCTGAAAAGAAATGTTAATGGAAAATTTGACATCAACAGGAATCTTGTTCTGTCTTATTTTTACTGCATTTCGTAAAGCTATATGTAATAGCAGTCACAAAATTTCTTAGGTAATATGACTACAAATTTAGGAAATTTCCCTGTTCAAAAAATTATACATAAAGATAAGTAAAGTTCCTATATTTGGTTTAAAAATGTTTATGAAAATTTAAATAAAATAAAAATTTTTACCGCAAAAATAAATATTTCTAATTAAATCTTAATTATAATCGTAGCCTTCACCTACATCTTTAGTAATGATTACAAAAGTTTTAGTCAATATTTAATTTTTATACATATGTATTACCAATTATCTTAGTTAATTAAACCAAATGTCGACGTGTTAGCTTCATCATTTAGGCTGTGCGATGAAAGATAAATACATGGAGAAAAAATATCTTGGAAAAAGTAACAAAATTAGGTGCGATTTTCACCTTTTAAACATTCGAATTTCGAAAAATTACCAAATTTGCACTTGCATTTTTTAGATAAGTTACGTATTTTATATAATTTTTTTTCTGTGTACATGGATTTAAACGACAGATGGGGGACAAAAAGTACCAAAATGCAGGTTTTACCCTTTTACTCCCTAAAAGGGCCGAATTTCAAAATAATACCAGACACCTATCCTCTTTTTTATTTAATGAAAAACAATAAGTATTAAATTAAAAAGTACTACTTTAATAAAAAAAAAGTACCAGTTAGAGAAAGAAAATGTACCAAAAATGACCCTTACAGATTTTCATTCACTCAGGAACTTGCATGTTGAATTTTATGTTTCAAGGTCCAATATAAACCGCAAATCAAAAAGTACCAGGTAAAGCAAAAAAGTACCAAAAAGCGCCTCTTACAGATGCTCATTCACTCAACGCGTTGCTTGTTTAATTTTATGTTTGTTGATGCAATACTAACAAAAATGCAATAAGTACCTGTTGGCAAACAATACAGTACGAAAAAGTTCCAAAAAACCACTCTTACAGATTCTCATTCACTTGGGAACTTGCATATTTAATTTTATGCTTAAAAGATAGATGAGATGGGGTGCCAAAAAAGTACCAAAATACAGGTTTTACACGTTTACTCCGTAAAAGGGTTGAATTTCCAAAAAGTAACAGACACCTGTCCGCTTATTTTTCTAAAGAACAATAATAGGTATTACATTTTTTGTATCTCTTTTAGCTTTGGAGATATAGGATTACCAAATTTACCCTTTTTTACCCCCTTAACAATCGAATTTCCAAAAATACCGTCTTAGTGGATTGATTTGGGGAGAGACCAACCCCTGGTCCAAATTTCAAGTTTTTATACAATATACAAGTAATTGTAATAACTGTTATACTCAATTACATATGACAAGTAGTTTTGGAAACTTAATTAAAATGTGATATGTATTAAAAAATTGCATAGTCATGGTTTAGACTTTCAATTTTTGTTGCAGTAATTCTTGAGTTTACTAGTGAGAGAGGTGAGAAAACTTGGCAGGGGTACTCATCTCTTATTTTTTATTTGCAATATTTCGCGCTAGAGAAATTGGGTGCAATTCAAGGAGAGAATTTCTTCCAATAAGTCAATTAATTAAAATTGCTTCTAGTTTGATTTGAATTAGTTTTTCCGCTTGGTGGTATTTCCAAATTAAACGCCGATCTAGATATATAGGTACCGATATATTTAACATGCAAGTAATGAGGTATTATTTGGAAGTTGATTTTATAGAAGGGCATGATTCCCGACACAAGGTGATTGTTGTATTTACATTTTTGAAATATACTATCCTTTAAGTCACGAGATGCTTCATTGCGGCTTTCGTGTACGCTTAGTAAAGCATGAAGTGTAAATTGGAAGATGCTTCCAAGATACTACCTTGTGGGACTCCAGCATTAATAGGCTGAGGAGGGTTAAAAATATCTCCTTCATTAATGATATATTTTCGACCGACTAAGTTACTTTCAAAATGATTGTGAGTGCTTCCATTTGTGTATTAAGCCTTCACCAGACTTTGCAAAAAGCTGGAGGAACATCAATAGAGTGCAGAGCAATATTTTCTTTATTTAAAGATTTATTATGGCGTTTACTAGCCTGTGAGTTTGTTAAATTGGGCTGTATCTTTTTTTAAAATCCAAATTGGTGATTTGGAATATATCTATTTTTATTTAGTGCTGGATCACACTCTTCAAGTTTTAGCCATCAAGTCTTAAGCTTTTAGGAGGGAAGGGAAAATAGAATGCCATTCTTTTCCTCTCGCTGCTAAAAACTCAAGACTTGACGGCTAAGACTTGAAGAGTGTGAACCAACACTTAGAATCAGGGTTAGTTAGGTTACTTATAGTTAGGGCATCCTATTATTTGACTTTTGGTTTATTTCGAGTAAAGTATTAATCGATGTTTGAATTTTAATATTGCCCGATTAATAAAATAAGGGTTTTAAGTTATTAGACAAACTCGAATAATACAAATAACTTTATCGCAACATATGTCTATTTTATTTTGATACTGCAATAAAACCGTTTTTAATACATTAAAAAGATTGAAAGAAGATTTTGTTAGTGAATTTTAAAACAAACCATGTATAAAAAAAGTAAAAACTGCTTCGGCTTAAGAGAATATAAAGTGATATAATAAATGCCAAGTGTTAATACGTGCATTAATGGCGATTTCTTTCCTGAGAAGAACAAGTTACAGTATATACATGTAACACTTTTTAATGTTGCCTGTAATCACTCGAAGTGTTAAAAAATTTGCAACTTCAATCCAAAAAAAAATTAGCGGTTTTCGTTTACAACTATAAAGGCCTCGTTACTCTTACGTAAACGTATACGTTGCTGATCAGCTGTTCCGTTTTCCTTACCCTGTCCATGTTCTGTCCTTTGTAGTGTACACACGTCTTTTCGTTGGATCCGTCCGAATCGTGATAAATTAAAAGTGTCCGCGTCTCTTTTTTGTGATTTACCTTTTAATATTAAGGAAAATAAAAACAATAAATAAATACAAAACCAAATAATACCCCGCCGCATTTTTAACAACAAATAATATTACGAATACCAAAATAACAACAATAAAAATTATTATAAAATACTCCAAAATATTCAAAAACAACTAAAAAAACAATAAACAAAAGCCATAACTAAAACTACAAGCATACTAAATATTAAAAAAAAATAATAACCACCCTTGAAAATAAACGACAAAAAAAAAACAACTTGACAAACAAACAATAAACACAATAATTCGCCAGTGAGGGCCTATTTTGACGATGACCATATCAGTGCTGTTATAGTACCTTTTATGGCATTGTCTATTGTGTTCATCCTGGCAACGTCCTTTTTATTTTAGTTAGTACGTATGTCCTTATGTTGATCGTATAACACTGATCACTAAACAGTTTTTAAACAGCTTTTAACAAAAGGGATATTCGAACTGTGACAAACGTGTGATTTGGATTTTTTTTGTGCTGTGATGAGAGGTCGGTTTCGAATGGACTTCTGCAATATAAGTGGGCTGAGGACGAATTTTTTCTGTGTGTATGCCCATGTGTGTCTTCACCGGCCGGATGTTTTCGCCTAATGTGAAACTCAGGCATCTGAAAATTCTGATCCACTTGATTTTCAGATTCCTGGGTATCACCTCCTATCCTTCTTCAACCTTCATCGGGGCCTTCCTATGTACATACGCAATGAAGTTGTGTATCAATGCCAGCAATCAACGGGCATGTTTGATGCAGAATTTAACTGTCTTTGGATAAAATTTAAAATAAATGCACACTATGTGCAATTCGGGTTTCTTTACAGAAGTCCAAATGCGGGAAGGGATATTACTTTATCGGGCCTCGACTCCCTTTCTGCTTCTATATCGAAGATTCTTGAAAATTGTCCGGGCAATGAAATCGTTGTTGCTGGTGATTTTAATGTCCACAATTCTTCTTGGCTTCGCCACTCGGGCCGTACAACTTATGAAGGCCAATATGTTGAGCTATTTGCTGCGCACAACCACCTCGTGCAACTGTTGAATGAACCAACACATATTCCATGTGTTGATGGGCACCACCATAAGACTATAAAGGATTGAATTTGTTTTTTATGTTTAATGTGTAAAATTTGTGAGTTTTGCTAAGTTAGTTTTGAATGCTATGCTTAGCCACAGCACGTTTTACTTCTTCTGAGCACTGTTTAAGGTGCCCGGCTAGAAGGTTGAGAACAAGATTGAGTTTCAATAGTATTCTGATTTTTTATTGAAAAATGTTTCTTATTTATACTATTTACAATACTTAATTCTATGTTCTATCCTATCCTCTCTAACCTACGCACAGTGTGACTTTTGTTACGTAACACACTGTGCTACGATGAGGTTTATTGAGTCAAAACACTAGATTTTGATTGGTTTAACCCAATTTTCACTCAATTTCTTATTTTAAATTATTTTCTATCATACATTCAATCTTTTACTTAAAATATTGATCATTACCTTATTTCAAGTGCATTGGCTTATTTTCTGTCTGCTTGCATTTACACATTGTGTTTTGAAATATTATTCCTCGTAATATTTCGAATGCAATATTTTCTAGTCAAATCGCTTGCATTGACATAATTTCAAGTGCAATGCCTTTTGCTTGTACACATAAACATTGTCTTATGTGTGGTCTCACTTAAAGTGTGCCAAGCGGTTTCATGTTGCAGAAAAATTAAATAAAGAATTTTGCATTTTTCTTTGTATTATTGTTGTTGGGTAGTTGTGTTATAATAGACACTCTACACATTATTTTTAGGTAGTTGTGATGTGTTTTGACAAACATACTACACCTCTGCCCTTAAGATTGAATTTATGATTGAAATGAAATGAATTAAATCTTTAAATATACTTGTGTTTGTAATAATACATATTTATGTTTTAGTAAGTAGTTAAATGTAAAAATGTCTTATTCTTCTTATTGTCTATTTGTTACATTAGGTTTATATAATTTAAGTATATTATTATGATAAATTTTTTCAAGATTATCTACTTTTAACAAAGAATTTACTCCTAATCTTTGTATTATTTCATATGCTCCCTTGTGTGGGCTTTGATTTTTCTTTCTAGATTCTAATTTTATTAGTACTAAATCTCCTACATTAAAGTTACTTTTATTAATATTTCTATCATAAATTTCTTTCCGTTTTTTTTTTGCTATTTCTGTTAATTTTTTAGCATTTTCTATAGAATTTCTTAATCTGATTTTTACTTTATTAGCGTAATTCACTATGTCATAGCATTTATCTGTGTTTTGTATTTTGTCTGTAGGTACTGTTGCTTGTTTCCCGTAAATTAATTCAAAAGGTGAATAGTTAGTGTTAACATGTGGTGTTGTGTTGTAAGCAAATATATAGTAAAATCATCTACAAATTTCAATAAATATTCATTTAATACGCGATGATTGCGTTCTATAGAACCTATGGATTGGTGGTGATATGGTGCTGAAAATTTCTGGTTTATGTTAAGTAAATTTCAAACTGCTTTTAACAATTCATTGTTAAATTCAGTACCTCTATCAGATTTTAAAATTTTTAAACATCCATACTTCAAGATAAACTGTTCAACTAATGTTTTGGCAATGCTTCTAGCATCTTTTGTTTCAATCGGGTGTGCTATTACATATTTAGTTAATTCGCACTGCAATGTAAGTATATACCTGTAACCATTTGATATTCTTAAAGGTCCTACAGTATATATTTCTAATGTTTCAAAACTAGTGTTAGGTGTTTCCGTTATAACCATTTCTTCCTTAATATGTTTTAATTGCTTATTTCTAAGACATTTGTCGCATTTGATAATGTAATCTCTAACCATTTTTCGCATGTTCTTCCATATGTAACATTGTTTTAATTTAAGGACTGTTTTCCTTATACCAAAGTGTCCTGACAATGGTGAGTTGTGGAATTCTTCTATTATTCTCATCTGTAATCTTTTGTTTTTAATATGTTGCAAAGGTCTATATAATATGATGTTTAATTCTAAATTTCTTTATTTATTTTATTTCAATATTCTGTCTGTCGCGCTCGTTGAAGATAGACGTGTTTTCTAAGCTCGGCATACGGTTTATTTTTTATTTTTTTTTTTGAACAAATAAAGTATTAAAAAAAGTAAAAACAAGTAAAGAAAAAAATACATGTACATATGTACATACATACATAAACACACATTTTTTTTTATTCTCGGTGTTGATAAACAATAACAAATAAGAAGAGCAAAACTGTAAAAGAAAAAAAAAAAAAAAAAAAAAAAAAAAAATTTTTTTATGAGTGCAAACAGTAGAAATGCATATATCACAGTGAGTGTTAACGAAACAAATGCAGAAATAAAAAAAAGAATCGATGATAGCAAATACCTAACGGCTAAACCTATTACTCGCACGCGATCCCTTTCACCGTCTGTATTTAATAACACGGTTGATACAATAACAAATATAAAACCTGCTAGCGTTGCCTCAACAGCAAAAACAATTTTAATAAGTGATGTAAATATTAACCCCCAATCAGGCATAATAGATAACTCAGTATCACCTTCGGTGTCTAATAATACGGTTGATCTTAATACAATAAAAAATATAAAACCTGCAAGCGGTGCCCCAGCGGCAAAAACGATTTTAATAAGTGATGAAAATATTACCCCTAAATCAGGCATGATGGAAAACTCAGCTTCACAAGTAAAAAGTGCTCAAAAGCCTCCAGTACAAGTAGGTATTGATAGGTACATAACAGTACTTAAACGGGGTCGCAGCCCAACCTCCTCAGCAGTTGCTTCGGTCTCAAAAGTCTCAAAAGATGGTACAGCTGATAGAACAAGTTCACAAAATCGTTTTGCAATTCTGGATGAGGAATCCCCGGAAGCACAAAACGTTATCAAATCTTCTAAGCCACCGCCGATATATCTTAGAGAGCAAAACTCAAATGAATTAATAAAGAATTTGATATCGGTAATAGGTGAAAATTCTTTTTATGTAGTTGCAATTAAGCGGGGTAGTATAAATGAGACAAAAATACAAGTTAACCGTGAAGAAGATTTTCGTAAGGTAATAACTAAATTTGAAGCACTTAATAAGAATTTTTATACATACCAACTGAAGAGCAGTAAAGGTCTTCAGGTAGTGATAAAGGGCATTGATTCATGCGTAGACCCAGGTGAAATTAAAACGTTTTTAGAAGAGAAGGGCTTTAAAATTAAAAATGTAGTTAATATTAAAAATAGAGAAAAAAATCCTCAGCCACTATTTCGAGTGGAGTTAGAACCCGGCGACATTAAGCTCAAAAAGAACGAAACGCATCCCATTTATAATCTTAAATATATCCTGTATAGAAAAATAACAATAGAGGAGCCGCACAAAAGGAATGGTCCCGTGCAATGTTTAAACTGCCAAGAATTTGGTCACACTAAGGCATATTGTCATTTAACCCCTGTTTGCGTCGTATGTGGAGAATTACATGGTACAGCTCTCTGCGATAAGTCTAAAAACGACCCCAATGTAAAAAAATGTAGCAACTGCGGTGGTAATCACACGGCCAACTATAGAGGATGCCCTGTATACTCTATCGTCAAGCGCTCGGTTGGACCGAAACCTAATCCCACTCAAATGCAGGCAACAAATCAAGTTTACATTAATGACGTTCAGGTACCGCAGCCTAGTAATAACAGAACATCCTACGCTAACGTCCTAAAATCAAACCATATGCCAATGCAAGGTGAGTTGCCAAATAATGATGAAACTCCAGTTTCTAACTTAAGTCGTCTAGAGAAAACCATGGAAACATTAGTACAAACAGTAAATAACTTTACAAACACAATGGGTAATATGATGCAGGAAATGTTAAGAATGCAATCGATGTTATTGCAAGCTGTACTAAACAAGCCATGAACTGTTTAAAAATTTGCTTTTGGAACGCAAACGGCATCCGCCAACATAAAAATGAACTAGAATACTTTCTTAAAAATAAACAAATTGATGTTATGATGGTTTCTGAAACCCATCTGACCTCAAGAAACACGTTTCAAGTCAATGGTTATATATTATATGATACCAAGGACCCTCGAGGTAGAGCTTGTGGAGGTTCTGCCATTTTGATAAAAAACCGAGTAAAACACTACCTAATGTGCGATCATCGTGAAGATTATCTCCAAGCAACGAGCATTTGCGTTGAGGAATTATCTCGAAACATAGTAATTTCATCATTATACTCCCCACCTAGGTTTTCAATATCAGAAAGCCAATATAATAAATATTTTAAATCATTAGGACCCTGCTTCCTGGCTGCTGGCGATTATAACGCTAAACACACTTTCTGGGGGTCACGACTTATTACACCTAAGGGTCGTGTTTTGTTTAACACAATTTGTAAAATGGACCTAAATGTGGTCGCGAGCGGACAACCAACATATTGGCCTACTGATCAGCAAAAAGTTCCAGATGTCATAGATTTTGGCGTGGTTAATAACATCCCCATAGACACGATTCATGTGGAAGCGTCCCTAGAATTATCTTCAGATCACACACCTACAATTGTTACTATAATAAATCCAAATAGAATCGTATCTCCGTCTGGTTACTTATCGACATCAGCTTCACAAATAAATTGGTTAAAATATAAAAAATATCTGAGTGCCCATTGCACAGAAAATATTCCGCTTAGCACACCGGAGAACGTGGATCTCGCTATTGTTAATTTTGACAGTTATCTCAAACTAGCTATTCAACATTCCAGCATAACACTCAAAAAAACCAAAAACAAAATCATATATTCTACAGATGTCGAGCGTCTATTGACTGAAAAAAGGAGAGTTCGTAGAGAGTGGCAATTGCACAGATCCCCCCAACTTAAGACTTTATTAAAAGAGTGCACAAAAAGGCTGAGAAAGTTACTGCAGTCTCAGAAAACGGCTTCCCTGGAAAAATATCTCAAGGGACTTGATGCAACTCCACAATCAGATTACTCATTATGGCGTGCAGCTAGAAGCCTCAATAGACCAGTTATCTCTAAGCCACCATTGAGAAACTTGAATGGAAGTTGGGCAAGAAATGATATTGAAAAAGGAAATCTGTTTGCTAATCATCTGAAAAATGTATTTACCCATAATATATTTCACGATATAGCAGTCGATTTACCGTCTGTAAATGTTAGAGCAGCTATTCCCCTTAGATTCGAGTTTAGAGAAATCGAAAAGGCTATTTGTAATTTAAACACCAAGAAGGCATCCGGTATTGATAAGATCAGTAATAAAATGCTTTTGGAGCTACCAAGTACAGCAAAGAAAATTATTCTTTTTATTTTTAATGCTATTTTACGACTTCAATACTACCCTCATAAATGGAAGGTTTCCTTAGTAACCATGATACCAAAGCCAGGAAAGGATCACACAAAAGTTGAGTCATACAGGCCTATTAGCTTATTATCTAATATTTCAAAGCTATTTGAGAAACTACTAGTGGCAAAATTAACGCCGATTTTAAATGAAAATAGATGTATTCCTAATCATCAATTTGGGTTTAGAAGAAAGCATAGCACAATTGAACAAACTCATCGAATAGTAAATGTAATAAGAAAAGCCTTTGAAGAAAAAAAATATTGCTCAGCACTTTTCATCGATGTGTCTCAAGCTTTTGATAAGGTCTGGCATGAAGGTTTACTACTGAAATTGCAGCAAAACTTGCCAGCAAACATTCACAAGCTGTTAGAAAGCTACTTAGTCGGTCGTCAATTTATTATTAAAGAAGGCGATTTTTTAAGTTCTCCTCAGCCAGTTAACGCTGGAGTCCCACAAGGCAGCATCCTGGGCCCTCTATTGTACTTAATTTATACTTCGGACATGCCAACAAACAGCTACACACAAACCTCAACATTTGCGGATGACACAGCTTTCCTAAGCGTTCATGAAAACTGTCAAGAAGCATCTCGTTACTTACAGGATCACATATTTGAACTGGAAAGGTGGTTAAAACAATGGAGGATAAAGATCAATGAGCAAAAATGCGCACATATAACATTCACATTGCGTCGGGAAACATGCCCCCCTATTAAAATCAATAATCAAATTATACCCCAACACTCGCATGTAAAATACCTCGGTATACATCTAGATCGGCGTTTAACGTGGAAATGGCACATAGAAGCAAAATTAACTCAAATGAAACTAAAAGCAATTCAAATTAATTGGCTCATTGGAAGAAATTCTGTTCTTAGTCTCGATTGCAAACTTCTACTTTACAACTCTATCTTAAAGCCAATTTGGTGCTACGGTATTCAGTTATGGGGCACTGCCTCGGCTTCTAATATCGAAAAAATTCAAAGGCGCCAAAATAAACTTCTTCGAATAATAACAGCCGCTCCCTGGTATGTCAAAAACTCAAATATCCACAAGGATCTCAATGTGCCATTGGTAAAAACTATGATAACGAAATATGCAGTAAAATATTTAAAAAGGCTGGAACTGCACCCAAATCCCTTAGCTCGAAATATTTTAAATTATGGCGGCCACACTCGATTAAGGAGAAGAGACACTGCAGCACTCACCCAATCAGATGAGCGATAAACACCTACATATGTGAACAGAAACCGTGATGACTAAATCTTTTTGTCTGGCACTGGCAGGACATTAAGTAAATATTAGGATAAGATTTGATTAATTATTGTTAGTTCATATTTAATATATGAAGATTCAATAAATAAATACTGCCAAAAAAAAAAAAAAAAAAAAAAAAATATTCTTTGGTATACCTCATTATAAATTTTATTCAAATATTCAATTGATATGAGCTCAAAAATGTTATCTTCGCATGATAAAGCGAGATTTTTAATTTCTGCTTATGCATATAAATAATCAATTTCTCTAGAGACAAAACGTATTTTGCTAGATCTTCCTTAATATTTATTACAAAGCTGTAACTTTTATTTTCTATGGTACCATCTTTAGGTCCATCTTTTGTATTTCTTGCACCGGTATTAATGATATTAAATTTTAATTTGCGAATATTTTTTATATCTTGTAAAGATGTACATTCCCACATATGATTCTTATGTTGGCCTTGGGATATGTTACTATCATTATTTATCACCTCATTGTTAGAAATTTCCTTTGCTTTCATTCCACGTGTTGTTACTAAAATTTTTGATGGTTTTCTATTATCATCTTCTACAGGAATCATATTTTTTAACATATCAGAATCTAATTTTATTCTAGATAAAGCGTCTGCGTTGGTGTTTATTTTTCCTTTTTTATAGATAATTTAGAAATCATAGTCTGACAAATCTATTCTTATGCGAGTTAATTTTGATGAAGGATTTTTATGAGAAAAAACTGAAACAAGTGGTCTATGATCTGTTACTACAATAAATTTCTTACCAAATAAATAAGGTCTAAAGAATTATATACCCCAATGTATAGCAAAAAGTTCTTTCTCAAGTACTGGTTTATTTAAATCATGTTTTCCTAATGTTTTGCTTGCGTAAGAGATCGGTTAATCTTCTCCTATTTTTCCTTGTGATAATATAGCTCTAAATGGATAGTTTGATGCATCAGTAGTCAGAATAAATGGTTGTTCAAAATCAGGATATCGTAATATTGGTGCGTTAATTAATTTTGTCTTCAGTATGTTGAAAGCTTGTTGACATTTTTCTGTCCATTCAAATTCTTTTCCTTTTTTAGTTTGATCATTTAGACATTTTGTGATTTAGCGAAATTCTTTATGAAACGTCTGTAATAATTACTGAATGCTACAAATCTTTAAACCTCGTCTTTGTCTTTTGGAATTGGGTATTTTTCAATAGCTTAATGTTTTGAAGGATCGTTCGTATACCGTCTTTTGTTATTTTATGACCTAAATAAATTACTTCTGATTTAAGAAATACACATTTTGATGCATTTAATTTTAAATTGTATTTCTACAAGCGTTCAAATACTCTAATAAGATTTTCGTTGTGGTGTTTTAAGCTACAATCAAATACAATAATATAAATACAACGTATAAAAATGCTTTGGAATCTAGTCCACTAAGTTCTATTGTTAACATTCGTTAAAAACTATTGGATGAAATTTTCAAACCAAATGGTAATCTTTTAAATTGATAATGACCATTACTAGTTTAAAATGCAGTTAAATTCCTTGAATCTTCGTCTAAATTTATTTGATGGAATGAGCTAGTCATATCTAAAGTAGAAAAACATTTGGCACTTCCCAGACGATCTAAAACATCTTCTAACCTTGTTAATGGAAATTTATCATTCACTATTTTTTTTTGTTAAGTTGTCGAAAATCTACAACTAGTCTCCATTTTTCTTTTCCGTTTTCGCTCTTTTTTGGTACTACCAATAAAGGTGAATTGTATGCACTATTTGATGGTTCTATTACATCATCATCTAATAATTTTTGTACTTGGTCATTTATTTCATCATATTGTGTGAGTGGTAATCTATAATTTTTAATATATACTGGTGTATTGTCCGACACTTTTAAGTCTTGTGTATAAAAATTATTCGCAGTTAGTGTCTCTACTTCTAAGTGAAAAATATCCTGGTAATCTTCAAAGATTTTTATCAATTCCGCTTTTGCTTTTTCGTCATTAACGTCAATTTTTAAAATATCAAGTAAATTTTTAAATCTTTCTGTACTAATATTTCTTTTCTTCGGTCTATATAATTGGGTTACTAAAGTGTAATTTTTTAATGGTTCTGTCTCAAAACTAATGTTTTTTAAAATTACATCGTTATCTGTTGTGTTTAATATCCTGACATGGTGATTTCCATTTCCTGGTGCTATTGTATTACTAACGAATATTCCTGGTTGAATTTCTTTGTTTAAAATTATGCTATCTTCTTGCAATCTAAATTTATAGGATGAATGCAATCTAAATTTATAGGATGAATACTTTCTGACCGTTTCTCTACTTCTATGCAATAATTTTTGTTTATCGATGATTTCATAGGTATTGTAATTTCCTCATTTTCTAGCGTCAGTGTTATGGTAAATGTTTCATAGTCGATCTTACATAAGAATTTTGTAAAGAAATATCTTCCTAAAATTCCATCTGCTGGTATCGGAAAATTTTCGTCAATGATGTGAAATTTATGTTTTTCGCTTATGTTATTTATAATAAAACCTAGTTCTAATGTTCCTATGGATTTAATTTTCTCAGATGTTATTCCTGTAAAAGTACTTGATTGTTCTTTATCTATGTTTATTGAATCTTCCTTTAATTTGTTTAGTTAACACAAAGATATGTCTGCTCCTGTGCCTATTAAGAATGTAAGTATTACATTTTTGCCTAAGTTTAAGCTTATGAAATTGGTTAAATTATTTGATATTTGAAAAAAAATATTGGTTAATCTTCTTGTTGTTCCTCCGGATGGTGGGTTTGTGCAGTTCCTTGACTCACATCCGGTACCTGGTAGTTTTCCTGTACAATGTGTACATTTCTACGGTTATTTCTGTTCCGATTATTATTGTTGTAATTATTATAATTGTTTCTTCCGTCATTTCTGTTTGTATTGTTATTGTAATTGTAATTATTTGTTTGTCCGTTATTGTTGTTAGAAGGTCTATTATTATTATTCATTGGTCTGTTAGGATTGCTATTCGAATTATTATTAGGTCTGTCTGCGTACACATATTTTGCATAATTTTGTACAAAATGTCGCAAAATCTTGCAAAATGTTGTCTGCGTACTCCAAATCTCTTACAGCGAGAGAGCCAAAAAGAGAATTTTTTGACAGTTGGAAATTAGAGAACTTGCAAAATTTTACTGGAGAAATTTCCTCTGGTAAGATTTTGCAACTAGTTTGAACAGCTGTTTTTATATACTGTTTGAATGAAAGAGCTTACGTGTGCCAAGATAGCGTCGACGAAATGGCGTCGAATTTGGGAATTTAAAAACCGGGAAACCAAAATACCCAAATAATGGGGATTTACAGTATATGAACAAAAAGTAAGCGTCGAATTTAGGAATTTAAAAAGGGGAAGTAAAAATATATTTATATTTTTAATAAAAATACTATAAATATTTACCACAGGCTTTTGCACGGTATAAACTGTATATTTTCTGAAAGTAAATAGTTTTCTGGACAAAATGAGCGATGCGTGCAAAAAATATACAGTTTATACCGTGCAAAAGCCTGTGGTTCATTGCATAAATCAGTAAAGATTTTTACTGATCATTTTGGATGAACCCAGATTTCTCGGAAACTGTCCGAACGATTTTTTGCACGCATCGCTCATTTTGTCCAGAAAACTATTTACATTCAGAAAATATATAGTTTATACCCTGCAAAAGCCTGTGGTAAAAAAAATATAAATATATTTGGGCTTAAATCTAGTTTACCGACGCACAGTGGCGCCATTTGAGTTTTTTCATTGCAAAAATCATATCTTTTGAACCGAATAAGATAATTGAACAGTTTAAACAGCATATGATAGATAACAGTTCAGCCTATGAAATGAGCGTTTGGAAAAGGTGCTACGCTTTGTAGGGGCCTACTTATGGGTTATCAAAGTTAAAATTAGTAGAAAAATAAATTTTATGGTAACTAAAAAAAATTATTTTTACATTTTTAGATTGTTTTCATTTTTTTTCTTTAGGGTTTTATGTTTTAAATTATTACCCAACAAATTAAAAAAAAATTATTTTTTTTTTTAAATTTATTTTTTCAATTTTCTGTAAAATATTCATCACAAATCGTAAGAGAAGGTATATCTAAAAGACTAACCATTTTTAAACTATAATTATTTTGTAACTCTATTCGTGACTTCACATGCCGCAGGGAAGAAATAAGTGGATCGGAAGATGCTGCCAACATATTGAAGAGGTCCTCATTTTGCCTTACCCTTGATGCTTTGAATGTGTTCTGCAATCTATATTTTTTATAAAATTTGTTAACAGACTCCTGTGCTTCTTCAGAAACCTCTCCAATTGGCAAAGACTGGTACTCAATTATATCTTTGCCATGCGCCAATATTTTATGGACGGTCGGGGTCAACTTCTTCTGTGGATACATTTCTGCTAAAAGAGATGCAGTTTTCGACGCATATTCTCCATATTTTGTAGAATTGACATTTTCTTTGCAGTTTAAAACATCCAAGATCGTTCCCAATCTTTTCACGATTTGATTGTCAATTCCAATGATTCTAGTTACTGCCTCATAATCTCCTAGAAGTGTTTCCATCGTTTGAGTTACCGTATCCGTGCTTGGGACAGTCTACTTTTAGTCCAACTTGTTTAAAAAAAGCATCCTGTATTTGCTTCTTTCTGATCTTTTCCTTATCCTTTATTGATGTATTTTCATCGAAGTTTTCCTCCTCTTGTGGTAGGGTATATGCCAGTTTTAGCAAGAATTCCATACACCTTATCCTTGCGTGCAATGGTGACATTCCATATTCGTAATTCTCCTAATTTGTAGAATCGTTTAAATTACCAAAGTTCTTCTGACAAATAATAATAAAAAATCGATAAAAAAAATATAAAAATAAAACGAAAAAAGGGGTTTAAATAGGTTTTTGCTAAATTTTTACCTCCAATATAATTCTGTCTATATATATGTATATGATAACTAATTGAAATATGTTATAATTAAGCAGAAAAAGATACTAATCTTAAACTCTTTACAACTAATTATATAAAATTGAGATGTAACATATTATATATGAAATAAATTGAATTGAAAAAAGTTCTTCTGACCCTTTTTGCAAATCGGGCATGACATTGTTGAGGTTGTTCCTGTCAGTTCGTTTACGACTTTTCCGTCAACCATGGTCAGATGGAACTCGTAATTGCATTCAATATATTTTCCTTCTCCAATTTGCAGCTTTGTAGGCTTAATCTTGCTTATTTGTTCTTCAATGTCCTTCACCGTAGTCCTTATGAGTTCTGCCGATTCCCTTGCAAACTGAAACATTATTGATTGGTCGGCAATAATGCACTGATGACGGACGTGGATTTTTCCAGTGTAGGGAATCATCCGATTTTAGCCGCAAAGGAACAACAGATGCCATAAACATATTTCTGTCCGATATTGTAGCGTCATCGGATCCTTTGCTTATAAACGCTTTGTCCGGATGATCCATCGCAGCCCCATTTGCTGATCAATGTCAACTTCTCAGGAAGAATTTTCACTTCCGTGAAAAACTTTGGTGTGGTTGACTTTCTAAACAGTTCAAATAAATTTAAATTGTTCAACGCCATGTTTTCAGTACTTAAATTGTTTAATGGTTTCAGTAATTATTGCGCCAACTTTCAGGCGTGGACTAATCCAGGCATTATGCTTATTTTGCAATATATAGGCTTATGCTACCATGCCTAAAAGTTTACCTGTTCCCTGCATACATATGGATTTAGGCTGAATAATGCAATTTTGATATTATGCACGTGTCCAAATAAGATTTGTGCCTACCTGTAGGGACCATAAGTCAATATTGTTCCTGACCATTTGTACGCCAAAGTATTGTTTATGTGAGGTACGTACCTGCTAATTTCAATGAGTTGTTTTTTTCAAACTATTAGATCAAACTACTGTCAGTCAAAACATATAAGGGATGGACGCCATACAATTTCTGCAACCATGTCTTTTTAAACTTTTTTACCTCTAGAAGCCAAACGGGCACGTACGGGCAGATAAAACCTTTTGAATTATGTAAAGAAATAATCAAAGAACAGGTTTTGCAAATATGGCAAATATAGAAAAATATAGTTTTTTTTTATCTTCCGTCAAAGTTGAAAAATAGTGAAAAAACGAATAGTTTTTAAATAGTGATTTACCAGGAGAAACACAAAGCAAACAGTTAATTTTTTTTTATCATTATACATTTAATAAATACATCAATCAATACAAACAAAAAATAAGGCGAATCGTTACCTATTTTTCGTGATATTACACCTGAAATCGCAACAAATTGACTAAAAATTGTGTGTTTTTTTGAAAACCGAAAGTCGGTCAACTTTGAACGGTTATATCTTCTAAACTAAAAATGTGATATTATTAAGAGTGGCATATTTGAAATCGTTGAAAAGTTTCCTATAACATGGGTTTATTCAAAACTTCGTCGGCACTCATGAAAATTTTGATTTTTGCAACCTCGCTTGCTCTACGGGCGCCACTGTGCGACGCAGCTCCAAATAAAAAAAAAAAGTACCTAGGGTGATAGAAAATGGAAAAATAAGAAGAAAAAATTATAATAAGAAAGTTGGCGCAAACGCTTAGTTTTCGAGTTATGGGCGTTTTAAGTTTTTATATAAATATGTGATTTTGCAGTACATTTCCAAATGTATATGGCTAATATTGGTATCATTGCAAAGCGTTTCACTATTTCTTTCTGGACATACAGAATTTATTTTAATATTTTTAGTTTATTAAGAAGTGGGACGAGTTTGCAAAATACAAAAGTTTTTTAGTAAGCATAAAAACAAATTTATTAATTTTTTCTAATTCTTTAATGTATGTATATACTACATACTAATTTATTTAAGAATTTTAATTTCCTAGTGCACTTCCGTAACATTTCGACGTAAAATGAAAAAAACTGTAATGTGATCTAAAGAGTTTAATATTTTGAAATAAATTATGTATATACAGAAAAATCTGTTCAAGAACTTTAAAATGATACCAATATTGGCCATATACGTTTAGAATTGTAGTGGAAAATCACATATTTATGTGAAAACTTTAAACGTCCATAACTCGAAAACTAAGCGTTTGCGCCAACTTTTTTATTTAATTTTTTCATTTTCCATCACCCTGTGTATTTTTTTTTTATTTGGAGCTGCTTCGGTAAACTAGATTTGTTCCTATATTTGTACTTCCCTATTTTAAATTCCTAAATTCGACGCTAACTTTTTGTTTATACTGCATATACCCATTATTTGGGTATTTTGGTTTCCCGGTTTCTAAATTCCCAAATTGGACGCTATTTCTTCAACGCTATCTTGGCTCACGTTTGTTATTTCAATTGTTTACACACCGATCAGCTGTTTTCTTGCAAGATTTCACTGGATACTGTCTGCGTACTTTTTGAGATATTCTCAGCCGAAAGAGTAAAATTTGTCTTACTCTCCCAAAAAAATTTACTGAGTATTTGCTACTGGAAAAGTACCCAGACAGACCTATTATTTCTCCTATTATAATTATTATTGTTGTTATTGTTCCGGTAGTTATGATTATTGTTTTTTGTCATATTATTTCTATTCCTATTTTGCCTATTCCTGTAATTCGAAAAATAAAGTACCTGATCCTTATTAGAAATTTCTTTTTCTAATTATAGGGCCAATTGGACTGCTTCGTTCAGTTCTTTTGGTCTAGATGCAAATATGGTTGGTTTTGTTGGTTTCCTCCGTTGTTGTTTTCTATTTTTATATTCTCATTAATTGTTGCAGACTTCTCTTCTTTTGATTCTTGTCCTCCCATTACTTTTTCTCAAGTTGTTTCAACTGGATATATAGCTTCCTCTTTTGTTCACCAGAACTTAATCCCATCAATCGTAGTAGTTCCTTCTTTTCTTTCTGAATTTTTCTCTTCTTACCTCCTCTATTAGCTTTACTCTGTTTTTGACTTTTTTCTTCCTTCCGCTTTTGGTTGGTTGTTTTCTTTGTGTACTCTTCCAGAGTTATTGGCTTTGGACCGTAATGTTTTGGGGTTGGTACATAAACTGAACAAAATTTGTTTGGACCCTCTGGCTCGTATTGTTCAATCTCTGTCTCTTATTTCGAGAAAATTACTTCAATATCCTTTTCTGAAGGAATCGAATCAATTAAATCAACCGGAACAAATGACATTTAAATATGTTAAAATTGAAAGTAAAAAAAAATTTTTTTTTAAATTCCGAAAAGCTTCGAAATTGGCAGGATTGCCATATAAAGGATTGAATTTGTTTTTGATTTTTAATGTGTAAAATTTGTGAGTTTTGCTAAGTTAATTTTGAATGATATGCTTAGCCACCGCACGTTTTACTTCTTCTGAGCACTGTTTAAGGTGCCCGGCTAGAAGGTTGAGAACAAGATTGAGTTTCAATAGTTTTCTGATTTTTTATTGAAAAATGTTTCTTATTTATACTATTTACAATTCTTAATTCTATGTTCTATCCTATCCTTTCTAACCTACGATGAGGTTTATTGAGTCAAAACACTAGATTTTGATTGGTCAGTGTTTTAACAAAATGTTCACTCAATTTCTTATTTTAAATTATTTTCTATCATACATTCAATCTTTTACTTAAACTATTGCTCAATACCCTATTTCAAGTGCATTGGCTTATTTTCTGTCTGCTTGCAATTATATACATTGTGTTTTGAAATATTATTCCTCGTAATATTTCGAATGCAATATTTTCTAGTCAAATCGCTTGCATTGACATAATTTCAAGTGCAATGCCTTTTGCTTGTAAATATAAACATTGTCTTATGTGTGGTCTCACTTAAAGTGTGCCAAGCCGTTTCATGTTGCAGAAAAATTAAATAAAGAATTTTGCATTGTATTGTTTTTGTTGGGTAGTTTTAATAGACACTCTACACATTATTTTTAGGTAGTTGTGATGTGTTTTGACAAACTCACTACAAGACCCTTGACCTCTTCCTCTCTTCGTACCCTTAAAAGTACGAAGTTGAAGTTCTAGCACCCCTCGGTAAGTCGGATCATTTCAGCATTTCCGCCTCTTTTCCGTTCGCCGAACTTCGCAACGTTTCACGACGGGCGACGAAACGCTCAATATTTGTTTACGGAAAAGCTAGTTGTGGTGCGCTCAATGACTTTTTAAGGCATTTTAATTGGAAACTTTTTTTACTGGACAATGGCAGTCAATGCCATGGCGAAAATGGTGGAAAATGTTATAATGCTAGGAATGAAAATGTTCATTCCAGTTAAAAAAAGTCTCAAATAAACCTAGATCAAAATCTTGGTTTAATCAGACGTGCAAATTAGCAGTCAGATCCAGAGAGGAAGCATTCAGAAATTGATGTGACAATAAAACCGCTGATCATGAATTGCTACGCAAAATGACAAGGTCTTCGTGCGCCAAAGTGCTAAGACGGGAAAAAACTCTTCACGAGCAACGTCTTCGTACTGAAGTTCTTACTGCTTCCCGGGGCAGTAAAAGCTTCTGGTCATTCGTTAAAAGAGTAAGGGATAATGCTAGTTCCTCAATACCAACTCTTTTAAGGGATGGTGAAACATTCACGGACCCGGTTGATAAGGCTAATTGTGTTGCCGAATTAATTGCAAATCATTATTCTTTACCGACTAGCAGTCAGCCACTACCCGAACTCGAAAAAGTATCGGTTACTATGACAATGACATTTTTTCGAGCTCGAGCCGGATGGAATACCTGAACTGGTTTTAAAGCAGTGCTCTTCGACGCTAGCTCGTCCCTTAGCAAATCTTTTCAGCACTTTATACAATGCCAAGGAATTTCCCATCTGCTGGAAAGTTCTATTCTAACGTCAATTCCTAAAAAAGGAGAAAATTACCGCCCAATTGCAAGTTGTTCGGCGCTTTACAAAGTTATGGAGAGTATGGTAAATCACCATGTTGTCAAATTTTTAGACTCAAATTACCTACTAAGCGACCGCCAGAATGGCTTTCGTAGAGGGCGCTCTATTGGAGACTTTCTGGATCTGTTATCAAAAAAATGGTGCCGTTTAATTCACCAGTTTGGCGAAAGTAAGGTAATTGCTTTAAATATTTATAAGGCGTTTAACAGAGTTTAGCATGGTGCACTCTTGTCAAAACTTGTTGCATTTGGTGTCGTTGATAATTTCTCTCGATTTATATCGATCTTTCTCAGAGATCGCACTATACGAGTTGTTATAGTTGGGATTTCGTCAAACGAGTTCAAGATTCATTCAAGGGTACCGTAAGTCTTCCTTCTTTCTCCTACTCTATTTCTTATTTTTCTAAATCACCTTCTAATTCAAACTTCTAACCCTATCTACTCTTTTGCAGATGACAGCAACATTTGCCATTCGTATTCATTTGATTATAGACCAAGCGTATCCGATGTTGGTGCTATGCGACAGAATATGAATGATACGCTTGGCTGAGACCTTGATATAGTATCGGAATGGGGTCGCGCGAATAGGGTCGATTTTAATGCCCGAAAACCCAATGTTGCATGCTGACGCATAAACGCGCGACGGATCAAGGACTCGCACCTGTATGTATGGGTGGTATAATAATTGAGGTTTCAGAATCTCTTGATGTTCTGGGCATGAGGATACAATGTGATGTCCGATGGACAGAACATACTTATATTTAAGGTGTCGAAAGAAGCATTCAAGTGCATCGGCTGTTTGAAACGGTGTAAGACATACTTCACTCCATCTGATCTCCTTACTATTTATACCACCTATATTCGACCACGATTAGAATACAACTCCCATGTATGGACCGGTGGTTCAAAGTCTATTTGGGATAGAGTTTTTTTATTCCCGCACTTTTTAGATTCCCGGGAAAGCGGGAAATAAAAATCCAATTCCCGGGATCCCGGGATTCCCACCCATAATTTTTTATTTATTTATTTACTTATTTCTCCAATGAAACTAATATTTCTTATTGGCTATTACGCTTAAAATAATTAAATCTAGTATCTATTATATAACAAGAACGTAAAAAATTTAAGATTAAAATTTGGATTTCAAGAAGAATTCTTGACAAAAAGTACGAGAAAATAGAAGTCAGGAAGAACATCTAAATCAATTAAAATAGATAATCATTCATTCAAAAAGCACATTTCGATCTACCAAGTTGAAATCCATTAGGCTTAAAGATTGATGTTTGACTATTGACGTCATCCGGGTTTAGTAGCCGAGTGAGTAAAACGTCAAACCCCACTGAAGAGATTGTGTGGTTACAATCGAAACTAGTCTGGGCAACCTGTCCGTGAAAGACTGGGTTCAAACATCAGCGCAGTCAAGAATGAAAAATTATCAATAACATTTAATTAATTTCATGTTGTAAAATTCCTGTCTTCATAAAAATAATTTAATGAAAATTAAATTCAATGAACTTAAGCCTAATTAAAAATATCTAAATTTGGATTAAAAGATTAAAACTATTTTAAGACACTTAAGAGATTATATTGATGCCAATAGGATAATAGAAATCAATATACGTATAAACATTGTCAAGTTCAGAGCTTATTTGCATAATTAGAATGAAAGTATTAGTCTTACGCGAATAAAAATTCTGGAAGGTTGATTAGGAACTAAAAACTCAACATTACGAAGTAGGAATTCTGAAGCAAATTTACCGTTTAACAAATTCAGCAGAAAGGAAACTTAATCAGCAGTGGTGTATGAAGGTATACTAAGTTTTTCATTCCATGTGATATTTAGGTCCCATAAATTATTTTTATTATTAGTCCTTTATTAATTCTAAGCCGATTTTGCCATCCATTTAAATGTCAAATTGTTTCTAGATCTTCTAGGCTGTTTGGGATTGAATACCAGCAGAACCGCTTCAGTAGGAAAAGAGTTATGCACCCAAATGTGGAACTACCTCACTAAAAACTCAACTAAAATAACATAAATTTGTGGCGAAATGCACAAAAAATTTCTCACTCAAAATCACTTGAAATGCCAAATATGAAACACATTATTATAACAGCAAAGCTTTATAATAAATCCTCAGATCCTCAATGTAGACCCCTGCACCCGTGCCTCTCATCTTCGAGCCATCAGTGAAAAATAGCAAATCCACTACATAATCTGCTCCTACCTGACGAACTCTCCTTCGAAGGCGTTACTACACCCGGAAACCGCCCAAAATCTACCCTAGTGCCCACATAGGCAATAACCGCCAGCTTCAATCTCACCCAGGCTCCGTGAGTGATCCTGCGTGAAATTCCCTATCAATCCTAGCTCCCTCAATCTAAGAATACTTCTGGCTGTCATTCCCATCACATACTGCTCAATGGGCAGAAGATGTATACAGACAGAAGGTTTCTTCGACTAGCCGCTCTTAATGACCAATGACCAAGAATGTCCCTAACCACCGAAGTGTACAGCCATCCCACTACTGACTGCCGGAGTCCCCAGCTCCTACCTATCGATGATCTGCAAGCATAGTAGGCATTGAGACCTCTCTTAAGTGTCTCCTGAGTATTCGTTTCCCACGACTGCTTGTTGTCCAGAAAAACTCCTAGATACTTAGCGCTATCAGATAGTCTAAGCTCTACTCCTCCTAGTACCGGCAGCCTAAAATTCTCTACCCTGTACCTCCTAGTAAAAAGAACCAACTCAGTCTTCTCCAGATTAACTCCCAATCCTTTCTCATTCGTCCATGCTGACAGTTCGCCCAGCGCCCCTTGCATGACTTCGCTTATTGTCGGCAGAAACTTGCCCGATACAAATATCACTAAATCATCCGCGTAGGCCACAACTTTCTGACCCATTCTGTCAAAAAGTCCCAAAACGATATTGACAGCTAAGAGCCATAATAAGGCAGAGAGAACTCCCCCCTGTGAAGTCCCCCTAGTCACCAGTTTCTTTAAGCGTTCGTTTCCCCAGTCCGAATGAATAACTCTGATACTAAGCATCGACCACCAGTGCCCTCTATATCCAGAAATTCCGCCAAGGTGTATTCCTTGCTTCGCAATCCCCGCTCTACATAACCATCCACATCATGAAGCGCACTCTCAACAGATCTACCCTTAAGATAGGCGTGTTGACCGCAGCTGATGATGCCGGCGTCAATATTCGTCCTCAGATGTAGATCAATCAGTCTTTCCAAAGTCTCCAAAGAAAAGACGATAAGCTGATTGGTCTAAAATCCTTGGGCTTAGAGTGACCAGTTCCCGCCTTTGGTATGAAAACCTCCCTGACCTCCCTCCACCCTTTAGGAATGTGCTCGTTCAGCACACAGACCCTAAACAGTTCCACCAACAGCAGGAGTGATGATCTCATGATATTCTGTAACATCGCCGGAAAGATACCATCTGGTCCTGCCGATTTGTAAGACCCAAAGGTATTAACCGCCCATGTTACTTTATCCAAGGTGATCATGTCCCCCATCGTCTCTCTCTCCTCACCGCCCGAGCCTGACCCAGAAAAGGGGTCACCACATTCAGTCTGTTCCCCCACCTGAGTATCCACACATCCCGGAAAGTGAGTCTCCATTAGCAGACAAAGAGATTCAGAGCTAGATTCCGTCCATGAGTTGTCCGGTCTCTGAATAAATCCCGGGACTACAGGGTCCTTGGATAAAATTCTCCTGAACCTGGACATCTCATTTACAGATTCCACTGACTCGCTAAACTTGACCCACAAGTCCCTTTTCGCTCTCCTGATATCTCCCTTATATCTATTGTAACTCAATCTGAAGTAACTCCAATCCTCTTCCCTACGCGTATACTTCGCTCTATTGAACAGCCTTCTGACAGTGGACCTTTGAGTCCTTAACTCGTCTGTCCACCATCTTGGTTGGTCGACCTCTAGTCGTGTGTAACTCTAAGGTTACTTTGCACCAATCTCGAAAAGTAATCCCAATCCGTCCTTCTACGATTCCTATAGATTAAAGGACAGCCGACTATGGTCAGAGAAGGAAAAACCCAGATCCACCCTCCAATCCTCCACTAACTCCCTACAGTTCAGCAATGTCATATCTATCACTGCCTCCCTATCCCGAGTTCTGAACGTAGGTGTATTCCCTCTGTTACAGATAAGATTGCTGGCAATAATAAAATCAAACATAGACTCACCTCTTTTGTTGATGACGGAACTTCCCCATTGGGTATGGTGTGCATTGGTGTCACACTCTAGTACCAGCCTCGAGCCACTTCTGCCTGAGTAGTCCACCAAGTCTCGCACTTTTTCACCAGGTGGATCGGTAGCCTCGTTTGGCAAGTATACCGATGCTAGTGCCACGACCGTTTTGTCCTTGACTTCTCCTGTCACAACCGTGAGGTCTCCATTACTGTAAGAATGAGAAATCATAAATTTATACTCAGTTCTCGCCAAGATACAAGTTCGTACCTTCTCTTCTGTGTGGGGTACGAACAATGCATATCCCGTGACCCTTAATCCAACTACCCGGTTTTTGTTAATCCAGGGCTCTTGAATTAAGGCCACGTCCACATTGTTATCGATGAGGTGGGTTATTAATTCGGTTGAGGCTGCTTCACAGTGGTGCAGGTTTATCTGCGCCACTTTAAGCCTCTTAGGGTCTATCATTTTTAGGAAACCTAAATCTGATAGACCCCAACCCGAATACCGCAACCCCTCCCATCGATTCCAGCTTTTTAAGAGACCCCCGGTCCCCTGCGAACCTGAAGTCTCTTCCCTGGTTCTCTTTACAACCCAGTGAAGATATTAGCTTCCACTGGCTTGTAATGAGATTGTTTTGGTTGGCCAGTACCCCCAGTATGATCTCCACCGGTTTTATAGGTGGTTGTATCCATACCGTGACTACCGGCATTAATGGCAACTCAGACGCGAGAATAACGTCCAGACTAGCTTCAGGACAGGAGATGCCACACTTACGAATTGCGGCCTTTAAAAACTCAAAGGTTTTCTTATTGCCGCAACTGACAGTAGACTTGCCAGTAGTCAGCCCTTTGAACGATACTTCTTAAGGCCTTCCTTTTGCACTAAAGATTTCGTCGAGTAGTTTGTTCTCTAGCACCTGCCATTTCTCGATACTGATCCTTCCATCAGGATGCATACGATCAGTGACAGCCGCCAGAATACCGTCCTTACTAGACGACTCCTTTAGTCTCTTTACGGGGATATTTAAGAGAACTGACCACAGTCTGACTAGTCCTCTTAGCCGAGGCGGATTTCTGGTCATCACCAGACCTTACTCTCTTAACTACCCCTTTATTGGGGCACTTAGCAGAGCTCTGTCAGTGATCATCCGATTTCCTTGCAGATGTTGACTGGTTTCTCCCGGTAACCCTTCCTTTAGTGACTCCTTTTTAGGAGTGACTATCGGAAGTTATCAAGACATTTCCAGTCCTCATCGCGCGACTAGTAGTTGGTATATCGTTCACAGGCCTATTGAACTTTTACCCTCCTTTTGGTTATCCGCTGTTTTATTAGAGGATTCATCAGCAGGGGGTGCTGGGGATTTGTTGTCTTTACTGACAACATTTGTTTCCCTACCAGCCCTTGCTGTGTATCCCACAGGATAGGGAAGCCATAGGTTAGCACCGGCAGAACCGTGGATTCGTTCTAGCAACGTTCTTTCGGTGCTGCGTCAGCAGATGCCTATCCCGCTCATCGTGCAGGGAGGAATCTTTCTTAGCTATCTTTTCTTGAAAGGCTAAGGAGGCTCTCACACCACTCTTGGCTTTTTCGTAGCTCGTTCGACTACCTAATGTGACCTGATCTGTCGCATCTTGCCGAACAACGAGTTTTGATACACTCCCCAATCCGCTCTCCATCCCGAGTGTGACTCCGGTAGTCGATCGCCCATCCCTATGGTCCTCATCATGAGCCGAAATCAGTGTTATTTTAGTGCTCATCATCAGAGCCCAGAGTTAGGTCACCGAGTCTTTCCGATGCCCCTGTACGAGACGGAGAGTCGATTGGGGAGTCTATCCGTATGTAATGTATTTAAAATTACAAAAACATTTTTACTTATGACAAAAGAAAAATACTTTTTTTGTCATAAAAAAGACAAATCATAAACATTTAAAACGATTATTAAAAATATGAATTATCTTCACACTAAAATTATTAAAACCGAATTCGGTGCATTATTTTTTCGCGGCTTAGAGGTAACGTCAAGGAAAAACTCAATAGATTGTAAAAGAAGACGTACTATAGAATATAATAAGCTTTCCGTGCAAAAAATCCAAGGAACAGTTTTCCAGAAATCTGGTTTCATCCAAATTGGTCAGTAAAATCTGGGATTAATTTTTTATATATATTATTACTTATCTATCACAGACACGGCTTGAGGCGTCTCTTTAATTATTAGCGGCAAACAATTTTGTGCAACTCTAAAAAAGTAGCCATACCAAATTTATTTTTGCACATCGTATTCACGAGCTATAAGTGTCCAACATTTTCACTAAATTTGAAAGATGTCTGAAATCTTTACCTACCTAAATTTCAGTAAGTTTTTGCAGAGATGTAAAACAAGGCTTTATACCTTAGCTGTTATGATTCTGAAAATAAATATTAATGGAAAATTTGACATCAACAGGAATCTTGTTCCGTCTTATTTTTACTGCATTTCGTAAAGCTATATGTAATAGCAGTCGTAAAATTTCTTAGGTAATATGACTACAAATTTAGGTAATTTCCATGTTCAAAAAATTATCCATAAAGATAAGTACAGTTCCTATATTTGGTTTAAAAATTTTTATGAACATTTCAATAAAATAAAAAGATTTTACCGCAAAAATAAATATTTCTAACTAACTCTTACTTATAATCGTAGACTTCACCTACATCTTTAGTAATGATTACAAAAGTTTTAGTCAATATTTAATTTTTATACATAAGTATTACCAATTATCTTAGGTAATTAAACCAAATGTCAATGTTTTAGCTTCAGCTAAATACATTGAGAAAAAATATCTTGGAAAAAGTAACAAAATTAGGTACGATTTTCACCCCTTAAACGTTCGAATTTCGAAAAAGTACCAAATTTGCACTTGCATTTTTTAGATAAGTTACAACTTTTATACAATTTTTATTTCTGTGTGCATGGATTTAAACGACAGATAAGGAACAAAAAGTACCAAAATGCAGGTTTTACCGTTTTACTCCCCAAAAGGGCTGAATGTCAAAAGAGTACCAGACACCTGTTCTCTTTTTTTATTTAATGAAAAACAATAAGTATTAAATTAAAAGTACTACTTTAATAAAAGTACTACTTTAAATAAAGTACCAAAAATGCCCTTTACAGATTCTCATTCACTCAGGAACTTGCATGTTGAATTTTATGTTTCTAGGTCCAATATAAACCGCAAATCAAAATGTACCAGGTTAAGCAAAAAGTACCAAAAAGCGCCTCTTACAGATGCTCATTCACTCAACGCATTGCTTGTTTAATTTTATGTTTGTTGATGCAATACTAACAAAATTGCAATAAGTACCTGTTGGCAAACAATACAGTACGAAAAAGTTCCAAAACACCACTCTTACAGATTCTCACTCACTTGGGAACTTGCATGTTTAATTTTATGTGTATAGGTCCAATTTTAATGGAAATTCAAAAAGTACCAGGTAAAGAACAAAAAGTACCAAAAAGCCCACTTATACTAACGGAAATTCAAATAGTATCAGTTAAAGACCAAAAAGCCCCTCTTATAGATTCTCATTTACTCAGGACCTTGGATGTTCATTTTAATGTTTTTATGACCAATACTAACGGAAATTTAAATAGTACCAGTGAAAAAACAAAAAAGTATCATAAATTTCCCTCTTATATATTCTTGTCCACTCAGGACATTTAATGTTATGTTTCTAGGTCCAATAATAACGTAAATTCAAATAGTACCAGTTAAAGAACAAAAAAGTACCAAAAGATACCTCTAATGAATTCTCATGCACTCAGGACCTTGCATGTTTAATTTTATGTTAATAGGACCTTGCATGCTAAATTTTATGTTAATAGGTCTGATATTAACGAAAATTAAAAAAGTACTAGTTAAAGAACGAAAAAGTACCAAAAAGATCCCTCTTTCAAATTCTCATTCACTCAGAACTTTGCATGTTTAATGTTATGTTTCTAGGTCTAATACTAACGGAAATTCAAAAAGTACCAAAAAGTATCATAAAGTACCCACATATGTCCTTATCCACTCAGGACATTGCGTGTTGTAGTTTATGTTTCTAGGTCTAATATTAAGGATAATAAAACAAATTGCCAGATGTAGAACCAAAAAGCTAAAGTAAGAAATTAAATTTCCCGTATTTCCCCTTTTTGGTACTTTTTTCTCCCCATTGATGCATAAAAATTTCAATATTGTAGTTGGAGCCCATAATTTAATACGTACATATACATATGTCAATGAATCAGAAAAAATGTTTTGTAAAAAAAATGCCAAAAATAGTTACGGTTTTTACTTCTTAAACGTCCGAATTTCGAAAAATTACCAAATTCGTATTTGGTGTTTTTAGATAAGTTTCAAATGTGATATAACCCTTATTGAATTGCAATTCCAAAAAGTACCAGACACTTGTCGGCCTATTTTTGTAAAGATCATTGATAGGTAATATTTTTTTTTAGCTCTTTTAGTTTTGGAGATATAAGGTTACCGAATTTACCCGTTTTACCCTTTTAACATTCGAATTTTCAAAAATCACGTCTTAGTGGATCGATTTGGGGAGAGACCAACCCCAGGTCGAAATTTCAAGTTTTTAGCATCAGGCGTTTAGGCTGTGCAATGATGAATCAGTCAGTCAGTAACATTACAATTTTATATAGATATAAAAGTAATTGTTATAACTGTTATACTCAATTACACATGACAAGTAGTTTTGGAAACTGAATTAAAATGTGATATGTATTTTTGTTGCGGCAATTCTTGCGTTTACTAGTGAGACAGATGAGAAAATTTGGGAGGGGTACTCATCTCACCAATAAAATCAAGAATTGCTGCAACAAAAATTGCATGTCTAAGCCATGACATACTCAACAGAAGTTTTTGGTTACAACATTTATTTATCGAATCTTGATATATTAATATAAACTAGCAATAATTAATAAAATCTTATTCTAAAACGTTATTTTATGTCCATTTTTCCCATCACGGTTACTGTTCACATATGTAGCGCCCTTATACATAACCAGATCCGTCCTGCAGTATCTGTTCTATTTCAGCGAGTTTGCAGTTTTTTATTTGCAATATTTCGCGCTAGTGAAACTGGGTGCAATTCAAGGACAGAATTTCTTCCAATAAGTCAATTAATTGAAATTGCTTTTAGTGTGATTTTAATTAGTTTTTCCTCTTGGTGGTATTTCCAAATTGAACACCGATCTAGATATATAGGTACCGATATAGTTTACAGGTAAGTAATGAGGTATTATTTGGAAGTTGATTCTATAAGGCGGCATGATTCCCGACGCAAGGTGAATGTTATATTTACATTTTTGAACTATACGATTCTTTAAGTCACGTGAAGCTTCATGGCGGCTTTCGTGTACGCTTAGAAAAGCTCAAACATCATGAAGTGTACAATTGATGATGCTTCCAAGATTGTGTAGTGTATCTATACATTTCATTAAATAATACATTCTTTTATTTATTAATACATTCTTTCATTTATAAACAAAATTATTATTAATACATTCTTACCAAAAAGTAAACAAAAATTATTAAGACAGGGCAGTACTAATATTATTAAATAAACAACAGTAACCGTTCGCTTACTTATGTTGACAACAAAAGTTCAACGTACATTTTTACAGTTATGCTGAACTAGCAAATTCTTGACTACACAATACAGCACTAAAACCAATACAAATTAATGACTCAAATTGTTCTGCCTGACATAATACTGTAAGTTTGCATGTAAGTTAATTCTAAGTACAAAATAAGTATTTGAGTGAACTTTTGTAAAGTCACTCTAAATTAGGTTTAACTTTATTTTAATAAGTAGTATTTAAGCCAATCAAATTTATTAATAAAGAGCAATCAATTCTGATCAGCCAAAGAAAAAGAAACAGTCTCGTCTTTTTTTTAATATTACATGGCGATCCTGCCCTGATCCTTAATTTAATTCTACATAGCAAACCAAGTGGACTAATAAGCAAATTTGCTTATCCTCTGGTTCTTAAATTAAAATAAGGAAATAGATCCTGCCCCACAGAGCCTACGCTTAGTCGGGATCTATTGAATCAGGAACATCAATATTTTTTCCTTTTTTTCTCGCATTACCAAGGAAAGATCCGTCTTATGACCGAGACGTGGGAGGAAATCCTAACATTACTAAAGGAAGCCGAATAACGCTGGGCTCGTCTACTGAAAGAAGGTAGCAAAGAAGACAAACCAGCCATCCTGTACAGAGGACCAAAACCGAGAAGGCCAAGAGTATATTTGATTAATCATGATTAAATAATTTTTCATTATAGTATTAACATTAGTGTTAGCAGTTACATTAATAGGTTTATGGAATAAGATTAATATTACCAATATAATAGAATCAAACGTACAGAAAATTACAAATTTCATGTCACAGCAGATAGATAAAATATTTTCAATAAAAAATATATTATTTTTTTAAACGGAACATTTTTGTAGTAGGATAAGAAGTTATATAAATATGTACATTAACTCGAAAATTAAATAAAAAAAATTAGAATGAATTATTTAAAGGAAAACTATAATAAGTACATAGGTTGGGTAGTTATAACAATAGTCTTAGCACCTTTAGTCGTAATTTTGGATTTAAAAATATTAAAACTTGTAAAATTAGTCGTAAGAGATTATGCTTAATGGAGCAAGAAATTGACACTTTTTTTTTTGTGACAAGCTGGGCACCTGGCGTTTTAACATAATTCGGGTACGCTGAATCCAGTGGTGCCCGCGGTTTTTTAAGATTGGCTCTGGTTTTTGAGATATACCGTTATATCGAAAATGGAGAGGTTGCACATTATATGTTCGCGTAACACAAAAACGCTTTAGCTTATTCAAAAAACTTTAAAAACCGAAATTCCGCAATACAATCCTTTAAGAAAAGTAAAACTTTTTTTTTAATATCCGCAGTTGTTTTAGAAACATAATTTTTTTTTTTAGAAAAAAAAAATAATTTCTTTAACAAAATTTCGAAATTTTTGTTTTTTAAAAATTCATAAAAAATTGAAAAATGCAGCTATGCTTCTAATTCCGCAATAAAATTTCCTTTAAGAAAAGTAAAACTTTTTCTAATATCCGCAGTTGTTTTAGAAAGATAATTTTTTTTTTTAGAAAAAAAAAATAATTTTTTTAACAAAATTTCGAAATTTTTGTTTTTTAAAAATTCATAAAAAATTGCAAAATGCAGCTAAAAAAGTCCCATAAATTCCCAGAAGTCGCCCCTAGTGGTATATAATGTATGACCGCCCTCAATTAATTTTTTGTGCTTAACATTTTCTCGAGACATACTTGCCCCTTATCTCCACTTCTTAGGGGGGCTCCCAGACAAATATTGAGTTTTATGAAATTCTTAAATTAATTATAATTTGTCGACTTTTGTGAATGAAACTAAAAGTTGCTAACAGATTTTCGTAATTTTTTATATGTCTGCAAAAAATTAGAAGCCTAGCTGCAATTTTTAATTTTTTTATGAATTTTTAAAAAACAAAATTTTCGAAATTTTGATAAAAAAAATTAATTTTTTTTTAAAAAAAAAAAATTATGATTCAATAACGACTACTCATATTAGAAAAAAACTTTTACTTTTCTTAAATGAAATTTAATTGCGGAGTTTTTTTTTTAGTAATTTCAATAAACTAAACCGTTTTTGAGTAACGCGAATATATGTTTTGCAACCTTCTCCTATTCGAAATAACGGTATATCTCGAAAACCAGAGCCAATCTTAAAAAACCGCGGGCACCACTGGATTCAGCGTACCGGAATTATGTTAAAACGCCATGTGCTCGGATTGTCTGTTTTTTCAACTAGCATAGTGTAATCAATGCAAGAAAATCGGTAGGTAGACCTTATACTACAAATACTGTTAATGAGAAAAAACTAGAAATAGAAAAAATTGAGAAGGATTTAATAGTTAGCTTAAAAGATTTAGAAAGTGAAGGAATACAGACCTTGAATGAATTTAAGAAACTAAAAGAAGAAGCCCTTAATATATTAAAAGTACATATAGATAGAAAATCATTAATACAAAAAGAAGGCTTAGTCATGGCATCCCTAGACTTAAATGAACTTTCAATATCACAAAGTTAGTACCAATATTTCCAGGTAAAACTAATGAATTACACAGGTTTTTATCAAATTTAGAAATAGTCTTTGCATCTTTTTTATCAGATAAGCATGTTTCCTTTTTCAATTTCGTTTTTAAATCAAGACTGGAATTAAGTGTACAAAACAGAATTAAACAAGCACAAGTACCCAAAACCATAGAAGAGCTAATATCGATATTAAAAACGACTAACAAACCATTTAAGACATCCAATACTTTGCTAAATGAAATAACACGTATATCACAGAAGGGCAACAACTTTTTGAAAAACTTATTACGGAGTTGAATGAGATACAAGTGTTAGAAGAAGGCGAATCTAATAGAAACACTATGGTTAAGACAAATAATAAAATAGCATTTAATGCATTTATGAACGGATTAACTGATCCACAGATAATATCTACTATCTACGCCAGCCAGGTAACAACCTTCTCTGAAGCTTTAAATATTACAGAAAGCGCCTCATCTCGTATGGAACAACGACGGATACTATATCCCAACGCTCAACAGAATCAAAACTCGTCAATAAGAAATTGCAGAAAAGGTGGTGGAAACCATAATAATAGATGCCCCGCAAACGGAAGTAAATGTCATATTTGTGGAAAATTCAACCATTTTGCAAAAATGTGTTTTACTAAAAGACCAAGCAGCAACAACAATGGTAATATAATCTACAACAACAGAAACAATAATAACCATAATGGAAGCCAGTACAACAACAGCAACAACAATAACAGAAATTATAACAACAACGGCAACAATAATAGCAGGAACTATAACAACAACAGCAATAACATAAATTCTAATAACAGAGTCTACAGCAACAATCAAGGAAGCCGAAATACAAACAACAAAAATTACAACATAAATCACATGGAAGAGCAGGGAAACTTATAAAGACCGGAGTCGTCCCGCAGTGAGACTCCGATGGGAATCAATTAGACACTAAAAGAATCTATAGCATATCATCTTACCTCAGAAATTATGTAAATTTACAAATCACAGATGTTCCAAATAATCTTACATTTTTAATTGATACAGGAGCAGACGTCTCACTGTGCAAAGTGAGACTATTATTATTTTTGTACTAATATGAGGAAAATCAAGATGATTATTGCAACTCAACAGGAATTACAGAAAATGTTATTAAATCACTGGGTTTCACAAATATACAAATTAAGATAAACAATGAAGAAATCATTCAAAAAATACAACTAGTAGAAAATAATTTTTTAATAAAGACAGATGGAATTCTTGGAAGAGATTTTTTAACAAGATATAAATGCAATCGACTACGACAAATATGTGTTAATATTTAACATTAACAATGAAACGATAATGATACATGATAATACGTATAAAATAAATAAAATTAAAATTAGCAAAGGTGTATTTTTAGCAAATGCAATAGTACCCAAATATGGAAATCAGCATATAAAATTATTAAACGTCACCGATTAAATAGTTACCATAGAGAATTTAAAAATAGAAACCATACCATTGGGAAATTACGAAATTTGTTCAATTAATACTCAAAATCACAAAAACCATCATACGTCAGAATGATTCGAAAAATTGCTGAGAAATCTTAACATAAAAGAGTTGAACAATGAAAACAAAGAAAACCTCATAGCAATACTAAGAAAATACTAAAATGTATTTCACATGGAAGAACATTTAACAACTAATAACTTTTATATGGAAACAATAGAATAACGTATATATAAAGAACTACCGTCTACCACAATCACAAACTGAAGAAATAAATTCACAGGTACAACAACTATTACAAGATCATATCATTGAACCATCTATTAGTCCGCACAATGCCCCACTTTTATTAGTGCCAAAAAAGGGACAAACTGATTTAAAGAAATGGAGATTAGTTGTCGATTTCAGAAAACTAAACGACAAAATTGTCAACGACAAGTTTTCTTTAATACGTTTGGATGACATACTAGATTTGGATGACATAATAGAAGAGTAAAATATTTTTCAACTTTAGACATGACAAGCTCTTTCCACCAGACCGAACTTGCTCATCAATCTCGTCCATACACAGCATTTTCAACACCTAATGGACATTATCAATACACAAGACTACCATTTGGGGTGAGTCTATCCGTATGTAATGTATTTAAAATTACAAAAACAATTTTACTTATGACAAAAGAAAAATACTTTTTTTGTCATAAAAAAGACAAATCATAAACATTTAAAACGATTATTAAAAATAATAATTATCTTCACACTAAAATTATTAAAACCGAATTCGGTGCATTATTTTTTCGCGGCTTAGAGGTAACGTCAAGGAAAAACTCAATAGATTGTGAAAGAAGACGTACTATAGAATATAATAAGTTTTCCGTGCAAAAAATCCAAGGAACAGTTTTCCAGAAATCTGGTTTCATCCAAATTGGTCAGTAAAATCTGGGATTAATTTTTTATATATATTATTACTTATCTATCACAGACACGGCTTGAGGCGTCTCTTTTATTATTAGCGGCAAACAATTTTGTGCAACTCTAAAAAAGTAGCCATACCAAATTTATTTTTGCACATCGTATTCACGAGCTATAAGTGTCCAACATTTTCACTAAATTTGAAAGATGTCTGAAATCTTTACCTACCTAAATTTCAGTAAGTTTTTGCAGAGATGTAAAACAAGGCTTTATACCTTAGCTGTTATGATTCTGAAAATAAATATTAATGGAAAATTTGACATCAACAGGAATCTTGTTCCGTCTTATTTTTACTGCATTTCGTAAAGCTATATGTAATAGCAGTCGTAAAATTTCTTAGGTAATATGACTACAAATTTAGGTAATTTCCATGTTCAAAAAATTATCCATAAAGATAAGTACAGTTCCTATATTTGGTTTAAAAATTTTTATGAACATTTCAATAAAATAAAAAGATTTTACCGCAAAAATAAATATTTCTAACTAACTCTTACTTATAATCGTAGACTTCACCTACATCTTTAGTAATGATTACAAAAGTTTTAGTCAATATTTAATTTTTATACATAAGTATTACCAATTATCTTAGGTAATTAAACCAAATGTCAATGTTTTAGCTTCAGCTAAATACATTGAGAAAAAATATCTTGGAAAAAGTAACAAAATTAGGTACGATTTTCACCCCTTAAACGTTCGAATTTCGAAAAAGTACCAAATTTGCACTTGCATTTTTTAGATAAGTTACAACTTTTATACAATTTTTATTTCTGTGTGCATGGATTTAAACGACAGATAAGGAACAAAAAGTACCAAAATGCAGGTTTTACCGTTTTACTCCCCAAAAGGGCTGAATGTCAAAAGAGTACCAGACACCTGTTCTCTTTTTTATTTAATGAAAAACAATAAGTATTAAATTAAAAGTACTACTTTAATAAAAGTACTACTTTAAATAAAGTACCAAAAATGCCCTTTACAGATTCTCATTCACTCAGGAACTTGCATGTTGAATTTTATGTTTCTAGGTCCAATATAAACCGCAAATCAAAATGTACCAGGTAAAGCAAAAAGTACCAAAAAGCGCCTCTTACAGATGCTCATTCACTCAACGCATTGCTTGTTTAATTTTATGTTTGTTGATGCAATACTAACAAAATTGCAATAAGTACCTGTTGGCAAACAATACAGTACGAAAAAGTTCCAAAACACCACTCTTACAGATTCTCACTCACTTGGGAACTTGCATGTTTAATTTTATGTGTATAGGTCCAATTTTAATGGAAATTCAAAAAGTACCAGGTAAAGAACAAAAAGTACCAAAAAGCCCACTTATACTAACGGAAATTCAAATAGTATCAGTTAAAGACCAAAAAGTACCAAAAAGCCCCTCTTATAGATTCTCATTTACTCAGGACCTTGGATGTTCATTTTAATGTTTTTATGACCAATACTAACGGAAATTTAAATAGTACCAGTGAAAAAACAAAAAAGTATCATAAATTTCCCTCTTATATATTCTTGTCCACTCAGGACATTTAATGTTATGTTTCTAGGTCCAATAATAACGTAAATTCAAATAGTACCAGTTAAAGAACAAAAAAGTACCAAAAGATACCTCTAATGAATTCTCATGCACTCAGGACCTTGCATGTTTAATTTTATGTTAATAGGTCTGATATTAACGAAAATTAAAAAAGTACTAGTTAAAGAACGAAAAATTACCAAAAAGATCCCTCTTTCAAATTCTCATTCACTCAGAACTTTGCATGTTTAATGTTATGTTTCTAGGTCTAATACTAACGGAAATTCAAAAAGTACCAAAAAGTATCATAAAGTACCCACATATGTCCTTATCCACTCAGGACATTGCGTGTTGTAGTTTATGTTTCTAGGTCTAATATTAACGATAATAAAACAAATTGCCAGATGTAGAACCAAAAAGCTAAAGTAAGAAATTAAATTTCCCGTATTTCCCCTTTTTGGTACTTTTTTCTCCCCATTGATGCATAAAAATTTCAATATTGTAGTTGGAGCCCATAATTTAATACGTACATATACATATGTCAATGAATCAGAAAAAATGTTTTGTAAAAAAAATGCCAAAAATAGTTACGGTTTTTACTTCTTAAACGTCCGAATTTCGAAAAATTACCAAATTCGTATTTGGTGTTTTTAGATAAGTTTCAAATGTGATATAACCCTTATTGAATTGCAATTCCAAAAAGTACCAGACACTTGTCGGCCTATTTTTGTAAAGATCATTGATAGGTAATATTTTTTTTAGCTCTTTTAGTTTTGGAGATATAAGGTTACCGAATTTACCCGTTTTACCCTTTTAACATTCGAATTTTCAAAAATCACGTCTTAGTGGATCGATTTGGGGAGAGACCAACCCCAGGTCGAAATTTCAAGTTTTTAGCATCAGGCGTTTAGGCTGTGCGATGATGAATCAGTCAGTCAGTAACGTTACAATTTTATATAGATATAAAAGTAATTGTTATAACTGTTATACTCAATTACACATGACAAGTAGTTTTGGAAACTGAATTAAAATGTGATATGTATTTTTGTTGCGGCAATTCTTGCGTTTACTAGTGAGACAGATGAGAAAATTTGGGAGGGGTACTCATCTCACCAATAAAATCAAGAATTGCTGCAACAAAAATTGCATGTCTAAGCCATGACATACTCAACAGAAGTTTTTGGTTACAACATTTATTTATCGAATCTTGATAAATTAATATAAACTAGCAATAATTAATAAAATCTTATTCTAAAACGTTATTTTATGTCCATTTTTCCCATCACGGTTACTGTTCACATATGTAGCGCCCTTATACATAACCAGATCCGTCCTGCAGTATCTGTTCTATTTCAGCGAGTTTGCAGTTTTTTATTTGCAATATTTCGCGCTAGTGAAACTGGGTGCAATTCAAGGACAGAATTTCTTCCAATAAGTCAATTAATTGAAATTGCTTTTAGTGTGATTTTAATTAGTTTTTCCTCTTGGTGGTATTTCCAAATTGAACACCGATCTAGATATATAGGTACCGATATAGTTTACAGGTAAGTAATGAGGTATTATTTGGAAGTTGATTCTATAAGGCGGCATGATTCCCGACGCAAGGTGAATGTTATATTTACATTTTTGAACTATACGATTCTTTAAGTCACGTGAAGCTTCATGGCGGCTTTCGTGTACGCTTAGAAAAGCTCAAACATCATGAAGTGTACAATTGATGATGCTTCCATGATTGTGTAGTGTATCTATACATTTCATTAAATAATACATTCTTTTATTTGTTAATACATTCTTTCATTTATAAACAAAATTATTATTAATACATTCTTACCAAAAAGTAAACAAAAATTATTAAGACAGGGCAGTACTAATATTATTAAATAAACAACAGTAAACGTTCGCTTACTTATGTTGACAACAAAAGTTCAACGTACATTTTTACAGTTATGCTGAACTAGCAAATTCTTGACTACACAATACAGCACTAAAACCAATACAAATTAATGACTCAAATTGTTCTGCCTGACATAATACTGTAAGTTTGCATGTAAGTTAATTCTAAGTACAAAATAAGTATTTGAGTGAACTTTTGTAAAGTCACTCTAAATAAGGTTTAACTTTATTTTAATAAGTAGTATTTAAGCCAATCAAATTTATTAATAAAGAGCAATCAATTCTGATCAGCCAAAGAAAAAGAAACAGTCTCGTCTTTTTTTTAATATTACATGGCGATCCTGCCCTGATCCTTAATTTAATTCTACATAGCAAACCAAGTGGACTAATAAGCAAATTTGCTTATCCTCTGGTTCTTAAATTAAAATAAGGAAATAGATCCTGCCCCACAGAGCCTACGCTTAGTCGGGATCTATTGAATCAGGAACATCAATATTTTTTCCTTTTTTTCTCGCATTACCAAGGAAAGATCCGTCTTATGACCGAGACGTGGGAGGAAATCCTAACATTACTAAAGGAAGCCGAATAACGCTCGGCTCGTCTACTGAACGAAGGTAGCAAAGAAGATAAACCAGCCATCCTGTACAGAGGACCAAAACCGAGAAGGCCAAGAGTATATTTGATTAATCATGATTAAATAATTTTTCATTATAGTATTAACATTAGTGTTAGCAGTTACATTAATAGGTTTATGGAATAAGATTAATATTACCAATATAATAGAATCAAACGTACAGAAAATTACAAATTTCATGTCACAGCAGATAGATAAAATATTTTCAATAAAAAATATATTATTTTTTTAAACGGAACATTTTTGTAGTAGGATAAGAAGTTATATAAATATGTACATTAACTCGAAAATTAAATAAAAAAAATTAGAATGAATTATTTAAAGGAAAACTATAATAAGTACATAGGTTGGGTAGTTATAACAATAGTCTTAGCACCTTTAGTCGTAATTTTGGATTTAAAAATATTAAAACTTGTAAAATTAGTCGTAAGAGATTATGCTTAATGGAGCAAGAAATTGACACTTTTTTTTTTTGTGACAAGCTGGGCACCTGGCGCTTTAACATAATTCGGGTACGCTGAATCCAGTGGTGCCCGCGGTTTTTTAAGATTGGCTCTGGTTTTTGAGATATACCGTTATATCGAAAATGGAGAGGTTGCACATTATATGTTCGCGTAACACAAAAACGCTTTAGCTTATTCAAAAAACTTTAAAAACCGAAATTCCGCAATACAATCCTTTAAGAAAAGTAAAACTTTTTTTTAATATCCGCAGTTGTTTTAGAAACATAATTTTTTTTTTAGAAAAAAAAAATAATTTCTTTAACAAAATTTCGAAATTTTTGTTTTTTAAAAATTCATAAAAAATTGAAAAATGCAGCTAAAAAAGTCCCATAAATTCCCAGAAGTCGCCCCTAGTGGTATATAATGTATGACCGCCCTCAATTAATTTTTTGTGCTTAACATTTTCTCGAGACATACTTGCCCCTTATCACCACTTCTTAGGGGGGCTCCCAGACATATATTGAGTTTTATGAAATTCTTAAATTAATTATAATTTGTCGACTTTTGTGAATGAAACTAAAAGTTGCTAACAGATTTTCGTAATTTTTTATATGTCTGCAAAAAATTAGAAGCCTAGCTGCAATTTTTAATTTTTTTATGAATTTTTAAAAAACAAAATTTTTGAAATTTTGATAAAAAAATTAATTTTTTTTTCAAAAAAAAAATTATGATTCAATAACGACTACTCATATTAGAAAAAAAACTTTTACTTTTCTTAAATGAAATTTAATTGCGGACTTTTTTTTTTAGTAATTTCAATAAACTAAACCGTTTTTGAGTAACGCGAATATATGTTTTGCAACCTTCTCCTATTCGAAATAACGGTATATCTCGAAAACTAGAGCCAATCTTAAAAAACCGCGGGCACCACTGGATTCAGCGTACCGGAATTATGTTAAAACGCCATGTGCTCGGATTGTCTGTTTTTTCAACTAGCATAGTGTAATCAATGCAAGAAAATCGGTAGGTAGACCTTATACTACAAATACTGTTAATGAGAAAAAACTAGAAATAGAAAAAATTGAGAAGGATTTAATAGTTAGCTTAAAAGATTTAGAAAGTGAAGGAATACAGACCTTGAATGAATTTAAGAAACTAAAAGAAGAAGCCCTTAATATATTAAAAGTACATATAGATAGAAAATCATTAATACAAAAAGAAGGCTTAGTCATGGCATCCCTAGACTTAAATGAACTTTCAATATCACAAAGTTAGTACCAATATTTCCAGGTAAAACTAATGAATTACACAGGTTTTTATCAAATTTAGAAATAGTCTTTGCATCTTTTTTATCAGATAAGCATGTTTCCTTTTTCAATTTCGTTTTTAAATCAAGACTGGAATTAAGTGTACAAAACAGAATTAAACAAGCACAAGTACCCAAAACCATAGAAGAGCTAATATCGATATTAAAAACGACTAACAAACCATTTAAGACATCCAATACTTTGCTAAATGAAATAACACGTATATCACAGAAGGGCAACAACTTTTTGAAAAACTTATTACGGAGTTGAATGAGATACAAGTGTTAGAAGAAGGCGAATCTTATAGAAACACTATGGTTAAGACAAATAATAAAATAGCATTTAATGCATTTATGAACGGATTAACTGATCCACAGATAATATCTACTATCTACGCCAGCCAGGTAACAACCTTCTCTGAAGCTTTAAATATTACAGAAAGCGCCTCATCTCGTATGGAACAACGACGGACACTATATCCCAACGCTCAACAGAATCAAAACTCGTCAATAAGAAATTGCAGAAAAGGTGGTGGAAACCATAATAATAGATGCCCCGCAAACGGAAGTAAATGTCATATTTGTGGAAAATTCAACCATTTTGCAAAAATGTGTTTTACTAAAAGACCAAGCAGCAACAACAATGGTAATATAATCTACAACAACAGAAACAATAATAACCATAATGGAAGCCAGTACAACAACAGCAACAACAATAACAGAAATTATAACAACAACGGCAACAATAATAGCAGGAACTATAACAACAACAGCAATAACATAAATTCTAATAACATAGTCTACAGCAACAATCAAGGAAGCCGAAATACAAACAACAAAAATTACAACATAAATCACATGGAAGAGCAGGGAAACTTATAAAGACCGGAGTCGTCCCGCAGTGAGACTCCGATGGGAATCAATTAGACACTAAAAGAATCTATAGCATATCATCTTACCTCAGAAATTATGTAAATTTACAAATCACAGATGTTACAAATAATCTTACATTTTTAATTGATACAGGAGCAGACGTCTCACTGTGCAAAGTGAGACTATTATTATTTTTGTACTAATATGAGGAAAATCAAGATGATTATTGCAACTCAACAGGAATTACAGAAAATGTTATTAAATCACTGGGTTTCACAAATATACAAATTAAGATAAACAATGAAGAAATCATTCAAAAAATACAACTAGTAGAAAATAATTTTTTAATAAAGACAGATGGAATTCTTGGAAGAGATTTTTTAACAAGATATAAATGCAATCGACTACGACAAATATGTGTTAATATTTAACATTAACAATGAAACGATAATGATACATGATAATACGTATAAAATAAATAAAATTAAAATTAGCAAAGGTGTATTTTTAGCAAATGCAATAGTACCCAAATATGGAAATCAGCATATAAAATTATTAAACGTCACCGATTAAATAGTAACCATAGAGAATTTAAAAATAGAAACCATACCATTGGGAAATTACGAAATTTGTTCAATTAATACTCAAAATCACAAAAACCATCATACGTCAGAATGATTCGAAAAATTGCTGAGAAATCTTAACATAAAAGAGTTGAACAATGAAAACAAAGAAAACCTCATAGCAATACTAAGAAAATACTAAAATGTATTTCACATGGAAGAACATTTAACAACTAATAACTTTTATAAGGAAACAATAGAATTACGTATATATAAAGAACTACCGTCTACCACAATCACTGAAGAAATAAATTCACAGGTACAATAACTATTACAAGATCATATCATTGAACCATCTATTAGTCCGCACAATGCCCCACTTTTATTAGTGCCAAAAAAGGGACAAACTGATTTAAAGAAATGGAGATTAGTTGTCGATTTCAGAAAACTAAACGACAAAATTGTCAACGACAAGTTTTCTTTAATACGTTTGGATGACATACTAGATTTGGATGACATAATAGAAGAGTAAAATATTTTTCAACTTTAGACATGACAAGCTCTTTCCACCAGACCGAACTTGCTCATCAATCTCGTCCATACACAGCATTTTCAACACCTAATGGACATTATCAATACACAAGACTACCATTTGGGGTGAAAATATCATCAAATAGTTTTCAGCGTATGCTAACAATCGCCTTATCAGGTCCAGAATGCGAAGCTATCCTATATGTCGACGACATAATAGTTTTTGGTTTTAGTCTTCAACGTCATAATACAAAGCTCGTAAAAGTCCTAGACAGATTACAGCGATATAATTTGCAACTCAACGCTAATACATGCTGCTTTTTAAAATCGGAAGTAGTATATCTTGGACACCTAATAAAACCAGACGGAATTAAGCCCGACCCAGATTCGAGGCATTAACAAAATATCCTGTACCAAAGAACACAGATGAAGTAAGAAGATTTGTAGCATTTTGTAACTATTAAAGACTTTTTGTGGAAAATTTTGCAGACATAACAAGCTGTCTGAATGCCTTATTAAAGAAAGACAAACAATTCATCTGGACAGAACAATGTCAAACAGCATTAAAGGAAAAACTATTCCACCGATTTTACAATACCCAGATTGCGATAATCCCTTCATTTTAACAACGGACGCATCTAACCTTGCATTAGCAGCGATGGATACTAAATATTAGAGGGGCCAATCTGGTTAGAGAGGTTATTATAATTACTCGGTTAGGATATTTCATAATTTGGAATTATGGGAAATAAAAGAAAAGAAGAGAGAAGTAATTTATTTTATTCAACCTTTAAGTTTAGGCACTGGGGTGCTCACCTTGAATTGTAGCTTCCTAGCTGACAGTGGTATACCAATAAAGTGATTCCTCTTTTTTCCAATGACAACGTTTATTTTACAATGGTTAGTAAGTATATGTTGACAAGAGCTCGAAAATAATAAAAGTTTCAAAAAGTTGAAATTTCATTACACTGCCTTCACGGAATTGAAACATTAAATTTAATATTCGAAACTGATTTCCAATAAGTACTACATTGAAATGTTGTAAATTTAAATGTTGTTTTATATTAGCGATCTTCCTCACGACTAATATACGTACTAGTATAACCAAAAAAATATAAAATGTTTTAAAGTGTTCAAATTATAACTTGCGCATAACTCGTTAGCAAGAGTGTGTATTGCCTCCACAAGAATTTTGGCATTATAAGACATTGTAGCTGTGTTGGTTGCTTTCAGAATTGGTGGTTGTTGAGTTGATGGTTGTTGAGATGCTGGTTGTTGAGATGATGGTTGTTGAGATGATGGTTGTTGAGATGATGTTTGCTGAGGTGATGGTTTTATTTAATAACAATAATTAAGTTTCATTAGAGACCTCAGCAAAGTTTAATAATAGGACCCGTTATAATTCCTGTAGATATGCGTACATCGGCAGAACGTGCATTCTCATCTGAACCGTGATATGTTTTTACTATTCTTCCTAATCGCCACTCAAACCGGGGCTGCAAATCATCCATCACTACGACGATATCTTCCCCTTTTAGAATGGAATCGAATTTTTCCACTTGTATCTTTTGTGTAAGGCTTTGAGGTAGTGCTCTTTCCACCGAATAGCAAATTGGTGATGGATTGATTTTAATTTTTCCCATCTATTAATGAGAGACAGATTGGGCGTTTTGTTCTGGGAATGCAAGTATATCCTTTGCCACTGTCTTAACAAAGGCAGTACTTTACTACAGCCCAAAAAATTTCTGCCATTATCAGAAACTACCGTTTTAGGTAGACCTCGCCTCCCAACGAAACGACTAAATGCGGCTTAAAAGGCAGCTGAAGAGAGATCCGAGCAGGGCTCCAAATGTATGGCTTTCGTGCTAAAACAAACGAAAACGCTGACATAACCTTTAATATAGGGTGACTTTCTTAGGGAGGATGTCTTTAACTCGAATGGATCTTCAAAATCAATGCCCGTTCCTGTAAAAGGAAGAGACAGATTACATCTTTCTGCAGGTAAGGGAGCCATTATTTGAGAACATGGCTGTTGTTTGAAGATGATGCACGTTTTTGCAATTACTATTATCTTCACCCGAGGTTTAAGTCTGGATATATAAAATTCGGTCTGTATCATTCGACACATTTGGCTGCATTCTGCATGACCGAGAAATGTATGCAAGTCAGAAATGCAAATTTTACACATTCTAGAGTTTCCAGAAAGTACTATTGGGCAACGTTCGTTATATGGCAGAGACGATTGAGACAACCTTCCATTCGCTCTTAAAATATTATCACAGTCTACAAAGGGATTCGAAATACTTTTGTTCGAAATACTTTGGTTGTCTGACAAATATCGATACTCCTCCGAATAAAATGTTTTCTGGGCCAGAGTGATGATTCTTAGTTTAACGTGTTTAATCTCCTTTTGCGTTTAATCATTCTGCATCTCGTAAACTGGGCTTGGTCTGACTTTGTGAATACATTTATTTAAGAATAGAAAAACATAACTAAAAACTCGTAGAGCTTTGCTGTATGATGAGAAACTATCGAAAATATCCACTTGTTCGACTTCAACATGCAACGTATGAGTTTCTTTAGGAGTTTCAATAACCTTTAAAGGGCTTCGTTTAGGCCATTCCGATGGAGTTTAATTAACCATGGAGGGCCATGCCACCATTGGAAGCTGTTGGCTAGTTCATGACATTTGCATCCGCGTGTCCCAAGATCAGCAGGATTGTAATGAGTCGGAACATGTCGCCATTTTGCCTTAGGGATAAGGCGATTAATTTGCGCTATTCTGTTTGTGACGTAGGTTTCCCATGTTTAAGGCGGTTTAGGAAGCCAACCTAGGACAATCGAAGTATCTGTCCGAAAGTTTACCTCCGTATCTTTGAAGCTTAGAGCGTATTCTACATACTTGATGAGATTTGCAAACAACACAGCCCCATTAAGTTATAATCTTGGAACACACACAGTTTGAATGGGTGCTACCTTAGAATTTGCCAGCAATAATTCGGAAAATGTACAATTTGACTCAGTTTGAATTCGAAGGTATACGGTAGCGCAAAATCCTGCTTTAGAAGCATCAAAAAAGCCATGGATTTGAACTGTATCTGAGGCATGTATTGAAGCCACCGGGGAATAGAGACTGTTTCTTTTTGGGATAAGTCAAATACTAGATCGTTCCATTTCGTAAGGGATTCTTTCGAAATATCCTCGTCCCATTCTAGCCATAGTTGGTGCATTAAGCACTTTGGCTTTGATAACTATGAGTGCTAACCATCCTGTCAAAGAGTTTTGCTATTGCCGACAAAATTTGGCATTTTGTTATTTTAGCCGATTGATCAAGTGGCTCAAAGCTGTAAGAAAATGCATCGGAGATCGCATTCCATTTGATACCAAGTGCTTTAATTGAACTTGCTTCTTTAAAACGCAAAAAATCTGAATCATATAGATCTTCCTTTGGCAAATGAGCTAGAAGCTTGGGATCGTTTGTCGTGATCTTTTTGAGAGGAAATCCTGCTGACTGTAATGCTCCTATTAGTTGGGATTGAGCTGACAAAGTGTTTTCTTTTAAATAATCTCCGGTGAGGATGTCATCTACATATATTTGTTCCCGGAGTATTTGGGCCGCTTTGGGAAATTCGGATTCGGTATCTGCCGCCAGTTGAAGAAGGGTACGAATAGCGAGATAAGTCTGGATTTTTCGACAAAGTTTTTTCCATTCTGGAAAATTCGGCTAAAGCTACGAACCGCGATGAACCAAGGAAGATTTTTTCGGGATATTCAGTCTTAAATGGAAGCCTTACGACATATCTGTCCTTTTCATGACGAGTAGTGGTTTGAGAATAGAATTTTTCACATACATCAGCTTCCCTGGAGTTTGAGGTAATTGGAGGTATTTCCTCTTCTTCCCAAAATTTTTTTAAGAGTGTGTGCAGATTATTGTTCTCCGACTCATAGACCGAGGTAGTGAACGTCTGAATAGGTTGAGTTTTCATGGGGCGCTTAGCACCCATCCAAAAATTGTGTTATATGCAGACGTAAGAGAATATTTTGATTGCTTTTAAACAATTGGCTTGAATTTGGCGGGATTTGGAAGGTTGTTCAGCCTGACTATCGACTTCAGAGTTCTGATTTATATTAGGAGAACTATTTCGAGTGTTATTATCGTTATTTAAGACACTTCCTTGTGAGCTTTCATTATTTTTCTGCATGGGTTGAGGTTTTTTTTTATATGTAATAACGTGTGATGGGATTTTTTGCAATAACGGCAAGTATTTTTACTTTTGCAGTCTGCCTTGAGATGGGAGAGAGCCAAGGAATTATTGTAATATTTGTTTTGAAATACATAATCCATTCTCTGCTATACCGTGAATGCTCGGAATTTGGGACAACTTCTTAGGTCTGTACAGTTTACAGTTTGAGTTTAAATTTTCTTGTGATAGGTATGCTTGATAATTGTGACGAGAATTCGTAAAACTGACGCTTTCTTTCGAGCTTTTAATGCTTCGAGTCTTTCTACTGCCTCGTATCAATCTACAAGAAACTGAGACATTTGAGTCCATTTTGGAAGCTCACGAGGAGATAAGAGTGATTGTTCCCAAAGCGCTAGAGTTGAATCCGGAAGTTTGGTAGAGATCAAACGAATGAGTATTGGATCCCAGCTTTCAACTTCGACGCCAAGAGTTCTAAGTGTTTTTAATGTCCACAATTCTTCTTGGCTTCACCACTCGGGCCGTACAACCTATGAAGGCCAATATGTTGAGCTATTTGCTGCACATAATCACCTAGTGCAACTGGTGAATGAACCAACACATATTCCATGTGTTGATGGGCACCAACACAATACCCTTGACCTTTTCCTCTCTTCGCACCCTCAAAAGTTAGAAGTTGAAGTTCTAGCACCTCTCGGTAACTCGGATCATTGCACCATTTCCGTTCTCCGAACTTCGGAACGGTTCACGACAGGCTACGAAACGATCCAAATTTGTTTACGGAAAAGCATGTTGGGTTTAACTCTACGACTTTTTTCAGCATTTTAATTGGAAACTTTGTTTCCTGGACAATGACGTCAATGCCAATGGCGAAAATTATTATGTTATTATGCTAGGAATGAAAATGTTCATTCCAGTTAAAAATGCTTCGAATAAACCTAGGTCTAAATCTGGGTTTAATCAGACGTGCAAATCAGCAGTCAGATCCAGAGAGGAAGCATTCAGAAATTGGCGTGACAATAAAATCCCTGATACTGAATTGCTACGCAAAATGGCAAGGTCTTCGTGCGCCAAAGTGCTAAGACGGGAAAAACTCTTTACGAGCAACGTTTCGCGCTGGAGTTCTTACTGCCCCCCGGGGTAGTAAAAGCTTCTCGTCATTCGTTAAAAGAGTTTTTTTTTGGTTAGGACCAGCACTCAGAGGATGGCCCCTACAAACGAGGATAGAGGGAGTAGTGTTTGTGAACATTCGACTTGAACTTATTCATGTTGAAAGTGAGAGTGAAGACTTCAGCAGGAAGGTTGTTCCACATACGAACAGTCCGGCCAAAACACGAATTTTTTCTTTAATGCGTTGTATGATTTACCGGCCAATCGACCACAAAAGGATGGGCTCTTGAGGAAAACCGTGTATTACGAACAAACACACGGGCTTCGGGAACCAGATCCCTAATTTCATCAGAACACATCCCATTGTAGTAACGATAAAACAGGCAAATACAACCCACATTGCGACGGTGCTCAAGGGAGTCAATAGAATTGGATCCCTACTGTCACCAGTGAGAACCTTCGCCCTCTCCTGCACACGATCGAGAAGCTCCAAAATAGACTTTGAAGCACCGGCCCATTCATGAGAGTTGTATTCCATTCGCGGTCGGATAAAGGTGGTATAAATAGCAAGGAGATCAGATGGAGTGAAGTATGTCTTACACCGTTTCAAAAAGCCGAGGCACTTGAATGCTTCTTTCGACACCTTAAATATATGTTCTGTCCATCGGATATCACATTGTATCCTCATGCCCAGAACATCCAGAGATTCTGATTCCTCAATGATTATACCACCCGCATACAGATAAGGCTCCTTGATCCGTCGCGCGTTTATGCGCCAGCACGCAACATTGGGTTTTCGGGCATTAAAATCGACCCTATTCGCGCGACCCCATTCCGAGACTATATCGAGGTCTCGGCCAAGCGTATCATTCATGTTCTGTCTCATAGCACCAATATCGGATACGCCTGGTCTATAATCAAATGAATACGAATGGCAAAGGTTGTTGTCATCTGCAAAAGAGTAGATAGGTTTAGAAGTTTGACTTAGAAGGTAATTTAGAAAAATAAGAAATAGAGTAGGAGAAAGAACGGAGCCTTGCAGCGCTCCTGAATGAATCTTGAACTTGGTTGACGAAATCCCATCTATAACACCTCGTATAGTGCGATCTCTGAGAAAGCTCGATATAAATCGAGAGAAATTATCACCGACACCAAATGCAACAAGTTTTGACAAGAGTGCACCATGCCAAACTCTGTCAAACGGCTTGGAAATATCTAAAGCAATTACCTTACTTTCACCAAAATGTTGAATGGAACGGCACTATTTTTCTGATAACACGGCCAGTAAGGCTCCAGTAGAGTGACCTCTACGAAAGCCATACTGGCGGTTGCTTAGTAGGTAATTTGGTTCTAAAAATTTGACAAGATGGTGGTTTACCATACTCTCCATAACTTTGGAAAATGCCGAACAAATTGTAATTGGGCGGTAATTTTCAGGGTTATTAGCCACTCCTTTTTTAGGAATTGGCTTACATTAGCACATTTCCAGCAGATGGGAAATTCGCCGGCATGGTATAAAGTGCTGAAAAGATTTGCTAAGGGACGAGCTAGCGTCGAAGAGCACTGCTTCAAGACCAGTGCAGGTGTTCCATCCGGCCCAGGAGACTTGTTTATGTCGAGATCCGCAATAGCCCTTTTAACAGCTCGAGCTCGAAAAAATATCTTTGGCATAGTAACCGATACTTTTTCGAGTTCGGGTAGTGGCTGATTGCTAGCCGGTAAATAAGAATTATTAGTAAATAATTCGGCAAAACAATTAGCCCTATCAACCGGGTCCGTGAATCTTTGACCATCCTTTAAAAGAGTTGGTATTGAGGAACTAGCACCTTGCCATTTTGCGTAGCAATTCAGTATCTTCGGATTTATTGTCACGCCAATTTCGGAATGCTTCCTCTCTGAATCTGACTGCTAATTTGCACGTCTGATTAAACCAAGATTTTGATCTAGGCTTATTTGAAACTTTTTTAACTGGAATCAACATTTTCAGTCCTAGCATTATAACGTTTGCCACCATTTTCGCCATGGCATTGACGCCATTGTCCAGTAAACAAAGTTTCCAATTAAAATGCCTAAAAAAATCATTGAGGTCCGCCCAACGAGCTTTTCCTTAAACAAATATTGAGCGTTTCGTAGCCCGTCGTGAAAGGTTTCGAAGTTTGGAGAACGGAAAAGAGGCGGAAATGGTGCAATTATTCAAGTTACCGAGAGGTGCTAGAACTTCAACTTCATACTTTTGAGGGTGCGAAGAGAGGAAGAGGTCAAGGGTATTATGCTGGTGCCCATCAACACATGGAATATGTGTTGGTTCATTCACCAGTTGCACGAGGTGGTCGTGCGCAGCAAATAGCTCAACATATTCGCCTACAGAAGTATTGTAGACATTAAAATCACCAGCAACAACGATTTTACTGCCCGGGCAATTTTCAAGAATCTTCGATATAGAATCGGAACGAGAGTCGAAGCCCGATAAAGTAATATCCCTTCCCGCATTTGGACTTCTGTAAAGAAACCCGAAATGCAAATAGTGTGCATCGATTTTGAATTTAACCCAAGGACAGTTAAATTCTGCATCAAACATGCCCATTGATTGCTGGCATTGATGCAAACCTTCATTGCATATGTACATACATAGCAAGACCCCGATGAAGATTAAAGAGGGATAGGAGGTGATACGCAGGAATCTGAAAATCAAGTGGATCAGAATTTTCAGATACCTGAGTTTCACATAAGGCGAGTGAGGGTTAATGCTAGTTCTTCAATACTAACTCTTTTAAAGGATGGCCAAACATGCACGAACATGGTTTATAAGGCTTATTGTTTGCCGAATTATTTGCAAAAAATTCTAACTTACCAGATAGCTGTCAACCACTACCCGAACTCGAAAAAGTATCCGTAACTATGCCTTAAATATTTTTTCGGGCTCAAGCTGTTAAAAAGGTTCTTGCGGATCTCGACATGAACAAGTCTTCTGGGCCGGATGGTATACATGCAGTGAAGCAGTGCTCTTCGACGCTAGCTTGTCCCTTAGCAAATCTTTGCAGCACTTTATACCATGCCGGGGAATTTCCCGTCTGCTGTTAAGTTGCTAATGTAACGCCAATTCCTAAAAAAAAGTGGCTAATAGCCCTCAAAATTACCGGCGAATTGCAATTTGTTCGGCACTATTGGGCAACGTTCGTTATATGGCAGAGACGATTGAGACAACCTCCCATTCGCTCTTAAAATATTATCAGAGTCTACAAAGGGATTCGAAATACTTTTGTTCGAAATACTTTGGTTGTCTGACAAATATCGATACTCCTCCGAATAAAATGTTTTCTGGGCCAGAGTGATGATTCTTAGTTTAACGTGTTTAATCTCCTTTTGCGTTTAATCATTCTGCATCTCGTAAACTGGGCTTGGTCTGACTTTGTGAATACATTTATTTAAGAATAGAAAAACATAACTAAAAACTCGTAGAGCTTTGCTGTATGATGAGAAACTATCTAAAATATCCACTTGTTCGACTTCAACATGCAACGTATGAGTTTTTTTAGGAAGTTTCAATAACCTTTAAAGGGCTTAGTTTAGGCCATTCCGATGGAGTTTAATTAACCATGGAGGGCCATGCCACCATTGGAAGCTGTTGGCTAGTTCATGACATTTGCATCCACGTGTCCCAAGATCAGCAGGATTGTAATAAGTCGGAACATGTCGCCATTTTGCCTTAGGGATAAGGCGATTAATTTGCGCTATTCTGTTTGTGACGTAGGTTTCCCATGTTTAAGGCGGCTTAGGAAGCCAACCTAGGACAATCGAAGTATCTGTCCGAAAGTTTACCTCCGCATCTTTGAAGCTTAGAGCGTATTCTACATACTTGATGAGATTTGCAAACAACACAGCCCCATTAAGTTATAATCTTGGAACACACACAGTTTGAATGGGTGCTACCTTAGAATTTGCCAGCAATAATTCGGAAAATGTACAATTTGACTCAGTTTGAATTCGAAGGTATACGGTAGCGCAAAATGCTGCTTTAGAAGCATCAAAAAAGCCATGGATTTGAACTGTATCTGAGGCATGTATTGAAGCCACCGGGGAATAGAGACTGTTTCTTTTTGGGATAAGTCAAATACTAGATCGTTCCATTTCGTAAGGGATTCTTTCGAAATATCCTCGTCCCATTCTAGCCATAGTTGGTGCATTGAGCACTTTGGCTTTGATAACTATGAGTGCTAACCATCCTGTCAAAGAGTTTTGCTATTGCCGACAAAATTTGGCATTTTGTTATTTTAGCCGATTGATCAAGTGGCTCAAAGCTGTAAGAAAATGCATCGGAGATCGCATTCCATTTGATACCAAGTGCTTTAATTGAACTTGCTTCTTTAAAACGCAAAAAATCTGAATCATATAGATCTTCCTTTGGCAAATGAGCTAGAAGCTTGGGATCGTTTGTCGTGATATTTTTGAGAGGAAATCCTGCTGACTGTAATGCTCCTATTAGTTGGGATTGAGCTGACAAAGTGTTTTCTTTTAAATAATCTCCGGTGAGGATGTCATCTACATATATTTGTTCCCGGAGTATTTGGGCCGCTTTGGGAAATTCGGATTCGGTATCTGCCGCCAGTTGAAGAAGGGTACGAATAGGGAGATAAGTCTGGATTTTTCGACAAAGTTTTTTCCATTCTGGAAAATTCGGCTAAAGCTACGAACCGCGATGAACCAAGGAAGATTTTTTCGGGATATTCAGTCTTAAATGGAAGCCTTACGACATATCTGCCCTTTTCATGACGAGTAGTGGTTTGAGAATAGAATTTTTCACATACATCAGCTTCCCTGGAGTTTGAGGTAATTGGAGGTATTTCCTCTTCTTCCCAAAATTTTTTTAAGAGTGTGTGCAGATTATTGTTCTCCGACTCATAGACCGAGGTAGTGAACGTCTGAATAGGTTGAGTTTTCATGGGGCGCTTAGCACCCATCCAAAAATTGTGTTATATGCAGACGTAAGAGAATATTTAGATTGCTTTTAAACAATTGGCTTGAATTTGGCGGGATTTGGAAGGTTGTTCAGCCTGACTATCGACTTCAGAGTTCTGATTTATATTAGGAGAACTATTTCGAGTGTTATTATCGTTATTTAAGACACTTCCTTGTGAGCTTTCATTATTTTTCTGCATGGGTTGAGGTTGTTTTTTTATATGTAATAACGTGTGATGGGATTTTTTGCAATAACGGCAAGTATTTTTACTTTTGCAGTCTGCCTTGAGATGGGAGAGAGCCAAGGAATTATTGTAATATTTGTTTTGAAATACATAATCCATTCTCTGCTATACCGTGAATGCTCGGAATTTGGGACAACTTCTTAGGTCTGTACAGTTTACAGTTTGAGTTTAAATTTTCTTGTGATAGGTATGCTTGATAATTGTGACGAGAATTCGTAAAACTGACGCTTTCTTTCGAGCTTTTAATGCTTCGAGTCTTTCTACTGCCTCGTATCAATCTACAAGAAACTGAGACATTTGAGTCCATTTTGGAAGCTCACGAGGAGATAAGAGTGATTGTTCCCAAAGCGCTAGAGTTGAATCCGGAAGTTTGGTAGAGATCAAACGAATGAGTATTGGATCCCAGCTTTCAACTTCGACGCCAAGAGTTCTAAGTGTTTTTAATGTCCACAATTCTTCTTGGCTTCACCACTCGGGCCGTACAACCTATGAAGGCCAATATGTTGAGCTATTTGCTGCACATAATCACCTAGTGCAACTGGTGAATGAACCAACACATATTCCATGTGTTGATGGGCACCAACACAATACCCTTGACCTTTTCCTCTCTTCGCACCCTCAAAAGTTAGAAGTTGAAGTTCGAGCACCTCTCGGTAACTCGGATCATTGCACCATTTCCGCCTCTTTTCCGTTCTCCGAACTTCGGAACGGTTCACGGCAGGCTACGAAACGATCCAAATTTGTTTACGGAAAAGCATGTTGGGTTTAACTCTACGACTTTTTTCGGCATTTTAATTGGAAACTTTGTTTCCTGGACAATGACGTCAATGCCATGGCGAAAATTATTATGTTATTATGCTGGGAATGAAAATGTTCATTCCAGTTAAAAATGCTTCGAATAAACCTAGGTCTAAATCTGGGTTTAATCAGACGTGCAAATCAGCAGTCAGATCCAGAGAGGAAGCATTCAGAAATTGGCGTGACAATAAAACCCCTGATACTGAATTGCTACGCAAAATAGCAAGGTCTTCGTGCGCCAAAGTGCTAAGACGGGAAAAACTCTTTACGAGCAACGTTTCGCGCTGGAGTTCTTACTGCCCCCCGGGGTAGTAAAAGCTTCTCGTCATTCGTTAAAAGAGTTTTTTTTGGTTAGGACCAGCACTCAGAGGATGGCCCCTACAAACGAGGATAGAGGGAGTAGTGTTTGTGAACATTCGACTTGAACTTATTCATGTTGAAAGTGAGAGGGAAGACTTCAGCAGGAAGGTTGTTCCACATACGAACAGTCCGGCCAAAACACGAATTTTTTCTTTAATGCGTTGTATGATTTACCGGCCAATCGACCACAAAAGGATGGGCTCTTGAGGAAAACCGTGTATTGCGAACAAACACACGGGCTTCGGGAACCAGATCCCTAATTTCATCAGAACACAACCCATTGTAGTAACGATAAAACAGGCAAATACAACCCACATTGCGACGGTGCTCAAGGGAGTCAATAGAATTGGATCCCTACTGTCACCAGTGAGAACCTTCGCTCTCTCCTGCACACGATCGAGAAGCTCCAAAATAGACTTTGAAGCACCGGCCCATTCATGAGAGTTGTATTCCATTCGCGGTCGGATAAAGGTGGTATAAATAGCAAGGAGATCAGATGGAGTTAAGTATGTCTTACACCGTTTCAAAAAGCCGAGGCACTTGAATGCTTCTTTCGACACCTTAAATATATGTTCTGTCCATCGGATATCACATTGTATCCTCATGCCCAGAACATCAAGAGATTCTGATTCCTCAATGATTATACCACCCGCATACAGATAAGGCTCCTTGATCCGTCGCGCGTTTATGCGCCAGCACGCAACATTGGGTTTTCGGGCATTAAAATCGACCCTATTCGCGCGACCCCATTCCGAGACTATATCGAGGTCTCGGCCAAGCGTATCATTCATGTTCTGTCTCATAGCACCAATATCGGATACGCCTGGTCTATAATCAAATGAATACGAATGGCAAAGGTTGTTGTCATCTGCAAAAGAGTAGATAGGTTTAGAAGTTTGACTTAGAAGGTAATTTAGAAAAATAAGAAATAGAGTAGGAGAAAGAACGGAGCGTTGCAGCGCTCCTGAATGAATCTTGAACTTGGTTGACGAAATCCCATCTATAACACCTCGTATAGTGCGATCTCTGAGAAAGCTCGATATAAATCGAGAGAAATTATCACCGACACCAAATGCAACAAGTTTTGACAAGAGTGCACCATGCCAAACTCTGTCAAACGGCTTGGAAATATCTAAAGCAATTACCTTACTTTCACCAAAATGTTGAATGGAACGGCACTATTTTTCTGATAACACGGCCAGTAAGGCTCCAGTAGAGTGACCTCTACGAAAGCCATACTGGCGGTTGCTTAGTAGGTAATTTGGTTCTAAAAATTTGACAAGATGGTGGTTTACCATACTCTCCATAACTTTGGAAAATGCCGAACAAATTGCAATTGGGCGGTCATTTTCAGGGTTATTAGCCACTCCTTTTTTAGGAATTGGCATTACATTAGCACATTTCCAGCAGATGGGAAATTCGCCAGCATGGTATAAAGTGCTGAAAAGATTTGCTAAGGGACGAGCTAGCGTCGAAGAGCACTGCTTCAAGACCAGTGCAGGTGTTCCATCCGGCCCAGGAGACTTGTTTATGTCGAGATCCGCAATAGCCCTTTTAACAGCTCGAGCTCGAAAAAATATCTTTGGCATAGTAACCGATACTTTTTCGAGTTCGGGTAGTGGCTGATTGCTAGCCGGTAAATAAGAATTATTAGTAAATAATTCGGCAAAACAATTAGCCCTATCAACCGGGTCCGTGAATCTTTGACCATCCTTTAAAAGAGTTGGTATTGAGGAACTAGCACCTTGCCATTTTGCGTAGCAATTCAGTATCTTCGGATTTATTGTCACGCCAATTTCGGAATGCTTCCTCTCTGAATCTGACTGCTAATTTGCACGTCTGATTAAACCAAGATTTTGATCTAGGCTTATTTGAAACTTTTTTAACTGGAATGAACATTTTCAGTCCTAGCATTATAACGTTTGCCACCATTTTCGCCATGGCATTGACGCCATTGTCCAGTAAACAAAGTTTCCAATTAAAATGCCTAAAAAAATCATTGAGGTCCGCCCAACGAGCTTTTCCTTAAACAAATATTGAGCGTTTCGTAGCCCGTCGTGAAAGGTTTCGAAGTTTGGAGAACGGAAAAGAGGCGGAAATGGTGCAATTATTCAAGTTACCGAGAGGTGCTAGAACTTCAACTTCATACTTTTGAGGGTGCGAAGAGAGGAAGAGGTCAAGGGTATTATGCTGGTGCCCATCAACACATGGAATATGTGTTGGTTCATTCACCAGTTGCACGAGGTGGTCGTGCGCAGCAAATAGCTCACATATTCGCCTTCAGAAGTATTGTAGACATTAAAATCACCAGCAACAACGATTTTACTGCCCGGGCAATTTTCAAGAATCTACGATATAGAATCGGAACGAGAGTCGAAGCCCGATAAAGTAATATCCCTTCCCGCATTTGGACTTCTGTAAAGAAACCCGAAATGCAAATAGTGTGCATCGATTTTGAATTTAACCCAAGGACAGTTAAATTCTGCATCAAACATGCCCATTGATTGCTGGCATTGATGCAAACCTTCATTGCATATGTACATACATAGCAAGACCCCGATGAAGATTAAAGAGGGATAGGAGGTGATACGCAGGAATCTGAAAATCAAGTGGATCAGAATTTTCAGATACCTGAGTTTCACATAAGGCGAGTGAGGGTTAATGCTAGTTCTTCAATACCAACTCTTTTAAAGGATGGCCAAACATGCACGAACATGGTTTATAAGACTTATTGTTTTGCCGAATTATTTGCAAAAAATTCTAACTTACCAGATAGCTGTCAACCACTACCCGAACTCGAAAAAGTATCCGTAACTATGCCTTAAATATTTTTTCGGGCTCAAGCTGTTAAAAAGGTTCTTGCGGATCTCGACATGAACAAGTCTTCTGGGCCGGATGGTATACATGCAGTGAAGCAGTGCTCTTCGACGCTAGCTTGTCCCTTAGCAAATCTTTGCAGCACTTTATACCATGCCGGGGAATTTCCCGTCTGCTGTTAAGTTGCTAATGTAACGCCAATTCCTAAAAAAAAGTGGCTAATAGCCCTCAAAATTACCGGCGAATTGCAATTTGTTCGGCACTTTCCAAAGTTATGGAGAGTATGGCAAATCACCATCTTGTAACATTGATAGAGTCAAATTACCTACTAAGCGACCGCCAGTATGGCTTTCGTAGAGGTCGTTCTACTGGAGACCTACTGGCCCTGTTATCAGAAAAATGGTGTCGGTCCATTCACCATTTTGGCGAAAGTAAGGTAATTGCTTTAGATATTTCCAAGGCATTTGACAGAGTCTGGCACGGCTTGTCTAAGCTTGTTGCATTTGGTGTCGGTGATAGTTTCTCTCGATTTATATCGAGCTTCCTCAGAGATCGCACTATACGGGTTGTTATAGATGGGGTTTCATCAAACGAGTTCAAGATTCATTCAGGGGTGCCGCAAGGCTCCGTTTATTCTCCTACTATATTTCTTATTTTTCTAAATGCCCGCTTATGTCCAACTTCCAAGCCTATCTATTCTTTTTGATTACAGACCAAGTGTGTCCGATGTTGGTGCTATGAGGTAGAACATGAGTGATACGCTTGGCCGGGCCCTTGACATAATCTCAGAATGGGGTCGTGCGAATAGGGTCGAATTTAATGCCCGAAAGACCCAATGTTGCGTACTGACGCATTAACGCGCGACGGATCAAGGTGCCTCATCTGTATATATGGGTGGTATAATTATTGAGGAAACAGAATCTCTTGATGTTCTGGGCATGAGGATACAATGTGATTTCCGATGGACAGAACATATATTTAAGGTATCGAAAGAAGCATTCAAGTGCCTAGGTTTTTTGAAACGGTGTAAGATATACTTCACTCCATCTGATACCACCTATAGCCGACCGCGAATGGAATACAACTCTCATGTGTGGGCCAGTGCTTCAAAGTCTAGTTTGGAGCTTCTCGACCGCGTGCCGGAGAGGGCGAAGGTTATCATTGACGACAGTAGGGTATCCAATTCTATTGATTCCCTTGAGCACCGTCGCAATGTGGGTTGTGTTTGCCTATTTTATCGTTACTACAACGGGATGTGTTCTGATGAAATTAGGGATTTGGTTTCCGAAACCCATAGCGTTGTTCGTAATACACCTTTTTCCTCAAGAGCCCATCCTTTTGTCGTCGATTGGCCGGTAAAATTCGTTTTTTGGCCGGACGCTTCGTACGTGGAATAATCTTCCTGCTGAAGTCTTCCCTCTCACTTTTAACATGAATAAATTCAAGTCGAATGTTCACAAGCACTACTCCCTCTTTCCTCCTTCCCATAACCTATTTTCCTAGTTCCAACACAATGCAACGCATTAGTAGGGGTCATCACCGGAGTGCTGGTCCTAACCAAAAAAAAAAGTGTTGTTAGCGAATTATTCACTGAAGATTGTATTCTTCTAATGGCTTCGCTATTTGCGGAATGGAGGTATGGTAAAGAGAATTTTTATTTGATTATCCACCAACACACGTTTGTTTTCGTAGCGGGTCTTTAGCGCATTCCATGCTTGATCGAAATTTTCGTGAGACCTCTCGTTTTATTACCGAGATGGTATTATTTTGTGACTGGAGAGAGTGTAGAATGGTTTATATGCAGTGCCGTGAACATATCTCGAAACGAGGGCCATTGTTCATAACTGCTCTTAAAAATCTCAGTGTCGCATGAGGGAAGTTTTATGCAGTTTACTGAGTTGTCAGGGACAAAGTTTGGATTTGGGGCAGGATAGCGAGATGTTGACTGGAATACTTGAATTTGAGATGAATCTACTAGGCTTACCTTAAGCAGATCTTTCATTTGAGAATGACAGTGGTAATATGCTTCCGAGCAAGCATTATACTCATCTTTGGCCTTTGTCTTGAAATCATTTTCTGCTGATTCATCTTGTGACACCATAACTCTATGATACGAGTCCTTTAAGTTAACCCAGTCTGAGTCCAGTTCTCTTAATTTCACCTCAAGAACGGACTCATTATGCTCTTCCAAAGTATTATTAGTGAAGGGCTCACAGATCCAGCAAACGACCACAGTCAAACATAAACTGCTCAAGGGGTTAAAGGCAGTGGCAGATGTTTCGGTTATAGAAGTCATATTTAACCGTGAGTTAAATAGATTTGGGTTATAAATAATGTTATCCCCGATATGAAGATAACTAACATTGGCAAATGGTGACTTTTAGTTATTGTGCAGCGTTAGGGACTAACAGTGTTATATGTTTTCTGGGTAAATTTTAATTAAACTTTAGAAGTTTGAGGCTATATGATGATAGCACTAGATATGCTGATCTATGAAGTATTATAAATATTTAAAGCTGTTCCCAGATGTATATCTCTGAGTATTACGATTAATTGGCTACACGCTATAGTTATACTAGTTGAACTTGTCTTCAGGGTTTTAAGTGTTGGCTACACGCTATAGTACTACTAGTTGAACTTTTATTCAGGGTTTTAATTGGGAATTAACAAACTAGCAATAGATAAGTAATCCAGTATATCAACCAGATTAATTGGCAATAGTGATATAAAGACTAGAGACAACTTACTGTACGTTTCTAACAGGGTTAAATTATATATTGCTAATAGTGTAAAGTTACTATAATGTGGCTTTCACTATAGAATTTTAATTCAATAAACGATTTTCGGATTTAATTATATTGCTTAAATTTTAATTCGATTTTTCTTCTGTTCTCTGTTAATAGGCTGTTTTTTTATTTTCTTTTCTTCTTTATTTTTTTTTTTTTTTTTTTTTTTTTTTTTTTTTTTTTTGTTTTTTAGACCTACCTTCAAAGTTTTAATATTGGAAAATTTCCCCTTAACTTTCCGTTATTTGCCTGCTTATTTTAATAACAAAGATTAATTTGTATCCTTATTTAACCAATACTAACCATTTGAAATAATAAACCTTTATTTGATGCATCAATTTTTGTTTACAATTATTTTTAAATTAATGTAAAATAAGGTTTACATCTTTTGCTCTGAACATCTAAATAATTTTACCGTTTACATTTACTTCCAATGTGTATAAAGATTTTGACTCAACGGTAACACTGAAGGGGATATGTGAGTTTGTATGCATAAACATGGAAATTACCAAAGTATAATGAAATTGTTATTAAGAGATTTCTCTCTTGAGTGTTTTGTTTCTTGTTAAAAGTTTAAGCAAAGCAATGTTTGTTGTGCTTTATGTTACAGTGCTCTTTCAGCAGTCTTTTTTTTTTTGTTTTTTTTTTACTTCTTTAGCAACTTTTCTTGTTTTACAAGAATTTTAATACTTTTTTTAACAAAAATTCTAAGTACTTCTCATTATTCTAAGGTTGTTTGTTTGTCTTTTAGAGTAAAATTACTTTCTTGGGTTGTCTCCTGTTATTTAAGTGGACTGTAGGGTAAAATTATTTAAAAAGAGGTTTCCCTTAAATCATGACAAACGGCGTTTTTGTATTTCATTTATATTTTGTATTTCATTTATAGTATATGTTTTTTCTTATTTTTTTGATGCCTTAAGCGAGCTTATCCACTCCGCAGTAGATTTTAAGTTCAAGTAAATGCCAGGCGACTTTACTTTCGCGTAAATAATTAAACATGTGCAACGTTAAACAAAAGAGAACTTACTTGATTTGCTCAAGTTAACACGACTTTGAGAATAATATTCAATTTTTTTGGTGGTTGAAACTCACATACACGATAATTAAGAGAGTGTAACTGACTTCTCCTTTTCTTTTGGTAATATGTAAAGCAAATACACTTTTTGATTTTCTTCAATAATTTTTTTTTTTAATTTAACATTAAAAATATAATTTTTCTATTTCCTGCTTATGGTTGGGGTTTTCTTCAATAGGTATGTATATAGTTTTTTTTTCATTTATTTTACACTATAGGTATTACACTTTTCTCTAAAATACTCTTTTGCATTTTTATATGATGTTTATGTACATGTGTTTGTATGTATTTATCGAGCTTAGCGGTATTTCCAACTGTCTTCAAAAAAATATGTTTTCTTCTTTTTCAGAGCCACTTATTCTTGCAAACCTAGGTATTTATTATAATTATTATACTTATTTTTGAGGGGTTTCTTTTTGGCCAAATTAGAACTTTTACTTTTTGATTTTAACACTAGTTGCCTTTTTTCGCCTTTCTTTTCACACTTGCTCTATAACCTTTTTCTACCGTGCTTTTTCTTTTTTTCGATTAAATTTTCCCGGGTTTGTTGTTGTATGTATAAATGTATGCACTTTTGTATGTTTTTTGCTTGTTTTTATTAATATGTACTCACTTTTTGCTTGATGTTATTATACTGATGTGTATCATTCTTTCAATTTATAATTTACCGCATTCTTTAATGCTGTTTTTCGATTCAATTTTCCCGCGTTTGTTGTTGGATATATAAATGTATGCACTTTTGTATGTTTTTTGGTTGTTTTTTATTTAATATGTACTCACTTTTTGCTTGATGTTGTTATACTGATGTGTATCATTCTTTCAATTTATAATTTACCTCATTCTTTAGTGCTGAGTGACTTTTGGAAGATATGAATTTTGCAGGCGAGATGCTGATTTTATTTGTTGGCTCGATAGGACCATGTCTTATTCTGTGGAATAATAATCAAATCTCTTTGGGATTGGTGCGGGGGATACTAATTATTAGGGGCCAATCTGGTTAGAGAGGTTATTATAATTACTCGGTTAGGAGATTTTATAATTTGGGATTATGGGAAATAAAAGAAAAGAAGAGAGAATTAATTTCTTTTATTCAACCTTTAAGTTTAGGCACTGGGGTGCTCACCTTGAATTATAGCTTCCTAGCTGACAGTGGTATACCAATTAAATGATTCCGCTTTTTTTCCAATTTCAACGTTTATTTTACAATGGTTAGTAATTAGGTAAGAATATGTATGTGGACAAGAGCTCGAAAAGAATAATAGTTTCAAAAAAATTGAAATTTCATTACACTGCCTTCACGGAATTGAAACATTAAATTTAATATTCGAAACAGATTTCCAATAAATAAAAACGTTTTAATCATAAATAAAGATTGAGAATATTAGCACATCATTAATAAATGAATTAATTAATAATAAATATTTCATTCCCGAAAATTATTTTTGATACTAAATTTAAATGTTGTTTTATATTAGCGATCTTCCTCACGACTAACATTTTTTTAAAGTGTCCAAAGTAGTTTGGACAATTTTAATACAGATCCTAATGAGCCTGATCAACTCAAAATATGGGAGTGTACATCCATAAAAGATATAAAACTTAATTTGTGTAAAATTTGCACTAGAAAAAGGTGACGAAATATTAGAAAAAATAAAAATAGAAAGATTGAAAGAAATCATAAATAAAAGTAAAATTATAAATAAAAGAAAGAAGTATAACAATCCTCAAAGAATATCAAATGAAAATAGAAAACACGAATTAATAGAATTGTATCACAGCACATCATGCGGAGGGCATTTCGGAATTAGAAAAACTTTAATAAAACTAAAACAAAAATACATCTGGAAGAATATGTACAAAATGGTAAAAGATTATCTCTTAAAATGTGACCTTTGCCAAAGAAACAAACATGTGAGACACACCAAGGAACCATTGTGTGTTACAGACACACCAAAGGATAGCTTTTCCACTGTAGTCATAGATACAGTCGGACCATTACGACCATCAGGGAACTATCGATATATACTAAAAATGTAATATGAGCTAACTAAATACATTTTAGCACCAATGGAAACGAAGGAAGCAAAGTCAATAGCGAAATGTTTAATAGAAAACTTTATATTGAAGTATGGTATATATATAAAACACTTAAATCTGATAGAGGTACAGAATTTTTAAGCGAGTTGATTAAAGAAATATGTAGTCTGTTAAAAATAGAGCAAAAATTATCAACACCATATCACCATGAAACTCTAGGTACTGTGGAGAGAAACCACAGAGTACTAAATGAGTATTTCTTATCATTTGTGCAGGATGATAATTGGGAACAATGGATTCCTTATTATACATTCGCATATAATGTACCTTCCATGTAGACACCGAGTACTCAAAAACTATGCCAATGAACTAAATACAAGACTAAAACATTCCTTAGAAAATGCTAGGAAACTAATAGAAACTACTAAAAAGAATAGGAGTCTGGGTTCATACTATAAAATGAATAGTATAGATCTTAGTAGAGGAGACTTAGTATTAGTGAAATTAGAAAATAGAAAACAAATGAGAGCACCATATCTATGCCTTACTTTCTCAACCTCGTATCTTAAATAAAATTTTAATAATTTATTAATATATACAGAATTGGGACAAAGTATTGAAATAATAAGTTGTTGCAGTAATAGAACACAAAAAAAAAACAATCATTTTATATGAAAAAGTCCAAACCGTATTTTTTTAAGATACGAGGTTGAGAAAGTAAGGCATCGATATAATGGCCCTTATAAAATAATTAATATAGAAAATGTTAATGTAGAACTAAAAGTAAATGGAAAAACAAAAATTTTACATAAAAATTTAATAGAGAAATATAGAATATGAAAAGTAAGTACTCCCTATTGTAACACAATATAAACGAAAAGTACTAGAACCTAAGAGTTACAAAAAAAATATAATTAATAATACATTTTATAATAGAAAAAAATGAGTATTGTACCACACAGCCACACACATTTCATTAAAAAATACATTTTTTTATTTGTTAATACATTCTTTCATTTATAAACAAACTTATTATTAATACATTCTTACCAAAAAGTGAAAAAATTTTATTAAGACAGGTCAGTACCAATATTGAATTATCGTACGTTGTCGCGATCATACATTTTTTGTGCAATTTGGTATTACTAAATAAACAACAGTCAACGTTCGCTTAGACCCCTTTCAGACAAGCAAAGTTTACTTTGCAAAGTCTTGAGTTTATAGAAGAGAAGGGAAAAGAGCATAGCGGGGGAGTACAAACTTTGCTGTACTCACAAATTCGTTTTGTTTTTCGTTCGTAGATTATACCTGAAGTTGGCTGCAACTTTATATTTATATACAGCGTTACCAGAATCTTTGGAATGAAAATTGTCATATGGCGAAAGAAATCATATTTTGAGGAGGAAAATCTTAAATTTTTTTTTCTTCATTTAAATTTTTTAAAACAAGGGCAAAATAGTAAGAATGATTAATTTTTTATAAAAACATACTTCTTATTATTTAAATTGAAATACATAAAAACATAATTCGTCAGTATATGAAACTTTATAAAAATACATTTTTTCTTTTCACAAATATTTTTTTTATCAATATTCTAACTGCCTATTTCCGATGTGCGAAATAATTATTTACTTCTTACAAACACATTTAAAACAAAAACAAAATTTTTAGAATTTGTTTTTGTTTTAAATGTAGTTTTTCGAAAGAAGGAATTCTTTCGCACATTGGAAATAGGTTATAATATGTCTTTTTTAATATTTTTTTATGTCCAGAAATAATGATGCAATTTTGTGTATTCTAGATACTGGGTACAAAAGTGTGCAGCACCAACACACATCAAGCTGATGCAAAACTTCATTGTTTTAAAAATTGACTTTTTAAATAATCGTGTATTTTGTATAAGCAAAATTAAAGTAAAAATCAGAATTTCTAAAAATAAAAAGTCATCATTTGAGATAAAAAACTTTAATCATATTTTTGTTTAAAAAAATAATCCAAAAAATATTAATATCATCATTCTGGTAACGCTGATTATATATTATATTCAAACTAGAGAAAACAAAAATTTTTCAAATTGAACTTTGTGTGTCTGAGCACCAAACAAAGCTTAAAAGAGAATTCAACAGACTTTGTCAAAGTAAGCTTTGCCTGTCTAAAAGGGGACTTACTTATGTTGACAACAAAAGTTCAACGTAAATTTTTTACAGTTATGCTGAACTAGCAAATTCTTAACTACACAATACAGCACTAAAACCAATACAAATTAATGACTCAAATTGTTCTGCCTGACACAATACTGTATGATTGCATGTAAGTTAATTTTAAGTACAAAATAAGTGATTGAGTGAACTTTTGTAAAGTCACTCAAAATTAGGTTCAACTTTATTTTCATAAGTAGTATTTAAGCCAATCAAATTTATTAATAAAGGGTAATCAATTCTGATCAGCCAAAGAAAAAAGAAACAGTCTCGTCGTTTGTCTTATTTTACAATTGCTTCCAAGATACTTCCTTGTGGGACTCCAGCGTTAATCGGCTGAGGAGGGTTAAAAATATCTCCTGCATGATATACTTTCGACCGCCTAAGTAACTTTCAAAACAGTTGTGAGTGCTTTAATTTGTGTATCAAGCCTTTATACCAGACTTTACCAAAACCCTGAGGAACATCAATAGAGTGCAGAGCAATATTTCCTTTGTTCAAAGGTTTATTATGGCGCTTACTAGCCTATGAAATTGTCCAATTGTGCTGTGGTTTTTTTTATTTAGTGCTGGTTCACACTCTTCAAGTTTTAGCCGTCAAGTCTTAATTTAAGGGAAGGGAAAAGAGAATGCCATTATTTTCCTCTCGCTCCTAAAAACTTAACTTGACGGCTAAGAGTTAAAGAGTGTGAACCAACGCTCAGAGTCGGGGCTAATAATAATTTAACTTTTGGTTTATTTCGAGTAAAGTATTAATCGATTTTTTAATTTTAATATTGCTCGATCAATCGAATAATACAAATAAGTTTATCCCAACACATTTCTATTTTATTTTGATACTGCAATAAAACAGTTTTAAAAGCATTAAAAAGAACGAACGAAGATTTTGTAAGTGAATTTTTAAATCAAACTATGTATAAAAAAAAAGTAAAAACTGCTTCGGCTTAACAGAATATTAAGTGATATAAATGCCAAGTGTTAATAAGTGCATTAATGGCGATTTCTTTCCTGAGAAAAACAAGTTACAGTATATTGTACATGTAACACTTTTAATATTGCCTTTAATCACTTAAAGTGTTAAAAAATTTGCAACTTCAATCCAAAAAAAAAAGGCCTCGTTACTCTTACGTAAACGTTGTTGATCAGCTGTTCCGTTTTCCTTACCAAGTCTATGTGTGAATAGCTACTCGTACTTAAGGCCTCATTAGTTTTTACTTTCTGTTGCCGTTCTGTTTCGTTCCTTTCTGTAAGAAATATTTTGTAATTACTTTTTCTGTGATAGGAATCAGCTGCTTTTAAAAACAAAAGCATTGAAATTGTAAAAAAAAAAAATTTCGTAAAAAATAAAAATATAATATTTTGTGTCAAAAATACGCAAATGTTTAAAATATCATTAAATAAAACCAATTTTTCTAGCTATAAGCAAACAATTAAAGTTTTTCATAACACAACAAACTAATACATACACACTTTGGCCGTAACTTAACGTTGAATTCTATTTTCAACAGATTTGTCCGCAACAGAACAGAACGAAAAAGGAAAAACTAACCACACATACAGACTTTCAATTGAACAGAAACAAAACAGCTGATTCGTAACAGAACAGAACGTACAAACTAATTCTGCCTTTAGACTTAAGGCTTAAGGCTGAGTTAGGCGAACGTTGCTGTACCCGTAACATACTGTACCGTACCGCTAGCACGTTGGTGCACTTATAGAACATCTAAAAACGTGTCATATGTTTTCATATACATAAACAAAAAAGCAATAGTATACACAAAACAACATACACAGTGATGGGAAATCAAAAGGTTTAAATGGTGACCGATGTGCAGAAAAAGTACCAAGTGATTAAAATGGTATTAAAACAGTATTAAGTGTATGTAAAAAAACATTATTAATTTAATATCTGAAATTTATATTATAGATTTGCAATAAACAAATATTTATTTTAGCATTCACATACACATTTACATGTATTATTTTGTAAATGTGCATAGACAAAACAATGTTTTGTAACCATTTAAAGGCTTTTATATATTTCTCATTTCTATTGTATGTGCATATGCATTTTTTTATTTTGTACATCTAAGCATATGTATATTTATATACATATGGAAATATTTTGTATTGTAAGTAGTTTTGTCGAAAGTCCATAGATATACTGGAAAAAAGTACCAAAAAAAAAGAGCGAAAATACCGCATTCAATTTAATATACAAGCAGGCCATTACTGCTGTACCGTATCTGTACTGTATCAATCAGCTTTTCGCTTTTTGGTATATGAAAAGCAATGCAAAACCTTACCGAAATGAAATGTACCGTAGTTGTAACGTTTCATTCTGCATAAAATAGAATTTAATACCGTTGTCACGCGACATTTGTAAAACAGTGATGGGTTGCTTCTATGTTAAATTGATTGCGGGTGTTTTCGTTCTGTTTTTTTGGTACTTTTTTTAGTATTATACAGTGTTTAAAAAACTGCAATAACTTTCATTTCTTTTGATTTGACTTCTGCTTGTGCTTCTGAAATCAACAACAGTTTCAGTCAAAGCAAAATCACAAAACGAAAAACAAACAGTTGAACGAAACTTTTGCCAGCAGTTGTTTCAAAAATTGTGATTTTGATTTTCTTTTCTTTTGAACAGTTTCGCAAGTAAAAGTAAAATCAATCTCTTTGCTTTTGTAAGTCGCAAACAGTCGCAGAAGCAAAAAGTTATTTGTATTTGCAAATTATAAGTCCCAATCAGGGCTGTCAGATTGATTATGAACTTTTTCGCCAAATTCAATGTCAAAAATCGTCAAAATCACCATGGCATTTATTTTTTAGTTTTTGACAAAAATATTTGTATTTTTTGAATAATTAAAAATATTTTTTTATAAATCCCAAAAAAAAAAAAAAAATTTGTTCCGTATCGCTAAAATCCCCTTCATTGAATTTTTCATTGAATGTAATTAGGGCTGAACTTTACAATATATAAATTTACATAAGCCGTTGTAAAACGTTTACTTTTTATATGTAATGCTGAATTTTTCGATTATATTATTAGAAACATGTTTTCTTGCGTTTAAAATAGACAGTTTCAATTTGCCGATTTTTTTTTTTTTTTAAATATGCCGATTTTTTACCAACACCATCTGGCACCCCTGTGTGTGAGTAAGTATAAATGTTAAAAAAAACTGAAGAGAAAAGAGAATATTTTTCTGTTAGAAATGTACAAAACTAAAAGACTGCCTGATTTTAGGACTGCGACTTCTGACAACTTTCAAAAGCAAAGACACTGCTTGTATTTTTGATTTTTTTAACTTATCAAAAGCAGAAGAAAACTTAGCACACGACTGCCGATTGTTTTCATAAGTTTTAACAGAATCAATGTTTGATTTTAAAAAGCAGAGAAAAGTAAAAGCATTGAAAAGTTAAAATTTTGCGACTTTTCGACTTTTGACTTAAGTTTTTTAAACACTGGTATTATATTAGTATATTTCCATATGTATATAAATATACATATGCTTAGATGTACAAAATAAAAAAATGCATAAGCACATACAATAGAAATGAGAAATATATAAAAGGCTTTAAATGGTTACAAGACATTGTTTTGTCTACGCACATTTATAAAATAATACATGTAAATGTGTATGTGAATGCTAAAATAAATATATGTTTATTGCAAATCTATAATATAAATATCAGATTATATAAATAATGTTTTTTACATACACTAAATACTGTGTATTTACTTTTTCTGTACAGCGGTCACCATTTAATGCTTTTGATTTCCCATCACTGTGTGTGTTGTTTTGTGTATACTATTGCTTTTTTGTTTATGTATGTGAAAACATATGACACGTTTTTAGATGTTCTATAAGTGCACCAACGTGCTAGCGGTACGGTACAGCACGTTACGGGTACAGCAGCGTTCGCCTAACTCAGCCATTAGACGTACAGCTGCGTTGCGGTTGAAACTGATAAATTTAAAATTTCTCACGTGCGCCAAGATAGCGCCGATAGTTATCCGCGAAATCGCAAAATTGAATTGGTTCATTAGGGGGTTGAATTGAAAATGGGAATTGAATGTTTTTAGGAATAAAAATGATAATGGGAGTTTTGATTTTGGGAATTTAAAATTTGGTAACTTAAAAAAATTAGGACGTTCGAATAAAAATTAGAATTTTTAATTTTAAGCAAATAATTACGCAAATATGACATAAAAAAATGTAGTAAACAATAATAAAAATATAAAATGCATTTATAAATAAAAGAAATGTATTTATAATTACAAAAACATTTTTACTTATTATAAAAAAAGTTTTTTTTAATCATAAAAAAGACAAATCATAAACATTTAAAAAATAGATTAATAAAAATATGAATTATCTACACATAAAAATTATTAAAACCGAATTTAGTGCATTATTTTTTCTGGGCTTAGAGGTAACTCAATAGATTATGAAAGAATACGCACTATAGAATATATAAAAAATCCAAGGAACAGTTTTCCAGAAATCTGGTTTCTTCCAAATTGGTCAGTAAAATTTAGGATTAATGTTTTATATATTGGGGGGATTCACAGGGTGTGCTATCAAGTCATATCGTCATAATGTCCTAAATAATATTTTACAATTGTTTAAAAAAAAAATATTGTTCTGTTTCGAACAAAATAAAAAAATATTTTTTTTTTAAACAATTGTATAATATTATTTAGGATATTATGACGATATGACTTGATAGCACACCTTGTGAATCCCCCCATTGTATATGTAAAAAAGCGCTGAATTTGTATTACTTCTCTATCACAGACATGGCTTGAGACGTCTCTTTTATTATTAGCGGCAAAAATTTTTGTGCAACTCTAAAAAAGTAGCCATACCAATCGCCGTGAACATAACAAAGTAGATAACAACCTTTTTTTTTACTCAATTTGAAGAGAGTAAAAAAAATTCTCTCTCACCGATAAAAACAAAGTAAAATAAATGAGTGTTTTTCATTTAACATGGGTGCTACCAAGTTTCCATGTTTTTAGAACAACTGGAAATGGCGATTTTTAGAACACCGTGAGATAACAAAGTATATTTATCAATCTAAATTAATTTTATAAACAAAAATTAAAACCAACACATTTAAATTTTAAATGAATATACATATATACTGTGTTTTTAAAATTTTAATTAACATTTAATTTTTAGCCCTAGTTTTTGGAAGAACAAAGTTTTTAACAAAACTGTTTTTACAAATTTAGGACTTCTGACTAATTTCGGTGAATTGGGTGTCAATTTACTCATTTGACCCTGGGGCCAAATTTAGGACTTCTGACTAAGTTCGGTGAAATAGGTGTTATAGCGGTCCACCTTAGCTACAATTTAATATATCGTCGGTCACAGGTTGACAACTCTTAACATGTGTTTTTGTACTTTTCAGGAAACAAAAAAAAAAAAACGTTATTACTCCGTTACTAAACCGTGTTGGAAGTAAATTAAAAAAAAAACCAAAATTAGTAGGAGATATTTATTGCAAGATGGTGTAAAGAAAACAAAGGTATTGAAATAATTTCAGATTGAAAAAAAATATAAATAATACCCCCGATTCGATTTTTTTGCGAGTTAAGAGTTGTCAACCTGTCACCGACGATATATTTCATTTTGGGCGCTAGTTTTTTGTGGAACAAAGATTTCAAAAAACTATTTCTAGCCAATTCACTCAATTTACTCATTTGATCCTGGGGCCTAATTTAGGACTTCTGACTAAGTTCGGTGAATTGGGTGCTATAGCGGTCAACCTTAGCTACAATTTAATATATATTTCATTTTGGGCGCTAGTTTTTTGTGGAACAAAGCTTTCAAAAAACTATTTCTAGCCAATTCACTAAATTTACTCATTTGACCCTGGGGTCAAATTTAGGACTTCTGACTAAGTTCGGTGAATTGGGTGTTATAGCGGTCCACCTTAGCTACAATTTAATATATATTTCATTTTGGGCGCTAGTTTTTTGTGGAACAAAGCTTTCAAAAAACTGGACCTGAAACAGAACTTTCTGCTAATTTTTTAATTATTTTTGTGAAAATAAAAATCACTTCGCTACAGCTTTGGGGTTACTTCGAAACAGTGTTGCTTATTTAGCCATTAAGTGGCTAGATTTAGCCATTTTTCACCTTGGTTAGCCATAAAAAGATGAGTTTAGCCATTTTTTTTAACAATTCTCCAACTTGATTATCGCTAAAAACTTTTCCGTTTTTTCTTTGAAAATAATAATTTTTATTTTATTATAAAAATGTATAATATTGTTTAAGGTAAAATAAACATTTTTAACAATTAAAACGCATTTAATTTAAATCACAACTTTTAAAAATGTTGAACATCGCTATAAACGATCAGTTATCAGAAAAAAGCAGCATCTCTTAGCGTCAAAAACTGCAACAGTGTATTCTGTTCAGGTCGCAACAAGAAAATTTTAGAAATATCGGAATTTACTTTATGTTGCTCTCACTTCCATGGCCTAGTGCTGAAGTAGAGAGGGTATTTAACCCTGTTAATATTGTTAAAAGTAATTTAAGAAAAAGGTTACATTTAGCAACCGTTAATTTGATTTTATAAATTATCGTATTTTTTTAATGCTAAAGAAATATCTTATTTTCGTTTACTTTTAAGTTACAAATTGACCTCAATTTACAATTTTATTGTAAAAAAACTTTTAATGAATTATTTTTGTTTTGTTATTGAATTGTTAATGTGTTTTTATTTAAAAAAAAAGCCAATTTTAAGAAATTGTTTTCCGTAAATTTAGCCATTTTTGGTCACCAAGTTTTTGCAACACTGCTTCGAAGAGACCACAAAATCCATTAGCAAAGACACTGCTACATTTCCTGACGCTATTTCGCTAGTTAACAGTCTTCGAACATTATTAAGAAATTTCTATAAATAAATAAGCTGAGATGCAGAATAATTACGAGTCCCAAAAATTTTCGATATCGAGTGTTTAAGAATAATGAAATTTTTTGTTTATCTACAATTCTCTACCTTCGACACAAAGGTAGAAAATTTCAAAGACAATAGCTTGAAAAACGTCATTGAGCTTCACAACATGACTCTACATTTGGAAAGTGCCAGTAAAATAAATTATCTGAAATCTAAATTAAACTGCTGATTGACGAGTTTATTTGTAGATCTCCGAAAAAGCGTAATATAAATTGCACTATAGGGGTCTGTACACTGTCAAAATTTCTCATCAAGCGCTATATAAGCATTAGTGAAAATGCGTATGTGTGACACCGGCGGTGCTGGTTGGAAAATCAAAAAATTTTGATATGATTTGATATTATTTTAACGAAAACTTAATTTAATTTTTACTGTCAAAAATTCAACCGCGAATTCTATAAAAAATAAACCACAAATTCCGTAAAAACAAATACATTTTCAGTTATTTTATATAATTTAACTATCAAAAAAATAACCTACAAATTCCGAAAAAACAAATGACTTTTCAGTTATTTAATATAATTTAACCACCAAAAAAATTAATTTTCAGTTATCTATTTATAGGTCTGTGGCAAAAATTAAAAGTAAAAAACGATTTGCTTGTTTTGTGTAGAAAATTCCCATATTCTATTTGTTAAAATAATTAAGTTAAATACATCAAATTTTTAAGGTTAATAATTGCGAATACTATATCGGGCATGCTGCTGGTGTCTTATAATTGAAAGTTCTTCTGTAAACAAAGTGGTCAGTACAACAAAAGTTAAACAAACATGTATAACGGTGTAAGTAAATTAAAATTAATATTATCTCGCTCTCTCTCTCATTAGAAAAACAAGCGGACAGGAGTCTGGTATTTTTTAGAAATTCGAGTAAAACCTGTATTATATAAAATTACTGAATTACATAAAATAACTGAATATTCATTTGTTTTTACGGAATTTGTCAGTTATTTTTTGATAGTTAATTTCAATTAAATAACTTACAATTCATTTGTTTTTACGGAATTCGTCGGTTATTTTTTTGATAGTTAATTTCAATAAAATAACTTAAAATTCACTTGTTTTTACGGAATTCGTCGGTTATTTTTTTGATAGTTATTTTTGTTTATTTTGATTTTGTTATTTTTTGTACTGTCCCAGTCAGCATTTTTTGAAATTATTGATCATATTCTAGTCTTTTTTGACTCCTCTGCGCGATTAAAATAATCATCTATGCGCTCGTTTTTAAGTCGAAAATGACTGTTTATTCGGGAGAAAATTGTACCACATCCGCGACTCTTACGAAAGTGTCTTTTTTGACTCGCGTTTCAGATCAATTACGACTCATTTTCGAGACAGTTTGTGCTAGTACTAACAATCAAATGCAAAACTTATCCGAGTCATTTTCCAGCTCTATTATTAGACATTAAGGAGAATCGAATTTTTGCTGTAGCAATACAAGCATTTGTATGTTGGAGGTTGTTAATTTTGTGTTTAATACATTATTATATGTATCTAATTCATCATCAAACTTTACATAAACCAATATGATTTGACTTTTATATGTCCTTCCTCCTTACAGCAAGAGCTTACTGACATATACTTATAAGCATAAATTTCCAAAACTAACTTGCTTCTGTGACACACTTTACTTTTTTCCTCTCTCGCCTACAAACTTCGTCTGTCTGCCTTTCACTTGCCACCTTGTAAAAGGGGACTGTGGGAAAGTGAATTGTCTTAACTACTGTCTGGACGCCTACGTCACGAAGACAGTAAGAAGTGTTTTTTGGCAACTAATATGTATTTTCCTTTTAGACTCGGCGAGTAACTTGATCAAGTCTCTTGCGCTACTCTTGGTTTGTGGTAGGGATGCCAATCCCGAAACCCCGTTCCCGAAAATCCCGGAATTTATATGAAAAGCACTCAATTTTTTAGTGTTTTTCATATAAATTTTACTACACGTTCAATCACATGTGTTGTGTAAGCAGCACATTAGTCCATCCCGAAATTGTTAACTCAATTTTTTTGTTTTACCTGTTTTATAAAAAGAAATTAATCAATACATTCTCCCTTGAGAAATATTGGGGAACACAATATTGATCTTTTATATTTATTTGATTAACTCTGTTAATACTGTCATTGAAAACGAAGAAAAAAGTTAAACTTTGTTATTCTTTTTAAGCATGCCCAGGAATTATAATGAAATTTTAATGTGGGAAGTGCTGAAAATAATTAAAGAAGAAAATGAATTAAATAAATAAATGTCTTTTGAAATGCACAAAACAAAAAGAAAAACCGTGTTCCGTGTGGTTTTATTATCTAATTGATTCAACTGGTGCATCAAGTGCAAAATTTGAACTTTACCCTCTACGGGTTTAGGCTTAATAGTGTTTTCCGAGAGTGGGCATGGGTTCCAAGGTAATTTATGGAGGGATTTAACGAAATTAAGTAGTGTTATTTATACACTACATAATTCCTACCACTAGTGGAGGAAAGTTCACAATCGGGTATAAAAATTTGTTTTTGTTAACATAAAAAATGGATTTTGTTAATTAAAATCGAATTCCAATTTCAATTATTTATCTTAATTCATTTAATAAAAATTCTAATAGAACCTTACATCAATTACTAGTTTTCTCTATTCAATTACTACATATATTAATAATTTTTTAAGTTTGAAACAACTTTGTTGTACTCGGCAAGTAAATTGCGCAACTAACTTGCCGAGTCTGAAAGGGGTGTTAATTTCTTGCCAGTACTGTCAAATGTAAGCGCTGTGTTAATTAAAAACCCTTCAAGAAATGCATAACCAAAACTAAAAAAAAAAAACCATTTACTAACACACTTGCAACAATTTTACATTCGTTGCTCCACTTTAACACATATGTTAGAGTGGAACAAATAACACAACCCAAATAATGCCAATTTTTTTATATAATTTTTTCACACGCGTGGCCTGTCGATTCTTGTAAAAAAATTGAATTGTTTAAATTTTAGTTCTGTGGTTTAAATTAAATATTACAAACGTTATTTGCCTTGTTAAGTTAAAAAATTTATTTGATTATCTCCTTGGCAACTACGTTGCATATTAAAGTAAAGGCGGGCGAACTGATGGCGGCTCCAGGAAATAACAGGTCATGTACGAAACAGTCGTCTTAAAAGAAGTGGTCTTCCAACAGGTAGCGGTCATTCGAGTGGTTGCTTTGGCCGGGATACTCGTTCAAGATTTGGTGGTGATAATTAAGGAGCAAATTATACCAAATATTTAAAATCCTGATGACTTTTCAAGTATGTATGCATGTATGTATTCGGCTATTTAGTCACAAGTTTTTAACAAAATAATATTTCTTTATATGATCTACGAGAAATTAATTGATAATGAGTACGTTTACATCCATTACAAAAGAACTTTTATAAATAAGATCCCAAAACGAAATCCAGACCCATGTGAGAAAGGAACGTTATAGAGCAACCAAGGAAATGACGTTACATGGTCCCGCACCCACACCTATTATATACATTAATGAAGCCTGCTGGATTATATTTTTTTAATAAAAACTATTTTAAAACTAAAATAAAAAAAAAAACATTATTTTATAAAGGTTAGTTAGTGCTAACCGCTATTTACGTTATTACTAACTTGTTAGTGTTAACCATTATTTACGCGATTACTAACTAATATAAAGCATAGTAGTAAGCAGTACAGATATATGTTCCGTAGTCGAGTGGAATTAATTAGTTAGAAAGAGAGGCAAAATCACATGTACACAAGAGTTTCGGTTAGTTTTTTCATTTTACTCTTAATAAACTAATAGAAACTTTATCCAATATAGTGGTCAAAACTACCGGTCATTTTACTTCTTGCAGGGAATACTATTCATACTGTGATGGTAGCACAATGTGCTGCCAAGTTTACAATAGTACTAAGAGTTTTACCAAAGACTATGGATTTATAAAGATGTTGCACTTATTACATTTGGAATTGACAAAAATGTTGTGCTTCTTAACGATGAGGGGGGGAAGTAACAAGGAAAGCAAAAACTTCGTGCTCACATTTAGAAAACTGGAGAGAGCAAAAAACCACATGCATTAATACATGCATACACATGTTTTTTGTTTTTGTCAACCAACGTGTGTGTGCGTATGTTTTTTTCGTTAAAACCGGTTTTCATGCTCACATTCAGAAAACTGAAGAGAGCAAAAAACCACATACATGCATCAATACATACACATGTTTTCTGTTTTTGCAAACCAACGTGTGTGTGTATGTTTTTTTCGTTAAAACAGGTTTTTGGTATTTTTATTTTTTAAGTGATTTTGTTGTGTTTGCAAGCAATTTATGTGCAAATAACCTACGTAAGAACAAATGCGACCGATTGCTTAATTGGTAGGGTAAGAATATGTGTTTTATTGTTGTAAAAATGAAATTATAACGATTCGAACCGAACTGTTATTAAGATTTTTAGACAATTCAACTATAAAGTACTTATAATATGTGTATGTATGTATCAATCGAATTTATTATAAAACAAGTGTGTTTTCTTAGGGCGTGTGTGAAGCGATAGAAAAGTGCGAATGTAAGTAAAATGTTGACACTTCTGATATTTATGAAATTTCAATAGCCCTGGGGGCTAGTAGAATTTTTGAAACAACCAACAAAATTTCTGACAAGCAGCAAATCGAAAATTGTAATTGAAAAAGTCAAATAAAAACGTTTAAAATATTTTGTGAATTCAAAACAAAAAAATATAAAATAAAATGCATAGAGCCACCTGCAAAAAAATTGTATTTTCCTAATTTGTTCATTATTTTATACAGTACTTTTCGTTTATAGTCATTTCCATTGTTAGTCACATTAGCGATATAGTCCATTTAATCTTTATTTTTGCCGCTATACAGAAGATTAATAGAAAGTATTTACGTTATAGTCCATTTAGCGATATAAGCGCATTTACAATATATTCCATTTATCAGCGGTTAGGAAAGGCAAAAGTAAAGCAAATTATTAACGTTTTAGTCACATAAGCCTAAGTTTTTTGTTTGTTTTCGAAGTTATAAACCATATCAAAGAATCAAGAAATTTATCGTTTACTTTTTCTTATCAACTCTCCAATCGAAAAAAATTAGTTTTTGTGTTTGGTAAGAGTAATGAAATATCTTATTATTGTTTTAACTTTTTTAAAACAGTTTGCAACTCTGTTGCAAAGATATAAGCCCGCTGTCACTGTTAATATAATTTTTTATTTTATAAATTCTTATTAAATTCGCCAAAAATTTAAATTTTTAGCATTATCCAGTAGTGTGTTTATATTATAGTTTTTTGAACGATTTAAAATAAATCGGGCATGCTCTGACAATCGTAAAACGCTTAACATTTGCGATTCTGACTTTAAATCATATATGTGTTCTGTAAATCACAATAGCACGAAGTTTGACGAATTAAAATTGCAAAAGTATGCTGAAGGAAACTAGAATTTTTGTATGAAACTATGGCAGATCACAAGCATAACATGCGAGTTTCCGAACACTGTAAAATAAAACATGCGTTTTGCTTTTTTAAATCGTGCGAATATCATAACAAGGCTGAATATCTTAAAACCTAGAACTTGAGAGACCAGTGAATTGAATTTTGCAAAAATATTAATTTTAAGAAATTTTTAAAATTCCATTTAATATACAATCAAACGCGACTTCATTTTTAGAATTTATTTTCCATAATAAATAAAAAATTTACTTGTTTTCTTGTAGAGATCCGAAGTTTGATAACTTTTGGCAAGGGAAATGTCTGAAAATCAAATAAAGCTTAAGCTTTATTCCAAATTTCTAAAGCAACAATTTTTAAATGTGTTTAATGTAATTATCTGGCAATATTATCAATTTTTCATCTAAAACAATTTCATTCGTATTGCGATTTTAAAATTTGTTAGAAATTTTAAGAAAAAACTTTGGCCTTGTTCATATTTTTTTTTTATATAATTAAGAAAGAAAGGTAAATTGCTTTTCATAAATCGCTAACTTTTTTTAAATTTTGCCAAAAATTTACATATGGTCATTCTAGCGATATATTCCACGATTTGTGACTATAAGCAAAAAGTACTGTACATAATTTTTTTTAAATATTTTAAAACACGTCAAAATTTTATATTGTCAAAAAAGATATAATTGTTTCCAACGATATTTTTTTAAAAAAGTTCTTATAATGTAGACCATAACCAAACAAATAGTAGTAATATAACATACACTGTAGTCTTGGGCTTAATCGTTCGTTTAAGTGACCGGTCATTATCGTTCAATTCGAATCAGTGAACGAGCTCGTTCTTTTCGTTCAATCGTTCGTTTCAGGTCACTTTGTCTTTTGGGTCAGTTTGTCTTTTGAATCATTTGTCGCTTTCGTTCAGTCGTTCACTTGTCTTGTCCTCTTTACTAAACAATCGATTGAATGTGTTAAAAGAAACAACATGTGAGATTACACTCGAAACATTATGTAAGTAAATTCAAAAGAATAGGCATTAAGTTTAGAAAACTGAAAATGTAATTAGAAAACGGATAATTTTAAATAAAGGAATTGTAAGGTAATTTTTTACTGTTAATTTTATAACGGAGATATTAATTAAAAATTAATTAACTTTTCTCTTTATTTACAATTAAAAAAAAGTACACACTAGGTACAAAAAATATATTCAAAGGCTTTTCAGTTAATTTGAACTTAATTTAAATTACGTACTAAGACAGCTAAAGCAGTGTTTTTATCTGTCATTATGACCTACCAAATGAGCCAAATATTTTTTTCTTTCTATTTTCTTTTATTTATGTACATATGTACACATTTACTTCAGTTTTATTTTATGCATAAAAAATAACTGAACATATTAACAGAAATAAAAATCATTAAGGGTTTTCATGATATCACTAAAAGTCTCGCAAACTGTGCATTTTTACGCGCTCTCAAATGAACTGCCAAAAATTGTATGAGAATTCGTTTACACAAACTTCGTAAATTTGCTCAACAATTTTGACTCGTAAACTGGCGCTGTTTGTTTAATATTTACCGCCGTTTTCAATGAAAAATGTGTTAAGTGTTAATAAACAATAAAATCTTGCAGTAATTTAAGCAAATTAGTCGTTATGCTTTATTTATGCTTGTTTAAAAAACAAATTTCACTTTTTATTCACAAATTTTAGCTTTTAATTTTATAGTTGTTTTCTTTTAATTGATTTTTGTATCGATTTTTGTATTTAAAATGACACCAAAATTAACAAGGGTCTTCATGAAACGAGTCTTGCAAGTTTGCCTCATCATGAAAACCCTTATTAATTTTTGTAGTTTGTTTTCGGAACAATATGCAGAAACAGTTTAATTAATAAAATAAAAAAATTTCATTAATTACGGAAAACAATTTTAATAAATCTCATTAAGTTACTGTAAAACTTTTTTGAGTGTAACCAAGAATAGAAAACAATAAGCACAAACCAAATACGCATTTTTTTTCGTTCATTTGATTAAAAAGAAACAACAACACTATAAGTGTGTATGCTATACGTTTTTCTTTTAACACATTGCCAGTGGCGACTTGCCACACTGTTTTAAAAAATTCATAGTACAATCTGGGCTGCCATACGTAGTAATTTTGCCAAACGTGGCGATTTTAAAACTTGTTTATTTATTATATGCTTAGGTAATTCCATTTTAATAGAAAGAACAAAAAATTGTTGCGAGGGCTTATTCAAAGTAAGAGCCCAATTCTTTAAAAATTAATTTAAACAAAAATAATGAGAGAAAAAAATTTCAAATTTATGTGGTATTTTAAGAACAAAATACTTTTAATAACAAAAAAATAATAGCAATTGCACAATTTAAATATCAAAATAATATTACAAAAATGAACAAATAGCAATAGTGATTATTATTATTCATGCGTTATATGTATTATATTCTCAAAATATGTGATAATATAAATTTTATTTTTTGTTTTTATTTTATAAAAACTAAAAAACCTTTTTAAAAAACACGCTTTTATTAAATGCGCTAAAACGAAAAGAGCAATAAGCTTTAACTATCAACTTATAACATCATTAATAAATTTATATGATATAAAAGCTTGTCGCTTGTCTTTACACAATTTATTTGATTTAAAAGCTAGTCGCGAGATTTAAGTACTAGTATTTACATGGTTTGAAAAGTTTAATAGTTTAAATCAATCACATCAAGTTATATGTATAATTTACTTGTTTGTCTACACAAGTAAATCTCGTATATCATATAAATTATGTAATCCGTTATAAGTTGATAGTAGTTTTATACTTTTCATTTATATTTTTCTTTGAAGCGCATTTCCATAAAAGCTTGTTTTTTAAAAAGGTTATTTACTTTTAGTTTATATTAAAACTAGCATTCGTATTCTCATGAGTCCTTTCATTTGATACCCATCTTGAAGGCAAGCATTAAAAACTTAGTCCGCCATATATGATTTAGAGTAACGTCACTTTCTTTTTCGACTTATTCTCAGCAAGCCCTCCCATTTGATACTCATATTGTAGGAATGCATTAAAAATAAGTCTGCCATCTTGGGTGTCTTATAATGTTAGATTTAGAATAACGTAACACAGTTAACCATGCATCGTCATCTTAACTAAACGTGTTTAAAAATGACAGCTCAATCGGTTCGAGGTATCTGCTTCAAAATTGAGTTGCAAGATTTCACCGAACAAACATACATTGCTAATTTTTTTTATATTTTAAGAGTCTTATTCATAAACGAATGTAATGTATACATTAAAAGTTTTTTTCCATACTAATTTCGTGCTGTAAAACTTTACTAAGCTTTTATAAATAAAGGGACTTATTTAAAAAATTAAAAGAAATAAATATTTATAAAATTTTCTGCTCAAATGAAAAAAATTAGCATTTGGCGGGTTTTGTATTAAGAACAACTGGCAACGCTCATGTAAATGGTAGAAAAATTGTGAAAAGCAGCCAGGGTTTTCAGATTTATTTTGATGTTTTTTGCCAAATTCAATGTCAAAAATCGCCAAGGCTTATTTTGCGTTTTTGACAACATAAAATTTATTTTAGAACTTTCTCCAATGTTTTCTATAAATCCTAAAAAAATATATTTCTTCTGAATCGCTAAAATTTTCCAAAAATGGGACAAAGTCGCCTTGATATATGTATATTTTTTTGAATAAAAGTAAAATTATTGGTGAACACACAAAAGATACAATAGTTTATAATAATCTAATTAAAGCAGCAAAACGTTTTTTTGTGTTTAGTATTAAATAAATATTGGATATATGTATATCTAACACGCTATACACTTCACCGGCAAGGCAATTCTTACTGTTTTTTTTTTTAACAATGTATATTCAAAATATCGTGCGAAGGTACAAAAAGTGCTATTTACATTCATATAATTTATAACTCGTAACAATGAAGGCGAGTTTTAGTAGAGTAAATTATTAAAAAGAACTATTTCAACACAGGCATTAGCAGTTGGAATTAAATGCATATAAAGACCGTCAAAGCAAGTTCTTTAAAATGGTAAGTACCTGACGTATCCTTATAGCTATAAGCTTTATGCAAAACCTGATATATATTAGATGGAATACCATCATTGATATAATCTTTCTAAATAACAAACGGTAAATTTGTCCAACAGTCTCAAAACAAGTTTATAGAAAATCAATAGCCAACAAAATCGCCATATATTTTATAAGCCGCCAAAAAGTCGCCATATCGCCAAATCGAAAATTAGGTCGCCAAGAAACCTGACAACCCTGATTGTATTATGAAAATGTGTAAAGCAATGTGGCAATGAGTAAAAGAAATAAGTATATTATAATTGCATAACTTATACAACACAAAAGTATTGCTGTTTCTTTTCAACCAGTTGTCCGGCAAGCAAGTGACCGACTGATTCAAAAGACCCAAGTGAACGATTGAACGAAATCGAACGATGAAACTGAACGGCCGTTCATCGTTCGTCTGACTGATCCGTTCAATTGAACGAGGTCGTTCACGACCGACACAACTCTAATACACTGTCCCGTGTTCGAGCTCTAGTATACTTACAATCAATCTAAGGTGTTTTTTTTAGGAATTTTGATAAATTAACTTACAAGTACTGCAATACATACATAGCTATGTATTAGTATAATTAAAATGGGAAATAGCTTAGAAACAAAAGAAAAGTTTTAGGCACCATATCGGTGTAGCCACCATTTTTTTTTAATATATAAGTTTGGCAACATGTTTTTATCCCTAAATGGATTAACATCGGTAATTTAATTGCAGTTTATTTCGTTGACTCGGCTATAAATGTGGTATACTACCGTAGTCCCTTATTTTGAATATATCATTGTTTATCTAGGTATACGATAAAAAAGCATTCTTTATTTCGTTAAAAGATATCATTTCACACAGCAGAAGCATGAATTTTTCCCCACACGGAAATACTTTGTTACCATAGTACTTTGCTACCGTTTCACACACTCCCTAACTATTTACCACGAGTATTTAGGTAACAATTTTACTTATAGGCTCTTTACAAGTTTAATGGTTTCAAATTTTAACTTTTTCAGTATGTAATCGATGATTTGAAGGTATTTAAATGTTTCCCATGTGTATTGCTTCCGTCATAATATAAGGAAGGACTAGTAAATTTAACATCTTCATTTTGTCTTTATAAAACCGTTTTCTCCGCAAACCAAAAACAATAAATAAATTAATAAATTTTTAATTTTTATTGCTTTATTTTGTAAAAATATTTTTGCAGACCTTTATAAGAATTTTACAAACTTCTTAAACGTAGACTTCCAAAGCCTGACTATTTTTCATAATTTGTAATAACTATTTGTTGTAATAATAAACAAAATTGGATATTTCATCGGAAACAATTTAATAATTTGTCAAATAATACAATTTTAATAAAAAATCATTGAAAATCAAGTTTTCATACATTTTTAAACAAAAAATAAATAAAATTTCAAGAAATTACGTGCACACACATCAAACTGGCTTCAAATTTTTATGAAAATCAAAAGCATATTGATTATGTCGCCATGTCGCTTTAGTAAACATAAAATATCTTTTATAAATAAGCAATTCATTTTTTTAGAAAAAATATTTTTTATATTCCTACAATTGTTTAAATTTAGACAATAACAAACAGCATTTGAACTTCGGCTCAAATCGATATAGTTTCATCTGTACAACAATAAAAGACATATTATTGCCCTACAATTAAAAATCGGTCACATTTGCTTTTACATAGGTTTTTTGCACATAAATGGCATGCAAACAAAACTTCTTTTATTACTTAAATGTGTTTTCAACGAGAAAAACCAGACTTCATTTAGTTTTTTTATATTTTTTTCATTGCCATGTACATACGAGTACATACACACACGCATGCACACACATATACGCTGATAGATGAGAATAAAAAGTTCTCTGAGAGTAAAAACAAAGACTATTATTTACTCTCACAAGTGGATTTAGTGGCTAAATCCACCAGAAAAATTAATATAGACAGAAAAATGTATGAACTTTGTATGGCAGTGCAATATCTTTATAAATCTATAGTCTTTGGTTTTACATTTTCTGCGCATTGCTAGACTTACACGTGCTGGTATATTAGCGGATTTAAGACCTAAAATATTTATGTAAAATTTTGTATATAAAAAATTCAATAGTTTTTATCAACATATTTTTCACCTTTCTTTTTGTTGTACTTTTTTGATGCATACAAAAATAGGCTGTGTATGTTTTTTGATGTTCATATATTTTTTCACATAAAGTAGTGTTGCTTACAATAAAAAATTTGCAAAATACCACATGCGTTTACTATGTCATACACATATTATTTAAACTTTAAACTTACAGCTCGTATAATATATTCTTTTATAGTTGTCAATTGTGGCTAAAATACCAACTATATTAATAAAAAAAAATGTCTAACAATTTTATAAAATTTCAACCAAGTTCTTTGTTTGAAAGTATTTCAGCAGAAAACCATTTTCTGTGCATAGTTTCCGAGCTATTAACCTTTTGAAGCTTTCAGATATATATGCAATTTACAATTACACTTCTGAGCGTATGTAACCAATATTATTAGCATTTGAAAGATTTTTCATAGATCTTTATGGATATACAAAATATATTTAAAAAAAATTTAGCTATTAAGCTCCCAATACAGTTTTAAAAAAACTTTACATTAAAATGTTATGGAAGTGCATTAGAAAAATATGTAGTTTTTTAAATAAAAGTGGAATACAAATTTAACTAAATAATAAACACCGGCTTTGTTAACTTAAGTTTTCCTGCATAGTGTTTAAGTCTATTTTTTTAGTTTTGTAGGAGAGCAATAAATTGTAAAAATGTATTCCTATTCTAATAAAATAACCATTTCTTTTAGTTGATTGTTTTTTAAAGTTTTTATAACTAAATATTGGTAATGTCACATATTAGAACTAAACTTAAGTTTTTAATTGAAATATTATTGTACAATGGAAAAGATAAGCTGAAAGTAATTGTATTTAATTGTATAATTTATTGAGCTTGAGGTTTTTACTTGTATATATATTTTTTTTTTTTTTTCCGACTTTCAATTTATTTATTGAATCTTTCTATAATTAGAAAATAACAATAAGTATTAAAATCTTAAATTAATTAGTAATTTCTGGGTCTATTGCCGTTGCAATAGAAACTCCATTTTTGTTTCGTAAAGTTCATCTTCCATGCATTTGCGCGAGGACCAACGTGTCGACCCTCTTGAGGCGAGTATGTCCATTATAAGACAGTAGATCCTGTGCAAGAGGATTCGGATGAGTTGCCAGTTTTCGTACATATTTGGAGCAGAAGGTTTTTATTTCGTCGCGAACAAATGGAATCTTGAGGTCCTTATGAATATTTGCGTTTCTAATATACCACGGGTCACCAGTAATTTGTCGCAATATTTTATTTTGTCGTCTTTGTAATTTCTCTATATTGGAAGCAGAAGCTGTTCCCCATAGTTGGATACCATAGGTCCATATTGGCTTAATAATAGCTTTGTAGAGTAGAACCTTGTAGTTTAGGTTGAGAGCAGAATGAGAGCAAATAAGCCACTGAAGCTGTAGTGTTTTAAGTTTGAGCTGTGTGGATTTGGATTCAATATGTTGAGACCAGGTAAGGCGACGATCGAGGTGTATACCAAGATATTTTATATGATTTTGTTGAGGGATTTCGATGTTATTAATCTTAAGTTTGGGACAGTCGCCCTTTCTCAAGGTGAAAGTGACATGTGCACACTTTGTTGGATTTACTTTTATTTTCCATTTGTTAAGCCATTGTTCGAGTTCTTTAATATAAGTCTGCAGACAACTAGAAGCAGTTACTGGATTTTTATGTACGCTTATAAACGCTGTGTCGTCAGCAAAAGTTGACGTGTGTATCAGATTACTTGTGGGCATATCTGAGGTGTAAAGTATATACATAAGAGGACCAAGTATACTGCCTTGGGGAACTCCAGCTGCGATTCTTCTTGAGTCTGAGATATAGTCTTTATATTTTACTACAAACGAGCGATCTAATAAATAATTTCGCAGTAAGTTATGGGTATTTTGGGGTAACAAGGACCTTATTTTATATAAAAGCCCGTCGTGCCACACTTTGTCAAAGGCTTGAGAAATGTCTATGAAGAGTGATGAGCAATAGTGTTTGTCCTCAAAGCCTTTTCTGATAAGAGTAACTATGCGATGAACCTGTTCTATGGTGCTATGATCCTTTCGGAATCCAAACTGATGGACTGGAATGATGTGGCGGTCGTTTAAATATGGGGTCAATGCATTTAAAAATAACTTCTCAAAGAGCTTTGATAAAATTGAAAGTAAGCTTATCGGACGATAAGATGACACTTGACTAGCGTCCTTACCTGGCTTAGGTATCATGATTATTTCTGATATTTTCCATGATTTAGGGTAAAAACCGGTTCGCAGGATGGCATTGAAAATGAGTAAAATTAGCCTTAGGGCAGATGTTGGTAGTTCACGAATCATTTTTCCTGAAATTTTGTCCATGCCAGGCGATTTATTTGTTTTGATTTTTTTGATTGCTGAGTTTAAGGACGAGAAACGAATTTTCATTGGAGAAACAACACGGTCTTCAATAGCTGGTAAGGTTATGTCTGAGTCGGAAATATTAGGCGTAAACACTCTTTCGAGGTGATCGGCAAAAACTTCAGCTTTGTCTTTATTGGACCTAGCCCATTTGCCATCACTATAACGAATAGCATTCTCACATTTTATCGGGTTATTAATTTTTTTGGTGGCTTTCCAAAGACTATGATCCGTGGACATTGTTGGCTCTAGCCCTTCTAAATATGCCCTTAGAGCTGATTGTTTGTCCTCCAAGAGAGCACTATGAAGGGCTCTTTGGCAGTGGTTTAGTTGCATTTTCAAGGTAGGAGAGCGATGTAGTTGCCATTGTCTTCTAAGTTTTCTCTTTTCTTTTATAAGGTTTTGAATAGTTGTTGAGAATTCGTTTTTAGTGCCGTTGTAGTGTTTGAAAGGTGTCGCTACTTTAGCTGCAGTTGATAATGTTTCAGAGAATACGTTTATAGCATCTTGTATTTCATTATCGGATTTAAGCGAAATATTTTGCGATATGTGGGAGCTTATATACATTCGGTATTTGAGCCAGTTAGTATGTCTATTGGGGAAACAAAAGGGTTTTTCGATGTTTTGAAAATTTAACATTGATATAATAGTGGGAGAGTGATCTGAGGACAGGTCAAACAAAGAGGCTGTAGAAAGCTGATCGCGTCTGATGTTTTTAATGACTGCAAAATCTATTAAATCGGGAGTTTTTTTTAGATCTGAAGGCCAATAAGTGGGCTGTCCGTCAGATATAACGTTTAGCTTAAGAGATGATATAGCTTTAAATACCTGTCTGCCCTTCGGAGTAGTGAGTCGTGAGCCCCAGAACGTGTGCTTTGCATTGTAATATCCTGCTGCTATAAATTTATTGCCTAGAGTTTTGTAAAAAGTAATGAATTGATCATCAGTAATTTTGTGTCTTGGGGGACAGTATATAGAAGATATGGTGATATTTGAGGCCGGGAGGAATATTGATGAGGCCTGAATGTGATCAGTTTTATATTCCGGCATTAAGAAGTGGCTAATTTGATTCCTAATTATTATAGCTGCACCGCCACATGCTTTGCCACTGGGATGTTTTGTATCGTACGTAGAGTAACCTTTTATTCTAAAACAGTTTTTTAATGTAAAATGTGTTTCAGAAACCAGCAACATGTCAATAGACTGAGACTTTAGAAAACTTTCTACTTCTATCTTGTGTTGGCTTAAGCCGTTTGCATTCCAGTAACATATTCTTATCTGGTTCATTTTTTATAGGCGAATGCTTGAAGTAGCATACCCTGGTTTCTTAACAGTTCCTGCATCATGACTTGCATATTTGATATAAAGCTGTTCATAGTTTGTATCATTAGAGCTTCTGAGTTTTCTAGGGGCGATTTCTGTGATGATTCTTTGGGAGTTCTAGATTCTGGGATCTTCTGAGCTGCTGATCGTATCAAAGGAATACTGTTGCATTGGGCAGCTTGAGCATACGACATTTTATTAGTAGGCATAGGACGTGGGTTGGCAGCGTCATTGGCGGAGTTATTATTGGTTTGACCAGAGGGCCTATAATGTGTGGAGATATTATTATTGTTGGATAAGTCTGGAAAGTTATTTGGTTGGAAGCGCCGATGAGCGGGTTTATTTATAATGTTTTGCGTTATCTGTAAAAATACTGGACATCCCCTGTAGTTTGCGGTGTGATTACCACCACAGTTGCTACACTTTTTGTTTCTGGGGTCGCTTTTAATTTTCGTGCATTCAGAAGTTTTATGAACATCACCACAGATTACACATACTGATGGAAGCTTGCAATAACTTCTGGTGTGCCCGAATTCTTGGCAGTTTAAGCATTGTGGTGGGTCTTTTCGTTTGCGAGGTTCTTCTACAGAAATTCTTCGGTGAAGAAGGTATCGAAGGTTATAAATTGGGTGGGGGTCATTTCCCTTTAGTTTGCTAGATTCAAGAGCAATTTCGACTTTAAAAAGTGGTTGCGGTATTTTATCCCTATTATTTATGTTGTGTACTGACTTTACCTTGTAGCCTTCGTTTTCTAAAGCATTTGCTATTTCGCTTGTTGGAACGTTGCTTTCAATGCCTTTTATGACGACTGATAAGCCTTTTGCGCTTTTAAGCTGATGGGTATAATAATTTTTATTTTCAGAATCGAGGTACGAAACAGTTTTACGGAAATTTGGTTCCGTAAACGTCTGAATTTTCGTTTCAAGAACGTTTCCTCTGCGCAGAGATTGTACAAAAAAGTTATCTTTTCCGACTGCTGCTGTTAAGGAATTCACTAGAACGTTGGAGTTTTGTTCACGTAGGAAAATTGCTGGGGGCTTGTGCTGTTTAACAGTTTCGACTGCATCTTCTTCGACATCGTTAGTTTCTAATAAAGAAAAACGATTTTGGCTCACCGTTTGAGTAATGCCTGCTTTTTTTGTTTGTTTTGGAGTGGGGTTATTTTTGGAGGAGTTGGGGCTACGTTTTCGCTTTAATATTGTAAAGTAACGATCAATACCTTTCAATGTGTTGTCGTTACCTTTTGCGGAATCTATTTTAATTGTTTTAGGTATAGCACCCTTTGAGCCGACCATTACCAACTTATTTGAAGTAGCATCATTTTCTTGTATGTCCGATGTAAGAGAATTTTTAAGAGTTCCACTTGTTTGCTCGTTATTATTGTTAGTTTGTATGTTAGTTCTGTTTGTATTAGTGGGAGTACTAATGAGAGAGTTACATACCGATGAAGTTGACATTGTTGTTGTTGTGCATGCTGTTGATGTTACTGTTGAACAAGTATTTGTACTTGTTGTTGGTGTTTTACATTGAATAGCCCATGCCGCTTCATTAAATAGGGGGGTACTTACAATTTGCGCGGGTGAACACAGTAATTTTATTTTCTCATTTATTGTTGGCGGAGAATGCTCGATAGGCATTGTTTTTTGTTTTTAAGTATTTTCTTGTTTGTTTATTTTTTTTTTCTTTATTGTTTGTTATTTTATGTTTTTAATTTTTACAATTTTAATAAAAACTGTATACATATATGTGTACATAACACAGTTATTTATTTAAATTATGTTTTGTTTTTGATATTTTTTTATTGTTCATGTAATTGGTTACGACAACAATTTATTTAACAACACAAAGGAACGAGTTGTTTAAACAATTGTTGATTAAGAACTTGTATATATAAAAAACAATAATTAGTATTGTAAAATAAATATGAAAATTTGGATTAAAAATATATAAAAAAACTTACAACATTTATTTCATTAAGTATCCAATATTTCGATACAGCAATGTGTATCAATAAAGAAGACCAAGCCGCTTCCGAGTCCCACAGAAGTCGTGACATATCTGTGTAGTAATCTGTGCTTTATGAGCACACACTTTATTTTTGACAAATCGTACGACTAAATAGGACAGTGAATCGCCGGCAGTGTTGCCAAAACTTGGTGACCAAAAATGGCTAAATTTACGGAAAACAATTTCTTAAAATTGGCTATTTTTTTTAAATAAAAACACATTAACAATTCAATAACAAAACAAAAAAAATTCATTAAAAGTTTTTACAAAAAAATTGTAAATTGAGGTCAATTTGTAACTTAAAAGTAAACGAAAATGAGATTTTTTTTTAGCATTAAAAATATACGATAATATATAAAATCGAATTAACGGTTTGCTAAATGTAACCTTTTTCTTAAATTACTTTTAACAATGTTAACTGGGTTAAATACCCTCTCTACTTCAGCACTAGGCCATGGAAGTGAGAGCAACTATAAAGTAAATTCCGATATTTCTAAAATTTTCTTGTTGCGACCTGAACAGATTACACTGTTGCAGTTTTTGACGCTAAGAGATGCTGCTTTTTTCTGATAACTGATCGTTTATAGCGATTTTCAACATTTTTAAAAGTTGTGATTTAAATTAAATGCGTTTTAATTGTTAAAAATGTTTATTTTACTTCAAGCAATATTATACATTTTAATAATAAAATAAAAATTATTATTTTCAAAGAAAAAACGGAAAAGTTTTTAGGGCTAATCAAGTTGGAAAATTGCTAAAAAAAAATGGCTAATGGCTAAACTCATCTTTTAATGGCTAACCAAGGTGAAAAATGGCTAAATCTAGCCACTTAATGGCTAAATTAGCAGCATGGTTTCGAAGTACCCCAAAACCGTAGCGACGTGATTTTTATTTTCACAAAAATCATTAAAAAATTAGCAGAAAGTTCTTTTTCAAGTCCAGTTTTTTGAAAGCTTTGTTCCACAAAAAACAAGCGCCCCAAATGAAATATATATTAAATTGTAGCTAAGGTGGACCGCTATAGCACCCAATTCACCGAACTTAGTCAGAAGTCCTAAATTCGGCCCAGGGTCAAATGAGTAAATTGAGTGAATTGGCTAGAAAAAGTTTTTTGAAAGCTTTGTTCCACAAAAAACTAGCGCCCAAAATGAAATATACATTAAATTGTAGCTAAGATGGACCGCTATAACACCCAATTCACCGAACTTAGTCAGAAGTCCTAAATTTGGCCCCAGGGTCAAATGAGCAAATTGAGTGAATTGGCTAGAAATAGTTTTTTGAAAGCTCTGTTCCACAAAAAACTAGCGCCCAAAATGAAATTTATATTTAATTGTAGCTAAGGTAGACCGTTATAACACCCAATTTACCGAACTTAGTCAGAAGTCCTAAATTTGGCCCCAGGGTCAAATGAGTAAATTGAGTAAATTGGCTAGAAATAGTTTTTTGAAAGCTTTGTTCCACAAAAAACTAGCGCTTTGATAAAAGCTTTGTTCCACAAAAAAGTAGCTAAGGTGGACCGCTATAACACCCAATTCACCGAACTTAGTCAGAAGTGCTAAATTTGGCCCCAGGGTCAAATGAGTAAATTTAGTGAATTGGCTAGAAATAGTTTTTTGAAAGCTTTTATCCACAAAAAACTAGCGCCCAAAATTAAATATATATCAAATTATAGCTAAGGTAGACTGCTTTAACACCCAATTCACCGAAATTAGTCAGAATTCCTAAATTTGCAAAAACAGTATTTTTAAAAACTTTGTTCTTCCAAAAACTAGCCAAAAATGAAATGTTTATTAAAATTTTAAAAACACAGTATATACATATTCATTTAAAATTTAAATGTGTTAGTTTTAATTTTTGTTTATAAAATTAATTTAGATTGATAAATATACTTTGTTATCTCACGGTGTTCTAAAAATCGCCATTTCCAGTTGTTCTAAAAACATGGAAACTTGGTAGCACCCATGTTAAATGAAAAACACTCATTTATTTTCCTTTGTTTTTATCGGTGAGAGAGGATTTTTTTTTATACTCTCTTCAAATTGAGTAAAAAAAAAAATAGGTTGTTATCTACTTTGTTATGTTTATAGGCGATACTTACTTTGTTATCTTCTCGGCCGCACATTTTTACTAAATTTGAAATATGTCTGAAAACTTTACCTACCTAAATTTCAGTAAAATTTTGCACAGATGTAAAAAAATAGGCATTATACCTTAGGTGGTATGATTCTGAAAAGAAATGTTAATGGAAAATTTGACATCAACAGGAAACTTGTTCCGTCTTATTTTTGCGGCATTGCGTAAAATTATATGTAATAGCAGCCACAAATTTTTTAGGTAATATGACTACAAATTAAGGTAATTTCCATGTTCAAAAAATTATCCAAAGAGATAAGTAAAGTTTCTATATTTGGTTAAAAATTTTTATGAAAACTTAAATAAAATACAAATTTTTACCGCAAAAATAAATATTTCTAATTAATTCTAAATTATAATCGTAGACTTTACCTACATCTTTAGTAATTATTACAAAAGCTTTAATCCATATTTAATTTTTATACATACATATGTATTACCAATTATCTTAGGTAATTAAACCAAATGTCAACGTTTAAGCTTCAGCATTTAGACTGTGCGATGACAGATAAATAGGTGGAGAAAAAATATCTTAACAAAATTAGGTACGATTTTCACCCCTTAAACGTTCAAATTTCGATAAATTACCAAATTTGCACTTGCATTTTTTAGGTAAGTTACGTATTTTATATAATTTTATTTTCATGTGCATGGATTCAAACACCAGATGGGGAAAAAGTACCAAAATAAAGGTTTTACCCTTTTACTCCCTAAAAGGGCCGAATTTCAAAAATGTACCAGACACCTGTTCTCTTTTTTATTTAATGAAAAACAATTAGTATTAAATTAAAAAAGTACTACTTTAATAAAAACAAGTACCAGTTATAGATAGAAAAAGTACCAAAAATACCCCTTACAGATTCTCATTCACTCAGGAACATGCATGTTTAATTTTATGTTTCAAGGTCCAATATTAACAGCAAATCAAAAAGTACCAGGTGAAGCAAAAAAGTAGCAAAAAGCGCATCTTACAGATGCTCATTCACTGAACGCATTGCTTGTTTAATTTTATGTGTGTAGATGCAATACTAACAAAAATTCAATAAGTACCTGTTGGCAAGCAATACAGTACGAAACACTTACAGATCCTCACTCACTTGGGAACTTGCATGTTTATAGGTGCAATTTTAACGGAAATTCAAAAGGTACCAGGTAAAGAACAAAAAGTACCAAAAAGCCCTCTTATACAAACAGAAATTCAAAAAGTACCAGTTAAAGGCCAATAAGTACCAAAAAGCCTCTTACAGACTCTCATTTACTCAGGACCTTGGATGTTCAATTTTATGTTTCTACGGTCAATGCTGACGGAAATTCAAAAAGTACCTGTTCAAGAGCAAAAAAGTACCAAAAAGTGCCCTCATAAGTCCTTATCCGCTCAGGACATTGCATGTTGAAGTTTATGTTTCTAGGTCCAACATTAACGATAATTAAAAAATTTGCAAGTTGTAGAACCAAAAAGCTAAAGTAAGAAATTAAATTTTTCCGTATTTCCCATTTTTGGTACTTTTTTCTCCCCATTGAATCATAAAATTTCAATATTGTAGTGGGAGCCCATAATTTAATACGTACATATACATATGTTAATGAATAAGAAAAAATGCTTTGTAAAAAAAGTACCAAAAATAGTTACGCTTTTTACCCCTTAAACGTCCGAATTTCAAAAAATTACCAAATTCATATTTGGTTTTTTTTGAATAAGTTTCAAATGTGATATAACCCTTATTTCTATGTTTATAGGCTTAAAATATAGATAGGGTGACAAAAAAAGTACCAAAATACAGGTTTTACCCGTTTATTCCGTAAAAGGGTTGAATTTCCAAAAAGTACCAGACACCTGTCCGCTTATTTTTCTAAAGAACAATGATATTTATTACATTTTTTACCGAATTTACCCGTTTTTACCCATTTTTTACCCCCTTAACATTCGAATTTCCAAAAAACCCCTCTTAGTGGATCGATTTGGGAAAGAGACCAACCCCTGGTCCAAATTTAAAGTTTTTCTACAATATACTAGTAATTGTAATAACTTCTATACTCAACTACACATAACAAGTAGTTTTGGAAACTGAATTAAAATGTGATATGTATTAAAAAATTGCAAAGTCGTGGTTCAGACTTTAAATTTTTGTTGCGGCAATTATTGAGTTTACTAGTGAGAGAAGTGAGAAAATTTGGGAGGGGTACTCATGTCACCAATTAAATCAAAAATTGCTGCAACAAAAATTGCAAGTCTAAGCCATGACATACTCAACAGGAGTTTTTGTTTTCAATATTTATTTATCGAATCTTCATATATTAATATTAACTAACAAAAATTAATAAAATCTTATTCTAATACGTTATTTTATGTCCTGCCAATGCCGGAAGAACATTTTTCCCATCACGGTTACTGTTCACATATGTAGCGCCCTTATACATAACCGGATCAGTCCTGCACTATCTGTTCTATTTCAGCGAGTTTGGAGTTTTTATTTGCAATATTTCGCGCTAGTGAAATTGGGTGCAATTCAAGGACAGAATTTCTTCCAATAAGTCAATTAATTAAAATTGCTTTTAGTTTCATTTGAATTAGTTTTGCCTCTTGGTGGTATTTCCAAATTGAACACCGATGTAGATGAGGTATTATTTTGAAGTTGGTCTTGATTCCCGACGCAAAGTAAATGTTATATTTACATTTTTGAAATATACGATCCTTTAAGTCACGAGATGCTTCATGCAACTTTCGTGTACGCTTAGAAAAGCAGAAAAAGCATGAAGTGTAAATTTGAAGATGCTTCTAAGATTGCTTCCAAGATACTTCTCTTGTGGGACTCCAGCATAAATCGGCTGAGGACGGTTAAAAATATCTCCATCATTAATGATATATTTTCGACCGACTTAGTTACTTTCAAAACGGTTGTGAGTGCTTCAATTTGTGTATCAAGCCTTCAAACCAGACTTTACCAAAAGCTTGAGGAACATCAATAGATTGCAGAGCAATATTTTCTTTGTTCTAAGGTTTATTATGGCGTTTACTAGCCTTTGAGTTTGTTAAATTGTGCTGTGTTTTTTTTAAATCCAAATTGATGATTTGGAATATATCTATTTTTATTTAGTGCTGGTTCACACTCTTCAAGTTTGAGCCGTCAAGTCTTAAGTTTTAGGAGGGAAGGGAAAAGAGAATGCAATTATTTTCCTCTCGCTCCTAGAAACTCACGACTTGACAGCTAAAGGCCCAACCATAATATGCATAGTCTTCCTTAACCTACTGTCAAAAATTTACAAAAAGTCTCTCATATGTATTTAAAAATACAAAAACAATATAAAAAACATTTGATTCCGTACGGAATGTGCGATCAGTTTCGCACTTTGCTTAAGCAAATGACAATTTCATAAAACTTAACAAAACGTTTCCTTAAGTTCAATATGGTTTGCTCATATGATTTACATATATTCGCACTTTTGCTGAAGCCAACTTAAGCACATTATGGTTGGGCCTTAAGACTTGAAGAGTGTGAACCAACACTTAGAATCGGGGTTAGTTAGGTTAATTATAGTTAGAGTATCCAATTATTTGACTTTTGGTTTATTTCGAGTAAAGTATTAATCTTTTTTTTTTTTTTTTTTTTTATTGTTGCTACACTAAGTCCCGCGAAGCTTTTTGCTTGTCTGCAGGATACCAGAGTCTCTGGCGGGAATCGAACCCGCAACCCCGGTACTGATAGACTAGCTCACTACCAGCTAGCCTACCGGGGCACTCAAATCGATTTTTGAATTTTAATATTTCCCGATTAATCAAATAAGGGTTGTAAGTTATTAGACAAACACGAATAATACACATAACTTTATCCCAACACATGTACATATATATTGGTGGGGTGTCATAAAGCCATAGGACATTAAGCCATATTGGCTTTATGTCTCAATTCAAACGGACATAAAGCCATTATGGTTTTATGTCTCATTTGATGTTTTGTGTTACAATTGCTTACACGTAATATGCCTATTTATCTATTAAATTATTGATTTAAAAAATGCATAAATTTCTAGGCTCCAGGAATTAAAGCTGCAAACATTTTGTAAAAGGAAAAATTAATAGGTTTCCACTATAATTTTCCCTTTTACAGAATGTTTACTGTAGGGTTGGAAGTGGACTGGCAGGATCGCCATGTAGGGTTAGATGTGTAATGGCAGGATAGTGTAGGATGTGAAGTGTATATTCCCTAATGTGTATTGGTCCCTATAGCCCTTATTTTGTTTAAATAGCTGTTAGGGTACCAGCTGATTTGTAAGGCGTTCAAAGGAACTGCCGAATTTGGATGAGTCTTTTAATTAAAACCAGGCAAGTTATTGCCGAATTAAGTTATTAATTTTAAGTCTAATTTATTTTCAATTTACTGGTGCTTATATACTATACATGAGATTTTAACTTAACCGTTCTAACTTAGTTTAATTATTTACATCTTTATGTCTGTCTTTGTCAGTCATATGGAGATATCAATAAATCGTAACAATAACAAACTCTCTCGCCAATCAGAATGTTGCAAGTTGGAATGCACTCAATTCTCACTCAATGAAATGTCATTCACTTACATTCCGATTGTCGTCATTTGTTTATACCGTTATTTGATATTTAAAATACCCTACTCTATATAAGTTGGTAAATGTTGGTTTTAGAGTAGTTTAAGGGTATGCGGTGCCGACTTATGAGGTACACTACATTACTTCTGTAAAATAAAATATAAAGAGCAATATACATAAGCTTTAAGATTATATAATTTTTTTATTATTGTTTTTGGAACTTAAGTATAATTTTTATAAATGAAATTAACAACAAAAAATAAAATAAAATTTTTCCTTTAACAGTATGTTAACAAAAACAAAGTAGTAATGTAGTTAATTAAATGAAATTATATATAACTTTTAAGAAAAAATTAACAGAACATCCTTCATTATTGTCCGACAAATTGGGCATAAAGTTTTATTTCCTTTTGATTTACTTGCTTCATTTATTTGCTGATAGCTGGCAAACCTTAAAATACTTACATGGAGTAAACACTAATTGCCTTTCCTTATCGCAGAAAATTACGCATAATAGAGTTTCTTCTAGATTTTCTTCATTTTGGTTTTCAAACTCATCATAGGATGTATGGATTTCATTAATGTTGCTTTCTGCAATCATGCGGTTTTCAATTTTTGAAAACATTGTGAGAGTTCCCATCAAAGAAAATTTATTTTGATTTAGTAAGCGAATACGTTTTTGAATAAAATTGTCGGGTTGTTTATAACTACGTTTTCCCGATTTACATAACGCAGCATTACCAGACATTGCTTTAAGATAATCCATAGATTTATTTGAATCGATATCTAGTAAAACGTCCAAAACCTGAAAAAATGTCCACACTTAGGAAGCTGCATACTTAATTTACTATAAGAGCCTTCAGCAGAATTACTTATTCGTACGGGTTGTTTATAAACTGTAAAGTTGACAAGTTGCTCCTAAAAACTGTTAAATGGTAAAATATACAAGTTCATAAATTTCAATAAAAGCATAAATATTCACTTACTTTTATCATCCTCTGAAGCTCAAAGTACTTTATAAAGGGTTCAAAGAAACTTTCTCGCGATTGTCAACTAATAAATTTTCCATCCATGGCTTCTTTTCTTAAAAGATGGTAATCTTCAGTAATATGCGAAGGTTTCAGCAATGGTAGGTATACACATTTTGAATATAAGCTTTTATCTTGCTTATTTCTGTTCCAATATGATAAGAATCCCGTTCTTTTAGATGCCTTCCCACGAAGGGCGTTGGTGTAATAGAACCAACAGCCGATCATTTTTACTTCTGGGTATACGTATTTAAGGCGTTGCGTATGCCGAATTCGAAATCACTGATCACGTTTTTCGGATTCATATCGATTACATTTGATTTTATATATTGTAAAATGTGTATGTACGCTTCCTCTGTTTTATGTGACATCAGTACATATATAAATGGATAAGCCTGGAAGATGAAATAGACATGTTTAAATTATATTATGTTGGTTTATATAAAAAACATACAAATTTAAACCTACTTACGTGGCCGATGTACATTATGTGGATTATAAGTAATTGTTTAAATTTATTTCAGACGGGTATTATATTGAACGTACAATCAACAATATAATTACATCTTTCAAAATTACTCTTTTCTCGTACAGTTTTAGAAATTGTGGGCGAAATAAATAATGTGTACGCAAAATTTAATTCAATTATAGTGTCTATATAAAATTGTTTTCCAACATCATTCCAAATTCTTTATTAATTTCTTGATTTTTGAAAAGTTCAATAATTTCTTCAAAATTCGTAGGTGCTTTAGGTAATTTTTCTTGTTTGATTCGCAGCAAATTTCTACGCATTTAACCATATTCAATTAACATCCCCCTGCTTTATGATTTTTACAGTTATCGTCAAACAATTCGCGTACACATGATCTCTTCAAACTTGCAGTTTTAACATCGCTTTTGATTGAATTTATTACTTTTAATATTTCAAAATGATTATTTTCCGGGCCATGATTATGTACCTTGTCCTGTTTACCAATTTTACGACAATATAACGCCCTGTTGAACTCATTTGCAACTGCCATATTACAGTTCTTTTCATAACAATAATAATAATCAGCATTATCATATTTATAAATTTGCTGTTCTTTTTCTACCTATACCAACTTGCTATTCTTCCTAGGTAGGTAGGTAGGTAGAAAGGCTGGTGTGAAGTCTCCTTCACACCCTCACCCAGAGAACAATATGGTCCATTGTGATGCCTTGTTTATAGATAAGGAGCTGAAAAAGAAGGTGAAGAGAAACAACAAAAGCATTAGAAAAGATAATAATAGATAAGAAAGGAAGTTCTGACCAAACCCGAGAGAAAAGCCTCACTCAACACAACACCAATCCGCCCTATGTGCGGTTAGCTCCCAGTCTCCTACTGCGCAGCCAGGCCATCCCCATTACGAATCCTATTAGACTCTCGAGCCCACAGCCCGGGACGTCCCTTAATTCGCCTAGGAATCTGCTGCCCAGCCACCTCAGCCTGCTGCACTGTAGCCTGGGACGGCGGCACAAAATGTGTTCAACCGTCTCCAGCTCCTCCGGGTCCTCACACAAGCCGCACATATCCGACACGTCGGATCCCAACCTCATCGCCATCCTGCCTATCATGCAATGACCCGTGATGATTCCTATTATGGTCCTCACGCAGACCCTGCTTCTGCCCAGCAACAACTCCGAGTCGGACTTCCTAAGCACCGGCCACAGCGTCCGTGATACCCGGCAGTCCGTTCGGTTCCCCCAGGCCCTATTGGTCGCGTCCAGAATCCATTACCTAATCTTCCCAAAGTAGAATCCTATTGGAGGCCTAACCGCCTCTATATGATTAGGATTCTCCATATCTGAGCCCTGTCTCGCCAACTCATCAGCAATCTCGTTGCCGTTTATGTTGTAGTGACCAGACACCCAGCACAATCTCAACATATACTTTCCTAAAGCTCCCTCTAGAGCCCTCCTGCAACCGTCAACTAGCTTGGAGTTCACGTAACAGCCCCTTACGACGTCGCCTGGCTGTCGACGTATATAGTGACCTCCGAGCCCATCAGTTCCACGTGCCTCTCATCTTCGAGCCGTCAGTGAAAATAGCAAATCCACTAAATAACCTGCTCCTACCTGACCAACTCTCCCTAGAAGGCGTTACCACCTCCGACAACCGTCCGAAATCCACCCTGGTGCCCACGAAATCCGTGGAGCCGGGTGATCTCAGGCAGTAACCTCCAGCTTCGATCTCACCCAAGATCCGTGAGTGACCCTGCGTGAAATTCCTAATCAATCCTAGTTCCCTTAGTCTAAGAATGCTTCTGGCTGCCATTCCCATAACATACTGCTCAATGGGCAGAAGATGTAGAATGACATCCAGTGCCGCTTGAGGTGTACTTCTCATGGCACCTGTCATGCTGATTGAAGCACACATCTGAGCCTTAGACAGAAGGTTCCTTCGACAAGCCACTCTCAATGACTCCCACCAAACACAGCATCCATACGTAAGAATGGGTCTAACCACCGAAGTGTACAGCCATCCCACTACTGACGGCCGGAGTCCCCAGCTCCTACCTATCGATGATCTATCGATGATGAGCATTGAGGCCTCTCTTAAGTCTCTCCTGAGTATTCCTTCCCTACGACAGCTTTCTGTCCAGAAAAACTCCTAGATACTTAGCGCTATCAGATAGTCTAAGCTCTACTCCTCCTAGTACCGGAAGCCTAAAATTCTCTACCCTGTACCTCCTAGTAAAAAGAACCAACTCGGTCCTCTCCGGATTAACTCCCAATCCCTTATCACTCGCCCATGCTGACAGTTCGCAAAGCGCCCCTTGTATGACTTCGCTTATTGTCGGCAGATAACTCTGCTGCTGAGCATCAGAGTTATCCATTCGACCAGGAACAGTGGAACGCCTAGATCCACAAATGCCTGCCTAATAGCCTCTATCTTCAAATTGTTAAAGGCGCCCTCTATATCCAAGAATGCCGCCAAGGTGTATTCTTTGTTTCGCAATCCCCGCTCTACATAACCCACCACATCATGAAGCGCACTCTCAACAGATCTGCCCTTTAGATAGGCGTGTTGAGCGCCGCTGATGATGCCGGCGTCAATCTTCGTCCCAGATATAGATCAATCAGTCTTTGCAACGTCTTCAAAAGAAAAGACGATAAGCTGATTGGTCTAAAATCCTTGGGTTTAGAGTGACCGGTTCTTCCCGCCTTGGGTATGAAAACCACCCTGACCTCCCTCCACCCTTTAGGAATGTGCCCGTTCAGCACACAGACCCTAAACAGTTCCACCAACAGCAGGAGTGATGATCTCCCGATATTCTGTAACATCGCCGGAAAGATACCGTCTGGTCCTGCCGATTTGTAAGACCTGAAGGTATTAACCGCCCATGTTACTTTATCCAAGGTGATCATGTCCCCCACCGTCTCTCTCTCTCCTCACCGCCCGAGCCTGACCCAGAAAAGGGGTTACCACATTCAATCTGTTCCCCCACCCCAGGATCCACACATCCCGGAAAGTGAGTCTCCATTAGCAGACAAAGAGATTCAGAGCTAGATTCCGTCCATGAGTTGTCCGGTCTCTGAATAAATCCCTGGACTACAGGGTCCTTGGATAAAATTCTCCTGAACCTGGACATCTCATTTACAGATTTCACTGACTCGCTAAACTTGACCCTTTTCGCCCTCCTAATGTCTCCCTTATATCTCAATCTAAAGTTACTCCAATCTTCTTCCCTACGCGTATACTTCGCTCTATTGAACAACCTTCCGACAGTGGACCTTTGAGTCCTCAACTCGTCTGTCCACCATCTTGGTTGTGTGCGCCTGCCCGGAAAATTCAAAGGACAGGATCGCTCATAACTACTAGTCAGTACCTCCGTGAAGGTGCTCACCAGTTGCTCTACACCGGTCGAAGTCGACCTCCAGTCGTGTGTAACTCTAAGGTTACTTTGCACCAATCTCGAAAAGTAATCCCAATCCGTCCTTCTCGGATTCCTATACGGACACCTTTTCGACCTCTCAAACATAAGATTAAAGGATAGGCAACTATGGTCAGAGAAGGAAAAACCCAGGTCCACTATTCTATTCACTATGCTATTCTTCCTAAATCCGGATATTATATTATATTCAAAAATATCTTTCGAATTTTCCATATCAGTTAAATCTATAAACACGTGGACCACCTGCAATGTCGGAATTTGATTGATTGCAAACAACATTTTGACAGACAAATGCATTTTTACCATAAAACAGGGCGACATGAAACAACAATGCATTTTTTACATGAAATAGGGTGACATGCAATCATTATCAAAAATATGGCTTTGTGTCTCATTTTCGGAAAAAAATTATGGCGTTAAGTCCCATTATATTGAGACTTAATGGCATATGCCCTTATGTCTCAATGGAATGGGACTTGACGCCATATGGCTTTATGTCCTATGGCTTTATGACACCCCACCGTCTATTTTATTTTGACAATGCAATAAAACCGTTTTTATTACATTACAAAGATCAAAAAAAATTTTTTTAAGTGAATTTTATAACAAACCATGTATAAAAAAAAGGTAAAAACTGCTTCGGCTTAACATAATATAAAGTTATATAATAAATGCCAAGTGTTAATACGTGCATTAATGGAGATTTCACTCCTGAGAAAAACAAGTTAGAGTATATACATTACATCGTCTCAGTTTTTATACTTTTTTCGAAATTCCTTCATGAACATCGATTTTCTTTATCTACTATAAAAGCCAAGAATTTTGGTGTATAACACTTAAATATTGATGAATGGGAAGTGGTCTCTCAAATCGTTTTTTCATTTTCTTAGGCAAAATGCCTTTTTTCAAAAAAAAAAAAACTTGATTTAGTAATTTACCTCAAACTCAAGCACTTCTGAATGGATTTGAACATCATTTCATGCATTAGAAAGCTTATTAAATTTCCTAAATGATTCTTAAAGCAACATTTCCATTTTTTTCGATGGTTTTTTATTCATAACACTACAAATTCAGATTTTCAAATACAAACTTAACATTTTTTTTAATTTTTGCTTACCTTTTCATATATAAAAATTGAACGAGGCAAAACTTTTATATTTTGTAAATGCAGTATGGTAGGAAATTTTAAAATAAAGATTTTGGTGTAAATAACAGTCCCATTCTGGTAAGAAAAACTGCAGTTTTAGTTGAAATGACTAAAGTTGTTTATTTCTAAATTTGCTTCTATTACATAAATACATTATAAAATAAGAACATATTGGTTTTTTTATTTTTTCAAATTTGCTAAAATTATGCTTTTGTTGGAGTTTGGATGCAAAATGAAAAGTCAGACGGTCTAATATACATGTAACACTTTTTAATGTTGCCTGTAATCACTCGAAGTGTTAAAAAATTTGCCGTCCGAATCGTGATATATTAAAAGTGTCCGCGTCTCTTTTTTGTGATTTTGTGATATACCTTTTAATATTTAAGAAAAGAAAAACAATAAATAAATAAAAAACCAAATAATACCCCGCCGCATTTTTAACAACAAATAATATGACGAAAACCAAAATAACAACAATAAAAATAAAATACTCAAAAATATACAAAAACAATAAATACAACTAAAAAAACAATAAACAAAAAGGCACAACTAAAACTACAAGCATTCTAAATATTAAAAAAAAATAATAACTACCTTTTAAGATAAACAACAAAAAAAAAAAAAAAAACGACTTGACAAACAAACAATAAACATAATAATTCGCCAGTGAGGGCCTATTTTGACGATGGCCACCTTTTACGGCATTGTCTATTGTTTTCATCCTGTAAACGTTTTTTTTTTATTTTAGTGAGTACGGATGTCCTCATGTTGATGGTTGTTGAACTGTTTAGTGATGAAGGTATAAGACTGATCACTAAACAGCTTTTAACATAAGGAATATTCGAACTGTGACCAACGTGTGATTTGGATTTTTTTTGTGTTGTGATGAGAGGTCGGTTTCGAATCGACTTCTGCAATATACGTGGGCTGAGAACGATTTTTTTCTCTGTGTATGCCCATGTTTGTCTTCATCGGCCGGATGTTTTCGCCTTATGTGAAACTCATTCATCTGAAAATGCTGATCCACTTGATTTTCAGATTCCTGGATATCACCTCCTATCCCTTTTTAACCTTCATCGGGGTCTGGCTATGTACATACGCAATGAAGTTATGTATCAATGCCACCAATTAATGGGCATGATTGATGCAGAATTTAACTGTATTTGGATAAAATTCAAAATAAATGCACACTTCGGGCATTTCGGGTTTCTTTACAGAAGTCCAAATGCGGGAAGGGATATTACTTTATCGGGCTTCGACTCCCTTTCTGCTTCTATATCGAAGATTCTTGTTGCTGGTGATTTAAATGTCCACAATTCTTCTTGGCTTCGACACTCGGGCCGTACAACTTATGAAGGCCAATATGTTGAGTTATTCGCTGCGTACAACCACCTCGTGCAACTGTTGAATGAACCAACACATATTCCATGTGTTGATGGGCACCAGCATAATACCCTTGACCTCTTCCTCTCTTCGTACTCTTAAAAATACAAAGTTGGAGTTCTAGCACCTCTCGGTAAGTCGGATCATTGAACCATTTCCGCCTCTTTTCCGTTCTCCGAACTTCAAAACATTTCACGACGGGCTACGAAACGCTCAATATTTGTTTACGGAAAAGCTCGTTGGGCTGAGGTCAATGACTTTTTTAGGCATTTTAATTGGAAACTTTGTTAACTGGACAATGACGTAAATGCCATGGCGAAAATGGTGGAAAATGTTATAATGCTAGGAATGAAAATGTTCATTCCAGTTAAAAAGTTTCGAATAAACCTTGTTCTAAATATTGGCTTAATCAGACGTGCAAATTAGCAATCAGATCCAGAGAGGAAGCATTTGAAAATGGGCGTAACAATAGAACGGTGATACTGAATTGCTACGCAAAATGGCAAGGTCTTCGTGTGCCAAAGTGCTTAAACGGAAAAAACTCTTTACGAGCCACTTCTTCGTACTGAAGTTCTTACTGCTTCCCGGGGCAGTAAAAGCTTCTGGTCATTAGTTAAAAGAGTAAGGAATAATGCTAGTTGCTCAATACCAACTCTGGCGAAACATTCACGAACCCGGTTGATAAGCCTAATTGTTTTGCCGAATTATTGGCAAATAATATTTATTTACCGGCTAGCAATCAGCCACTACCCGAACTCGAAAAAATTTCGGTTACTATGCCAATGATATTTCTTCGATCTCGAGCTGCTAAAAGGGTTCTTGCGGATATCGACTTAAACAAGTCTTCTGGGCCGGATGGAATACCTGCACTGGTCTTGAAGCAGTGCTCTTCGACGCAAGCTCGTCTCTTAGCAAATCTTTTCAGCACTTTATACCATGCCGGGGAATTTCCCATCTGCTGGAAAGTTCTAATGTAACGCCAATTCCTAAAAAAGGAGAAAATAGCCGCCCAATTGCAATTTGTTCGGCGCTTTCCAAAGTAAGGGAGAGTATGGTAAATCACCATCTTGTCAAATTTTTAGACTCAAATTACCTTCTAAGCGACCGCCAGTATGGCTTTCGTAGAGGTCGCTCTAGTGGAGACTTACTGGCCATGTTATCAAAAAAAAAATCGTGCCATTAAATTCACTATTTTGGCGAAAGTAAGGTAATTGCTTTAAATATTTCCAACGCGTTTGACAGAGTTTGGCATGGTGCACTCTTGTCAAAACTTGTTGCATTTGATGTCGGTGATAATTTCTCTCGATTTACATATATCGAGCTTTCTCAGAGATCGCACTATACGAGTTGTTATAGATGGGGTTTCGTCAAACGAGTTCAAGTTTTATTCAGGGTTGCCGCAAGGCTCCGTTCATTCTCCTACTCTATTTCTTATTTTTCTAAATGACCTTCTAAGTCAAACTTCCAACCCAATCCACTTTTTTGCAGATGACAGCAACCTTTGCCATTCGTATTCATTTGGTATTCAGCGCCAATGCCCATCCCAAAGAGCAGTCACTCAGATTGCGTCACTGCAGAGTTGAGCCAGTTCGTCTTCCTTATTAAGAGAAGAAGCAATCTTAGTTATATTTAATATAGATCCTTCAAGCGGAAAAACCGCTCTCCCAGGTATTTTTCCCTGATGCCCCGTTGCCCAGGGCATTGACAGAGAAAGTGAAGCACAATCTTCTCTTCCTCCTCATCATGGCAACTTCTGCAGTTGTCATTGAATTCCAGTCCCATTCTTCTGGCATGAGTCCCAACAGGCCAGTGTCGAGTTATGACCGACACCACAGTCCTGATTTGGTCCCTATTGAGCCTAAGTAGTGATTTGGTTCTCCGTTCTTCATATCCAGTGCCCTGGATATGGAGCAGGTGGACTCACAGGTCCATCCCTCTTGCGCAATTCTATAATGCTCGCGAAGAATGAGTGACTAACAGTGAGCCATTGAAGGGCCAATGAATTGATCAATGAATGTGTCATCCATGCGACCATCTTCCTTGGCCAGTTCATCTGCTATCTGGTTTCCCGGACAGTCTGAGTGCCCTGGTATCCATATAAGCGTTAACCCTGAATGCTTAGCAATCTCATTCAAAGACATCCGGCATTCCACAGTTAACCTATATGTCGTGTAGACACCCGCAGGGGATACCCCTGTTAAGCAGTCTCTGAACGCTGGTTTCACCTATCGTGGAACAAATTACCCTATTCCTGAGTAGATTATCTACAAATCTACATATGCCATCATTAACCTCCAGACTCCTTATGGATGCAACAATAGAATCCGGGTTGACGTTGTTGAAGGCCCCTTCAATGTCGAGAAAGGCCACCAGAGCACACGCCTTAAATGCGAGTGATCTCTCAATAGTTCCAACTGATGAGTGGAGAGCCGCCTCCACAGAACTACTCTTTGTGTATGCATGCAGAGAGGTGGAGAGTAAACACCTTGGGATGGTCATCCTCAAGTGAATGTCGATAACTCTTTCAAGAGTCTTGAGAAGAAAGGATACAAGACTAATAGGTCTGTAATCCTTCGCTTCAGTGTGTGAAGTCTTCCCTCCCTTGGGGATAAAGAACACTCTACACAAGGTCCAGCTCACAGGTACATACGAAAATCTAACGCATCCCCTGTATAAAACCATCGGCCAGGATATAATCATAGTCGAATTCCTCTGCAGGTCCACCGAGCTCATCCCCTCTTTCTACCACCCGGAGGAGCAATGCAGCAGAAGCTGCTTTAGAATGATGGAGGTTATTTGTAGAACCTTCACCATGATCCATTTTGGCGACCACTGTGATGTGGACGTCCTCCTGGTAAGATTCCAGAAGCTCGTCCTCATCAACCATATCACCCAAGTGATCAAAGAAGTCACCTACCAATCCGGAGACAGACTGGGTATCCTCTTTGTCACTTGTGCCTACGGCATCGTCACCAGCCATGCCTTCTTCAGGCTGCTTGGCCTCACCTACCGAAGGAGCCGGATTGCCCTTGTTATCACTTTGGTAGACACGGAGCAAGACCGTACTAAAACCAAAGTAGATCTTGCCCTGCCTCTCCCTCAGTGGTTCAAAGGGTTGCTGGTTAATCACCATAATCGCCGTCCTTGAGAACCCTTCAGCAGTCGAAACCTTCACAACTTTCCAGTCCTGTGTGGGCAGTTGAGGGTTGCAGCATTTGGTATGGGAGATGGAACCATAATCAACACCTCGATGATAGCCCGCACAAGGTGACCTTTGGCCACCTCGCTAAAGGACTTATTAATCGATTTCGATGCAATTTTGCGACGTTTCGTCCCTGGTTGCTGTTTCACGGCTGCAGGCATTGTCACCTTTGCAGGGACTGGCAGCCCAGCTATGTGGGCTCTTGCCCATGTCAGTAAAGCTTTTTGTTCACTGGTAAGCTCTTCAGCTGTTTTGGAGCCTAGAAGCTCAATGAAACGCAAGGCTGCACGCCTTGTGTTCGATGCCCTCTTTTTAGGGTTTTTGTGCCTTGGGACTTTTTACGGTCGCCGACTTTGGCGTGGGGTGGTGCAGCCTTAGGATTGGATGTTTTCATCGCCATCCCTCCTTGCACAATGGGCACATGGGAAGCTTCCCTGTTGGACGACTTTGTCATTCCCAACTTAGCAGCACCCAAAGCAGGGGTTTTATTCGTTCCAATGACGGAAAGGGCTGATGCGGCTTTGGAGGTACTTGGAATGAAGTACAGAGCAGCCGCCTTGTGGTCGAGCTGCCTTACCACTTCCGATCAGCCTAGGCCGATCTTGTTTGGTCGCCGGGACTGTTACAGTCCCTGGCTTTTTCGTGTTGCTGTCCATCGTTGTCCTTGTTCTCGCCTGTCCGTCATCAGTTTCCGTTCCTTGTTTTTGTTGTTGTTTTTTGTCTTTTGAGTTGTTCATTCTAAATTTTGGTCCCACAAGTGTAGGGGAGTTGAAAGGTCCGCCACGTCATAGCCCCCATTAACGTGGTAAGGGCGTGGTCTATTTGCTGAGGTGTCCAAATATTAGCAAAGCTCCGTGATAATACAGTCGGTAAACCCCGACTGCACACCAGACCGATAGGAACGAATCGCATGTTACCTCGGGTTAGGGGTGGATAACCTTTCGTCGTCAAGGTAATTGCAAGGGCCTGCGGTATCGCCTACCTCGCCATCTGTCATAATTGGCACCGCGCTGGTGGATGTTTATAACAATGATGTCAAATGCACTGTTCGTGCCTTAATTGACTCTGCCTCAGAAGCAACCTTTATTTCGCAAAAGCTTCAAAGGACGTTAAATTTTCCTACTCGTTCCTCGCAAAAATACATGGCCTGAATGATCGCTAACCGCTACCTCTACAATAAGTTGCCATATCGGGTCCCCTGTCGATAAGTCGTTTGAATTTTTCTCAGACGCTTTAGTCGTCAAGAAGCTTACAGGTCAGCTTGCACATTACCCCTCGTCTACACTAGAAAGTTGCAATTTTTCGCATTTGCAATTGGCTGACACCCATTGCAGTGGCTGTTCAGAAGTCGATTTACTTCTTGGTGGAGATGCGTACCCGAAAATAATTCAGGATGGCCTACAGTGGGATACACAACAGTCGTTAGTTGCCCAAAAAAACGTCTTCGGATGGATCATTACTGGCAAGATAGTTCACAACACGTGCAGAAACACAGTATTTTCATACTTCAATGCAGTAGAATTAGACCAACAACTCCAGCGCCAGACCAACAACTGGGAGCTAGAGGAAATGCCGAGGAAAACAAAGTCGTCCCCGGAGGACGCATTCTGCGAGAAATTGTATGAATCCACAAAAAGGGAAGTTCTATCTACAATTGCCAAATTCTTTGACCCTTGCGGATGGATAGCTCCAGTAATTGTTGATGCCAAGTTAATCATGCAACAGATTTGGTTAGATAAAGTCGACTGGGATGACAACCTAAAACCCTTGACTTGCCTCAAATGGCAGAAATTCGACAACAACTGCCCTGCAATAAATGCCCTGAAAATTCCTCGTTGGATCCAGTACAGACCTAATTTAAATGTGGAAATACATGGCTTTAGCGACGCCTCAGAAAAGGCTTATTCTGCGACTCTTTACGTCCGAATACAGTCTGAAAATTCTATATTTACATATTTACTGGCCTCTAAGACTCGTGTTGCCCCCATTAAACAAATATCGCTACCATGTTTGGAGCTTTGTGGATCCGTTTTACTGGCAAATTTAACCTCAGGAATTCTGCCAAAACTTCAAGCTATATTTTTGGACCGACTCAACAATAGTACTGGCCTGGTTAAAGAAGCCCCCCTGCACGTGGAACACTTTCGTTGGAAATCGTGTCTCAGAAATTGTAGATAAAGTCGGCAATAGTCATTGGCAACATGTCGAATCAAAAGAAAACCCCGCAGATATAGCCAGCCGGGGATGTACGCCCCAAGAATTAGAAACCCACAACTTGTGGTGGCTTGGACCTTCATGGCTAAAATTAGCCAAAGATAAATGGCCAAAATCCAGAAGTCCAGATGACACCAACTTAGAAGCAAAAACTGTAAGGCCGTTAACTACTACTACTCAGGAGGATCCATTGAACCGTTTCTCCAATTTGTCACGCGCTTATAGAGAATTAGCTTATGTCCTACGATTCTGGAGGAATACTGGTGTAAACAGAAACAACTTTCGGACATCTTCAAACGAAGTTACACCAGAAGAAATAATAGATGTCAAAACACGACTCATTATTTTGACGCAAAAACAACACTTCCCAGAAGAATATAAGCAGTTGAAGCTCAAACAAAGGATTTCGTCTTCTAGCAGTATTTTAACTCTCAACCCGTTCATGGACCAACTAGGCGTCATCCGAGCCAACGGACGTCTGGTTCAATCACCAGTGCTCACATATAACGAACGACATCCAATTTTGTTGCCGTACAACTCTAAGTTGACCAGATTGCTGGCCGAGTTCACTCATAAAGTAACTATTCATGGTGGAAACCAACTTATGATCCGAGTACTTCGGACGGAATTTTGGATTTTTCGTTTAAGGCCCTTAGTAAAAATGGTGATTAATAATTGTTAAACTTGTGTTTTGTACAAAAAACACACACTGAGTCAAATCATGGCTTCCTTACCACCAGAGCGCACAACACTTTCTCGCCCTTTCACCACAACTGGAGTCGATTACGCTGGACCCTTTACCATTCGAAACTTTACTGGTCGAGCCTGCCTCATCACAAAAGGGTGCGTCTGCATTTTTGTATGCTTTGCCACTAAGGCCGTACATTTAGAACCAGTTAGTGATTTATCGACTCAAGCATTTTTATCCGCTTTCTACCGCTTCATTGGAAGGCGTGGGTGTCCAGCAATCATATATTCGGACAACGGCACGAACTTTGTCGGAGCAGCAGAACTCATCAAAAAAGATCGTCTAGAATTTCTAAAAACTCTTCAAACCCAAGTTACTCACAACTATAGCCATCAAAATATCATTTGGAAATTTATACCTCTGGGAATCCGGTGTAAAATCATTCAAAACCCACCTAAAGAAAATGATACCAGATATGAAATTCACCTTTGAAGAGTTGTCAACAATTCTCACCTGCATAGAATCGTGTTTAAATTTTAGACCCTTAAGTCCTGCTAGCGATGACCCAAATGACCTTAACCCATTGACCCCTGGACACTTCCTTATTGGAACTCCATTATTGACCCCAGCCGAATCTGATGTAAGCAGCGAAACCTTACCCTCACCACTAATTTTGTAAAAGATGGAAATCCGAATACCTGGCCGAACTGCATCGCAGGTACAAGTGGAAGTCTCAGAGGGATAACGTTAAAGTCAACGATTTAGTCGTCACCAAAAATGGGATCATAACCAGGTCCATTACAAAAATAGTGGTTTGGTTTGCAATTACTACTAACCCCCTAAATACTTACCTACGCTAATCTTACTTTTATTTCTACTTACAGATATGGCATCGCAAGAATCCCATAGACCCAAACACTGGCGTTTGTCTACAAGATCACCCCATACGTACCTGCCAAAAGTTCCAACTGAACGCTACGAGCTTATTGTGGTCAAAAAATACTGCACCAACTGTTTGGCACGCTCCCACAAACGTGAAGATTGCAAAAGTGCCTCAGGATGCCATATCTGTCACGATCGTCTTAACACCCTACTTCATGGCGCGAAACAATTGCCGAAAACACAACGTTCAACTCAAACTAAACACACCACCCCTGATAGTAGTTCAACCGCAGACCCAAAACATGAAGACCCCGACACGCCTCCCTTCAATTGGAACCTCGTTTTTATCCCCACTGCGTCTGTCCGGATTTTCCAAGAAAGCTTCGACACATGGATCAGCACTAGGGCTATAATTAATCGCTCCTCGACGGTATCTAGAGTATCCGAATCGTTTGTCGCTAAGTATAAAATCAAGACTATGCTGAAGAACAACCACACTTTTGCCAACTTTACGATGAGATCGTACCACGAGAAAAATAAGTGGTCTGCTAAAGCCACAGCTCTTGTTACCAAAGAACTCCCGAGAAAACCATATTCTAGACCCATTAGTGCTGACCCAACCGAAGACTTTTCCGCAACCAAACAGGCTGACATAGACCCGCAAGCAAACACTCCCGCAGAGATCGAGATTGGCAGTGACGTATATTCACTAGACCGTCTCACTTTTAATTTTTTTTCGAAATTTCTTCATGAACATCGATTTTCTTTATCTACTATAAAAACCAAGAAATTTGGTGTATAACACTTAAATATTGATGAATGGGAAGTGGTCTCTCAAATCGTTTTTTCATTTTTTTAGGCAAAATACCGTTTTTTAAAAAAATGGAAAAATCTTGATTTAGTAATTTGCCTCAAACTCAAGCAGTTCTGAATGGATTTGAACATCATTTCATGCATTAGAAAGCTTATTAAATTTCCTAAATGTTTCTTAAAGCAACATTGCCATTTTGTTCGATGGTTTTTTATTCATAGCACTACAAATTCAGATTTTCAAATACAAACTTAACATTTTTTTTTAATTTTTGCTTACCTTTTCATATATAAAAATTGAACGAGGCAAAACTTTTATATTCTGTAAATGCAGTATGGTAGGAAATTTTAAAATAAAGATTTTGGTGTAAATAACAGTCGTATTCTGTTAAGAAAAGCTGCAGTTTTAGTTGAAATGTGTAAAGTTGTTTATTTCTAAATTTTCTTCTATTGCATAAATATATTATAAAGTAAGAACATATTGGTTTTTTTATTTTTTCAAATTTGGTAAAAATATGCTTTTGTTGGAGTTTGGATGCGTTTTGTGAAAATGCTCGATGACTTAAATTAAATCATTTTGGGTGTGGCACTTCCAATACAAAGACGTTATACATTTCTGTATATCTGGAGAACGAAGCGAGCTAAAGTTCCCAAATTAGGTACAAACATATCGGTTATCAATACACAGCATCCCTCAAAATATGGGCGGGATTGGAAAAGTGGGCATGGTACCTCCCGTACAAAGATATTATTGAAAATACTCTAAATTTTAAATTTTAGGGCTCTAGTATGACATATGAACACGTTTAATATATCAAAATATCAGATTTTTAGCAGAATATATTTCCCGAAAACCCTGCAAGTTTTTTCCCAAAAATGGAAGAGTAATGCCCAAAATAAAATTTTTTATTTAAACATACCCATTTTCGGAAACAATATTTCTTTCCGAGTCCAAGCGTTATAATCTAATTAAATGGTAAATTTCTTCCTTAAGACGTGGGTATATAAATCTGCCAAATCGGTTAAGAAATGGTTAAGTTATTAGCAAAATACTCCAAAAATGGGCTAAAAAGCATCAACATTTTTATAAAAACTTAAATTTTAGAGCTGTTATATGACCTATGGATACGTCTAATATATCAAAAGATCGCAAATCTTTAGTAAAACATATTTGCTGAAAAACTCGGAAAAATCGGTTCAGATACAAAAAAGTTATTACCAAAATATTATTTTTTTTTTTATATTTAGAAATAAACAACTTTAAACATTTCAACTAAAACTGCAGTTTTTCTTAACAGAATACGACTGTTATTTACACCAAAATCTTTATTTTAAAATTTCCTACCATACTGCATTTACAGAATATAAAAGTTTTGCCTCGTTCAATTTTTATATATGAAAAGGTAAGCAAAAATTAAAAAAAATGTTAAGTTTGTATTTGAAAATCTGAATTTGTAGTGCTATGAATAAAAAACCATCGAACAAAATGGCAATGTTGCTTTAAGAAACATTTAGGAAATTTAATAAGCTTTCTAATGCATGAAATTATGTTCAAATCCATTCAGAACTGCTTGAGTTTGAGGCAAATTACTAAATCAAGATTTTTCTATTTTTTTAAAAAAAAGGTATTTTGCCTAAAAAATGAAAAAACGATTTGAGAGACCACTTCCCATTCATCAATATTTAAGTGTTATACACCAAATTTCTTGGTTTTTATAGTAGATAAAGAAAATCGATGTTCATGAAGGAATTTCGAAAAAAGTATAAAAACTGAGACGGTCTAATATTCACTCATACGACGCGACGGAGCCATTGAAACGGAGGTCGGTCAAGTCGTGGCCGAAATGTCTGCCTTAGGGTATTTGTTCTCCGGACCCATTCGATAGCCATGGTAAACCTGCACCAAGTCATGGGGGCCGGAATGTTTAATGATGAGCCATTTTAATTAAAACACCCGGTATTCCCTAACATTCCTTAAATGGGTTTTAGTTAACACACATTATGCTTTCGTCTTAATTTCTTCCTAAAATACTTAGCTTGTAAGATCTTTTTTTCACAATGACACTCACTCTAGTTGCGACCTTTGTACAAAGAACATTAAACACATACATCCGTCAAAATTAAAACAAATTAAAACTTGTGAACAAACCAAACATTTTTTTTTTTTTTTTTTCATTATTTATTTATTGAATCTTCATATATTAAATATGAACTAACAATAATTAATCAAATCTTATACTAATAATTATTTTTGTCCTGCCAATGCTAGACGAAAATTTTTCTCTTCACGGTTTCTGTTCACATATGTAGATGTTTAGCGCTCTTCTTGTCTGATGAGTCCTGCTGTATCTCTTCTCCTTAATCTAGAGTGGCCGCTGTAATTTAAAATATTTCGAGCTAGTGGATTTGGGTGCGACTCAAGTCTTTTTAAATATTTTACTGCATAGTTCGTAATAATAGTTTTTACTAACGGCACATTGAGATCCTTGTGAATATTTGAGTTTTTAACATACCAGGGAGCGGCTGTGATTATTCGAAGAAGTTTATTTTGTCGCCTTTGAATTTTTTCGATATTAGAAGCAGTGCCCCATAACTGAATACCGTAGCACCAAATTGGTTTTAAGATAGAGTTGTAAAGTAGAAGTTTACAATCGAGACTAAGAACAGAGTTTCTTCCAATAAGCCAATTAAGTTGAATTGCTTTTAGTTTCATTTGTGTTAGTTTTGCTTCTATATGGCATTTCCATGTTAAACGCCGATCTAGATGAATTCCGAGATATTTTACATGCGATTGTTGGGGCACTAATTGATTATTGATTTTAATAGGGGAACATGACTCCCGACGCAAGGTGAATGTTATATGTACTCATTTTTGCTCATTAATCTTTATCCTCCATTGTTTTAACCACTTTTCCAGTTCAAATATATGATCCTGCAAGTAGCGAGAAGCTTCATGACAGTTTTCTTGCACGCTTAAAAAAGCTGTATCATCAGCAAATGTTGAAGTTAGGGTGTGGTTGTTTGTTGGCATGTCTGAGGTATATATTAGGTATAACAGTGGGCCCATGATGCTTCCCTGAGGGACTCCAGCGTCAATTGGCTGAGGAGAACTTATAAAAGCACCTTCTTTAATAATAAACTTTCGACCGACTAAGTAGCTTTCTAACAGCTTGTGTGTGTTTACTGGTAAATTTAGCTTCAATTTATGTAATAAGCCTTCATGCCAGACTTTATCAAAAGCTTGAGAAACATCGATGAAGAGGGCGGAACAATATTTTTTTTCTTCAAAGGTTTTTCTTATGGCGTTTACTATACGATGGGTTTGTTCAATTGTGCTATGTTCTCTTCTAAAGCCGAATTGATGGTTTTGAATACATCTATTTACATTTAAAATTGGGGTTAATTTTGACACTAACAGCTTCTCAAACAGCTTTGATATATTAGACAATAAGCTTATAGGTCTATATGACTCAACTTTTGTAGGATCCTTTCCTGATTTATGTATCATGGTAACTAATGATACTTTCCATTCCTGAGGGTAGTATTCAAGGCGCAAAATAGCATTAAAAATAAAGAGAATAATTTTCTTTGCTATGCTGGGTAGCTCCAAAAGCATTTTGTTACTGATCTTATCAAAACCAGGGGCTTTCTTCGGGTTTAAATCATGAATAGCCTTTTCGATTTCTCTTATCTCAAATCTTAGTGGAACAGCTGCTCTAACAGCAACAGGTGGTAACTCGACCGCCATATCGAGAGATGTGTGAGCGGTAAATACGGTTTTCAAATGATTAACAAAAAGATTTCCTTTTTCTATATCATTTCTTGCCCAACTTCCGTTTAAGTTTCTTAATGGTGGTTTAGTGATAACTGGTCTTTTAAGATTTCTAGCTGCACGCCATAATGAGTAGTCTGATTGTGGAGTTGCATCAAGTTCCTTAAGATATTTTTCAAAGGATGCAGTTTTTTGGGACTGCAGTAACTTTTTTAGCCTTTTTGTGCACTCTTTTAATAAAGTCTTAAGTTGGGGGGATCTGTGCATTTGCCACTCTCTTCGAACTCTCCTTTTTTCAGTCATTAGACGCTCGACATCTACAGAATATATGATATTGTTTTTGGTTTTTTTGAGGGTTGTGCTGGAATGTTGAACAGCTAGTTTGAGATAACTGTCAAAATTAACAATAGCGAGATCCACGCTCTCCGGTGTGCTAAGCGGAATATTTTCTGTGCAATGGGCACTAAGATATTTTTTATATTTTAACCAATTTATTTGTGAGGGTGATTTGGATAGGTACCCAGACGGCGATACGATTCTATTTGGAATCATTATAGTAACAATTGTAGGTGTGTGGTCGGAAGATAATTCTAAGGAAGCGTCAACATAAATCGTTTCTGCGGGGATGTTTTTAACCACTCCAAAATCTATGACATCTGGAACTTTTTGCTGATCAGTAGGCCAATATGTTGGTTCACCGCTCGCGACCACATTTAGATCCATTTTACGAATTGTGTTAAACAAAACACGACCCTTAGGCGTAATAAGTCGAGACCCCCAGAAAGTATGTTTAGCGTTATAATCGCCAGCAGCCAGGAAGCAGGGTCCTAATGCTTTGAAGTATTTATTATATTGGCTTTCTGATATTGAAAATCTAGGTGGTGAATATATTGATGAAATAACTAGGTTTCGATTTAATTCCTCAACGCAAATGCTCGTTGCTTGGAGATAATCTTCACGATGATCGCACATGAAGTAGTGTTTTACTCGGTTTTTTATCAAAATGGCAGAACCTCCACAAGCTCTACCTCGAGGGTCCTTGGTATCATATAATATATAACCATTGATTTTAAACGTATTTCTCGAGGTCAGATGAGTTTCAGAAACCATCATAACATCGATTTGTTTATTTTTAAGGAAGTATTCTAGTTCATTTTTATGTTGGCGGATGCCGTTTGCGTTCCAAAAGCAAATTTTTAGACAGTTCATGGCTTATTTAGTACAGCTTGCAATAACATCGATTGCATTCTTAACATTTCTTGCATCATGTTACCCATTGTGTTGGTAAAATTGTTAACGGTTTGCACTTATGTTTCCATGGTTTTTTCTAGCCGAGTTAAATTAGAAGTGGGAATTTCGTCATTATTTGGTAAATCACCTTGCAATGGCATATGATTAGATTTTAAGACATTAGCGTACGAGGTTCTGTTATTATTTGGCTGCGGTATTTGAACGCCGTTAGTGTTTTCTTGATAAGTTGCCTGCGTTTGAGGGGGATTAAGTTTCTGTCCAACAGAACGCTTGACAATAGAATATACCGGACATCCTCTATAGTTGGCAGTGTGATTACCACCACAGCTGCTACATTTTTTTACATTAGGGTCATTTTTTGACTTATCACACTGAACGGTACCATGTAGTACTTCACATACGACACAAACAGGGGGTAAATAGCAGTATGCCCTAGTATGACCAAATTCTTGGCAGTTTAAACACTGAACGGGCCCATTTCTTTTGTGCGGCTCTTCTATCGTTATTTTCCTGTACAGGATGTATTTTAAACTGTAAATGGGATGCGTTTCATTTTTTTTTAGCTTAACGTCGCCGGGCTCTAACTCCACTCGAAATAGTGGTTGGGGATTTTTTTCCCTATTTTTAATATTTGTAACATTTTTAATTTTGAAACCCTTTTCTCCTAAAAATGTTTTTATTTCGTCTGGGTCCACGCATGAGTCAATGCCCTTTATCACAACCTGCAGACCTTTGCTGCTTTTCAGCTGGTAAGTATAGAAGCTTTTTTTAAGTGCTTCAAACTTATTAATTAATTTACGAAAATCATTCTCATTATTAATCTGTATTTTTGTTTCGTTAATATTACCACGCTTGATTGCAGCTACGTAAAACAATTTTCACCTATCACCGATATTAAACTTTTTATTAGCTCACTTGAGTTTTGCTCTCTAAGATATATCGGGGGTGGCTTCGACGATTTTATGACGTTGGGTGTTTCAGAAGATTCATCCTCCAGAATTGCAAAACGATTTTGCGAGCTTATTCTATCAAAAGATGGAACTTTCGAGGCAGAGGCAACAGCTGAAGAGGCAGGGCTGCGACCACGTTTAAGCACTGTTATATACCTATCCATACCAACTTGCACTTGTGGTTTTTGACAACTTTTTTCTTGTTTGTTTAACATTGCGTCTATGTTTGGGATTATGGTAACAGTGATAACGCTTGTATTGTTTTCTGTTGTTGTGTTTATTTCCACATTGCTTTCACTAGCATGAATATCATTTACTTTTGTTGTTGTTTCATTGTTATTACTCATATAGAGTTGTTTTTGTTTTTTTTCGCCGTTTTTTTATTTTTTTGTTTTTATTTTTTTTGTTGACTGTGCTCTTTTTATTATGTATAATGTTGTTACACCGAGATAATAAAAGAAAAAAAGAATAAATATTTTTTTGCACAGATTATTTGCAAGTATGTATGTGCGTACATACATACATATGTAGGTATATTTTTTTTTACTTGTATTTTTTTTTTCTTAATTTTTTTATAGTTATTCTTTTGTTCACTTTTATATTGAGCGTCCAAATTCGCTTGTTAAACTAATATTATTAACTAATTTATGTTAAAAAAAAGATCCGTATGCGGAGTTAAAAGAAACACGTCTTTTCTCATCGAGCACGACCGACTGACCAAACAAACCAAACATAAAAACAAAAAGAAACATTTAAAGTAGAGAAAAAAATTGTGAACAAAAAACTCTAAAATATCATTGAACAAAACTATGAATTTAAAATAAATAAAATACAAAACCAACAAAACCCAAAGTGTTTTATTTAACAAACAAAAAAAAAGAACCAAAACACAAAATCAACCCCCAAACAGATATTAACTCACTTTGCTTTTATTTTACTTAAACCATCCGTGTAAACATGAAAAATACTTACCAACAGATTTTTATTTTTTTATTTTAAACACGGAGAGAATTTCATAATATTTTGATTCCACAAAGTCGTAATACATTGTATTGCCATGTAAACTAGCCTTTACTCACTGTAGTGAAATCAAAAGTACCTAGTTGACCACGTCTTTAGAAAAAGTTGTACTACCAAAAAGCTTAAGAAAAAAGTTAATATCCCGCATTTACCCTTTTTGGTTCTTTTTGTTTCCACTTATTGAAGTATCAAAAATTTCAATACTGTAGTGAGAGCCCATAATTTAATACGTATATGTCAATGAATGGAGAAAAATGTTTTGTAAAAAAAGAAAAGAAAATGTACCAAATTTGTATTTTAAGATTTTATATAAGTTTCGAATGTGATACATATAACCTTAATTTCTATATTAATTGGCTTAAAATATATATGGGGCGACAAAAATGCCGAATTTCAAAAAAGTTCCAGAAAGCTGTCCTCTTATTTTTATATATACCTATATACAATTTTGCATTAACTTAATGCAAAAAACTTTATTAAGACTGTGACTTGTTGTCATCATATTAGTAAAACATTTCATTAGCATAATGATGAAGTTTCAAATTTTTTAGGAATGATTTCATTATTTTAATGAAAAGATTTTTGTATATCAATGAAATTTTTAATTTGTGTAATGACATTATTCATTATTTTAATTACTAAATTTCGTAGTTTTTATGACAGTCTTTCATTAGTTTAACTATTAACTTTCTTAACTTCTATGACTATGATTCATTATTTTAATGAATATTTATGTTCTATTCCATATTGCTCCCAACTTTTGTATTTAACATTGTAAAGAAATAAAAGAAGATTTTGATTATTTTCAAAAAAAATAATTTTTTTATTTAATACAAAAAAACAAGAGCGTTCTAAAATACTTGAGTTATTTATATAAATATGTTTAGAAATTCACATAGCTTTAAAAATATGTCATTACAATTACAAAAAGTTTAAATGAAATACATTTTACAACGTTTATTTTTTATTTAATATAAAAAAACGAGTATACTTAAAAAAAGTTGAGTTTTTCATATAAATATGTGTTGGAAACTCACATAACTTTCAAAATATTTTATTACAATTAAAAAAGAACAACTATATACAAAAACAAAATTTTCAATATCTTTTAATTCGTTCAAAAGAATGCATATTTTGGAATTTGTTTCTAAAGAATAGAAGTACACTTCCATAAAAGACCACAATAAATTGCAAGCCTTTGGATATATAAAGAAACTTATGAAAAAGGAAATAATTCCCAAATTCTATTTGTTAAAATATGTAGTTGAGTTAAATACATTTAGTTTATAAACTATCACTATCTAGTTTGACACAAAGAATGCTGACGAAGGCCGTAGCGGGCCAGAAAATGCATTACATTCTGCTGGTGTCTTATAATTGTAAATTTTTCTGTACATACAATATACTTCATTGCTATCCAAAGGATAGCTAAGGTAAAATGTAATTAGAAAATACAATATAATAGTCTGGTAGTGTATAAAGTCCTTCCTAAATATTGAAGGAATGGAAATATTACAAAAAAACTTTATAAAATACATAACTGAAATTTAGCTCATAGAATAAATTCGAAAAAAAAAAAAAAAAAAAATTGGAATATAGTAAAGAAACTTATGAAAAAGGAAATAATTCCCAGATTCTATTGATAATTATTTTAGTCATTTTAAAATTTTAATGGAATTTAATTACAAATGTTATATTAACTACTATTAACAATTTAAGGCAAAAAACTTGAAGAAACCACACAAGCTATTTTAAAAAGTTGGAATCTGGAGCACTTAATGGATTTTTTTGAAGGTAAAATCAAAAATCAATAAAAGCAATCAAACAGAAATGTAAAATTTTTGCCACCTACCTAAATTTCTCATATTTTATGACCATGCAATATAATTGTCTTCTGCTTGTTTTCGAAATATAGACCCTATTACGATCCAAAGTTCGCAAAAGATCAGAAAACAATCAAAGAGCAGGATCATTAAAAAAAACAATTAATGTGGATTACCGAATATACAATTTAATGAAACAAGATTAAAAAACCTTATAATTACGGTTGTTTTTGAAACAAAAACACGGTTTTATTAAAATAATTGATTTTTATTAGTATTTTAAATTTAATGTTTCCTATTTTAGATGTTTTAAAAATTATGAACTAGAACAATGTGGATGAAGTGACGCAAAAATGAAAATTGAAGACCGACTTCATCAACATTGAGCAACATTTCCTCTTATTCTCCTCTATCATAGCAATCATCTGATGAAATGGGTTCTACTCCATATGTTCTAGAAGTTTTGAAATATCATCAAATCGGTCGAGTAGATAGGTAATGGGGATCTTGGCAGTTTCCCGTTCCAGTAATGAGGTTGGTAATGTGGATGGTAATGCGGTTGCGTTTATGTGGATGGTAATGCGGTTGCGGTTATGTGGATGGTATCCAATTTCCGAACCATTTTTCTAGTTCCCAAACCGTGTGATAGGAATGATATATTTAGATAGAGCATCATTTTTCTAGTTTCGAAACCAGTTGAAAATTTTTGGTTTTGAAAAGAAAGTTTGTGGATTTTTAAATACAGTTTTTAGTGGATGGCAATGCTATATCGAATTAGATAGAGCATAATTTTTCTAGTTTCCAAACAAGTTGAAAATTTTCGGTTTTGAAAAAACAAGTTTGTGGATTTTTAAATACAGTTTTTAGAATTAATGCAACAGTCAAAATATTTGAATTTAGTTTTTTTGTATTAAGACATATTGTATTTCCCTTTATGATGACATTATGTTATTCTTATTTGCGGTTTGTTTTCTTTCCCAATACAATGTGTCCTAATAAGATTAGAATTAGAATTAGAATTTGTATTTTGTAATAAAATGCTGACGATATGTCTGCTTGTTTATTTTAACATTAATCTGATGAAGAAACCTTTTTGTTATATTTAAGAAGCATAAACATGAGTGAGCATGTAAGAATGTATAATTTGTTTATAAAACAAAACATTAATTGCAGTTTGTTTTCTTTCGCAATACAATGTGTCCCAATAATATTTAATAAGAATTTGTATATTGTTTATTTTGCCTTCATAAAAGGCTTAGTGGAGTATATTTCTGAAAACTAGGTTTATTTGCATTTGAACATTGAAGATTTAGACAATGGATTCGAGTCAATACGAAATTGAATTTGTCGATGAAAATTCTATGGAGAAAGTAGAGGAGAATACGCATACGTGTATAAATGCGTTAATCGACGCATCTATAGATAACATCCTATTAAATAAAAACCCAGGAATGGAAATCCCCAACAACCAGCTGGCGTATTATGATTTTTTTTCGGAAATTGACGATTTCCTAGATGATGAAGAGGGAGATGCCATAATTTTGAAGGCAAATGACGGGTTTTATTTGGACGAAGAAGGAGATCGTTTAATTAGGGAAGTAGATTTAAGTTTATAGATGTAGTGATTTTTTTTTGTTTTTTCAAATACTTATAAGAAATTATTAAATAAAATATAAATAAAAAAAAAACTATTAAAAGTAAAATTATTATTTCTGATATTGGATCACATTTCGAAAATAATTTTTATTGGTTGAACATATCCATGTATAAATAGCGTATACAATTTATTTCAATAACAAGTATATTGTGATATATCGTGGATTAAAAATAGTATTTTTAACAATTGCGCTTAATATTAAATAGAAAAAAAAAATTAAAATGGTTAAAGATTTAAAATTTGATTGCAATGAAGATCAGCATTTTAAACAATCTCCGTTTACGCCACGCTATAGCATGAACGATAACTTTAATAGAGAAGATGAACGATTATAAACCTTTGTATGCTGGCCATTAAAATGGTTAGATAAAAGGGAATTAGCTATGAGTGGCATGTTTTATAGTGGAGATTATGACAAAACAAAGTGTCATTTTTGCGAAGTTGAAATTTGGAATTGGGAGCCTACTGATCAACCTATAACAGAGCATTTGCGTTGGTCTTCAAATTGTACTTTACTGAGAATGTGTTTTACCATTAATGTACCGATTAATTGGAATGCATTAAATCAACTTCTACCACCACCCAGCTATGAAACCTGTGGTCTAACTGAAGAATGCGAAATACGAGATGATAACATTTCTAACGTTCCTCAATATAATATGGAAATGAAAAACGATGATATTTCTAGAAGAAATCACATTTCAAATTATGGGGTTCAAGTTATTGAAATCCCAATTTCATTTGTCGAATCTTCAAAAACAATGAACGCTGAAATTTCATCCTTCATGATAAATATAGCTAAATACATATTTTTTTTTTTACAATTTATTGTTATTAATTTTATTTGTATTGGAATACATTTTATTTACTGAAATTAGAAAATAAATATAAAATAAAATAAAAGGAAAAAAAACATGTATATATAAATTTTTGTTTTTATAATTATTCTTTATTATAGATTAATGTGTAAGAATTAATTAGATTTACTACAATTACTTTTCTTAAAAAATAAACTGTGCACCTGCACGGACTAGGACCCTCCTCACAAGTCGGACTGTACCACGGGCAGCATTGAAAATGTGGATCTGCATCGTTAAAATCCCCAACACCAAACTCCTCATTTTCATCCATCATAGTTAAAAAATGTTGTATGCACTCCCTATGCTCGAACATTAAAACATCCTCAAATGTTTTTAAAAAATTTATTATAAATTCTTTTAAGGCACACATTTTTTTTTTTAATTGATGTTCTTTGTTTGGTTGCCTTTTTGTAAATGTTTCTCCTTGTTAAGTTTCTAGATACAAGTGTGAAATGTCAGAAGAATTTTTTATTAATATTTCACAACATTTCACTTAATAACTGGAGTGAAAGAGAAAGCTATATTTATTTTCTCAATGCTATTCGGTAATTTGTTCTGTATTGATTCTTATTTATGTGGAAGTGTTAAATTCCAACTATAATATGCTTAAGTTGACTTGAGCAACTGAGCGAATACATGTAAATCATATGTGTCAAACCATATTGTACTTAAGGAAACTTTTTGTTAAGTTTTATGAATCTGTCATTTGCTTAAGCAAAGTGTGTTTCACAACATTTCACTTAATAACTGAAGTAAAAGAGAAAACTATATTTATTTTCTGAATGCTATTCGGTAATTTGTTCTGTGTTGATTCTTATTTATGTGGAAGTGTTAAGCTTAATCAAGCATATTCATATTAAAGTTGGGCCTTTATTCAATATTTAAATATACCAACTGCTTTGTTTATAGCAAAGGGAAGAAATGTATATGTTCATCTCTTTCTTTAACATCATTATATATATATTACTATTTTCTTAATTAATAAAATATACTAAGATCGAATTAAAAATTGATTTAATCTCAGTTGAAAAACAGAAACTAACGTGATCGGTTGTGGAAAATGGAACCCTCGAAAAACTTAATAAATAAATTTAACACTCTAAGCTATAGCAAATCCTTAATTCACATTAAGGATCTTGTGATGTCATCTAAACACATTATTATAAGTGCAAGTAGAGTGAAAACAAAGTATGGGAGCTCAATAAAAATTGAGCTGGAGGATAATGTATTGTTTTTGCCATATCGCTACAATACGCTAACTGACGAAGATTTGAAGAATTTATCATGTGGAACGTATCTTATATCCAGGGAAGGGGAGAAAAACTTGCAATTGAAACGAGGAGGATGATATCTTTGTAGCCAATTCTAAATACCCCATATACGCCAACTTTAACAGTTTTTAAATTTTATTTTAATGATAAAAATAGCAATATGTACTTACACCAATATAATAATAATAAAGTTAAAACTAAAAATAATTTAATAAAAAAATTAGTGGTTTTCTTTTTTTAAATAATTTTAATTGTTTTATTTATTTATTTCTTTTTAGTTATTTTATACAAAAATTCAAGACATAAATGTCCACAATTAAATGAATCATAGTTTTGATGTTGATTGTAGTTATATTTTATATTTCCTCCTAGGTATTCAACTAGTTCCAATGGTGGTTGTAAATTTCCAAAACTTTCATAATATTCTATTTGTTTATTGTTTTTATAGTAATGTGTACCACTACCTATTGTAGAATGCAAATTTATTATTCCACATTCAATATTTTTGGGATGTTTTGGTATTGAGTCTAACATGAAAATTCCTCTAAAGTGAGGAATATTTTTGAGAATTTTCGTAAATCAATATCAGTCAATGGCCTCTTGGGTAGCTTGTTTAGAAGTTTTTTGATTTTTCTTCATAAGTTAATCCATATCCTTTCTTATATGGTTTAAGGTAAAGTCCTTTAACCATTGCTATGACTTCCATGCTTTTATTGTGTCTACTCGCTTCATCAAGTTGGAGTTTAGCATTCTTTGCTGCATTAACTGCCGTTGCTATGTTAGCACCTCCACTCGATAGGGTACCAATCACACCTAAAGCTGTTAATATTGGTATTAATGGTAAAACACCACCAACTTTTGGAACACGTATTACGCGTGGTATAACAATTTCCGATTTCCTTCCCTTTAAGGATTTGTTAATGGTTTTACGTGCAATCTTGATAGCAGCGTTAAGATCTGTTGGTTTTTCTTTTTTAAAATTTTTGCTGTCGCTTTTAGCGTTGAATTGAACAGTTTTCTTCCAATAACTTTATTCGATTTTGATTGTCTATTACTTTTGTTTTGCTTAGTCATACTTATACCGAGTTTAGTTTTTGATTTCATTGTGTTTGTAAGCAAATATGCAAATGATTTTTCTGGCAGACTGCTATTGTTTGAAAGTACTCGTTCCCAACCTCTGTTCTCAAGAATTTTATCAGCTTGATGTCTAATATTTATTTCTTTACTTTTTGAATACGCACAATCGTGTTCTTTACATGCATCGTCCAATAGATTTATTCCTTTATCACCTCGTTCTAAACGTTTTTGTAATTTCGTTCCAGGACCGCAATATTGATAACCAGGAAGATGTAGCTAAAAAGGAAGTGAATTTATCAATTTATTGACTAAACCTCTTCCTCTGACAGTTTTATTGTAATTAAGCTTGTAGTTAAAGAGTATCACCATTTTATTTTATTTTATTCTATAAAAAAAACATAATATTTAATTATTTCATTCAGTTATAAAGATGCGCTTAATAAAACAACATAAAAATATTTTTGTTCGTAATACGGATTCTTCAACGAATATAAAATTAAAAACTAGACATAGTTCTATATTACCGAATTCTATTCGTGCGCTTATTGTGGGCCCTTCAAATTGTGGAGAGTCTAACGTTATAATAAGCTTACTAGAAAGTCCTAATGGACTGAAATTTGAAAACATCTATTTATACTCAAAATCACTATTTCAGCCAAAGTATGAATATTTAAGAAAATTATTATCACCAATTGAACCCGTCATTACGAAAAGGGCATGAGTCCATACATTAAAGCTTTTCAGGATTAACAAAAAACGTATTTGTTCGGAAAAAATCTATGATGGTTAAGAAACTGAATATAGAAGTTAATAAATAAAAACATATATAATTTTTGTGCCATTTATTTATTTTTAAAAAAAGCATGTAACATACAGATTTTGGTGGTTGAAATTTTTGGACTTATGCCCTTTTCGAAATGACTTGTTAGAAATAATCGCAAATCCAAAGATTTTCGGAAGAACTGACATTTAATCATCATTATTTTCTTCATATTGTTCATTAGCTGAAGTTGTTGGCCATGCAAAAATCTCTGCATAGAAATTTTGGTACTTTTCTGGAATGTATTTTTCTAGTTTTTTCAAATCTGGTATTTTCTTTTCATTGATTGGCACTTTGCCAGCATACGCAGGAGTATCATTTGATGGTAAAGGCGTGCTGGTGCCCATTCTCTGTAAGAGCTGGAATTCATAACTGGTTAAACAATCTATAGATTCACGTGTTGTAACAAGGCCTGGTGTAGACTTGGAAAATGTGAAATGTGACACTTGGGAAATAGCAAAAGTTTTTTTTTTGCCCTTGGGTACTCTTTTGCCATAGGAATCCACAGAAAGCACCAGTTTCTTGTAATGGTTCGGCCACCATTTTTTTGTGTCAATAATTTCTTTAATAAAACTGAAAATTAATATAAAAAAAGTGGTTTCGTTTTTCGCTATCAAATAAATTGATGGTAAAAATAATTTTTTGTCCCACTGTCTAGCTAGCTTGGCTTGTCTAGCCACTTGACTAGCGCGGCTGAGGAAAATAGTTCAGAATAAAAATACACAGTAGGCTGCATCAGAGACGAGGTGCCAATAATAGAATTCTATACAAATATTATACATTAGCATTTTGTTTCCCCTGAAAAGGGCATAAGTCCCGGACTCGTGCCCTTTTCATACAGACTTTAGATTTCGAGGGCCATATAAGGTGGTATGTTGCACTTGAAGATCTACCATATTCACAGAGAATACGTAAAACCCTTAAATGAATTAAATGGCGTCAAAAGGTGATATTTGAAAAAAGTGTGACTCGTGCCCTTTTCGAAATGACAGGTTAATTATTAAAGGAATGGGTTATTACACGTTTTCAAATAATAATTCTGTATTACCTCCTGATGAAGAACAAAACAATTCAGTTAAGATATTCGATGATGTTGCATGTGAAAAACAAAACAATATTCGTGCATATTTTTGTATGGGTAGACATAGAAATATTGATTCATTCTACCTATGTCAAATATATACAAGAATTACTAAACATTTAATAAGAGATAATGCTAATATGATTATTATGTTTAAGCAAGATGAAATGAATAAAAAACATATATATGCTGATCATGTTGGTAGCGATATGAGTTGCGAAAAGTTTCATGAAATTTGTAGAGCATGTTGGAAGGATAAATATGGATTTTTGGTTATAAGTACAGATGATGAATTAAATGATGGGAGATATAGAAAGCAGTTTGATTATTTTATAACATTATAAATTATAGAATATATTACATACAAGTATTAGTATGTCATCAAACTTTAAAGATATTACAACAAAAACAACAAAATCATTGACAACTAACGAATAGCTGATCTGATGGTCGATAAAAAAATGAATGAAACAGTTTTAAAAGACCTGATAAAGACAAGAAATGTTTTAAAGAAGAAATTTCGCAGTATAAAAATTGGTGAAGCGGATACTCGTGAACAACTTAAAGATACATTTAAGCCCATAACAGAACCCTTGAAAAATTTTATTAATAGTTCGAAAAATACCAAAGTAAATTTAAAAATTGAAAACAATAAAATTAAAAATGAATCAAAACAACAACAACAACAATTAAAAACAGATTCAAATATTCCAATTATAAAACCAGAAAAATATATGTTATCTACTGCTGCAATTAACTCTGAAGATGATGATGATGATGATGATGATTTTTATCCTCAACCAGAAGCAGAAAATCTAAATAATCATATAAATTTTAATGATTTGTTATATTTAGAAAAAAGACATGAGTTGGACACACTATATGGATTACATCAAGATTCAAATAATGAATGGAAATTTGGTGATAGTAACATTAAATTTAATGAAGATAAGATTCAAGTTGGAAACCAAATATGGGCACTCACTTTAGGTTTATTTTCACTAATGTTTCAAAAAATACCAAAAAACTATGATAAATCCGAGGTAGATATTTATAAAAAAATATTAATTAATACTAATGCGTATAAAAGAGGTTATGTCTCAGATGGTAATATAAGGGGTACAAGAGCATATAAATATCAGAATATTATTAGCAAATTGATTAAACCTAAAAATTCATCTACCACAACACCGCAATCACCCACTTCATCTGATACAATAAAAACAACAAAAGAAAATTATATGGGAAGTGGGTTAATGAATTTAAATCCAAATAAGCCAAACTATATATACTGGGATGATCCAAGTGAGTTAAAAGATCGACTAAGACTCCTGCTCGCATCACAATCTGCAGGTCACAGCAATCATAATAACGAAATTGTATCTATTATTGAAGAATTATACGAAGCTGACATTATTGAATAACTATTTTATTAACATCAAGTAATGTCTGTTGATAAATTTGGTCACTATATATTAACGATACAAGTGGCGTAATTTCTATGAAAAATGCACCTAAATTGCTTGGATTCTTTATGGATACAGATAACCACATTACCATTCAAAACAAAAGAATCAAACATATGTCAAATGCTTTTGAAGAAAATGATGGTGTCAATAAAATGTTTTTGCAATCTAAAATTGAAAAAACACAGAAGGAGATAATGGATCAATTAAGCAAGAAAAATGAAATTTATCAAATAATAGAGAAAATTAAAAATGATTTTGAAAGAAGAATAAAAATCTTAAATCAGAAAGTATATTAAATGTGAAAGTATAAAAAGTGATATTAAAAATAAAGAACATCAGATAACAATATTTCCTTAAGCAAAGAATGGATTCAAGAAGAAGAGATTTAGTAAATGAACTTCATAATCCAGCCCAAAAAAATTTCATACGTCGAAGAGTTGTAATGAAAGGAATAGATGATCTCTGGCAAGCTGATTTAGTTGAAATGGGAATCTATTCTACATATAATAAAAAATATCGATATTTGTTAACTATCATTGATACTTTCTCAAAGTTTGCATGGGGTGTTGCACTTAAAACAAAAACAGCAACTGAAGTATTTCAAGCAATGAAAAGTATTTTAAAATTAGGTCGAGTAACCAAAAACTTGCAGACTGATGATGGTAAAGAATTTTTCAATAACAATTTAACACCCTCATGCACAACCATAATATCAATCACTACTCAACATATAGTATAATGAAAGTCTCGATAATAGAACGATTTAATCGAACTCTAAAAGGAATGATGTGGAAAGAATTTAGTTTAAATGGTTCATATTATTGGCTTCATATTTACAAAGATCTAATTAATAAATATAATAGCAAAGTTCATCGCACCATTAAAATGGCACCAATTGACGTTAATTCTAACAACGAAATGAAATTATTGAAAACCGTATACAATCATTTACAAATATTTAAAAAAAAACTCTAATTTTAATGTTGGAGATTATGTACGCATAAGCAAATATAAACACATTTTTGAAAAAGGTTACACCCCAATTCGACCGAAATTTTTTAAACTAAAACCGTAAAAAATACTTATCCCGCAACATTCATATTGGAAGACTATCTTGGAAATCCAATAAAGGGTGGTTTCTATGATGATGAACTTTCAAAAACTCGATTTCCTGATACCTACCTTGTTGAAAAAATTCTTAAAACTAAAGGAGAAATGGCATATGTAAAATGGTTGGGATTTTCAAATCAACATAATTCTTGGATAAATAGAATTGATATATTGTAGTTTGTAAGAAAGAGTAGATACAATAATAATAATAATAACACTGTGCAAAAAATTGACACTTTTTTTCGTGACAAGCTGGGCACCTGGCGTTTTAACATAATTCGGTTACGCTGAATCCAGTGGTGCCCGCGGTTTTTTAAGATTGGCTCTGGTTTTCGAGATATACCGTTATTTCGAAAATGGAGGAGGTTGCACAACATATGTTCGCATAACTCAAAAACGCTTTAGCTTATTGAAAAAACTTAACAACCGAAATTCCGCAATAAAATTTTTTTCACTCCTAGGAGGATAAAACTCCTACCTCCAATGTTTATTGTTCTTAACATTTTCTTAAAACATAGTTGCCATATATCTCCAGCCCTTAGGAGGGCTCTTATACAAATATGGCCGTTTAATGAAATTCTTAATATTCTTTTGTTTGGAATTTCGTTTTTTATACGTCTGCAAAAAATTAGAAGCATAGCTGCATTTTCCAATTTTTTATGAATTTTTAAAAAACAAAAATTTCGAAATTTTGTTAAAAAAATTATTTTTTTTTCCAAAAAAAAAATTATGTTTCTAAAACGATATTAGAAAGAGGTTTTACTTTTCTTAAAGGAAATTTTATTGCGGAATTTCGGTTTTTTAAATTATTTCAATAAGATAAAGCGTTTTTGAGTTACGCGAACATATGTTGTGCAACCTCCTCCATTTTCGAAATAACGGTATATCTCGAAAACCAAAGCCAATCTTAAAAAACCGCGGGCACCACTGGATTCAGCGTACCCGAATTATATTAAAACGCTATGTGTCCGGCTTGTCTGTTTTTTCAACTAGCATAGTGTAATAGTACCTAAGAGTTAATGTATTATTATTAAATAAGAAAAAAAAAAAATTTATATAAATTATTTTAAATAAAGAATATTACTTTTTTAACTTTATTTACAATTCAACAGTCGAAATGTCAATAACTCTAACGTTAAGCTCTAACTCAACAGAGTTGACAGCTAACTATTTTCCTCCAATTGAGTTAGATGGAAAATATGAGTGTGCAATTACAGATTTTCATTCGAATAATAGTATTCCAAATGTAGATGTATATAATAATATGTTTCATATTGGTGAACAAGCAATTGAAATTCCGATTGGATCTTATGAACTAAACGACATAGTTGATTATATTAAAGAACAATATCAACGATATAGTCCTGAAAATAAAATTAATATTGAGGCTAATAATAATACGATGCAAGTTAGAATAAAAAACTCTAATGATCCAATATACTTTAATAAGGAAAATACAATTGGCAAGCTTTTAGGATTTAAAGAAAATATTTCTCCACTATTGTGGTGTGGGTATATAAAGTCGACAATGCAGCAATTGCTAACATTTGTCGAATACATGGACGAAAATCTTAAGTTGGCGAGAGGTGCACTAGTGCTTGGAGCAAATAAATTTGCGATGGACGAGCAACGGAAAAGTAGAAGCCAAAAACTAAACGCCATTGTACCACCTACGCGTTCTATTGCAGAGTAGAATATGGTAAACGACATTATATTTTAAGGTAGAAGAAAACCATAGGTTTGAATTGATTTTGAAATAATATTTATATTTACATTTAAAATGCAGGACAAAAACAAAAAAAACAAAAAAACAACAAAAGCCTGCAAAAAACTGGTCGCGGTATTTACAAAGGAAACTATTTAACTTCTCTAGTACAGAAAATTAATGGGTCGCTGCTTTTGTAATTGTTTAATTGGTTTATTTATTTGTTTGCATGATTTATTTATTTTTTTGCTTATATATTTTGTTTTTGATTACATTTAACCTTTGTGCACTCTTTTTTTTAAGTTTTGGTATCAATAAATTTTTTTTTTATTTTCTGACATTTCTATACAGCTGATAAAATTTCAAACACAGTTGTATGTGTTATCAAGCAAATTAGTATTAATTTTGATACTTTTGAACAAAAACGCAAAAAATTATAGAAATATCTCATATGGCAATACTATATTTTTTTACTACGTAAGTAACAAATATTGACACTCGTAAGAGCAAGCGATCGAAAGCTGTCGAAATGGTTGAACCCAATCTGATTCGAAATCGAGCGAATGGTTTGCGATCGCTTCGATTTGCTATCTAGATCGTTGAACAGGCTATTAATTTCCGAGGAGAGGAAATTACAATTCGATTACATTTAAGGCCAATAAAATAATGATAATTTACAAGAAGAATATACTTAAAAACAAAGTATTACATTCTTCTTCTTCTTCTGCTAACAAAATATTGAAAAATAAATTAAATTCAAAGAATTCATTAAAAAATATAAGATTCTAATCAAATAAAGAATTTCTAAAATCATTAAATTTAAAATTGAAGAAACCATGAGTTCAATAATAGATGTTCTGGATAAACCTTAGTCCGATGAAAATATAATTAAAAAGGCCTACCATACATATACCCCATATTTACAATCTTACAATAATAACGATGAAATTCATATTACAATACAAAATCAGGACTTGTATGTTTTGCCGGCGGAAAGTTTTATATATGTAGAAGGATTTGTTAAAGATGATAGCAATACAAAATAAGTATCTTCTGCAGCCAACTTTAAATTAAAAAATAATTTTGTAGCACATATATATGATGAAATCCGTTACGAAGTAAATGGTGTTGAAGTTGATCAAACGAGACATTTAGGAAAATCAAGTACTAGTAAAAATTTGGTTTCATTATCACCAATAGATAGTAATGGAATGCAAAATGCTGGATGGAATAAAATTGATGATATTGATCTCGTAAATAGCTATTTTAATTTTTATGTACCACTTAAATTGTTTTTGGGATTCGCTGAAGACTATAACAAAATATTATTGAACGCAAAATATGCATTGATTCTATTACGTAATAAAAATGATGAGAATCTTGTATATTCAACTGTTTCTACCGAAAAGGCTAAATTAACAATTTCAAGTATATCGTGGAGAATTCCTCATGTACAACTACCTGATTTTAGTAAATTAAATATGATAAAAATAATAAACAGTGGTACTTCAATACCAATTGCATTTACACGTGAAAGTACTTTCATGAAATTTCTGTATACGTATAACAAATAAAAATTTCAATAAAATGGACGACTTTCTTGAAAATTTCTTGTGCGATTACACAGGAAAGTGAAAGTTCATTTTTAAAATGCCGACAAAGCGAAAAGTTGCAAAAATTATTTAGCTTCTAGAATTAAAAAAACTAGAAATGGAAGGTATATGTATGATTTATTATTCATATCCCATAAAATTGGGTATGCACATTATAAATTTATTAATTTAATTATACTTTGATGGTTCAATTTTTCTTCATGCGTGTTGTTTTGATTAGTACCTAATGAGAGTTGCCAAAGTTATCACATACACAAATTTATAGGGCAATAGTTGGAAATAATTATTATGTTAACTTTTTAATAACATTTTTGTTATAAAACACATAAATTGTAATTTTTTATGTATATTTGAAGAAAAATATTATAAATACATTCATACATACACACAAGAAAATACATAGGTTAAATTACCTAAAAATATGGTATAAAATTAAATAAGCGCAAGGAAAGCATGGAATTATCTAAGTTTCTTAGGTAATATAACTACATATTAAATTATGTAATTTCCATGTTCGAAAAAGTAAGAAAATTTACCAATATTTGAAAAGTTATTTTATTTTTGGAAAATTATCTAATGACGATTTATTTTCTGAGGAATATGTTGCATAAATGTTACGTTCTACATTTTTGTGTTCGTTTGTAGAAAAAATAAAACTGTGGGAAACATTTTCAAGTTCTTTTGTGGATATGTTGGTAAAAAACATGCGAAACATGTTGCATATTTAACACACACTTTTACTTTAGGTGTTTAAACTGCCCTGTTTTATAACTTTGGCACTTCTACTTTGTTCGCACAACCAAGATTTTATTTTGTTTGTCATAACACAAACTGCTTAGAATTTTGTGAAAATATTGCTTAAAAACAATATATCAAAATGTTGACACATTAAAATAAAAAATTGTATGTATATTATTATCGTTTTAAGTGCTGGTTCACACTGTGCAAGTCTTAGCCGTCAAGTCTTGACTTTTTAGGAGAGAAAGGAAAATAAATGGAATTCTCTTTGCCCTTATCTCCTAAAAGCTCAAGACCTGACGGCTGAAACTTTAACAGTTTGAACCAGCACTAACTTTTTCCAAGCCATTAGTAATGTCAATATTGGTTACAAAACCGCAATAGCTTGCATAAACCGCTCAAATAGCTAATGACGTACATTAATAATTAAAGTGTAATAGTTTTAAATAAAAGCAACTAATTTTGTTCTATTGAAGTTGCACAACATGTAAAATTTTGTTGTAAAGTAAGCATATTTGAAAAAACTATATACTTCTTTCAGTTACACACTTTAAATAAAATTAACTTCCTTATTCATTTCATTGTAATATGCTATTTATCAATTCATAATGTATAACAATTAACTAAATTATCTACTGAAACATTTTACTTGATTGTCTTTCTAAATCTATATATCGCTCATTTGCTGCAACGTCGTAATTATTCAAAAAATACATTTCGAAATAAACGGGTTTAAAATTTTTGATTTGCTTGATCCACTTGGAAAAAAACAACACATTTTTTTTTTAAACGGAGAAAGTATAAAATATTTAAGATGCGACCATTATTATCAATTACGTATTTTCGCCTTGGTAAAATTACCTAGATTATTTTTTTGTGTGTACAAAATAAATTAAATTTAAAATTATTATTTTTTTGTGTGTACAAAATAAATTAAATTTACAATTATTATTTTACCACAATCCTGTAAATTTGTATAAGTCTGTTTAGTGGGCAACTGTGTTTACCGCTCTGTCATTTTACTTTCAGAAAGTGTCAAAAAATTACTTTCTTGAAAAAATCGTTGAAAGCTGAGTGGAAAGTAAAAAAATGGGAGTGCATTAGTGAAAAAGTGTGAGTGTATTGCGACTTTCATGAAATTACTTTCACGTGTAAACGCTAGGTTAGGAGTTGGGATTGTCATATAAATCCACAACTAAATATGTCAACAAATCATGTGTGGAATGTTAAGCTGGCAGCGAATAGAGAACGCCCTCGTTTTGTTTTGATTGCATTTCAACATGAAAAGAAATTTATCCACTGCGATTTAACTAATTTAAAAGTACATTTAAATTCAGAGTCTTATCCATATGATGATCTTAACATAAAGTTTAAGAATGAACGTTATGCAATTCTATATGATATGTATCTAAGGTTTCAAGAAAACTACTATATGAGAGACTCCCAGCCGCTTCTCACATCTCAAGAGTTTAAAAAAAATGCTCCAATAGTAGTAGTAGATGTTAGTTATCAAAATGAATCTATTGTCAGCAGACCAATTGATATTAAAATTGAATTTGAAACAGCTACTAATGTTCCAGCAAACACATCAGCTTATTGTATTCTCATTCACGATCGTATTATTGAATATGTACCATTAAAGGGACAAGTTCGGAAAATTTTATAAATTGTAAATCACAAATAAGAAAAAAAAAGATGTATTGCAAACGTGTTTTCATTGATTTACAAGGGTCCAAACTATAATCAAATAAATTTATTTTTAAAGAAGTTGTAATTGTTTTCAATTCTAAGCAATATATCAATTTCATTATAAAACCACCTTTTGATTTCAATTGTTTATCACAAAAGGAGCAAAAAGAAGCATATTATTTAATAAAAAATTTTCATTGTCTTAACTGGAATACAGGAGTAGTATCATTTAAGAGTGTTTGTAATTTTTTAAGAGATAATTTACAAAATTCTAAAATATATGTAAAAGGAACAGAAAAAATCAAAGGGTTGGAGCAAATGTTGCAGCAAAAAGTTTTTAATATAGAGGATTTTGGATGTATAAATTTAAAGGAATTTAATAAAAAGTATCCAGAAAACTCATATTACAGTTATCACAACTATGGAGTTTGCGCTTAAAAAATGCTGTTTCACTTGAAAGAGGAAATCTAATTTGAAATAAGAACAACTATATTTATTTTTTAATTTTTATATCTTACATTTTAATTTTATTGATATATTTTGTTTTTCTTTCTTTAAATTTAATTATTATTATTGATCTAAATACAGGTAAACATTATTTTTAAGAAATATATATATATGTGTTCCTCTAACTCCCATTGGAGCATAGGGCGCCAAAAATAAATGAATATATTTTAATTTTTATTGTGTTAAAACAAATGTATTTAGATGTTATCTAATATATAAAATAATAAAATTTATTTTAATATGTCTAAATACAAAGCCTTTTATTTTTATATTATTAATCACTGCCATCTCAATAGTAATAAACAAGCAACATTATTCTTAATAAATTTCCAAATAAGTGTTAATTCTATGTCTAAAGTGACCCCAAGCTCTAGTATTTACTTTATCTTCCATAATATTTCTTTTATCATCTGTATGATTAAGTACTACTTTATGCAACTTTTGTGTATACAACTGATGAGCTTTAGTTCTAAATACAACCATTTCATCAGATACTATTTTCTGCTCAAATAAACACTCCTTATAGTCATTTAATGTTAGTTTTTTAAATAAACATTTTTTGACGCCTTTAGACTTTTAAATGTCTTTTGAAGTGACAGTTGACAAGGAATACATCTTTGATCATAAACCTACAAATTCAATCATTATTTCCCCCTTATTTTCATCTTTCATCATTCCCAATACTTTTTTGTTTAGGATGGGTAAATTAAAAACATTGTTTTTGGTATATTCAGACGTATCGAAATTTAAACTGACATCGCTACGAATGTCATCATAGAAGTCATTTGTTTTAATTGAATAAATAAATGAATCGGTATCCATATGATTTAAGGAAAAATTTTCTCCAAACTTCGGAATCATATATGTATAATGGAAATCATACATCTTCCATTTGGATTATTCTAATACCGAAAATCCAATATATATGGGTTTGTCGTAGTATGGTTCAATTTTCTTCAGCTCGACTGCATACAAATCATCATTAAACTTTGTCAAACTAAGAAAATTTGGTTTAGAGATTAATGATCGTAAACCTAAATGGTTTTTATTACTATTTTCCCATCCGGTAGCAATACGTATATCTTTTCTTTTATCAGCACTTTCCATCGTTTTTTCATAAACTGCGTTATTAAGCAGTTTAAAAAATCTTTTTCAAAATTATTTTTTGCATTAGTTCTGTGCAGCGTATTTAAATCAATATATTTTTTTAGCCATGGAGACTGTTTGTATTTTAAAATTCTGTGAACTTTTTTCAAAACAAGACCATTGGTAATACATTGTTTTAAAATTCTGTAAAGTATAGTGTAATTTTCTTTAGGCATCAAATCTACTGCCCTGGAGTTTTATTTTGTGGACAAAATAGTAGATCATTATGAATGTCATGAAGAGAGTCAGGATATTCAAGATCAACCTCTAAAATATAACCATATTCTGAGTTATCTGAGATATTTTCAACTTTGAAATTTTCCACATCTTCATTATTCATCTATTCAAATTCCTCATAAGGTAGATATTCAGACATTGCCCACCCATATAAATTGTTAGCATCTAAATACACCAAATACTCTGATGCTTTTTTGTCATCAAAATTTTCCATATACTTGTGGTTTGCCTTAGAATATCTTTTGGAGCATTGAACTAATCCACATCGTATTCCATTTTGCATAAAGAGGTATTTTTCACTATCAGTAAATAGCTCTAATGTAACTTCTGTTATCTTAAGCATTGCATCCCAAGAGAGACCACGTGCAGTGTAGTACTGACAAGGATCTACATTATAAATACTCTTACATATTTTTCTGAAGTTTTCAAATATGTCTGTTAAGAGAAGAGCATCAGATATAAGGTAGAGTTCTGTATAGTCAAGAAGGTTCTTGCACTTGAATTCACTCCATACTTTTTGAGCATGTTCGTAATCGACTACATTGCATTCCTGATTACTTAAAATATTGAAAAAATTCTCTATACTTACTAGTTGATTTTCATTAAACCTTTCCATTGAATCCATGTAAGAATACGGAAATTCACCCTTCCTCCTGATAAGATTAAATTGATTATCATTAGAGAAACGTTCTCGGACTGTTAGAAAATCATTAATATCAAGATTTTTATCTAAAGAATCTTAACTCGAAGACATAAACCTAATTGAATTTAAAAACCTAATTTCAAATCCACGATTTTTATCTATTTTAATGTAAACAGAAAGTGAAATATAAAGCTCTTTATTTAAAGGAATAACTTTTATTGTTGCATTTTTTATTGTTGACAGCTCTTTAAAGAAAAGATGCATGTCATAAGCAGAAAGATTATAGAAGATCACTGGTTTAAAATTGGGATTTTTGTATTTCAAATTACATTCATTATGAGCAGCTCCTCGAAAATTACCAGTGAGCTGGCAGTGGTCTCTAACTTTATCATTATATAAAATTTCGTTACATATGTGACAATTTGTTGATTTATTAAAAATCTGAATATCATCTATTGTCATTATTATTTTCTCTACTTTAGACAGGTACTGATTATAAATATCTGTTGCATCTTTAATAATTTTGTCAACAAAAACTTTTTATACTTCTTCTCCAAAATAATAAACATGGTTTTTATATGAATCCTTAAAACTACATTTAACATAATAACTAAAAGCACATGGAATGTGCTTTTGAATATTTGTTGTCTTACTACTTACACTATCATTTATTTTCTTCAAAACTGACTCAAAATCAGCATAAATCACGAACGGAGCATCAACTTGCTTCTGGTGGTTTACAAAAGATATGAACGCATCTTCGGGACTGGGCATCTTTGATATCTTTTTTCCACACACATTTTTATGATTTTTGGAAATTTATTCATCATGTGTATGGTAAAGACACATATTAAAAACATAAATTTTGCTCTTATGTGAGGTTATACTAGATCGAATTAGTCTAAAATAAATAAAAATAGTTTTAATTATATTTAAAAAGAAATAAGTATATACATATACATATATGTATATTTATAAATGTAAAGAAAAACTTACTTGGAAATATCATTAATGAGAACATAGTGAAACTTTTCACCGGATTGCAAAAGCAGTAAATTTATATGGATAGTTTTTTTCTCAATCGTTATATAATATGGTCCAGCGATTGACTCACCATTATATCCAAATACATTTACGCTTACATCTTTTTGTTTTCAACCTTTTTATCGATTTTAAAGGCAGAGGAAATTCTAATCCCTCAAAATGCAACTCCAAGTCACCCACAGCAATTTTTATTTTCCACATTTATGCATGCTCCTTTAATATTGCTTATGCTCTTGGGCAATGGTTTAAATTGGGATCCTCTTATAATGCTAGCCTTGTTTACATTTACTTCTACATAATTTATTTTAGTGAGTGTCCATTAAACCTCTGCACAAATGCATTTAAAAGTCGTTTCAAGACATTCGTATGTTTTTTAAATACTGATTGTCGCTCACTCTTTGCTAACGAATCAAATGCTATGTTGTGCAAAACACATATAACAAAAAATAAATAAAAACACACAATTGCAAATTAATTGTAATTAGTGTGTTATAAACGACCAAATACGAAGTGTAAAGAGTACGGAATTCACTCCAAACAGCAACAAAGCAAACCAAATCACACGAATCACACGAAAGAACTGTAGCAAAATAGGTGATAAGTATGAATTATCTTGTTTTTTTTTCATTATTAGGTATGACTAGCTAGATTTGTATGAAGCAAAAAACAATTAAAGATGAAAAATATTTTTATAGAATATTTAAGTTTTTATTTTAAATTATTTTATTATTAAAAAAACATATTATCAAATATTTAATTAAAAAAAAAAATAAAAGGTAATTCTATTATTTGCAAAATTAGTATAAAAATAATACATACAACGATCAAAATCTGGAACAATCGGCAATAAACATCAAGATCACACATTGTGAATTGAAAAGTTTACCGTACATAACTGTATTATGGATTGAGTTGGTTTATTTAAATCCAACTACTGCTTTACACTGATTTGTTTGTAACGAACTACTGTTTTAACATTGATTTGGTTTTTCATAATGGATCATTCGAGCTGATTTAAAAAAAAATTACAGTAGTTGACACAACAATAATTTGGTGTTGACAACTGTGTACAAGAAACAAATGCATTCGTGCAGGGGTTTAATTTCCATCCACTGTCCCTTTCCTGAAATTCACTCATTTTAGTGGATATTTCGTCTGCATGTTTGTCATATGACTCACTGATATCCTCAGCAAGCGTTATTAACATCATTTTGGAAATGTGCACAATTGATGCTAATTTAATTTCATCGTCCACCAATTTCATATATTCACATCAAAACTCCATGTTAAATTTAAATGTAGTATGTTTGATGACACATCTTTTTAATTCTTCAATTACAATTGCCTTCGCATCTCTATAGAACTCCTCCGGAAACAGAATTTCTTCCTTTTCATTCACTAATCTATAGGTTTCAATTCTTCCTTTAAAATTACTTTGTCTCACAGTTAATGTTTTATTAATATTAATTGTTTGACAATTTTCTATATGGCGATTTTTAATCATATGCACATTAAATGATGTTGTCGGTATTTATTCATTGCATTCTTTACAATGTTTTTCATTAGCACTTTGAAGAAGAGGTGATTGGATGGTAGTATTGTGAGCTTCTTTATGTTCAATGAGTTTTCTTGAACTAATGAAAAGTTTCTTGCAGATGGGACAGTGGAGGTTAATGTGCACCTTAAGCATTTTGTTTGATATAGACATTTTGCATATCGGACATACTTCATAGTGATTACCATCAAAACTATTTGAAGTATTTTTATGCAATTCCATATGCTCTTTCAGCTTTTGTTGGACCATAAATAACTTTTTGCATACACCACAATGCAGATTTAGATGAACCTTAAGCATTTTTCTGGAAATAGACGTATTACAAATGGGACATACTTCATAGTCGTTAGCATCAAAGCAATTAGAAGTATTCCCCTGCAATTCCATATGCACCTTAAGCATTTTTGGACAGCTGAGCTTTGAAAAACAAATTGAGCAATATACAGGAGCCATTTTATTTTGTACTTTCTTTAACAACAAGAACTTATGTTTTCTTTTCTTTTGAACTTTCAAAAAAGTTTATAATTGATTTTCAAAGTTTTTTTTTTATTTTCTAAGCTTGATAGAACTTTTTTTTTCTTTTTTTCTTTTGTATTCAACTTTCAAAAAAGGTTTACAATTGATTTTCAAAAATCTTTTTTTATTTTATTAGGTTGATAGAACTTTTTTTTTTGTGTTTTATGTTTTAAAATCTATATACGCACAAATCAATGTATCAATGTCGGAAAATATGTCTTCACTTTGAGGAATGTTGCGGTATACTAATGATAAAAACTTTTCTAGCTATCTTTCTATATACACAAAAATATAATGCATCCCAAAATTTTATTTATAACGAAAAATAATTAATCGCTAGTTTGCTACAATAATCAGATTAATGTCAAAATAAACAATTTACAAATTCTTATTAAATATTATTGGGACACATTGCATTGCGAAAGAAAACAAACTGCAATTAATGTTTTGTTTTTTAAACAAATTATACATTCTAACATGCTCACTCATGCTTATGCTTCTTAAATATAACAAAAAGGTTTCTTCATCAGATTAATGTTAAAATAAACAAGCAGACATATCGTCAGCATTTTATTACAAATTCTAATTCTAATCTTATTAGGACACATTGTATTGGGAAAGAAAACAAACCGCAAATAAGATTAACATAATGTCATCATAAAGGGAAATACAATATTTCTTAATACAAAAAAAAACTAAATTCAAATATTTTGACTGTTGCATAAATTCTAAAAACTGTATTTAAAAATCCACAAACTTGTTTTTTCAAAACCGAAAATTTTCAACTGGTATGGAAACTAGAAAAATTATGCTCTATCGATATAGCATTACCATCCCCTAAAAACTGTATTTAAAAATCCACAAACTTTCTTTTCAAAACCAAACATTTTCAACTGGTTTCGAAACTAGAAAAATTATGCTCTATCTAAATATATCATTCCTATCACAGGGTTTGGGAACTAGAAAAATGGTTCGGAAATTGGATACCATCCACATAACCGCAACCGCATTACCATCCACATTACCAACCTCATTACCGGAACCGGAAACTGTCAAGATCCCCATTACTTATCTACTCGGTCGTCGAATTCTTATACTACATCAAGAAACCCAACTGCTTGCGGACTATTTTTGTTCAAAAAATATTATAATGACCTTGAGAACTAGCCATTTCTTGAAAAAGAAAATATTTAAAATATTTCCAAAAGAATAACTCGAATTCTACCGCACTGAAAGACGTGGACTCATTTACATAAAGTATCAGACAACAAATGTTAACTCAAATTGTTTGATTTTGAGTCCACAAAACCGGTTACGTGCTTAAATTTTTTATTTATTAAACAGCGAATTCCGTAATAGTTGTTGCTTTTAAAAAATATAATAAAACCATAATTTTTGTGTAATTTTGTTTTTGAATAATAAACATAAATGTTAAAGAATAAATTTGTTTGTGAAATAACTGTATTTTTATTCAAGTTTAACCGTACGAAAAACATATATAATATCCCACAATTAGTTACTGTAATAATTTTATGAGTGTATATACGAGGGCGGATCAATAAGTCCGTGACTTTTCGAACTTCCCTCGTAGTTATATGAAATTCAACACTGATCCCATCAAGTACTACCTGTTTATAGACTACTGTCAAGTTTTGAGCAAGTTACGTCATTTACTTTGCGTTTAACAGCTGTTCCTCGTGGATTTTTTAAAAAAAAACAACCCCATATGGCCAAGAAAAAAGTTCTTTTTCATCAAGATAATGCACGGGTGCACACGTGTGCAGTCTCAATGGCAGAATTACATGAAATGGGCTACGAATTGGTACCTCATCCGCCATATTGCCCAGATTTAGCCCCCAGTGACTATTTTCTATTTCCGAACCCAAAGAAATGGCTCGGTGGAAAAAGATTAAGCTCCAACGGTGAAATTATTGGTCAAACAAATGCCTATTTTATGGACCTCGAAAAATCCTATTTTTTGCAAGGGATACACAAATTAGAGAAACGTTGGACTGAGTGTATTTGGCTAAAAGGAGATTATGTTGAAAACTAAATTTTTTTTTTTTGAAAAAAACTGTGTTTCATTCAGAAAGTCACGGACTTTTTGATCCGCCCTCGTTTTATTATAAATAGAATAAAAAAAAACGTATTTACAATTCTATTGCACTTTTATTTTTTGCATTAGTGGAATGAATGAATTATTAGGAATTCATAGGTACGGTGAATGATTTAACGAAAGCTTGTCGTTAAATACATGAAAAAAGAATATTATATCAATGATTTAATATCATGGATCTGTGAAAAGTGCTCATTCCCATATGATGAAACGTTTTCATGAAATTCTTGACCAAAATCATTGCATCAACGATTTATTTCCATATAAGTATAAAGCAGTATCATACTTTTAATGAAAGTTTTTTTTTGAACCACCCATTGGTTCCTATCCGGTATAAGGGCAATAAAATTCCTATTTACTACCAAACTAAGCAGCATATGAACACCCACCACAATAGATGGATCATTCCTAAGAATCCCAAGGATCCAAATGTGACCCACAAAGTCACCTGTTTTGTATTCAGCAATGCGGCATCCTGCTAGCACACCTGTAGGCCTCCTTCTTTAGAGATATGTATAACGGAGGATAGCTCCTAAAGCCAAAGTGGGGCAGGTCCTCATGGCGCCCGGCTTAAATACAATAAAATGAATTGTTCTAAAAAAACCAACAACTTTGGCTTGAACTTTTCTTAACTTGATTTATTGAATTCTGATTTTCTACTGACTAATGTTTTACAAAAATGTTTTAATATAAATTGATTCTTAAAATTAAAAATGCTTAGTCTACGTTTTATTTTTGTAAAATTCGTTTTAAAATTAAAAATGCTTAATCTTTTTTATTGTTTTGTTTTCGTTCATATTGCTTAAAAGGAGGTATTGAATTACCTTTTATAACTAGGTTATTAACAAAAGGTTCAGTGTGTCAATTGCACAATGCCTGGCCCACAATGTCGACAAGAACATTTCTTTCTTATATTTATATTGAAAACAAAAACCAATTTAAATTTTTTATTATTGTTTTCAATATAAAAATGCGAAAGAAATGTTCTTGTCGACATTGTGGGCCTGGCAGTCAATTTGATTTTTTGAGGGGATAACAAAATTATCTCTGTACGGTTTTATTGAATTTACTAAGGTTTCATTATCTATTATTATTTTACCATCATGAAATGTAAATAAATAGTTTTTGCTTATTGAAAGATTCCTTTCATCACAGTTACTAGAAACAAAACTTTTATTTGAATTCTTTAGGAGTAATAAGCCGGATTATATATATTTCTGCTATTTCTTTTTTATATTCTATTATTCTCTTACAATTATTTTTATATATGCACAAATTAGATATTTTCATTTCTCTGAAATTAGGGTTTTGTTTTTATACATAAACTTGTCCTTTGTAGTGTAATACTTCTTGTGGTTAAAAGTTTAACTGTTTAGGGTAAGTGCCGGTGATGGGATAAGGGATCATTAAACTGTCACTGCGCCTTTTGGGAATTTTATTGCAAATATTATGTGGTCGGCTTTGTATTTTGCGGCTCCTAGTTGCATACACTGAAGTTCGTAAAAATCAATCTTAAAATCGTTAATTTCTTTGTCCCTTAGAATGTTGCTAGTCATTATAATTAATTTTGCGGGTACAATATTAATCTGAATGTGTTCTAGACTATCCGATAGAATTTTTAATTTGAGCAAAGTCTCTAAATAGTATATCTCGGTTATTATGTTATCGCCGTTTTTCTTTATCACGTTGAACTGGTTCGAGATACTTTTACTGCCCGTGTCTATTGTTGCCTTGAGTTTGTTTAATGTCTGATTAAAATGATTATTTACGTATATATTTTTATTTAGATGGTCTATTGTTTTGTGAATATTATCATCTATAATTTCTAAATGATCCTCAATATCTATTCGGCCATCGTCCAGGCTTAAAGTGTTATACACTTTAACCCTGGGTCTATTGCGTTAAATACACCTCTATTACGTATGTTATGGTGTAAGGTTTGTGCCTTTACTTTGAGTTTTTCAAATTCGTGCTCGAGAAGTATTTTGTTATTGATAGATTGAAATTACCTTATCTCCCTTTCTAGATTGTTGATTACCTCTGTTATTTGTTGAATATCAATTATGTGAATGATTTTATTATATTATAAGATTATTTTTACGTCATCTAATTTAATTTCGGCGAATACCTCAGAATTATTGATTGGCTGGATTGTCAGACAAGCTATTGTCATTGGTATTAGCATCATCAGTATAACGAGTAAGGTCCATTTGTCCTTAAAATTTATTTTTTTCGTGTAATATTTGAAGGATGTATGTTTTCTAGCTTTAATATACGGTATCTAGGTTCATAGTTATGTCTTAATGTTGTATAACTTTTCACATAGCCTTCATTGTCTGTTCTTTCATAGTCTTCCCTACAAGATATGAATAACCAAAAGTATTTAAAAAAAAAATTTACTAACCCACTTGCAACAATTTTACATTGAATCAATAAGTTAGAGAGAGAGACATAAAGAGTTAGAGAGAGAGGAAAATTTAAATGTACACAAGGTTTCGGTCAGTTTTTTTCATTTTGCTCTTAATAAACTAAAAGAAACTATTACCAATATATAAGTGAGCTCTACTGGTCATCGAACTACTAAAATGACCGGTAGTCTTCTTGTAGGGTTCCCTTTTTTCGTTTCTCTTATTTATAATACGTTGTTTTGCTTCTTTATTTATTTGTTCTATTTTACTTTTGTCAACTCTACCTTCTACGATATCTAATATGTTTGCTTTAACTACAGAGTGAGTGGATTCTTTGTACCATTCTACACACTTAAATATTCGACCTGTGCCCATGTTCTGTAACTCCCGCGGCGAGAAACTTTTCAATTGAAATGCGAGAAATGAAACAAAAATGCCATAAATTGAAAAAAAAACCGCTCTTTTTCTCACTTAACTGCGTCTGTAACATTGTTGGCGAGTAATAACTGTCACGTAAGGAAATTTCTCGCCAATATACTGAAAAAGTGTGCCTATAAAATTTTTGTAAGAAAGTTCCCGCTTTGAACTGTCAAATAAGCTCACTCGTAAAAACGGGGTGAGAAAAAATTTCAACACTAAAAAACAAATTAAAATCGGAAGAGATAAGTATTATGTTCCTGGCAGATTTTTTCATTGTTTAATTATTTTGCTTTTAACATTTTTTAAAAATATACGAATGTTTCCAAAGCAATTTCTTCATCAACAAACATTAAAGTCGCACCTTACGTTTTTTTAGTATAGCCGACGGCTGTTTTTTCGCCGCCGTCGTTGAAAATTTTTCAATTTTAGTCAAATTTGGTCGCCGTCAACAATATGTTTGACTGGCGTTCTTAATATCTGCAATTTCTAATCGGCTTCGAATGGAATATTATGACATTTATAACGTAACGACGTAATCTCTTTTGATAGTTTTCGACATGAGAAACGATGGAAAATTTTATTTCACATGTTTTCGATGCGAGAAGTTCTCACCAAAGTTACAGAACATGGGTAATGAGTTGAAATGGGTGAATTTTCGAATTCTTATGCTCTAAACTTTTCTGATACTATGCTATGTAATCTTTCTATATCCGCATTTCCTGTATTAGGTATAATAAAATGTACCTCAATCCCTTCCTGTCTTAAAAATTCCTTAACATTTGTTGTCTTAACTTTCAACTACCGTGGTAATATTCCTATCTTCGAGGTATATTGCAACGGCATGTTAAGAGAACTTATCTATAAATGTTAAAAAACTGTGTTTCTTTATGGAATAAAAATCCAAGTTTCTAGTTAACGTCCGATGGGGTTTCAGTGATGTGATATTTCGGTTTTAATGGGTTACGATCATACTCGTATTTTGATTTGTTAATATTTCACAGTTATTTATATATTTGTTAATTAAGGTTGTAAGATTCTTAAAATAAATTTTCTTTTTCAAACCCTCATAATTTTCTGTTATACCACCATGTCCAGCTTCCATTTTGTGGAACTTCGCTATTTTTTTAAAGGTTTCGTCCTCATTACCCATTTCTTTTGCATGGTGACTACATCTGCAAAACTTTATGCTAATAGCATAATTGATAATAGCATAAAAATTCAATCAGCTTAAGCTGAATCTGATTATAAACTTCATCACTTGGTTCAGAAAATATTTATACACTTCCCTGTTTAAAAAATCTTCTAAAAATGTCAGTCATAAAATTGAATTCGGTGTCATCAATTTCTACTTCTTTCACTTTGTGCTCAGTTAATATTAGTTGAATTTGAAATCTGTTCACTACAGTATATAGGATTGGAAAATGTTGATTTTGTTAATTTTGCTGTGAATGAATCGTACCAGTGGTACTAAAGTTATCATTTTCTATGTCCATAAGCCATTTCGGGATTCTTGGGTTGATGTCCTTACCTATGTGTTTTGTAAAGAGCCAAGCTAAAGGCTGATGGTCAGTTGCCAGATCAAAGGGTTTTCCATAGAGGTATGGTCTGTAATATTTGACAGCCCAAACAATGGCCAATCATTTCTTTTCAGCAGTTGCATATTTCTTTTCGTGGGCATTGAGGGTTCTGCTTGCATATCTTATAGGATGATCTCCTTGCATGAGCACATTGTAATCTGGATATTTTCAGTTTTTGAAAGGCATCGATATATTGTGGTGGTAATTTTTATTGAATAAAGTGTTTCTTCTAAGGTGTTTTGTCAAGCTATGTGCAATTTTTACGTAATCTCGGATGAGTTTTCTATAATATCCCGTGGCTCCGAAGATGGATTTGATTTGTTTTTGTATTTCAGGAAGCTAAAGCTTCTGCATGCTTAAATTTTTTGCCGTATTTGGTTAAACACCGTCCGTTGTCAGTATGTGACCTAAATATTCCGTCTCTTTTGCAAAGAATTTGCATTTATCCACTTGGATTTTCAAATTATGTTCTCTTAGTCTGTCAAATACCTTTTGGATGTGTTCTTCTAGACTTGTGCTCAAGATTAAAATATCTTCCAAGTATACAACGCAGATTTTATTAATGAGGTTTCTTAATACCGAATTCATTAGCCGTTGAAAGGTTGAAATGGCGTTCTTCAGCCCGAACGGCATGCGAACAAATTTGTAGCCTAATAGGGTTTAAAATGCTGTATTTTACCTATCCTCGTTTTTTATTTTTATTTGGTGGAAGTCCTTGGCTAGGTCAAGGGTAGTGAAATACTGTGATTTTCCAAGTTTATATAGTATTCCTTCAATGTTCGGCATAGGAAACTTATCGTCCACCGTGATTTCATTGAGTTTGCGGGTGTCAATTATTATCCGCCACTTTTTCTTCCCGGAGTAGTCTGTTTTTTGGGGACTATCTAAATGGGAGAATTATTTGGAGAGTTACTCTCTTTAATAATGTTTTGTTGCAGCATTTCTTTCATCTGACGGTTTATTTCCTCCTCATGGATTTGAATGCATCTGTATATTTGAGAATATACAGAATTATTGGTGTTGGTGATGATTTCAAGCTGTATTTCGTTGGTATGACTTAGTGCCATGCCCTCGTGAAAAAACAGATCCTAATTTGAATCTAATAAGTTTTTAAGTTTTATAAATTCTTCTTTGTTCATGTCATCTCTTAATAGTTTATTTATTACATAATTGATTTCTGATCCTCTTAGGGTATGAATGTTGTCATATTCTTATGGCCAAGCATTGCAAAATTTTATTTTATTATTGTTAATTTCAATGTATTCCTCACCTATATTTACATACGAATTTAAAATGTTCAGAATGCTTTGATCTATGAATTAAGCCGTCAAATTGTTTGTTTTTGAAATCCGTCAATTTTAACACATGAGATTGTTGTCTTTGAATTATTTCGCTGTTTCTGTAATAATTTCATAATTTACCTATATTAGTCCGTTTAATATTTTGAAAAATAAAGGTTTGTCCAATTTAACGCGCTTATATTGTGGAAGTTTCGTCGTTGTGATCGACTTCCATTGGCTCTTCATGATTTTGTCTAAAATGATTTGGTACTTGTCCTGATATCTGTCCACGTTGTTCATTTCTGGTCAAGTTTGAATGGCGGTATAGTCCTGTATGTTGGACTGCCTAATCTGTCCAAAGTTGTTTGTCTGCCTAAAGTGTTTTTGGCTGTAAGACTGAACTGAGTAACTGGGTTGTGCATGGTGTCCGATGTGATTGGATTGACCGAATTGTTCCCTATTTGGTATTTGTTTGTTGTGTGAGTGATTAGTGGTTTGTTTAATTATCCCTGCTGCTTCTAGTGTATAAAAAGCTGATCTTATACTAGTTATGTTTCTACTATATAAGATGCTTGGCATGATATTATTTAGAAATGTTCTTAAAATCGTGCATACATTATTCTATCTTCAAAGAGCGGTCGCGCTCGTTTAAGATAGACTTGCTCTCTAAGCTCGGCATACGTATGTACATACATACTTACATAAACATACATATTTTGAGCAAAAATATTTTTGGTTTTTAGTCTCGGTGTTGATAAACAATAAATAATAAGAAGAGCACAACTGTAAACAGAAAAGTAAATAAAAAAAACGCTTATAAGTGCAAATAATGCAAAAACAATAAAACAGAATGATAGAAACGCATATATCACAGTGAGTGTTAACGAAACAAATGCAGAAATAAAAAAGAATCGCACGCGCTCCCTCTCAAACTCTGTATTTAATAATACAGTTGATACACTAACAAATATAAAACCTGCAATCGTTGCCTCAACGGCAAAAGCAATATTAATAAGTGATGATAATATTAACCCCAAATCGGGCATAATAAAAAACTCACCATCACCTTCTGTGTCTAAAATTACGGTTGATTTCAATACAATAGAAAAAAATTAACCTGCAAGCGATGCCACAGCGGCCAAAAAAACTATTTTTATAAGTGATAAAAATATTAATCCTAAATCAGGCATAATAGAAAACTCAGTATCACCTTCTGTGTCTAATAATACAGTTGATTCCAATACAATAAAAAATATTAAACCTGCAAGCGTCGCCTCAGCGGCAAAAACTATTTTAATAAGTGATGAAAAGATTACTCCCAAATCAGGCATAGTGGAAAACTCAGTATCACAGGTAAAAAGGGGTCAAAAGCCTCAAGTACAAGTTGGTATTGATAGGTAACATAACAGTGCCTTAACGGGGTCGCAGCCGAACCTCTTCTGCAGTTGCTTTGGGCCCAAAAGTTTTAAAAGAAGGTACAGCTGATAGAATAAGTTCATAAAATCGTTTTGCAATTTTGGACGATGAATCCTCGGAAGCACAAAACGTTATCAAATCTTCTAAGCCACCCCCGATATATCTTAGAGAGCAAAACTCAAGTGAATTAATAAAGAATTTGATCTCGGTAATAGGTGAAAATTCTTTTTATGTAGCCGCAATAGCATAAATGAGACAAAATACAAGTTAATCGTGAAGATGATTTTCGTAAAGTAATAACTTAATTAGAAGCACTAAATAAAAACTTTTATACATACCAACTGAAGAGCAGTAAAGTTCTTCAGGTAGTGATAAAGGGCATTGACTCAGGTAGAAAATATTAAAAATAGAGAAAAAATCCCCAGCCACTATTTCGAGGGAGTTAGAACCCGTCGACGTTAAGCTTTAAAAAACGAAACGCATCCCATCTACAGTCTGAAATATATCCTGTATAGGAAAATAACGATAGAGGAGCCGCATAAAAGGAATGGTCCCGTGCAATGTTTAAACTGCCAAGAATTTGGTCACACTAAGGCATACCGCCATTAAACCCCTGTTTGCGTTGTATGTGGAGAATTGCATGGTACAGCTCTCTGCGATTAGTCTAAAAACGACCCCACTGTAAAAAAAATGCTGCAACTGTGGTGGTAATCACACTGCCAACTATAGAGGATGCCCTGTATACTATATAGTCAAGCGCTCGGTTGGACCGAAACCTAATCCCCCTCTAATGCAGGTAACAAATCAAGTTAACACTAATGACATTCAGGTACCGCAGCCTAGTAATAACAGAACATCCTACGCTAAAATCCTAAAATCAAACCATATGCCAATGCAAGGTGATTTGCCAAATAATGATGAGACTCCAGTTTCTAATTTAAGTCGTCTAGAAAAAACCATGGAAACACTAGTGCAAACAGTAACTAAATTTACGAACACAATGGGTAATTTGATGCAGAAAATGTTAAGAATGTAATCGATGTTATTGCAAGCTGTACCTAACAAGCCATGAATTGTTTAAAAATTTGTTTTTGGAACGCATACGGCATTCGCCAACATAAAAATTAACTAGAATACTCCCTTAAAAGTAAACAACCTGATGTAATGATGGTTTCTGAAACTCATTTGACCTCAAGAAATACGTTTAAAATCAATGGTTATATATTATATGATACCAATAACCCTCGAGATAGAGCTTGTGGAGGTTCTGATATTTTGATAAAAGCCAGTATCAAACACTTCTTAACGTGTGATCATCGTGAAGATTATCTGCAAGCAACGAACATTTGTGTTGAAGAGCTAAATCGAAACTTAGTAATTTCATCTTTATACTCTCCATCTAGATTTTCAATATCAGAAAGCCAATATTATAAATATTTTAAATCATTAGGACCCTGCTTCCAAGCCGCTGGAGATTACAACGCTTAACATACCTTCTGGGAGTCACGGCTCATAACACGAAAGGGCCGTGTTTTGTACAATATAATCTCTAAAATGGATTTAAACGTGGTCGCGAACGGGCAACCAACTTATTGGCCTGCTGATCAGCAAAAAATTCCAGATGTCATCGATTTTGGCGTGGTTAAAAGCATCTCCGCAGAAACGATTCATGTTGAAGCTTCCTTATAACTATCTTCCGATCACACACCTACAATTGTTACTTTAATGAACCCAAATATAATTGTATCTACGTCTGGTTACTAAGCGACGTCAGCCACACAAATAAATTGGTTAAAATATAAAAAATATCTTAGTGCCCATAGCACAGAAAATATTCCGCTTAGTACACCGGAGGACGTGGATCTCGCTATTGTTAATTTTGTCAGTTTTCTAAACCTAGCTGTTCAACATTCCAGCATAACCCTCAAAAAAACCAAAAATAATAACATATATTCTACAGCGTCTCTTGCCTGAAAAAAGGAGAGTTCGAAGAGATTGGTAATTGCACAGATCCCCCCAACTTAAGACTTTATTAAAAGAGTGCCCAAAAAAGGTAAGAAAGTTACTGCAGTCACATAAAACGGCTTCCCTGGAAAAATATCTTAAGGAACTAAATGCAACTCCACAATCAGACTACTCATTATGGCATGCAGCTAGAAGTCTCAATAGACGAGTTATATCTAAGCCACCATTAAGAAACTTGAATGGAAGTTGGGCAAGAGATGACATTGAAAAAGGAAATCTGTTTGTTCATCATCTGAAAAACGTATTTACCCTTAATACATCTCACGATATAGCAGTCGAGTTACCGCCTGTAAATGTTAGAGCAGCTTTTCCCCTAAGATTCGAGCTTAGAGAAATCGAAAAGGTTATTTGTGATTTAAGCACCAAGAAGGCACCCGGTATTGATAAGATTAGTAATAAAATGCAAAGAAAATTATTCTTATTATTTTTAATGCTATTTTACGCATTCAATACTATCCTCAAGAATGGAAGGTCTCTGTTAATTCATTTAGTTTCTTTTATTTTTTTATTTCACAATAAGGTTCATTGAACATTAACCCAAATTAATTTTATCGTTTGTTTATTTTAATTTTGTAATAATAGCATTTCACAATTAAGTTCAGTTTGTTTATGCATCATCATACACAATTCATAAGTCAATGACCACTAGGCAAAACTTTATTTATTAAGTAGGTCAAGTTTTGTGCTATATAGACAATTATTATTTCTGTTTATTATTTTGTGTCGTTGCACTTTTTAGCATTAAGCCACTATTAAATATATGTAATTATTCATTTCTTATATGTAAGCATAATTTTAATATAAATTAGCGTAAATAAAACTTTATAAGATCAGTGTGCTTTAAGAAACTCATTTTTGTGTTTTATTTGGTACACTGTCCTGCAGGTTAAAGTGCTTGTCAAGAACATAAACAAAAAACAAAATTCCTTCAGGTTTATGTGCTTGAAAGGAACAATAGAACAAAACAAACTATTTCAGGTTGAAGTACTTGAAAGGAAATTCTCAGATCTTGTATCCATTTAAGAGATCGTTCTCTTAACAGTCTCCTTAGTAGCCAAGATACCAAAGCCAGGAAAGGATCACACAAAAGTGGAGTCATACAGGCCTATTAGCTTATTATCTAATATCTCAAAGCTATTTGAGAAACTACTAGTGTCAAAATTAACGCCGATTTTAAATGAAAATGTATTCCAAACCATCAATTCGGTTTTAGAAGAAAGCACAGCACAATTGAACAAACTCATCCAATAGTAAATGTCATAAGAAAAGCCTTAGAAAAAAAAATATTGCTCAGCACTCTTCATCGATGTGTCTCAAGCTTTTGATAAAGTCTGGCATGAAGGTTAACTACTGAAATTGCAGCAAAACTTACCAGCAAACATATACAAGCTGTTAGAAAGCTACTTAGTCGGTCGTCAATTTATTATTAAAGAAGGCGAATTTTAAAGTTCTCCACAGCCAATTAACGCTGGAGTCCCACAAGGCAGCATCCTGGGCCCTCTATTATACTGCGGACTTGCCAACAAACAGCTACACCCATACCTCAACATTTGCGGGCGATACAGCTTTTCTAAGCGTAAACGCAATCTGTCAAGAAGCATCTCGTTACTTACAGGATGATATATTTGAACTAGAAAGGTGGTTAAAAAATGGAGGGTAAAGACCAATGAGCAAAAATGCGCACATATAACATTCAAATTGCGTTGGGAAACATTCCCCCCTATTAAAATCAATAATCAAATAATACCCCAACACTCGCATGTAAAATACCTCGGTATACATCTGGATCGGCGTTTAACGTGGAAGTTGCATATATAAGCTAAATTAACTCAAATGAAACTAAAAGCAATTCAAATTAATTGGCTTATTGGAAAAAATTCTGTTCTTAGTCTCGATTGCAAACTTCAACTTTACAACTCTATCTTAAAGCCAATTTGGTGCTACGGTATTCAGTTATGGGGCACTGCCTCGGCTTCTAACATCGAAAAAATTCAAAGGCGCCTAATAAACTTCTTCAAATAATAACAGCCGCCCCCTGGTACGACAAAAACTCAAATATCCACAAGGATCTCAATGTGCCATTAGTTAAAACTATGATAACGAAATATGCAGTAAAACATTTAAAAAGGCTGGAACTGCACCCAATTCCATTAGCTCGAAATATTTTAAATTGTGGCGGCCACACTCACTTAAGAAGAAGAGACAATGCAGCACTCACCCAATCAGATGTGCGGGTAATTGGTTCTTTAACGGTTTCTAAAACGGAAAATGATTATACGTATGCAGAGTTGGTGTCTTTATTTAAAAGTCATTTAAAACCAAAAAGAAATATAATCGCAGAATGTTATAAATTCTTTAAGACTAATAGAACTGTTGGTCAAAAGCTATCTGATTTTGTGATTGAGTTTTAACAACAAGCACAATATTGTGATTTTGAGGAATTTTTGGATAAAGCTTTATAAATTCAATTTGTATGTGGAGTTGGAGACGAGAAAATACAATAACGATTATTGAGTGAACTTGATTTGAACAAATTCCAAAATGCAATATAATTAGCAAATGCAGTGGAAATAACAACAACGAACGTTGCATTGATTAAAAAGGAAGATGAGAACATTAATACATTGAAGGAAAGAGGGCATGTATCTTCTAGAAAATGGGAACAATCAGCACATCAACGCAGCGCAGTCAATAATAACTCAAGTGGTAGCAGCAGCAAGCAAGCGGGAAACGGGAAGCAAAATTTTTACAAAAATGTGATTTGCTTTAATTGCGGGAAGCAAGGCCACATACCAAAGTTTTGTAAGAAGAAGAGAGGACAACAAAAAATTAAAAGTTTGGGGGAAGAAAATGAAGAAGAGGAGCAATTGTGTAATTATATAAATAACATGATATCTCTTAAAATTAAACCTTTAAAACTTAAATTAGGCATTGAGAACACTGATATGGAATTTGAAGTAGATACAGGGGCGTGTGTTACCGTGATTCATAAGGGAGATTTTTATAGGTATTCTTCTAAATATAAACTTGTAAGGGATGAATTTCCTATAAAATTAATTTCTGGCGATCGGGTTAAAACGCTTGGCAAATTTTTGGTTAAGTTTAATTTTAAGCATTTTAATTTCAATCTAAATTGTTTTGAATACGGAAATGTATTTCTACCCATTAACGGGTAGAAACTGGTTGGATGTAACTTTTAGTGGTTGGAAAAGATTTTTTACTGATTATGAGTATTGTAATGTTAATTTGGCAATAACTGATTCTAAATTTTAATTAAATAAGATAAAGTTTTTGGAAAAGTATAAGACGATTTTTACAAAATCTAAGGATTCTGTTAATAAGGAATAAGGACAAGGAATTTCAAGGCGAAAAATGTATTGAAAAATGATTCATATCCTATTTTTTGCAAGTAAACATTGTTCCTTATGGTTTGATGGCTAAGGTTGAAAACGAACTTAACAGATTATGCGATGAGGGTGTAATAGTACCCGTAACGAGAAGCAATTGGGCCAGGCGATGGGTCAATTCGACTTTGCGTAGATTGTAAAAGAACCGTAAACACCCCCACGTATAGATGATATATTGGCATCTTTGGTAGGATGGAAAGTGTTTACTAAGCTAGATTTAACGGGGGCTTATTTACAGGTCCCTGTTTCAGACCAACACTCAGGTTGGGTTATTATCAGATTAGCTTTTGGCCTCAAGACAGCACCCCAAATATTTTGTTCGATAATCGATCGGATTTTGCGAAATATTGAAAATGTTCGAGCTTACTTTGATGATAAATCTGAGGATGATTGCAAGTCAATTTATTGCGGGTGTTAGATAGGTTGCTAGAGTACAATGTAAAGGTGAATTTGGAAAAGTGCGAATTTTTTAAGTCGGAGATTGGCTATTTAGGCTATAGAATAAACGAAATTGGTACAGCACCTAGCCCACAGAAGGTGCAGGCCGTTGTTAATGCTCCAGAATCGGTCAACAAGACTAAATTGTAGTCATACCTTGGGATGATCAATTATTACAAAAAGTGCATTCCTAGTTTATCTGGCGAACTACATTGCTTGTATGAGTTAAAAAAGGAAAACCTGAAGTGGTCATGGAGGAAAGAGCATAGTGAAAGTTTTCAACGCAGTAAGCGTTTGGTTAATAACATAAATATATGACACCCTATGATCCTTCAAAGAAGATCATTGTGTCTGCGGATGCAAGTCCATATGGAGTGGGTGGTGTATTGTCTCATATTATTGATGGTGTGGAACGTCCAGCGATGTTTGCATCAAGCACGCTGAGTGCTGCGGAGCGTAACTGTTCTCAGCTTCATCGGGAGGAACTGGCCATTATATATAATATCATCATGTATATAAAATTACACAAATATTTTCTGGGCTTAATTTTACTATACACAGTGATGATCAGCCTTTACGGGCAATTTTTGGTGAGGGAAAAATATTTCGGGTGTGGCAGGTAATCGTCTGCAGAGGTGGGCCATTTTCTTATCAATGTATTCATATGACATTAAATATAGAAGGGCAATAAAGAAGGGCAGTAAGTTTCTCTCACTCCAAAGTTATAGATGAGTTCATTTTTGATTCGCTCCAAACTCGCATCTGGTCTTAATGTTCGGATAAAATCTAATGCTGCTCCCTGTATTTTATTGGTGACGCATCTTTAGAAAACATAACCCTGTAGACTTGTGTTTTCAAAAACCGGAAGAAAAAGTTCCAATTCCCTCAAAAACGACGATTGGGCATAGTCTCTGTTTCTCCTATACTCCTTTATCTTTGATGCCTCTTTGAGAATTTCAGTAACCGGGATAGGTTACTCCGTACGAGAGTTGGTTGTGGTTGGTGTTTGTTCGGCTTCCATTTTTAATAAGTTATTTACTTCCCACCTTCTTCATTCTTGATTGTAGTTGTGGTGAATGTTGCAAAGATTTTACCACTCGATATAGTAATATTCGTAATCTTATTGTTAAGCTTAATTATTATTAAAATTAAGTTAAATTGAAAAGTCTTTTTTTGTTTATTATTATTTTTAAGGAAAAATTCTTTTTGCAAAGATTCGCGATTAGTTTTAATTTGAAAATTTTTTTTTTAAATTTCACGAATAATTTACTAAAAAAATTCTTTGATTCCTCTTTCAAAAGGATTTTGGAGTTGGTCTAATCCTTCGGAGCTAGATACTACCGTCAACTGCTCAACTTAAATACAATAATATGTATTGTTCTTAAAAAATATAAGAACTTTTGTTTGAGTGTTTCTAAACTTGATTTATTGAATTCTGATTTTCTACTGACTAATGTTTTAATTGATTCTTAAAATTAAAGATGCTTAGTCTACGTTTTGTTTTTGTAAAATTGCTTTTAAAATTAAAAATGCTTAATCTATTTAATCACGTTATTAACAAAAGGCTCTGTGGCTTTTGTAAATAAAAAAAAAATCCTGAATTTGTATAGGTGCGTCAACTGTAATAAATGGTTCAGTGGCTTTTGTTAATAATAAAAAAAATGCTGAATTTGTATAAGTGAGTCAATTGCACAATATTAGTTGGGCAATTGACTTCTTATTATGTTTGCCAGTGAACGCTTATTTTGGGTGAAGTCGAAGCTGTCTCTGCTCGTTCATTTTCATTTATTTATTAATTTATTGGATATTACATACAACAAGAAATTAATCTTTTTAATTACAGTATGTGATCTTATAACGATATAATTTATTGTAGTTACATGCATTAAATAGAATAAAAGCAATATAATAATATAATTTTATAAAGGAAAGAAAGAAATACATAAAATTAATTGTTGCGGCAGCAACTAAAACTTATGTTCTGAGCGTAACGGCTTAGAATAATAATAAAACAGATTTTTTTAATGGATGTAAACAAGTGTATCGAGTTTTATTATCTAAAAATCAACGAAAAATTCACAATTATATTTAATATATTAAAGAAACATAATTTAAAGAAACTTACTCTATTCTATCGTCATTCCAAAATTAATATAAAATGGAGAATCGAAATTGGCGCAGCCAAGCGATTACGCCAAAAAAAAATATTGGTACAGGTTAACTTGTAATAAACCAGTGATCAATAAAATAAAAAAGAGATTTCAACTCTTTCTTTTAAATACATACTTTAAGATAGCAGTTAAATTTAAATACTGTAAACTAATGTATAACATTCCACCGCCCGTGAGTCAATTAGAGAGACTCACCACTTACGTCAAGTACTGCCAACTTCGATGCTGGACGCCTAAGTTTGCCAATAGTTGTCCTCACCACCGTCGAGCGCACTTGCCCATCTGCCGCAAGGAATACCTCTTCAATCACACCTCGTTTCCATTGCCCACGTGTTTCATTATCATCACAAATGATGACTACGTCACCAACCTGGATTGGCTTAACTGGTTGATACCATTTTGTACGGCGAGTTATCTCCGGTAAATACTCTTGTATCCATCTTTTCCAAAATGTTTGTTTCAACTGCTGTAATATTTGCCATTGTTTTCTGAGACAAACTTTTTCAGGTACAGCAGGCGTTTGTAATATATTAGGACACCCAATTAAGAAGTGGTTAGGTGTTAAAGGTTCAGCTTCATAGTCGTCAATTGAAAGATGCGTCAGTGGTCGTGAATTTATTAAATTTTCTGCCTCTATGAGTAAGCTGTATAAAGTTTTAACTTGGGACGCCTTCTCCCTTAATGTGGAAGCTAAGACATTCTTAACAGAGCGCACCATTCGCTCCCAAGCACCGCCTGCAGATGGATTTGCTGGTGTATTAAAAACCCATTCTATACCACGCTTTGCGCATTCATTCATGATCCCGTCCTCATTAAAAACAAATGTCTCCTTGCTTGCACCCACAAAATTAGTTCCCCTGTCACTCCTTATTCGTACAGGTAATCCTCTTCGATTAATGAAGTTACGTATGCACAATATGACCACCCATCTCTTCTCACGTCTTCGGCCAATGGAAACAAAAAGTGGGCCAATGTAATCCATGCCAGTAATGGAAAATGCTCTTACATATGGAGTAAGCCTATCATCTAGGTGTGGTCCCATTAATGGTGATTTTGCGACGGCAAACATATTCTTACATACTTGACAATTTCTTTTGGCGGATCTTTCTAATTGTCGTAGACAGGGTATCCAAAACTTTACTCTCGATTCCTGATTCTGGTGTCCGAAATTTTCATGGTACTGTTTAACAATAAGCATTGTCAATATGTATTTTTTGGGCAATATAACGGGTTCTTTTGTACTACGAACAACACATGAGGCATTATAAATCCGGCCAGATAAACGTATTAAGCCATTTTTATCCAAAAACGGCGTAAGTTTAAAAATTGAGCTAGATTTGGATATAGGTTTATTCATTTTTAATTGGTTATACTCTACATGAAAAATTTTCCTTTGAACAATTTTGCACAAATAATCAGTTGTGTCATCGATTTCTCCTACACTCAAACGTGGCCTATATGTCTCTTTAACCTCTTTTCGAAGTACATCATGAGACCTAAAAATTTTCACCGCTCTTCGAACCCAGCATATAATTCGGACTAATCTATAAAAATTTGAATACCTTTCGAATGGAATTACCGAATCTTCATTTATGACAAAAACAAATTTTGATCTTTTCTCCGTTTGACACTCATTTTCATTAATATCGCCTGGAAGTTCCGGCCAAGTTGTCTTTTCATTGTTCAAAATTCTGGACCATTCAACCAACGGGATGTTAAATATGCATTAGAAAAATTGTGTGGCCTTGTTGCTTCGTCAGCAGGATTTAAGGTACCAGGCCACCACCGCCACTGTTTTACTTCAGATGATTCCAGTATATCTGCGATACGGTGAGAAACAAATTGTTTGTATGCTCTACTGTCAGATTTAATCCACTTTATTACCGTCTTGGAGTCTGACCAAAATGTTATGTCCCTTGGTTTTATGTCGTGACAGGATATTATTGACTTCTTAAGTCTTACAGCAAGTACTGCTGCCTGTAACTCGAGACGCGGAATAGAAAAGGGTTTTAAAGGCGCACATCTTGACTTCCGGCAATAAAAACTACTTTAACTTTACTATTGTTACATATCCTCCAATAGGCTGCAGATGCAAAAGCCACCTCACTTGCATCCGCAAAAACATGAAGTTCAGCTACTGCTTTAATACAAAAAACATTCAGCCCGTAACATCTGGCAATTTTTACATCTTTAATCTTGTACAGGCTTCTATACCATTCGTACCATTTGTCATAAATCCCATCTGGAATGGCCGAATCCCATCCAACCTCGCTTCTCCATAGCTCCTGTAGCAAACTTTTAGATTTTATAACAACGTTTGCCAGAAAACCAAAGGGGTCAAAAATTGACATTGTCAGACTTAACATCTCACTTTTAGTTGGTTTGCGTTTCCCATACAAAACGGCTTCTGGAACTCTTGAGAACTTTAAAACAAAGCAAAAATTATCATTAGACTGTCTCCAACTCATCCCCAAAACTTTCTCTATATCAGCCTCATTTTCACATAGATTCTGTAAAACTAGATCATCGTTTACGGTTTCACTGCCACTTATTCCAGCCAAAACCTTTTTTGAATTTGACACGAATCCCCTAAGTTCGAAACCGGCTTGGCGATGAATACTAACTACGTCATTAGTGACGCTAATAGCCTCGTCGACATCATCAAAACTGTCGACATAATCATCGACATAGTGGCTGTCAACAATTCTTATAGGCTTTGGGGTGGGATTTTTTATACATTTCGGCATTTAAGTTTTTAACGTACTGGGCTGAGCATGGGGAACTAATTGACCCAAATATCATAACTTGCATAACATATTCATCAGGTGGCTCATTCGACTCAACATCTCTCCATAAGAACCGCTGAGCAGTCTGATATTCTTCTCTTATTCTGACGCGATTGAACATTTCCCTAATGTCGGCACATACACCTATTTTTCCTTGACGAAATCGAAACAATATTGACAATAATGACTTGGGTTGCTACTTATTGGGACCTTTCATCAACCTCGAATTGAATGATTCACCATCAACACATGCAGCAGCATCAAAAACAAGACGTCTTTTGTTCCCCTTGTTTACATTCGTGACAACAAAGTGAGGTAAATACCAAGTGCGGCTATTCTTAATTGCAGCTTCCTCCGGAGATAATTTTCTGGCATAAGATTTAGCCACGTAATCATTTATTTTAGCTCTATACCATTCAGCTAAGTTGACGTCTTTGTTCATTTTGACTTCCATACTATTAAGACGTTTCAGTGCAATCGTAAAACTCTCTTTAATTTTAAAACTATCGTGCTTCTTGTTTATGAATATTGTTTAAAATATCAATTTTGCTCAAGTTTTCGTTCGATCCAAATATTATATTACCCAAACTCGTTTGATGTAAGGCAAAACATCCGTCTAAATTTAGGACTTTAGATGGGCGAACGAGACATATATGGGGTAGACCTATTAATAATTCTGGACGAGCGTCATGATAATTACAAACAACAATATCATTTAAAATGGGAAATTTTTTCTTGAACTTATCAAAATACAGACTTTGCAAAGGCAATTTTAAGTTCTTTGTTGTAAAAACATTTCTCATTTGAAAGTTGGCATTATTTTCATCATTGTTACTTATCTCTAGATTCACCTTTCTAGACATTTCACTACTCGATTTTCCACCTATCCAACTGAGGGATAAATTATTCGGAATTCCTTGTAGTCCAATATTATTTGCCACTTCTTCCTCCAATACAGATATATTAGAACCTTCATCTTTAAAGGCCACAACTGTTATAATACCTTTCGGACCTCTTAATTTCACCGGCAAATATTTGAATAATGGTCCAATATTTAAAACATCCTCAACAATTGTTTTTACAGAGCCGTCATTATTTTCACTGTTCATTGTGTTGTTACTTTCACGTAGAACGATGTTTTTGTTTTGTTTACTAATTGTGCTATTTTCATTCTTATTAAAATTTACATCCTCGTGTAATAATCGATTGTGATGTTTGGTACATTTTAATAATCCACATTGACGTCTATATTTACGTTTTAATGAATTGTGGCCTGCGTGAAAACAACCAAAGCAAAGGCGATTATCTTTTACGAATTGCCATCTTTCATTTGTTGGTATTCCCTTGAATTTGTCACAATGATACAACTGGTGGTTATTGTGGCACATTGGACATTTGGTAAATTTGTTGTCTTCAGCTACAATTGTAAAAGATGGATTAATTCTTTCCCTTTTGTTGTACGTTGTATCATTCTTACTGCTGTCAGCTTCCAGAGAAAGGGATATATACGTTGCAACTTCATGCAACCACAAACTGAAATCGTGTACAGTGGGGTCCAAGGTAATTTACCATATGTTTTGTCCATTCTTCACGCTTTCGAAGTGGCAGCTTATTGACAAATTCGTCTAGCAATGTAGGATTACACAGGTGAGCTTTCACATTTGCATTTATTAAAAATGCTGACAAATTTGACACCATAGTACTAAAATTCATCATTTCGTTCATTCTTTTCTCAGCTATTGAAGGGAAATCGCGAACCTTAGAAATCTGGCTGCGTATTAATACCTCAGGACTACCATAATGAAACTCGAGTGTACTAATCACCTGACTTACGCTGTCGGCATCACCTTTGAACGATTTTTGTAAACGAATTAAATTTTCCAAGTTTGAATAACTATAACTTGTTGTAGTTCCCCTTAATGCGACTATAAACATAGGCCATTGTTCAGGCTGGCCACTAAACTGGGGCAAATCATGGAGCTTACGAAGTTGGCGACATTCGTTCGTTTGTTGTAAATCGGGCACATGTAGGGGTGCAGGTGTCACATAAGTTGGCAAGTTTGTCGTTACTGGCGTTCCCATTTGTGCTGATGTGTAACTTTGTGTTTGACCTTGAAAGTGGTCCATTAAAGTTGGGAAAAAAGGTACAGCGGTTGTTGTGGGCACATATGGTAAAGAGGTTGATCTTGGGACAATTGTCCGTGTGGAAGAATAGGGCAATGAGGTTGGCACAAATTGTTGTGCGGCTGAATAGGGCATAAAGGTTGGCACAAATTGTGCGACAGAATAGGGCATAGAAGTTGGCACAAATTGTTGTGCGGCAGAATAGGGCATAGAGGTGGGCACAGAAGATGTTGTGGGGTGGAACAAACTATACTGAAATGGCACTGTGTACTCACATGTATTTACTTTTTGTTGTTGCATCGAGCCTGTTGATACTGGAATTGTGGTTGTATTCGCCATTGAATACAGGTTCTTATTTGTTACGGCATGTGGTGCTGGGGCAGTACTTGACACAACGTTCGCTAATGTCGTCACAACTGACATTTGTGTATCTGATGTCCTTACGGCTGATGCATTCGAATGATTGGAAGCGTCCAATAATTGTTTAAAGGAATTCTTTAGTGCCAAAATCTCTTCCTTCAGTTCGGCAACAGATGGTTCTTTTAACTCGATCATAGTCTTCTCATTGTCACTTTCGTTTGGAGAAGCTATTAAGATGTTTTCTTCTTCTGTAGATATTTCTTTTTCAAGCAAACGCTTGCTTCGGCGTGGCATTTATTCTAAACCAACAATAGAATAATAAAAATGTTGCGGCAGCAACTAAAACTTATGTTCTGAGCGTAACGGGTTAGAATAATAATAAAACAGATTTTTTTAATGGATGTAAACAAGTTTATCGAGTTTTATTATCTAAAAATCAACGAAAAATTCACAATAATATTTAATATATTAAAGAAACATAATTTAAAGAAACTTACTCTATTCTATCGTCATTCCAAAATTAATATAAAATGGAGAATCAAAATTGGCGCAGCCAAGCGATTACGGCAAAATAATATTGGTACCGGTTAACTTGTAATAAACCAGTAATCAATAAAATAAAAAAGAGATTTCAACTCTGTCTTTTAAATACATACTTTAAGATAGCAGTTAAATTTAAATACTGTAAACTAATTTATAACATATATACTAAAAAAACTACTTTTTTATAAACTACAGAGGGAGGTATATAAAAAAACAAAAAAGGTGTAATAATTAAAAACTTGAGAACAATTTCTTTTTAAATTGCATAACGTTGCCTATAGTTTGTACTGTGTTGGGTAGTGAGTTCCATAGTCTTATGGTATTTGTTAAGAACTGCCATTCAGAAATTAATATACGATATCTAAGTTGTATAATGTGTTTTCCTCTATTAGAACGTGCAAATTGTAGGCGGTCGTATAAATAAGTTGGTTCTTGGGTGTATATAATTTTATGAATTAGTATTAGTGATTTAATCTTAAGCAGTACTTGAAGGTTAACTCCGTATAAAGACTTACAAAATAGGGAAGTTCCATCATATCTTTTTATTCCGTAAACGTATCGTAGAATCGCGTTGTAAGCAACAGTTAATCTACTCTTACTGTATGAATCACAGAAAGCAAAAAGTTCACAACCATATAGTAGCTTTGGCATTAAAAACGTTTTCGCGAGAAGCACACGAATATTTAGAGGTGTAACATGTTATGATGGGTGTAGAGATCTTAGCACAGAGAAAATGTTTCCAGAAACAGAAATAATGTGAGAATTCCATTGAAGGGTTTTATTAAAAATAATACCAAGATTAATAGCTGATTCAACTATTGAAACAGTTTGATTTCCTAATAATATGGAAATATCAACGACAATATTTTGATTCTTTTGAGCTATAATCAGGCACCTTGATTTTTTTTTGGATTTAAGTATAGTCCATTCGACGACGCCCATAAATATATCCGATTTAGACCTACAGAAAGTTACGGAATACAATATTGGATCAGGTTCTTTTTACAACCACTATATATTTGAACATCATCAGCATAAATGTGACTGCTGCAGTACAAAAGACGACTAGGTAAATCATTGATGTATAGTGTGATTAATAGAGGCCCGAGAATAGATCCCTGTGGTACCCCCATAGACACATGTAGAGCAGTAGATAAAGAGTCACCAGCGGCCACAGATTGGTACCGATCAGTAAGAAAAGTTTCTAGTAGTTTAGTGGCAGTTGAAGAAAAGTAAAACTTATTATATAACTTAGTGCAGAGAATTTCATGATTAACTGAGTCAAATGCTTTGGAGTGGTCCAGAAGTACAAGGAACGTAACTCCGCCTTCATCAATATTGCGTCTGATATCTTCGGATACACTAATGAGAGATGTAACACAGCTTTGTCTTTTTCTGAATCCAGATTGATTGTTAACTAGTAGCTGGTGATTAGTCAAGTACTTGCTCATTTGCTCATGTAACAATCTCTCGAATACTTTAGATAAATAAGGTTATATTGATATTGGACGATACTCATTTGCAGTTTTAGGTACAAGGAGGATCTTTGCACAATTCCAGCAGCTTGGAAACTGATTGGTTGTGATAATGGTGTTAAAGATGTGAGTGATGTAAACTAGTAACTTTGGTAGAAGAAGTTTTATAAATCTTGGATGAATTTGGTCCAGCCCGACCGTATTCGAAGTAACAGATAAACAACATGATAATACTTCAACTAGAAGCACACCAGAAAATTCGATTCGGTGTACAGTAGATGGTGCCGAAAGATGTTGTAAAGATTCTGAAGTTTCAGCCTTACCATCTTGATTCATAGCTTTTGTACTATTCATTGGTATACTTGAAGAAATATTGACAAATGATTCATTTAGTTGATTTACATCGATATTACGAGCAGAAATAATTTTTTTCCCAATACCAATTTCCTTGATTGTCTGCCATTTCCTTTAAGAGTCTAAAGCTAATCTGAAGCGTCTTGCATAATTAATTTTTGCATATTTAATGCTTTTATTAACGTACTGACGAGCTCTGTGGTATTCTTCATGTAATTCAGGAGTTCTCAATCTTTTCCAACGTCTATATGTCTCATCTCAAACATTTATTTGGTTTTTAATGGTTGAATTGAACCAGTTCTTCGTCCTTTTTTCACCATGGTATGTACGCACCGGAACCAAGATATCAAAGCTGGAGCAAATGGCTATTAAGAAATTTAAGCTGTTTTTCAGCAGAAACCAAATTGTAGATGACATCCCAGTTGATAGTGTTAAAACATTCTTCCAATATGTTAAGGTTGATGTTGCGGAAATCATAAAAACTTATTGGTGTTTCAGCGTTTACCACCTTAAAATCATAGGATATATAAATAGGTCATGTTTGGAGAAACATGGTACATTGATTTGATCAAAAAGTAACAAATTCGACATATTTCCTATTATAAATATATCAAGTAATGTTCTGCTAGAACTAGTAAAGTGTGTAGGTTGCTCACGATACATAAACCAATGGATCTTAGTTGATCTGTAAAATTGGAACTTGTCCCGGCCAAAATATTGCAGTTGAAATCACTCGCAACAACAATGTCATTGTATTGAGTAGCATATACCCGATGTTCCGCATAAAATCATCAAAAGTTACACGAGAACCTGGACGGTTAGTGCATCCCAGCAATAAATTACTGTCACCATCAAGAATTTCAAAGAATAAAAATTTAATTTGCTCACAATCCATGGAAATCAATACTTTCTTATGACGTATCCCGTTCTTAATGTATATTGCCACACTACCAGCATGTCCTTTCCTATCATTCCTAATTATTTTGTACCCATGGGCTGTAACAAAACTGTCTGGTAGTTCTCTTTCAAACCACGTTTCAGATACACACACTATGTCCACATTAGATTCCTCAAACATATAACGAAATTCATCCTTTGTGAAGTAAACTTTGGGCATTTATATGATAAATGTTGAGACCAGCCCGTTGCTTTGTAAGAATTTGAATCATATTTCGAGAACTAACTTCAGAACTTACCCCATAGCTACTTGTGCGTGACATATATAGAATTTAAGACAGAAGAGGCAACGTTATAACAATAAAAAAGATAGTAAAAATGTAAGAACATTATAGTTGTACATAAGTTTATAAGAATAATCATAAGACAGTTACAAAAAATTTTCATATGAACAAGACGATAATGAGTAATAAAAATCATTATAGAAATATAAAAAAATTTTACATAAAATTATAAAAATAATTTAAAATAACAATTTAATATGCTGAAGTAAAGCCAATAATCACTAGGGTAACGATACGGCAAAACGGTTACATCAGCTCCGCATATCAACTTGTAGGTTTGCATTGGATACTTGAAAAAAACTGTTCAGTTGGTTTAAATCTTCAATGCGCATCGGCTCATCTCCCGGGTTAACTTTTATATATACTAGCCCACGCAAGGAAAACGCACTGGCTAATCGGTTATTTTTACGCAAGTTTAGTGCTGCATTCAGAATTTTAAAGTTGTTTGAAGATAATTTTCATTAAGGTATACTTTAGAGTTATTATAAGAGGTAAAACCAATATGTTGAAGGCACAGTTGACTGTTATTTATTTTCCTAAAATGAGCTAATGACTTTAATATGTAGTTTTTATCGTACGACGAGCAAAGCTTCACAAGAATAACTGCGTCCGGAGAATTAACTTGTTTATTATTTCTGTTCTGCAGACGGAAGATATATTTGTAGGCAGGCGTAGAAATATTAAGGGAGCGACAAATGCTATCAAAAAGTTCATCAAGCTTTTAATTTTTTATAAAAGGAATACCATTAACACGTAAATCACATGATACAGATAAGTTTTCTTGACGACTTATTTGCGATTTTAAAGTTTTTATTTCATTCTTAAGTGAGCTAATTTCGCAGCATTGTGTTTCTAAGAAAGATACCCTCTCGTTTACAGTGTGAATCTCACTAACTATATCACAAATACGTTTGTCGAGTTCTTTTAAGAGTTTGGTTTCAACAGAATTTATTTTCTCATTTATATTTATAAGAATTCTTTGTTCACTCTCTTTAATTTTCACTGTTATTAGTTCAAATTGTTTCTCAATTCTCTTAAACATAGCCTCAATACTAGATGGAGAAAAAGCTGAACTCAAGTTTTTTGCATCTCCTCTGTTTGGAGTTGCGTTATCTCTTTTTAAACTGTTTAATCTTAGATTCTTATCCATAATTATTTTTGTATTAAAGAGTTTTTTGTTTTGTTATTTGTTGACAATATACTAAATAAACTTATTTTTGTAAATCTCAACTTCAACACAAGAAACAGGTTATTATTGTTGTTGCTTTTTTCTTTTTCAGCAATTTCTTACATTTGTTATTAATTTGATTTTGTGTAGTTTCTTCTTTTTGCTTCACTTTAATTTAGTTGTTTTTATATTTTGATTTTTTTTTTTTTTAATTTAATAAAGAACAATTATTTAACGCTTTTATTTTGTTTTTTGAAACTTTTTTATTATTTTTATTTGTTTTAAATGTCTATTTTGGTAGTTTATTTTGTTTTTAAAGATTATTTTCATTGGTTTTAAGAAAATATTTGAGAGCGCAGTAAATAAACACGTCTAATTGCACCGAAGGATGCGCTAACTTTTCGTTCTATTTTGATTTGACAAACAATCTGACATCAGCTGTTTCGTAAGTCATTTATTTGTGGCGGCAAATATCAATGTTTAAAAAACTGCAGTCAAAGTAGTAAACGTCAAAAAATTGTGCTTTTTCTTCGACTTCTTATTTTTTCATTTCACAAAAACAAACTTCTGATTTTCACTTCTGATTTTTAAAACATAAACAGTGGCAGTAAAGTCAAAAGCATAAAACGAAAAGTTATACAACACAAAGTACTTCGATTGTCGACTTGTTCGGAAGTTTTTGGTTTGACTGCGTCTTTGACGTAAATCCCGTGATCGAAACGCTGATCAAGCGATATACCTTATTAAGAGTCACTCTATCTTTGACCTGTTCGGTGTTTGTCCACCACGATAAAGTGGCATAGGTCAATATTGGTCTAATTATCGTAACAAAAGACCATTAAATCATTCTAAGCTTCAGTCCCCATGTCTCTCCGAAGAGTTTTTGGCAGGCAGATATTACCCTTATTGCCCTTCTGGTGACATGGGATAACTGAGCGTTTCCGTTAAGGAATTTATCCACGATGATCCCCAATTATTTTACATCGTTAGAGAATCCGATAAGCGTACCTTTCAAGGCCAGTTCTTTAAGTCTCAGAACTCTTTCATTTTGTTGCTTTTTTTCTTTTTCAGCACTTTCTTACATTTGTTATTAATGTAAGTAGGTATGTAAAATTTGGGTATGTTTTGATTTTGTGTAGTTTCTTATTTTTGCTTCACTTTAATTTAGTTGTTTTTATATTTTGATTTTTTTTTTTTAATTTAATAAAGAACAATTATTTAACGCTTTTATTTTGTTTTTTGAAACTTTTTTATTATTTTTATTTGTTTTAAATGTCTATTTTGGTAGTTTATTTTGTTTTTAAAGATTATTTTCATTGGTTTTAAGAAAATATTTGAGAGCGCAGTAAATAAACACGTCTAATTGCACCGAAGGATGCGCTAACTTTTCGTTCTATTTTGATTTGACAAACAATCTGACATCAGCTGTTTCGTAAGTCATTTATTTGTGGCGGCAAATATCAATGTTTAAAAAACTGCAGTCAAAGTAGTAAACGTCAAAAAATTGTGCTTTTTCTTCGACTTCTTATTTTTTCATTTCACAAAAACAAACTTCTGATTTTCACTTCTGATTTTTAAAACATAAACAGTGGCAGTAAAGTCAAAAGCATAAAACGAAAAGTTATACAACACAAAGTACTTCGATTGTCGACTTGTTCGGAAGTTTTTGGTTTGACTGCGTCTTTGACGTAAATCCCGTGATCGAAACGCTGATCAAGCGATATACCTTATTAAGAGTCACTCTATCTTTGACCTGTTCGGTGTTTGTCCACCACGATAAAGTGGCATAGGTCAATATTGGTCTAATTATCGTAACAAAAGACCATTAAATCATTCTAAGCTTCAGTCCCCATGTCTCTCCGAAGAGTTTTTGGCAGGCAGATATTACCCTTATTGCCCTTCTGGTGACATGGGATAACTGAGCGTTTCCGTTAAGGAATTTATCCACGATGATCCCCAATTATTTTACATCGTTAGAGAATCCGATAAGCGTACCTTTCAAGGCCAGTTCTTTAAGTCTCAGAACTCTTTCATTTGAGGAGTTATAGCCCTCCCCCCCTTGCTGCTGGCACCATGAAAGGATTTAATCTGGCCCAGTCGATTTGAACAGAATAAATTTGGATACAGCCGTTTTGCATCAAATACCGCCAACCTGGTATTCGTTTTGGCGATCATATGTATATTCTTGGTGACGAAAAGGGACGAGATCCTGAAAAGTGAGTCGCAAGAAGGAGCTCACAGGTCTCCTTTGGCGACTTAGTAAACGTGCCATCTGGCCGTTTGAGCGTGCAAAGACCATTTGTGTGGTCCTGAGAAAGAGCTTTTTGCAGCCTGGGAATATCCCTTTTTGGCCTGCGTATCGGCAGCTCTTCTCAAAGGCCTCACAAATATTCGTATAAAGTGTATTGGATTTAAAATCTATGTCCCTAGAGCTTGTAATTGTGCTATCGGACAAGTCCCCATTGAGAGCAAAATGATGGCGAAAAATGGTCCAGTTCGCATTCCTAGGATTGCGATACGTTTGAACAAGCAGCATTCGATGTCGAAACACAGATATTGATGATCTAGATGAGAAGACGTCTTGTCTAATTACGTTCCTAAAAGTGGAATCATCGCCCCTATTTGCTACAAATATAATATTTACACAAATGTACTCAAGTAAACACAGTATGGTGGGCTTTTGCATTATAGCCAATAATCCAACAGAGATAACGCTTCTGGCAAAAAGATACAAGCTCAGTAACCACAGATGAAGGAGCACTGTCTGCATCTCCTGTCAAGTAGGCAGGGACGATTACGACATCATGCTCGCCCACCATGGATGGGATCTTCGCCCTAATTTCCACTAGATCCCCGTGAAAAAATTCTGCAATAGGTAAATAGATTAAATCTTTCCTTTCTAGAATAGCCACTCTCGGCGTCGAAGCTGCAGAGTTGTAAATTATATTGCTATGATCATTGTGGAGCTCCTGAATGACCCAGAGTAAAGCCATGGTTCCTGTATGAAACAAAATCAAGGATGTTGGTGGTGAACCTACGATATAGCAAATACGAGGCTGCATTGGCGTAGGTTCACCTAAAGGCATTTAAGATGTGAGTTAGGGTCAATTGCAAAGGTTATCTCAGCATTGCTACCTTTTCTCATCCGATTTATCACTCTCCACTTTTCGAAAGAGAGGTCATCATTCTGCCCTTCAACGAGTGACAGAATCTTGTTGGTCGATGTATCGGGCTTCCCAGGAAATATCCAATGAATATTTCAGCCCTTGGCACCTCTTTCTCAGACACAACCTTTAAAACGGCATCTAAACAGGGTTTTATTCCTTACCCTTTCCGCTGACTTTTCACCATTGCAGTTAAAGGTGAGCCAACCTGGTTTAATGCTGCAGCCTGCGAACTGTGGTTTTACGCTACCCTTCTTGAGATCCACAATTTTGTCAAGTACTGCAGCCTAGATTAATTTAAGCGTATCCTCTGACCATACGTTTGTCGGAAAGTCAGGTGGAATTACTCCCAACCTTATGACTTCGAACATATCTCTGTATGAGATATATTCTGTTCTACTGCCCCTGAGGAATTTGCACTGGCTATGTTGGAGATAGACGCGCCAGTCGCCGTGCTACCTGTGACCCGCTAGGGAGGATTTGGTTTGTGCGGCGAGGAAACGTCCGAACGTCCCCTCTTCCTAGGAATTTTTATGTCGCACAGCTCGTTGCGGACCTCCGTCATTGGTTAAAGGCATAGCTTTCATGTCTGTTCTATGCGCATACCTTCTTTAAGGTAGAGCTTTAGACGCTTCTTCCAAACCAGGCAGCTTTAGTCTACATTCTGCTCCTTTGGTCTGTTTAACTTCGGCTGATGAGGATTGTTGCGTGTTTGGCACTGATTGCAGGAGGGAATCCTCTTCATCCGTTGGGATATGTACCTCAGTGGCGATGGGACCTGCGTCCCCCTGCACCAAGGTATCATCAATCGGTTCGCAACGCAGTGCGAGCGTTAGGATCCACAGACCCTAACACTGATTCAATTTTGTCCATAGAGGCGTGTTTATTTTTATTTGTTTTTAATTTTGTATCCATATAGGTTTTGCTTAGAAATTGATAGTACACCATACAACAGGGTCCCATATCATAGATGGGCACAACTTACAACCAGTGTCCGGTGGCCAACGTTATAAGACCAACTCTCGCATTCATCCGCTGGACACGGTCCGGATAACATCGTGGATTGCGGTTTTTTATTGAGCGTCCTCTCTAGCTCTGCCATGTTCGGCATATAGCAGAGGCACCTCGTGCAGGTTGTGATACTGGATCACGCAGGGACGGTAGTTGGAAAGTAAAGTTGGCTACTGCAATACCACTTGAACAGCTATATTTAGCATTCAGATTCCGTACAGCACTCGCTGTTTTCCTCCAAAATCTTTTTATTGACATGTTGTTGTACTATTATTACGTCAAATGTGTTCCACTTTACACTTTCAAATTATAATAAAGACCGCTTACTTAAACATGATTTTCCATTTGTCCTTGTTTGCAAGAAAAAAATCTGAACTGAATACCCTTTATTATAATATAAAAAGGATAAATATTGTATTTCCTATCTTCCCATGAGAAAAGTCATGATGAATTTGTTTTTGTAAAAAAAAAAATTGATTTCACGATTGACTAAAGCCCGCGACTTACGGGATCGGAAATGGCACCCCTAATAGTGGCTTAATGAAATTATCTTCAAAATACTTCCTGAATTTTCATTTCAGTTTCTGGTAAACTCACCTTGGGTAGGAACTATGCTCATCTTGTAATTAAAAAACAGTTTTATTACATACTTAACCAAATTTTTAAATACATTAATTCTTACATAAATATTATATATGTACATTAGGGGTATAACCAAAAAAATACTTATCACGACGGGGTGGCCACTGATGTATATATCAAAAATGCAGTTTTTTGAGATAAATTTGGATAAAAAACCTCTCCCCCCCCCCAAACCGTTTTTTCAAAAAGCTTCCAAAAATAAATAATATTTGAATTTTTATTTTTTAAATACCATATATACATCCATGTACTATATATAAGCTTCAGATACTAAAGATTATCTTTGTTGAAGGAAATAAACTTTAAGTTCAAAGTGCGTGTTTTTCTGCAATGTTGAAAAATATCTTGCATAAGTTTGATTCCACGTTCCGCGCAAATGTTACTTCGTTGGTGTTTGTGAATTTTAGAGTCTTCTCTCACCCAATGTTTAAGAAAGCATTCCCGAGCATGAATCAACGAGTATATGGGATAGAGAACCTCTCTGTCTTAGCAAAACTTCAAACAAATGAAAATAAAAGTAAACAATTGGGATTGTGAGGTTGGTTCCATTTTGTTCAAAAAAAGAGTTTCCGTATTATTTAAACATTTTTAACTGTTTGGATGTAGTATAATTGGTGGTATAAGTCTTATTTGTAAAATAGCATAAAAATGTAAATGGTTTGTGTTTTTACAATTAGGATATAGTATTTTTAATAAACAAAAAAATATCCAAATACTAAACTTCAAAGTGATTTGGGGGGGAAGTTTTTAAACGCCCGCGAAAAAGTGACCCCACTTTTCATCATAGATTTTTATGGTCTATATGGCATGGATAGGTATTTTTTGATAATTTAAAAAATTTGTTCAAAAGTTATACCCTAATGTACATGTTTCTAAATCAAAATAAATTTTTGATATTTTTAAGTAGGCTTATTTAAAATGTCACTTAATCGAATTTTATAATAATAATTCAACATAAAAATATTTTTTTATTTATTTTAGATGAGAAAATATCCTCCCGGTAGCGAAGAGCCATTCAATGGAACTCGTTTGCAAAAATTCATAAAAATGGACCTCACTATTATGAATCTCAAGAAGAAATCCTAAATATTTGTATGAAATAACTTAAACATGTTGATAAAATGACTGTAAATTAATAACAAATACTAACAGAAAATTTCTGCACATAAAGAAATCTACACAACGCCCATTTATTTTAATTCCCACCCAATTTTTTTTTTATTATTTATTGTTTATTATTAAAGAGCTGCACAAGCACAAGCAATTTCATTAAATTCAGATAGTTGTATATTACTCTCTCATAACAAAACACAAACATACTTCCAAAAACAATAAAATTTTTTTTCAGTCATCCAAATAATATTTTTCTTATTATCAAAGTTATTTTTGGGAATATAAAATATTTTTTTAATTTTGATACCCTCCACCACCACTGTGGTGAATGAGGGTATACTAAGTTTGTCAATCCGTGTGAAACTTTTTTACACTACATCTAAGACCCCATAGAGTATATATATTCTGGCTCCTTGAGTAATTCTAAGTCGATTTGGCCATGTCCGTCTGTCTTTCCGTCTGTTGAAAACGCGCTCACTCTCGAAAAACTTAAAAGAAAAGAACAAACTTGGTCTGAAATTGCTTATAGTTATCCTAAGCAGTTTGGGATTGAAATCCAGCAACATCGGTTCAGTAAGATCAGAACTATGAAGCAAAATGTGGAGCAACCACCCTAAAAAATTTATAATTTTGATACAAAAACTAACATAAATGGTGGAATAATGCACGGAATGAAATACAGTTTTGCAAGAATTCGCTTCATTTGACTGCAAATCATATTTTTGTTGATTTTCGTGAAGATCGGTCTATAATTGACTAAAGGCCCCATATAAACCCTTCTCACGGAAAACAGTTTAGTACGCCTAAAACTGCAATAAATAACGATAGCATACTAAAATTTAGAACGTCACAGTTTTATAGGCCTAGAAATCACACTGTAAAATTTTTTGAAGATCGGTCCATAATTTAAACTAGGTCCCATATAATCCCTACTAGCGGAAAACAGTTTAGTACGCGTAAAACTGTAATAAATAACGCTATCATACTAAAATTTGGTACGTCACAGTTTTATAGGACCAGAAATCACACTGCTAAATTTTTTGAAGATTGGTCCATAATTTACACTAGGCCCCATATAAATAAACCCTACTCCCGGAAAACAGTTTAGTACGCCTAAAATAACGCTGTGGCGCCCTATGCTCCAATGGGAGTTAGAGGAACACATATATATAAAATAACGCTAGAATACTAAAATTTGGTACGTCAGGAAACCATTTAGTACGCCTTCAACCGTAATAAATAATGCTTTCAAATTCGGTACGTCACAGTTTTATAGGACGAGAAATCACACTGCCAAATTTCGTAAAGATTCCGACAAAAACCAAATAAAGCCCACTTTGGGAAAAAAATTAAATTCGCCTAAAACCATTACTGATATAGTTATTTCGGTAAAATTTCTTACTTAAATTCATATGGCAGAAAAAATATCATGCAAATTTGTGAAATTTACTGTTTACGCTAAAACTACTTAATTACACTACTGTATTGAAATTTATTTTATTTAATTTTTTGTAGTACCAGAAATCCGTCTTCAGAATTTTGGGATAAATCTATAATTAACCATAGGTCCGATACAAATTACACTCCTAAAAATTATTTTAGTTCGACTAAAACTTTTACGAATCATGATATTTTAGTCAAGCCAGTTCAAAGTTCTAACAAGAAACGCATAAAATGTTCTTATTGTCGGTCAATAATTTAATTCAGCTCTAAACCGCAACTTATTTTAATGCTGACGTTCGTTTTTGTGAAGATTAGTTAATAATATATATGTATTTATCATATGGAACCCACTCCTGTCGGTGGAGGGTATCAAAGATTCGGCACAGCCGAATATAGCACTCTAACTTATTTTCATTAATAAGATTCTTAATAATCTTATTAATTAATTAATATTACAAATCTTATTAAATATTATTATTTTCAAAATTATCGCAACTAATTCAGAAATCTGTTTTTAAAAATTCATTAAAAAAAATTATTAGGACAAACATTTTACATTTCTATCTTTTATTAGAAATCCAAGTATATTACGAATAAAATTAGCCATGAAATCATGAAAATCGCTAAACAACATGATAACTAGACGTATTTGATTCAAACTCTGATCAGATTTGGATTCAGCACGGTAAGGTCAATTAAAGTCACATAACAAAGTTCTCTCTCCCCCGACTTTTTTTGTTTTTTGCCGACCAGTGATATTAAAACATTAACATTTTTACAAAGCTTTTTCTGATATTTCAGGCAATGTAAAAATGTTTTATTATTATGAAATATGTATAAAGTAAGTTAATATCAAAAAAATATTTAAAATACAAAGACACTCAACAAACAATTTGAAAATTTTTGAGTTCTTTAAAATTTAGATATAAAAATTAGTCTTCTATATGAAAAAACGAAATAAAATATTTTGATCTTAATTCGTTAAATAGAACGTGCAGCATAATAATAACAAATATTTATACATATATTTATTCGTACTTTAAATTGTTCATTTGCTTCATAGCACAAAAACTGCCGCACACTTAAATTGTGAATATGAGGAAATGTTAGGTCTCGATATCACTTAAGGCTAGTTTACACTATCACACATTTCATACGTATTCCATAATTCTTTGTGAGATGGAAATCTAATGAGTTTTGTTGTGACTGTCAAAAAATCTAATGTTACATTACAGTTTGTAGTCACACTATCACACATGAACATTGTTCAAACCTTCACAAAGAATTTCTTTCACATGTGCGTAAATATGTTTGTACAAATCTACAAACATACTTACGTACATGCGCCTGCACGAAATTATGTGAACAACCTTAAATTGTCAGTCTCATGTTTTTGTAATGTTTTAATTTTTATTTAACTTGAATTTCTTTCACACGTTTGTAAGTACGTTTGTACCAATCTACAAACTTACTTACGTACATGTGCCTGCCCGAAATTATGTGAAATTATTAGTCTCATATTTCTCTCTTATTTTTGTTGCAAAGTTTTAATTTTAATTTAACTCGTGTAAAACAGCCTTGAACTTCTTATTGAATTGCAATTTTACTGTATTTTTACTTTTTACCAAGTTTGAGGAACTCCAATTTCATTTAATTATTTTTATTTAATAACCTTGAACTACTGTTGGAGTTTATTTTATTTTACTTTGTTTTTGCCTCGTCGGCGGTTTCACATTTTTCTGGAATTTCTTTAATTTGCAAATTTATAAGTTTGTTGTTATTTGTAGTTAGTAATTAATTAGTATATAAGAATCAATTTTATTTTAAGAAAATCAGAAATAATAAATCAATTTGATAAGTTGTTTCTCTGTTCTAACTCCGCTGTAACCAAGTTTCAAGTGCTTGCGTTACTTTTTAGAATTGTCTTGGTGACACTGCCTAGACAATATTCTTAACGTTACTTGGTTCATAGCCTTGTAAACAAATAAATTCAAAGGTTAAACAAATCAGTTTAACCCAATTCATTTATTGAATTAAACATTAGTGACCCCGACGTGATCCCTTTGAAATTCAAGATTCCCCCCACCAGTGGTAAGGGTCCTGAAAGTCAATAGGATACAACACGTGCTCCTGCTAAGGATACTAATCCGCAGGACATCTCAAGAAGACGTGCTCCTGTCAAGAATACAAATCCGCAGGACATCTCAAGAAGACGTGCTCCTGTCAAGGATACCAATCCGCAGGACTTCTCTAGAAGACGTGCTCCTGTCAAGGAAACCAATCCACTGGACATCTGCAGAACGCGATAATACGCTTCAAACTCCATAATGGCAACAGGCGGATCCACCCTGATGGAACAGCCAGCTGCGAACCCTAAGTCATTAATTAGAAGGCAAAATGTCATGATGACATCCCTCAAACGGCTACTCACCACGGACCCCACAGCAACCAACATGAAGCTAAAAGAAAAACTGTGGAACGAAATCCAGGAACTACATTTTTTAATTTGGGAATCCAGCACTGATCCACTGAAGGAAGGATATGACATGAATTCCTATGAAGATCTGGAGAAAATGGTTATTGAAAATTTCAAGCTATCTTCACGCTTTCCAGAGCAAGGTGTGGAACCTATGCAACACAACGTCTTACCACTGCCAAAAGTCACAATCCCAAAATTCAATGGGGATTATTTAAAATGGAGGGCCTTTTACGACTTGTTTACACAACTAGTACCCAACCAACATATTCCTGCGGCACAAAAGATGTGGTACCTGAAATCAAACTTGGGGGGCGAAGCTGAAAGGTTAATAAGCCATCTTTCAGCTACTGCCGAAAATTACAGAACCGCCTGGAATCTATTGCAAGACCGATACAATAATCAACGGGTTCTTGTAACCACGCTAATTCAACAGATTTTAGATCAACCGAATGCTGGCCCGACAGCTGCTGCTATCAAGACTTTGCATGATACGACACAAGAATGTCTACATGCACTTATCAATATCGGAATTAACACGGCGTCTTGGGACCCAATGCTGCTTCACATATTGATCAAAAAACTGGATCGGAGCACACACGTTCTATATGAGAGGTCAATTTTGAATCCCAAAGAACTACCACAATTGAAACATTTCTTGGCGTTTCTTGAAATGCGCTTTCAATCCCTGGAAGCAATGAGCTACAAAGAGAAACCCTTAAAGGTATCCGTGTCTGCTGCTTCAACTCCACAAAGTAAAGATACCTGCTAACTATGTAAAATGAGCCATCATCAACTTTACCGCTGCCAAAAATTCCAAGAATTATCTCCGTCCAAGCGCCTTGCTTACGTTCAAAACCAAAAGCTATGTGTAAATTGTTTAAAAGCAGGGCACTCGGCCAAATCCTGTATGTCAGGATCATGCACCAAATGCAAGAAAAAACATAATTCACTACTGCATCTGGAAAGAAATACTCACCAAACAAGAACACGTGAGAGCGGTTCAGAGATGACAGCATCATCGACGACAATTGAAGTTGAATCAGCAGCAAATCAGTTACCTGAGGCAGCTTCACTAGCAACAGCACACAACCAATTAAACAATTCATATGTCCTACTCAGCACAGCAATAGTAAAGATTAAAACTGAAGGAACCGAAATTGAATGTCGCGCTTTGCTTGATTCAGGCTCTCAAGTCAATTTAATTACCGAACGTTTAGTGCAACGACTCCGCATTTCAAAACAGTCATCACATGTCAACATCAATGGGATCGGTAACACTAATACCAAAACTCAACATCGCGTAAATGTGGCTTTGCACTCTCAACTCAACGGCTTTTCAACCCGCCTGGAGGCACTTGTTCTACCTCGCATTATAGCGCCTCAACCATCACAGTTCATTGATATTGATGACTGGCCACTACCGAAGAACCATATGTTAGCAGATCCTGCTTTTAACCGATCCAGCAAAATCGATCTATTACTAGGCGCAGAGCATTATCACCAGTTACTTGCTATTTGACAAATAAAGTTGTCTGAAAAGCTTACAATCTTACAAAACACGGTCCTCGGTTGGATTGTAGCAGGAAGAGTACATGGAGAACATCCAGCTAATGCTACATGCGGAATATTAACATCAAATGAAGATCTTGAAGCATCCATCGCTCGACTCTGGGAACTAGAGGATATTAAAACAACAGAAAAACCTCTATCAATATCTGAAAGATTATGCAAGAACATTTTGCAGAAAACACAACAAAAAATAATCAAAATCAGTTCGTAGTAAGAATACCATTTTGCAAAAATCCTAATGCTCTCTAGGCGAGTCTCACGGTATTGCGCTTAATCGATTTCTTGCTCTTGAACGCCGGCTACAAAAAATTCTGAATTAAAGGCCAAATACACCGAATTCATGAACGAATACGAATCAATGGGACACATGACAAAATGGGAGCCAACATCCACAGCCTTCCCAACCTATTACATCCCACATCATTGCGTATTGAGGCCCGAAAGTTCAACCACTAAGCTCAGGGTGGTATTTGACGCCTCGGCTAAAACCTCTTCAGGATACTCTTTAAACGACCTAATGTACACAGGGCCAACGTTACAAAGTGAGTTACTGTCTATTTTACTAAGATTCCGAATGCCGAGATTTGTTTTTACCACTGACATTGAAAAAATGTACAGACAGATCTTAATGGCCCCCGACGATCGCCAGTACCAACTAATAATGTGGAGAAAGAACACCTCGGACCCTATCACATATTACAAACTCAACACAGTGACATATGGCACAAGAGCCGCTCCATATTTGGCAACCAAATGCCTTCAGCAAATAGCAAAAGAAAATGCTCTCAGATCCCCTCTTGCTTCCAAGTTTCTCCAAGAGAATTTTTACGTAGATGATGGCCTGGGTGGTTCTGATAGCTTAACAACCGCACTACATATACAAGAGCAGCTCGTGCAAATTCTAAAGGAACGTGGATTCACATTACGTAAATGGTGCGCCAATCACCCAAAATTGCTCCACAATGTAACACAAGGAGATGTGGAGGTCAATCTAGACTTCGAGAGTACCAAGATTGACTCGATAACCACGTTAGGGATGATTTGGCTACCAAAAGATGATAAGTTAGGAATAAAGGTAAACATTGAAAACATCAGAAGAATTACCAAGCGCACCGTCACATCGGATCTTGCAAAAATCTTCGACCCCTTAGGCCTCCTATCGCCTATAGCCGTTACCGCCAAGATACTCATCCAAGAATTGTGGAAACTAAAACTCGATTGGGATCAATCACTTCCTGAACACATGCATACTAAGTGGATTAACTTCCGCACAGAATTGAATGAGTTAAAGACATTGCAGCTACCAAGACATATCTTCAATGGAGGAATCCCTGAATCCGTCCAACTACATATTTTTACAGATGCGTCAGAAAAGGCATATGGAGCAGCGGCTTGCATTCGATCCACTGAGAAAAACGGTTCAATCATAACACGACTGCTGTGCGCGAAATCCCGGGTCGCTCCACTTAAAACTCAAACCATACCTCGACTGGAGCTTTGCGCTGCGACATTGGGAGCACAGCTAGCCGCAAGAATCACTATGGACCTTCAACTAACAAGCCAAGTTTGGTTCTGGACAGACTCAGAAATTGTATTATCATGGATAAATTCACCAGCATCACTCAACACCTTTGTAGCCAATCGAGTGTCAAGCATTTTACAAACAACGCAAGCAACACAATGGCGACACGTTAGCACAAAAATTAATCCCGCAGACATCTTATCACGAGGGATCGCACCCAGACGCCTCAAGGACTGCTCTTTATGGTTTTTTGGCCCCCTCTTTTTACATGGCCAAGAACACGCTTGGCCTCCCAAATATAATCCAAACATCAAAGGTGATAACAACAATAGAACTCAGTCGAGCACTGGTCTCAATCGTGGCACAAATGCAAGCCTCAGAATTCAAACAAGAAATTCAACAACTCATCAAATACAAGGAGGAACTAGCAACCTAAGCAATCTGTCACCGTTTTTAGACACAGATGGTCTAATCCGTGTTGGAGGTCGACTAGAAGCTTCACCGCTTCAATTTGACTCCAAACACCAGCTCCTGATTCCATATAACGACCCGATTGCAAAGCTAATCTTTGAAATGACCCACTACGACAACGAACATTGTGGTGCGCAAACACTCCTGGGGATAGTCAGACAAAGATTTAGGCCAATAAAAGGCAAAATTATGGCAAGAGCCACAGTGCATCGATGCACGACATGCAGCAGAGCCAAGCCTGAGCTATTCCACCAAATAATGGGCAACCTGCCATCAGCACGTATCACACCAGCCCGTGCCTTCATCAATACTGGAGTCGATTACTGTGGCCCAATCACCGTTCATTATAAACTTCGGGGAAAACGACCTCATAAGACCTACATTGCTGTCTTTTGCTGCTTTGCTACAAAGGCTGTTCACTTGGAGCTGGTGAGCGACCTCACGACTGAGGCATTTATAGGCGCACTCAAACGGTTCATATCCCGGCGTGGACATTGTCAAAATTTATATTGCGACAATGCAACAAACTTCGTCGGCGCGAAAAACAAATTGCCTGAACTTTCCACAATAATACATTCTTCAGAAGCACAAGCAACTATTATGAATGCTTGCGGCAACAAGGGTATCCAATTCAATTTTATTCCCCCAAGAGCACCACACTTTGGCGGCCTCTGGGAAGCAGCTGTTAAATCAGCAAAATATCTTTTGGTAAGGACATTGGGGAATGCATCCTTAACTTACGAAGAGCTTGAAACCATAGTTGTGGAAATCGAAGCAATACTGAATTCCAGACCGATTTCACCAATGTCAAATGACGCAAACGACGTAGGCGCACTTACTCCGGGACACTTTCTTATTGGCGAACCACTTACCGCCCAAATTGATGCCCAAGCGAAGCCCACAAACCTTAAATTGGAAACACGATGGAAATTAGTTTCTCATCTTAAGCATGAATTTTGGAAGAGATGGTCACGAGACTACCTAAATGAACTGCAATACCGAAACAAATGGCGAGAACAGTCAAAAAATCTGAAGCCAGGGGCAACCGTCCTCATTAAAGAAGATAATGTTCCAGTTATGAAATGGCCCTTGGGGCGTGTTGTAAAAACATATAAAGGGCACGACGGTGTGGTAAGAGTAGCAGATGTTCAGACCAGTTCAGGCATCCTTAAACGAGCAATTCAATATTTAGCTCCACTCCCTAAGCTCAATGATGAACCCGAAGAAGAAGGACAACTACGTCCCCCACAAATCCCAGAATCCGAGTTGCCAGCTGAAAACCAATCACCAAAACCATCATCGGATGGAAGGCCTCTCGCCAAAAAACCGCGAACTTTGGCAAACTCAATCATGACTACACTACTCGCAATCTTGCTATTACTCCCGCTCGTGTCCACAGACAAAATTAAAATAACCCACTTTGAACCCAATATCGGCTTGTACTTTGAAGGTATCAGCAACATCCGAGTATCGCGATCAGAATGGAACATAATTTCCTACTATAATTTACGCCCATACTGGCAAGAGATATCTAGCTTCAGGAACGAATCAGCAGCATTGCACCACTTATGCGACCTGCTAATTCAAAGAACAACTTGCTCGAGTGTGCTCCAAGCAGTTGACTTTAGCCTAGCAAGTCTTAACAACAACAATCTCTTGCTAAAGAAAAGAGTTAAACGTGGCGCTATAAACGTTGTTGGTAACATTGCAAATTCACTGTTCGGAATTTTAGACTCGGATTACGCTGAAGAAATGTCAAACACCATCAACGCAGTAAATGCAAATGAAGACCATCTGAAACAACTCCTCAGCAATCAAACATCAATTGTCGACGCAACTCTAAATGTACTTAAAGAAGATGAACAGAATGTAAAACAAAGGTTCAACAACGTAGAAAACCAATTAACAGAAATTACATCCAGACTACACGAAAATGAAAAGGAACAGTATCAAGCAAAACTTTTTCGGATATTTATGGCGCGATCCGTTCATCTTTCTTTAACATCAGCAAGGTTACATCGAGTCCAGTCAGAAATCTTATCAGCACTAACAGACTCACACCATGGAAAAATCAGCCCAATACTTCTATCACCGTCCCAACTTCAAGCCGAGCTTATGCAAGTTAGGAATCATCTTCCAACGTATCTAGAGCTACCAGTAGGCGGAGACAATATCCTACAACTGTACAAAATTATGAGTGTAAGGGGAGGCGTAACAAAAGACCACGTAATCTTTCATATATCTATTCCGTTAGCTGATCCTGAACCATTCGAACTTCTGAAACCACACCCAATTCCGGTTCTGATAAATGGCACAATGCTCGCTATAAAGCCATGCGGCAACTTCATAGCTCTTAATTCTCACAGGGATCAGTACTTCATCTTGACGGAAAAACAGTGGGACACATGTGCAATAATTAGAGAAAATGAATTTTTGTGCCAACACATGCAATCAACATTTAACGCAAACGCTGACAAATGCCTATGCGAACTCTCACTTCTCAACTTCAACATGCAAAGAGGTTGTAACATTGTTCCTGTGGCTGAAAACACGTCACTTACACAGTTGGAATATAGCAATCAATGGCTATACACAATGCAGCAGCCTTCCCGAATAAGCGCCGTATGTGGGCAAGAAAAATCTCAGCTAACCTTAAAGGGATCTGGTGTCCTAAAAATATCACCAGATTGCACACTCAAGTTCAACTCAATCATCATCAAAGGTCATCAAACTGTCTCCACAGCTCTTCAGACATCCTAGACTGTAATGAGGAATAGCACTGACATCACCTACCCAGATGTGGTACAATTCGAAAGGATCCATACCAAAGCCTATGCTGACCAAATTAAAAACATATCCGAAATACAAAGCAAATTACATCAAATGGTATCTGCCGAGCTTCCATCAAAAATCAAAATCATACAATATCACCACGGGACTATTGCCTATGTCGCCCTAGTTATCGCAATTATAATCAGCATGAAGATTGCCTGGAAAAAGGCACGTTGTAAAGGAATTAAACCAGCTCAACAACCCCCAAGTCCAGCAGTACGCCAACATATTCCAACTCAAGAATTTGAAGTATCAATAACTTAAGCTTATAATTCTAATAAAAACAATGTAAGGTTGTCGAATTTGCAATTTGTTGATCAGTGCTCAACGGCGGGGTGTATGTTCAAACCTTCACAAAGAATTTCTTTCATATGTGCGTAAATATGTTTGTACAAATCTACAAACATACTTACGTACATGCGCCTGCACGAAATTATGTGAACAACCTTAAATTGTCAGTCTCATGTTTTTGTAATGTTTTAATTTTTATTTAACTTGAATTTCTTTCACACGTTTGTAAGTACGTTTGTACCAATCTACAAACTTACTTACGTACATGTGCCTGCCCGAAATTATGTGAAATTAATAGTCTCATATTTCTCTCTTATTTTTGTTGCAAAGTTTTAATTTTAATTTAACTCGTGTAAAACAGCCTTGAACTTCTTATTGAATTGCAATTTTACTGTATTTTTACTTTTTACCAAGTTTGAGGAACTCCAATTTCATTTAATTATTTTTATTTAATAACCTTGAACTACTGTTGGAGTTTATTTTATTTTACTTTGTTTTTGCCTCGTCGGCGGTTTCACATTTTTCTGGAATTTCTTTAATTTGCAATTTTATAAGTTTGTTGTTATTTGTAGTTAGTAATTAATTAGTATATAAGAATCAATTTTATTTTAATAAAATCAGAAATAATAAATCAATTTGATAAGTTGTTTCTCTGTTCTAACTCCGCTGTAACCAAGTTTCAAGTGCTTGCGATACTTTTTAGAATTGTCTTGGTGACACTGCCTAGACAATATTCTTAACGTTACTTGGTTCATAGCCTTGTAAACAAATAAATTCAAAGGTTAAACAAATCAGTTTAACCCAATTCATTTATTGAATTAAACAAACATGCTTTTGTTAAAATGCAACCCTGATCCAATGAAAAGTATTAGCGTTTAGAAATTTTTCAAAAAACGATTAAGTCGTATGGGATGTCAAACTTTTTTCGTAATACTTGTGACACATTGCATTCACACTATCACACTTTGTCATATTACTTGAGTTTTTGACATGTATTAATACAAAGTATAATAGTGTAATCTAGCCTTTAATACATATCAATGTATATGAGATATACACAAAAAGGATTTAGAATTAAAAAAGAGGAAGCACTTATTATATAGAATTGATTTATTCCAAGCGGCATACCAATAGCCACCAGACGATATACATATATGTAGTTATAAAGTATATATTTCAGTATACTATACATATATCAAAAGTATTTTTTAAAACGGTTACAAATTTACGTTTAATGTGCCTTAATTTGAATGTATTCTAATAAATATTCAAAAATGTTGGGTATCTATAATTATAATTTAAAAAAATTTTAACAGAAAAGCGCTAACTTAGCGATCTTTTAAAAAAATGCGACTAGGGAAAACTATTTAAAAAATAATATTTTTGACAGTTAAAAGGCGCCAAGGCATTAAATTGGCAACACAGAGTGCAAGCAAGTAGTTGTTAAATGCACGTACTTTTCTAAATGTATTTTAAATTTTTTTTTTTTTATTATTCCTACACTAAATCCCGCGAAGCTTTTCGCTTGACTGCAGGAGACCAGAGTCTCTGGCGGGAATCGAACCCCCAACCCCGGCACTGATAGACTAGCTCTCTACCAGCTAGCCTACCGGGGCATAATAACTCAGCGAAAACTCAGAAGACCTTCTTACTTTAGGCCTTGTTGAAGGCAGACATTTTTCTGATTCAATTAGCATTCTAATCTTACTGCTAAAGAACGCCTTTTAGAAGACATCGGCTATTCCGTGTAAAAGATAAAATACACATTCCACATTCCCTTCTATGAGAAGGGAGAAAAGATGGAGCAAGTTTTTTTTGCCAAAGCAAAAGCCAAACAATTCATAACCTGCTATAAAATCACCATTCTCTGGAAAGCTTTCTAAGAGCCATTAACTTGGATGACATTTAGAATCTTTGTCCAAAGAAGCGAGAGTGGAAGGCGTTCCCAAAACGACAACGTGTGTAGGAAAGATATGAGTATTAGTAAGAAGGAGTATAGGGGCCCTCTAGAAGCCATGCGTACTACTTCTTTTTCCCGCTGGGAATGAGCTAGGGTTTTTTTTCCCCAGTGTATGGTGTATTAGAGGATCATCTATCGAAATATGCAAAAAACTCGATTTATAACTAGTTAGGGCTTTTCTATATTAAGGCATTAAGGAGAACCTACCACAAAAGGGAACATTTTTCTTTTCATTTCAAGCAGCAAACATTCGGCCTCCCCATTATTTTTCCCCGTATACAACAGGAGCATCTTGCTTTTCATTTAAAGCAGCAATTTATATGTTCATATATATATATATATATATATATATATATACTATCCATATATCAAAAGTATATATATAGCTATATATACGTTCCCCTCGATCCTATAAAGAGCATAGGGCCTCAATAAATTACTTCCAACCAGATCTGTTCATCTCAATAGTTTTTACTTCACCCCAGCTTTTATGCATTTTTTTTAGACTCGCTATCAATTTGCCTGCGCCATGTATGTGCTGGTCGGCCTTTCCTGCGGGTTCCATTCGATAGCTTTCCTGGCAAGATCGAACAGTGTCTTACAGAGTATGTGTCCAATCCAGTTCCACTTTTTTCTCTGTATTTCTACACACAATGGTATTGGATATGTTTCATCCCACAGATTGCTGTTTGAAATGGTTCGTGGCCATTTCAAATCTTTTGGCCTGAGCTGGCCACCAGTTTAATGGATCAGCTCCGAGGTACCAGAATGATTCAACTTCTTTTAATATTTCATTATTTTTTACAAAGGGATTCAAGTTTCCAGAATTTATTCGCATAACTTTGGTATATTTTATATTGATTTTCAACCCGGCAATCTCTGATGTGTAGCTGAGACGTCCTGGTTTTGCGGCCATGTCAGTATAGCTATGAGAGAGAAGGCATATTTCGTCCGCATATTCAAGGTTCTCCAGCCTTTCGTTCAGCACCCATACGATCCCGCCTGGTGCATCACACTATCCAGCACTATATTGAACAGCATTGGAGACATCACACACACTTGACGAACGCCAGTACCAACCTCGTGTAGAATTCGGCAGCTTGCCCCGGTAAACATACTTTTTAATTATTGGATGAGTCTAACATTATGGGCCTGGGTGTCAAATGCCTTCTCGAAATCAATAAAGATAAGGTAGAGAGGCGACCTTCATTCAACTGACTGCTCTAAGACTACTCGCAATGACTTCGCACGATTTGTTAGGGCAAAGTCCAGCCAGTTGTTTTCTCAGATTTGGCATTAATTCGTCAGATAGCCTTTTGGTTATAACGCGAGTTACATCCTTCCCACAAAAACTATCATTACCGTCCATAAAATGTAGGGTGACAACAAAATATTAAATTACATTTCCATTCCCACATTTTATGGAGTGCAACGTAAGCCGTTTTGCGAACGTTGCATAGCTTAAAAATATTTGAAAATAAAGTTTAAGTTAGTCTTAAGATTGTTTTAAATAAATAAAGTTATCCCTCCAAAGAGCGGACAACTAGAAAAAACTAAATTGTTTTAATACATTTCTGGCGCCCAACGAGAGGAACCTTTTCTGAAGAAAAGATAATATTGGAACAGAAGTTTCATAAAAACCAAATATTTGAGTTGTACTTATATAAAAGCAAATATTTTCTTTATACAAGTTAAGCATTCTTAAAAATAAATAAATAAACAAATAATTAAATATCAAGTGAAACTCATGAACCGAAAAGACACTTTCGACAACAACCGAAAAATCAACATGGAGGAGGAACTACAACAAAGAGTCGTAGAATTGGGAACTATTCTTAAGCAACAAGAATTAAAAATTAATTTACAACAGCAGCAGCTTTAACAACAATTACTGCAAATTAATACTCAACGGCAGCATGTACACCAAAGTCAATTGCAACAAGTTAATGTACATCAACAGGAAGAACCAGTTCAAGTACAGCAGGGAATTGTTTTTCAACCTGACCAAATCGTAAGGGAATTTAGAAGCATCAAACCTTTAAATGGAAATCATAATATAAGACAATTTATACAATCAGTGGAATCAACAATGGCTTTAGCTGTTAATAATCAGGCTTTGCTGGCATATGGGGTGAGAATAATTATAAATGAGAAGCTTGAAGGCAATGCAGGAAGGATAGTTAGAGAATTAGACAATAATGCCACATGGAAACAGGTAAAGGAAAAATTATTGAGCAGCCTACAATCAAGAAAGACGTATGCGGAGATATTCAACTTCTGTAGAAGTGTTAAAGTGAGTAACTTAAATGAACTTTTTGATATATTTATTAAGGCTAAATATGAAATTAATGAACTATATGAAGTAGATGTAAGAAAACTAATAGTCTATAGCCCAGCTTATGTGGACAGAGATTTAGTAGACCTATTAATGGAGAAAATTGATGGACCGATAAGAGCCCATTTAGATGAACATGAAACATTGAATAATATAATCACAAAATATACAAAATTGAAACTTGTATATGATTCTAGAGCTATAGCTTTTGCTCACAGAATTTATCTTAGAAATAGACAAAAATCAAGTTACAATAAACCCTTTGCTGATGTTAAGACAAACAATGGTTATCGTACACCTAAGGAAAATTGGCAAAATTTGAGGTCAAATAATTTCCAAAGCCAAAATGGCAGATTTCAAAACACAAACAATAATTTTAGGACCGATAACATTCAACAATTAGATAGAAATTTTAGAAGTTCAGGTCAGGGCTTAAATTATAATATACATCTATGGCATCAGAATATGGGTAATCATCAGACAAGATCTAACCAAACCAGAAATTATAACCAAAGTAGACAACAACGTCAATCAAACTTCTCAGGCCAGGAAACAGAACCGATGGAAATAGGCACAATTCGTGAGGAACGGGACATAAATTTTCACATACCGCCTCAAGGACCACCTTGCCCATAATAGTAATCTCAATAGGGAAGCAAAAAATTAGGTGCCTAATAGATACAGGCTCAACGATAAGTATCATTAAACAAAACAAATTAATTGATAACTATCCGGAACAGAAACTCGAAAGACCAATCAAATATCGAACTTTAAATGGACTTAATGAAATATATTCTTACTTGATTACACCTTTTCCCAAAGAATTCTGTTGTTTGGGAACACTTAGTTGGAAGGTTGTTAATTTTAAGAATGATAATTATGATGCCATAATGGGACAAAACTTCTTGAAACCACTCGGGGCAATAATAAATAGTAATCATGGTTATGTTGAAATTTTAAACAAAAATATATTTTTTGAGGAAATGAGTTATCCTTTTTATATCGACAATATATGTTACCAAGAACCAATTTCTATAGAATCAGTTTTCGATAAGATTAATTTTAGGCATCTAAATAATGAAGAAACAAAGAAAATTACAAATCTTTTGAACGATTTCAAGGACTTATTTTATATTGAAGGTGATGAACTTTCGGCAACAACTGAAATAGAACATAAAATTATTACTGACACAGAAAAGCCTCTTTATTCGAAGATTTATCGTTATCCTCAAATTCATGAGGATGAAATCAGGAAACAAATAGATAACATTCTAAAACATAATATTATTCGGGAGAGCAACTCGGCCTATAATAGTCCCCTATGGATTGTCCCAAAGAAAACCGATAACTCAGGTACCAAAAATTGGCGTATAGTCATAGATTATAGAAAGTTGAATGAACATACAGTTGAAGACAAATTCCCAAACAGCTTATTAGATAGATTAGGGAGAGCCCAATATTTCTCCACTATAGACCTGGCGAAAGGGTTTCTCCAAATACTTCTCGCAGAGGAGGATAGAAAGAAAACTGCGTTTTCTACTCCATTTGGGCACTTTGAATTCATCCGAATGCCTTTTGGACTACGAAACGCACCTTCGACCTTTCAAAGGTTAATGAACTCGGTGCTGAGGAATCATATAAACAAAACCTGTGTCGTCTATATGGACGATATTTTAATATTTAGCACTTCGCTAACAGAACATATTAATAATATCAGGGAAATATTCAAGACTTTAAGAAAGGCCCAGCTAAAAATACAGATAAACAAATGTGATTTCCTACAAAAGGAAACCCAGTTTTTAGGCCATATGTTAACAACTAATGGCATCAAACCAGACCCAAACAAAATTTCAGTAATACAGAAGCTTAAACTTCCAACTACTGAGAAACAAATTAAATCGTTTCTAGATATGACTGGATTTTACCGAAAATTCATTCACAATTATGCTAAGATAGCGTATCCAATGACGAAGTTTTTAAGGAAAGACGAAAAAATAAACACAAATGATCCTAGCTATATTACATCTTTTGAGAAACTCAAAGAGCTCATAACAAATTCACCCATATTAAGATACCCAAATTTTAACAAACGTTTTAAAATTGTAAAAGACGCAAGCAACAATGCAATTGGCGCTGTCTTAACACAAGACGATCACCCAATAGCATATGCTTCGCGAACCTTAAATAAACACGAAACCAACTATGCAACAATTGCAAAAGAATTGTTAGCAATAGTTTGGGGTGTAAAATATTTTAGGCCTTATATATATGGGAAGGAATTTGATTTGGAAAGCGACCACCAACCCTTAAAATGGCTTATGAGCAAATATTCAGGCAGAGATATAAGTCCTAGACTACAAAGATATCTCATTGATTTGGGCGAATACCAATTTAAGATAGAACACATAAAAGGAAAGTGTAACTACATTGCCGATTTTCTTAGCAGAATTAACGTTGAGACAAATGAAATAAATACAACAGAACCAACTAAAGAGGATGTTGTATATAATGGAGAAACAAATAGCGAGGCAGATTCTTTGGAGGTACAAACAATACACTCACAGGAGGAGGACCACGGCGATGGTGTTGGAATATTGGAAACAATCGTAAATCGCTTCAAAATTCAGATCATCGTTGTATAAGAAAAAGAAAGTAATGTCAAAACAATTTTCGGCAATAAAAGAATTTTTATAGATAGAAATGACATTGAGCAGAGAAGAGAAGTTACAAAAGGAAAAATTGGGGTATATTCGGAGTTAAATGATCATGATTATTACAAAGTGCAACAACAGTTGACTAAAGAGTTTTCTGATAGGGATAAATACAAAATAGTTAAATGTTCCTACTTTGCTAAGGACATGGAAAATGAGAATGAACTAAATAAACATATAGCTCTCTTTCATAAATATGAAAGCGGTCATTCCGGAATATTAGCTACTTATGAGAATATCAAACATAAAATATATAACCCAAATTTAAAAATGGCCATACATAAGATAATAAATAATTGCCATATTTGCTCATCGGCAAAGTATGACAGAAACCCTATAAAGAAAAAGTTCCAAAGAACTGAAACACCAACAACCGTAAACGAAATAGTACATGTGGACACATATGTAAATAGTAAGCAGTCTTTTATGGTTTTCATAGACAAATTTTCAAAACATGCAGTCTGTTTCCACATGCCTGACAGAAATAGTACAACTATAGTACAAAAACTCAGGGAATTCTTAGCAATAAAAAATAAAACAAAAAAATTTGTGTTTGACAATGAATTCAATTCGAACAATGTCAGAAATTTCTTAAATGAAGAAGGAATTGACTTCCATATAACAAAACCAAATAGTCATACCGGGAATGCTGATGCAGAACGGTTAAACAATACCATAACAGAGAAAATAAGAGCACTTAACCTAGAAGAACAGTTACCAATAGAAACACAAATAATAAAAGCTATTAATTTCTATAATAATAGTTATCACAGTACAACAAAATGTACCCCTTTCGATGTAGTTAATAATAAAATAAACTATGAAATAATTAAGAAAAGAATGGAGAAGTATAAGGATAAATTGGATGAGAAACGAAACCCAAATAGGGAAAATTATGTAGAGAATAGGGAAGAAGGTTATATAAAAAACTACAAGGCTTTACGTCATAAAGAACAGCCCAAATACCGAAAGCATTCCTTGAGAAACATTCATGAATCTAACATTAAAAGACCGTTCAAATTTGCTGAAAATGGGGATTTCTCTGACAACGACGATATTGACTTTGAGTATTTGTCTGAGCGTTTAAAAAATCTTAAGGGCCGCTTTTTGAAAAATACAAATGATAATGATTAGAGAATTTTGTTGTTTCTTTTGTCTTTTGTAGATCATCTTGCTCTCGATGTTACTAATGTTTACAAGAAGTTCTGCATTCCTGCAGATTAATCAACTACCGGATAATAACGGTTATATCGACATAAAAGTTGATGATGTAGAGATAATAAACACCACGAATACAATTGTCCATATTATAAATGTTGGCAAAATACTTGAGACTCTGAACCTTATAGAAACGAATATCAAAGCACTAGATTTTTTTTTTTTTTTTCATTATTTATTTATTGAATCTTCATATATTAAATATGAACTAACAATAATTAATCAAATCTTATACTAATACTTTATTTTTGTCCTGCCAATGCTAGACGAAAATTTTTCTCCTCACTGTTTCTGTTCACATATGTAGATGTTTAGCGGTCTTCCCTTCGGATGAGTCCTGCGGTATCTCTTCTCCTTAATCTAGAGTGTCCACTGTCATTTAAAATATTTCGAGCAAGTGGATTTGGGTGCGACTCAAGCCTTTTTAAATATTTTGCTGCGTACTTCGTTATAATAGTTTTTACTAATGGCACATTGAGATCCTTGTGAATATTAGAGTTTTTAACATACCAGGGAGCGGCTGTGATTATTCGAAGAAGTTTATTTTGGCACCTTTGAATTTTTTCGATATTTGAGGCCGAGGCAGTGCCCCATAGCTGAATACCGTAGCACCAGATTGGCTTCAATATAGAGTTATAAAGTAGAAGTTTGCAGTCGAGGCTAAGAACAGAATTTCTTCCAATAAGCCAATATATTTGAATTGCTTTTAGTTTCATTTGTGTTAGTTTTGCTTCTATATGGCATTTCCATGTCAAACGCCGATCTAGATGAATACCGAGATATTTTACATGCGATTGCTGGGGCACTAATTGATTATTGATTTTAATAGGGGGACATGACTCCCGACGCAAGGTAAATGTTATATGTACGCATTTTTGCTCATTGACCTTTATCCTCCATTGTTTTAACCACTTTTCCAGTTCAAATATATGATCCTGCAAGTAACGGGATGCTTCATGACAGTTTTCGTGTACGCTTATAAAAGCTGTATCATCAGCAAATGTTGAAGTTAGGGTGTGGTTGTTTGTTGGCATGTCTGAGGTATATATAAGGTATAAGAGTGGGCCCATGATGCTTCCCTGAGGGACTCCAGCGTCAATTGGCTGAGGAGAACTTATAAAATCACATTCTTTAATAATAAACTTTCGGCCGACTAAGTAGCTTTCTAACAGCTTGTGTGTGTTTACTGGTAAGTTTAGCTTCAATTTATGTAATAACCCTTCATGCCAGACTTTATCAAAAGCTTGGGAAACATCGATGAAGAGGGCGGAACAATATTTTTTTCTTCAAAGGCTTTTCTTATGGCGTTTACTATACGATGGGTTTGTTCGATTGTGCTATGTTCTCTTCTAAAGCCGAATTGATGGTTAGGAATACATCTATTTACATTTAAAATTGGGGCTAATTTTGACACTAACAGCTTCTCAAACAGCTTTGATATATTAGACAATAAGCTAATAGGTCTATATGACTCAACTTTTGTAGGATCCTTTCCTGGCTTAGGTATCATTGTAACTAAGGATACTTTCCATTCTTGTGGGTAGTATTCAAGGCGTAAAATGGCATTAAAAATTAAAAGAATAATTTTCTTTGCTATGCTGGGTAGCTCTAAAAGCATTTTGTTGCTGATCTTATCAAAACCAGGGGCTTTCTTGGGGTTTAAATTATGAATAGCCTTTTCGATTTCTTTTATCTCAAATCTAAGTGGAACAGCAGCTCTAACTGGTGGCAACTCGACTACAATATCGGGAGATGTATGCGGGGTAAATACGTTTTTCAAATGATTAACAAAAAGATTTCCTTTTTCTTCATCATTTCGTGCCCAACTTCCATTTAAGTTTCTTAATGGTGGTTTAGTGATAACTGGTCTTTTAAGATTTCTAGCTGCACGCCATAATGAGTAGTCTGATTGAGTAGTTGCATCAAGTTCCTTAAGATATTTTTCCAGGGAAGCCGTTTTCTGAGACTGCAGTAACTTTCTTAGCCTTTTTGTGCACTCTTTTAGTAAATTCTTAAGTTGAGGGGATCTATGCAATTGCCATTCTCTTCGAGCTCTCCTTTTTTCAGTCAAGAGACGCTCAACATCTGCAGAATATATTTTACTATTTTTGGTTTTTTTGAGGGTTATACTAGAATGTTGAACAGCTAGTTTCAGATAACTGTCAAAATTTACAATAGAAATATCCACATTCTCCGGTGTACTAAGCGAAATATTTTCAGTGCAGTGGGTACTGAGATATTTTTTATATTTTAACCAATTTATTTGAGTGGCTGACGACACTAAGTTATCAGACGGAGATACAATTCGATTAGGATTTGTTATTGTAAGAATTGTAGGTGTGTGATCAGAAGATAGTTATAAGGAAGCTTCAACATGAATCGTTTCTGCGGAGATGCTTTTAACCACGCCAAAATCGATGACATCTGGAACTTTTTGCTGATCAGTAGGCCAATATGTTGGTTGTCCGCTCGCGACCACATTTAGATCCATTTTACAAATTGTGTTAAACAAAACACGACCCTTAGGTGTAATAAGTCGTGAACCCCAGAAAGTGTGTTTAGCGTTATAATCGCCAGCAGCCAGGAAGCAAGGTCCTAATGATTTGAAATATTTATGATATTGGCTTTCTGATATAGAAAATCTAGGTGGGGAGTATAACGATGAAATTACTATGTTTCGATTTAATTCCTCAACGCAAATGTTCGTTGCTTGGAGAAAGTCTTCACGATGATCACTCATTAAGTAGTGTTTTACTCGGTTCTTTATCAAAATGGCAGAACCGCCACAAGCTCTGTCTCGAGGGTCCTTGGTATCATATAATATATAACCATTGATTTTAAACGTATTTCTTGAGGTCAGATGAGTTTCAGAAACCATCATAACATCAATTTGTTTATTTTTAAGGAAGTATTCTAGTTCATTTTTGTGTTGGCGGATGCCGTTTGCGTTCCAAAAGCAAATTTTTAAACAGTTCATGGCTTGTTTAGTACAGCTTGCAATAACATCGATTGCATTCTTAACATTTCTTGCATCATGTTACCCATTGTGTTAGTAAAATTGTTAACTGTTTGCACTAATGTTTCCATAGTTTTTTCTAGCCGAGTTAAATTAGAAATGGGAATTTCGTCGTTATTTGGTACATCACCTTGCAGTTGCATAGGATTAGATTTTAATACATTAGCGTACGAGGTTCTGTTATTATTTGGCTGAGGCATCTGGACGCCGTACGTGTTTGCTTGATTAGTTGCCTGCGTTTGAGGGGGATTAAGTTTCTGTCCAACAGAACGCTTGACAATCGAATATACCGGGCATCCTCTATAGTTGGCAGTGTGGTTGCCACCACAGTTGCTACATTTTTTTACATTAGGGTCATTTTTGGACTTATCGCACCGGACGGTACCATGTAATTCTCCACATACGACGCAAACAGGGGGTAAATGGCAGTATGCCCTAGTATGACCAAATTCTTGGCAGTTTAAACACTGAACGGGCCCATTTCTTTTGTGCGGCTCCTCTATCGTGATTTTTCTGTACAGAATGTATTTTAAACTGTAAATGGGATGCGTTTCATTTTTTTTTAGCTTAACATCGCCGGGCTCTAACTCCACTCGAAATAGAGGTTGGGGATTTTTTTCTTTATTTTTAATATTTGTAACATTTTTTATTTTGAAGCCTTTTTCTTCTAAAAATGTTTTTATTTCGTCGGGGTCCACGCATGAGTCAATGCCCTTAATCACAACTTGAAGACCTTTACTGCTTTTCAGTTGGTACGTATAGAAGCTTTTTTTAAGTGCTTCAAACTTATTAATTATTTTACGGAAATCATTCTCATGATTAATCTGTATTTTTGTCTCGTTTATATTTCCACGCTTGATTGCAGCAACGTAAAACGAATTTTCACCTATCACCGAGATTAAACTTTTTATAAGCTCACTTGAGTTTTGCTCTCTAAGATATATCGGGGGTGGCTTCGACGATTTTATGACGTTAGGTGCTTCAGAAGATTCATCCTCCAGAATTGCAAAACGATTTTGTGAATTTATTCTATCAAAAGATGGAACTTTAGAGGCCGAGGCTACAGCTGAAGAGGCTGGGCTGCGACCCCGTTTGAGAACTGTTATATACCTGTCCATACCAACTTGCACTTGTGGTTTTTGAAAATTTTTTACTTGTGTGTTTTCCGTTGCGTCTGTGTTTGAGTTCATGGTATCATTTCCTACTAGGAATGTCTTTTCAATGGTAACACTTGATGGTTTTGCCGTTAGGTTGTTGCTATTGTTTTCTGTTGTAATGTTTATTTCCACATTGCTTTCGCTAGCATGAGTATCATTTATTTTTGTTGTTGTTTCATTGATATTACTCATATAGAGTTGTTTTTGTTTGTTTCACCGTTTTTTTTTTTTATTTTTAATTTTTGTTAACTGTGCTCTTTTTATTATGTATAATGTTGTTACACCGAGATAATAAAAGAAAAAAGAATAAATATTTTTTTTGCACAGATTATTTGTAAGTATGTATGTATGTGCGTACATACATACATATGTAGGTATATTTTTTTACTTGTATTTTTTTTTTCCTTAATATTTTTTTTTATTTTTTTTATTGTTCACTTTTATATTGAGCGTCCAAATTCGCTTGTTAAACTGATATTATTAACTAATTTATGTTAAAAAAAAGAACCGTATGCGGAGTTAAAAGAAACACGTCTTTTCTCATCGAGCACGACCGAGAGAGTGAAAGCACTAGATGTAAGTAATAAGCAAGTACTCTTGAGTGAGATAGAAAGCATATACGAAAAAGTTCAGACTATAATTCCTAGGGTAAAGAGGAATAGAAGAGGCTTATTGAACGTTGACGGCAAGGCACAGAAATGGTTGTTCGGGACTATGGACGACGAAGATAGAACCGACATTTTGGAGCATCTGTCAGCTACGGACGAAAATAACAGAAATTTAATAAAAACAGTAAATAGGCAAATAATTGTAAATGATTCATTTAATAAATCAATAAACAGTTTAAGGGATTCGATAGAAAAAGATAGAATAAACATTAAATCTGCATTTCAGGAGATTCGGAAAAGTAATAATGAAATTGTAAAAATATTGTTATATTTAGACCAATTGTCAAAGTTGAAGGTTATTGAAGACAAAATAGAAAAAATACAAGACAACATCGCAGCGGCAAAAAATAGTTTTGTACATCCTAGTATTTTTACTAGACAAGAAATTGAACTATTTAAAATCGATTTTTATAAGTTAAAATTGTTGAGGATCGGTGTGATGAGTTTTAGTGAAGATTCAATAATTGTGGCTGTTCAAATCCCTGATGAAATTATAGTTACACAATTGAGATCGTTAGTTCCGATGCCAAATAAAAATCACCTAGAAATTGATGAATATAACGTAAACATAGTTGAAATAAATAATATTGTGTTAGAATACAAGGAAAATACAATTCTAAGGCATTTAACTACTACTTATAAACTCTTTGCAAAGTTGAGCCAGGTGCGATGGTTCCATTAGCTTTCTTACATTCCATGTTCCAAATCTTGACCGCGTTTTCATTCTAAAGGTCTCCATCGGTAAATAAGATCGTTTTGTTTCATTTATTTCGGTTTCGGTAATTTAGTTTTAAGACGACATAGCTGATTAGGCTTCTGCATCCGATACTGGTGCTGAGGCTGCCAGCTACCTTCTAGGGAAGCGCTGATTATGAGTTTTTCGAAGGGTTAGATTTCTTCTTCCTACGACTTCCTGAGATGCTGATCAAGCCATTCCGGGCACTCTGTTGGTAAAAACCTAAGTTTTCAGGTTACTTAGCCGCCTTTTCACATTCGCTAACTTTGAACGGGTATTCAATAGCCATTTCCCAGGGAATACCAGGCCTAAAGCCGGGGGTTGTGAGATGCATGATATTGCAACAAAGGAATCATTCCTGGCCACGCCTAAATGAGTAGCAATCCAGAATATTCCATCTTTACTTGCAATGCCCATTCCCCAAAACAAAAGTGGCAATTTATGGCAGCAATAATATTGCCTTTTTTGCTCCCAATGTATTTTTCCATAAGGTGTTTTGAATATTAACAAAATAAAGATTTTTTGAGCATTTTTAAATATAATACCAACATATTCCAATACCTTTATGAAAATCAAAAGGAACAGACTCCAAATCCACAATAGTTTTTCAATGGATTTATTGTGGATCTTTTACAAATTCTTAATGGAAGCCTCAAAACACGTAACTTTAAAGTACAATTAAGAGCTGGAATGTGAATAAATACAAATAAAAACCGAACAAACCGTAAAAGGCCCTATCTTACATTTTGAAAATTTTACAGGAGAAGCAAAAAACTATTTAAAATGATAAATTGCCTTAAATTGTTTATAATGAACTTTTCTTCTTTTTTTCTTGTCAAACCTACCAGTGGTTTTGACATATAACAATGTAGCATATAATGCAAGCTGTAAATTATGTCTTTTAGTGTTTATCGTAAAATATTTTGTAGATAGGGCCTTCGTTTTTTTGTTAATAAAATCGCTTATCTTGGTCGAAAGATTTCAAACTTTGTTGTGGACATTTGTGTTGATGCAATACAACAGAATCAATGTTAATGTCGATTTTCAATTTTTGGTTAGTTAGGGCCTTTTGCGTTTAGGTAACGATATATACATTGGCTACGTATAGATATAAAATACAAAAAAGTCCGAATTCAGGAGAAGGTTAGCGCAGGGTCTCTAATTAAAATATAAATACTGGAAATTAGTAATTAGTATTGTGGTTATCTTATTGAACTGTTAATGATTTTTAATTATCAATAAATTTTAATTCATTTCACGTTGTAAAATTCCTTTCTTCATAAAAATAATGTAATGAAAATTAATTCAATACTGGAAATTAATATAAATAAATCATCGTTCATTCATAGTTCCAAATATATTCCAACACCACAGTGAATAAGAAAAAAACAGGGAACTTTTAATTTCCACGATGATGATGACTACTGCTTTAAATCGAGTATTATTGCTTCGTTTTTAGGCAAAAATCAATATTTACTAAAAGAAATTAAAATATTTGAAGAAAAGATACATATAAACGATTGTCTGATAAATTTTGAAGGATTGGAGTTTCCTCTAAAATTAAAGGATATGAAGATATTTGATCAAGTGAGTTCAAATATAAGTATTACTGTATTTGGTTGTGAGAGATGTCAAATTGTGCCTATATATTACCTTATTAGTGAAGTGAAGGACCATCATATAAATCTACCATTATGTGTTAATAACAGATATTTAAAGTTATCACATGAAAATTAGAAAACTGTCATTTTAATGGGACAATTTACGCCTAAGTAAATCAATTACTACAATTGAAAAGAATCGGGCAAGGCGATACGCCGGTGACCTGTCTTAATTTAATTCTAATAGCAAGTTTTTTTTAATTGCGGGTAGCCTCAACAGTCCAGTGATGGTTTTTTTGTGGCTTACTGCAATATAGTGTTCCTAAGATCGGCCTTTAAAATAAAACATCTGTAGTTGGTAAAGATTACGACGTTTATTGTTCAATTGCCATCCATAGAATGAATAAAATAACACTATGGAACATTTTTGGGATTATTGTCTGGGGGTGAGAAATTCCAAGTCAGGGTGATGGTACTAGGTCAGTATAGTAAAACCCTCAAAGTGTTTGGCGTTCGTATGTGTCAGTTTTTTTTTATGACATATTAAATTTTTTCCTTATCTTGATGTTTTTTCGCTTAGTTGTAACATTTTGGCAAAAACGTAGTTTAAGATAACTCGAGAACCACTTGTCCGATTTTGATGAAACAAATTTAGAAAAATTAAGAATTAACAATTTCTCTAATCTGTTTCTATACCGTTTTCCTATATGTGCAACACTTTCGAAGTTAAAAATGAATGTATGAAGGGAAAAAAGTATTTTTTGCCTAAAAATTTAAATATTTTTTTTTTTAAATTCATAAAAAATCCAAAATGGAAAAAAGTGCCAAAACTAATTACTTTCGCGTAAAGTCACATAACTCATGAGCAAAAAAAGGCATAGATCATGAAAATCGATGCACGCGTTTCTCATTTATTCACAATTAAGTAAATGTATGAATTTCAAAAATTTGCTCCAGATATGCACAACATTATTTGGAGAAAACATTGACACTCACAAGCCGAACTTTTCATATTTTTCTACTGTACTAAAAGAGAAATATTGATGTGGCAACACTGGTTCTGTAATGTTCACATAAAACATGCATTGTCATTATACTTCTTCTCTTTCTCACACTGGTTCTGTGATTTTTGTCATTCAACAAGTGCCGACGAACGCGAACAGTAAAAGTGATTTTTCTCAAGTTTTTTAAAAGTGAACAAAAGAGAACAGAATATGGAACTGTGCAAGCCAGATATAAATAGCTTTTGCTACTGCTGTGGTTAATATGTCTCAACACATAAAAAAGGGGAAATTTCAGTACTGATTTTGTTCAAACATACGAGATGTACTTCAACCAAAATGTTATAGTGAACGAAAATTGGGTACCAAATATAGTGTGTAAAAGCTGCTACAACCGTCTAATGGATTGGAAAAATAGAAGACGTGAAAGTATGCCATTCGGTATCCCAATGACTTGGACTAATCCTGGCGAAGGTCACAATCCATTGAATTGCTATGCATGTGCGAATAAAGGAGCCGCAAAAAGGATAAGAAAATCGTATAATTACGTTGGTGTTGCAAGTGCCGCAACACCATTGCCTCATTCGGACCACATTCCTGTGCCAAAAGCTTCTAGCCCAGATATTTTCTCTTCTACGACTGCTCCGACATATCATCCACGTGATGATCCCCCATATGAGCCATCAGTATCCAATGAGCCAATTTTAATAAATCAAAATAAGCTTGATTCAATTGTTGCCAAGTTGGAATTAACACAGCATAAATCGGAAGAGCTGGCTTCCATTTTGAAATCAAACTATTTGTTGGCACCCGGTGTGAAAGTCACAGCTTATCGAAGTCGTCAGGCGACACTCCAAAGTTTATTCCTTGTGAATGATGAAAAAACTTCTGCATATTGCCCGGATGTAGAAAATTGATGGACGCAATGGAAATAAAATATGAAGCAGATGACTGGAGATTATTTATTGACAGTTCAAAACTCAGCTTGAAGGCGGTTTTACTGCATAAGACCAATAAAAAAACCTTCAGTTCCAATCGCCTATATTACAGAAACGAAAGAAACATATGATGCACTGGAAAATATTTTAAAAATGGTTAACTACGCCAAACATATGTGGCGCATATGCTGCGATTTAAAAGTTGTAGCAATGCTTTGCGGTCTTCAAAGCGTTATATATAAAATATATACATATATAAAATATATGTGCTTTTTGTGCGATTGGGACACACGATTTTCCGGTGACCAATATGCATGCCACGGATGGAAACTCAGAGAGCACAGCAGGTTACAAACGGCCAATTTTATTCGTGAGCCTCTAGTGCCGAAGGAGAAGATATTGCTGCCTCCACTGCATATTAAACTTGGAATTGTTAAGAATTTTATCAAAACTGTCGCCAAAAGAGATGAAGTTTTCTTGTGTTTGAAACTAATTTACCCGAGACTCAGCGAAAGTAATATTAAAGAAGGTAAGTTATAATATCACATTCATTTCCCATGATTTTCCATCTTAACAAATTAATTTTTTCCAATCAGGCGTACTAAATGGTCCAGATATACGAAAGCTGATTAAAAGTGACGCATTCAACAATATTTTGATTGACGCTGAATTGAATGCATGGCAGGCAATCAAAGAAGTAATAGAAGGCTTGTTGGGAAAACATCGTTCTAACAACTTCGATGTTTCTGTCGCAAGGATGTTAATAGCATTCTCGGAAATTGGCATTCTTGAAAATCCATTATTTACATCATCATCTGGACTACTTCAGCAAACAATTGGCTACCGAATCTGATGAATTTGAAATGAGGTAATACTGATTTTTTATTTTTTCAAGCTCATTTTAATAAAACAAAAACTTACAGATATAGAGGCAAAAAGTCGCCGAGTGCAATAATTGCGGAAATTTGCTGGTGGAGTAAGCTTGTGTGGCAAGACAAGGATGATCTTGATGATAAAGAATTTTCAGGAGATGCAGAAGGGTCAACAGTGGAGTCACACATTGACATCATGTGTGGTTCAGAAACTGATGATAGCGATGAATGCGATGCCACTAGTCCCGAACAACCACCATCGAAAAAGTCTAGGCAATATTTATTAAAATAAATAAAAATAAATAAATAAAATAAAAAATTATAAAAATGTTTACTTAATTTTTTTAGTAGTTTATGGCCAGAAGTCTGGAGTTATTGGGGAAAATTTATAAAAAAAGGCGATAAATGACACTTTTTTGAATAAAAACAAATATCAATATTCTTGTCAAAATGGGATACCTTCACTTAATTGTAAATAAAAGCAGAACGCGTTAATCGATTTCTATGATCTATGTCGCATTTTGTTTATAGGTTATGTGACTTTACATGAAATTAATAACACTTGATCCTTTTTTCCGTTTTGGATTTTTTATGAATTTAAAAAAAAAAAATTTTAATTTTTAGGCAAAAAAATATTTTTTTTTCTCCACAAATTTATTTTTACCGGCAAACCTGTTGATTATAAAGAAAAACGTTATATGAACGGATTAAAGAAATTGTAATTCTAATTTTTTTGAGTTTGTTTTAGCAAAATCGAACAAGTGGTTCTCGAGTTATGTTAAACTACGTTTTTGCCAAAATGTTACAACTAAGCGAAAAAATATCAAGATAAGGAAAAAATTTTAAATGTCATAAAAAAAACTGACACATACGAACGCCAAACCCTTTGTGGGTTTTACTATACTGACCTAGTACAATCACCCTGGCTTGGAATTTCTCACCCCCCAGATTTTCTGTTGTACTGTGTAATTACAATCAGTAGCTTACTTGAAATTTTGTAAAGAAAACAGTCTTCTAGTGTAAACACAAGTGTTCTCACTTGAAGTTTTCGTATTAAAACGAAAACGTTTTAAATATGATTTTCAAAAAACATTTAAAAGCTTTCGTCTATTCATGTTTGCGTTTATTATACCTTTTTATGCTTTTTACATATAAGGATTTTGTGTTCAAGGTTAACCTTGGCTTTTGTTAACAAAAATAAATTATAAATTTAAAAAAAAACTTCTATAAAAAAATGTTATATATGTATATTATATTATGTCCTGTGGTTCCTATAAGGAACAAAGGGCCAAAAAAAATGTTAGTAAATGTTAAAACTAAAAATGTCGAATTAAAATGTTTACAAAAATTGCAGTAAATAAACGCAATATATGAAGACGATTTTTTGCTACACATCAACATATAGAAATGGTGAAGGTATTTGCGTGATAGCACTAATTTTTTTAAACATATGGAGGAACTTACATACACACATACTTATGTACATACTTGTTTCTAGAATTTTTTGAACCTGTAAATACATATTTATGTAATTAGTAGCATTTAACGCGCTACTTTATTAACGTCTCCTCTTCTTTCGTAAGCATAGCATTTAATTCGCTACTTTGTCCGGCCCATTTTATGATCATATTTGTGTGCCTAAGGTTATAGTTCTGCTGCTAACATTTTTTATCTTACGGGATGATAATCACTCAGGACCTTGCAGCTTAATTTTGAGTCTCTTCAAAGTACTAAAAAAGAAATTACCAATTTCGCCCTTGGCTTTGCATTTTTTAGATAAGTTTCGAATGTGATATAACTTTTATTTCTATGTTTATTGGCTTAAAAGATGGGGAGATGACAAAAAAAGTACCAAAATACTCCCTGAAAGAGCAAAATTTCAAAAAAGTACCAGACACTCGTCCACTTATTTTTTAAAGACAACGATAGGTATTACATTTCATTGTATCTCTCTAAGTTTTGGAAATATAAGGTTACCGAATTTACCCTTGTTACCCCCTTTACATTCGACTTTACAAAAATCCGGTTTTAGTGGATCTATTTGGGAAGAGTCCAGCCACCGGTACAAATTTCAAGTTTTTAGCTTCAGGCGTTTAGGCTGTGCGATCTTAAAGCAATCAGTCAATAATATAACAATTCTATATAAATATACATACATATATATAGATACACAAACCTTTAATAATATTGTAAATAATTAAGGTTTTTTAAGTAAAATATCCTTTTTATTTTCTATTTAGTTTATTTATTTTTTTAAACGAATGCCTTTTACTTATCGTTTTATTTTGGCATTTGTGTTCATTTATTACGAAGATGTTCATTTTATAAGAACCAAACGTGTGTGGAAAAAATTAAAGCTTTTTCAGTCACTCACCTAAAATGTGTTTTAATTTTATGAAAACCTTAATAAGTTTTCGTTCGTTGTTTTACGAACGAACAAATATTTTCATTTTCTAAAAACAGGCTGTTAATTCTATTTCATATGCCGGCGAACGACGAACAAATCAGTACTAGGTGACCATGTTTGGTTTTAGTTAAGAAGTAGCTTAGTAAATAAAGTTACTTTTTACATTAATAATTGTTTTTTTTTTATTATATAACACATAAAATAAGTATACAAAGTATTTTGCTATAAAAATAGTTTTTAGTTGTGTTTTTGATTATGTTTTTATTTTTAAGCATTATTTTTTTGAATATGGTCACACTATTTCTCTCTCCTTGCAAAAACGGTGATCAACTTTCTCAATTATAAAAGCTGCAAGCATGAAGCACAATAACGACGAATTTACTCAGCGAATTTTTACGGAAAAATTCGTCGTGTTAGGCGATATTCGTCGTTCGTCCCAGTTGTGTTCCTAGCATAAATATAGATCAGGGGTTTCCATTTTTTTGCACAATTGTGTACACCACTACTAACACATATTTTTATACTCTTTAATTTAGTCGTCGATGTGACTTCGACAAGTGTACATGTCTAGCGGATGCTGTATTATTTTGTTTCAGCTTACACTCAAAAAATATTGTGCGGTCAAAAATGCTTTTGGTAACATCCAATGCATTGCGTGCAATTTTTATTTAGAGTTTAAATTTTAAGACTTAAATGTAGAATAATGTAACATTTCATAAGTTTACATGCAAAGCAACGAACTTTGTAAAATGGTAATTATTTGAGATTTAAAATCAATTTTTAATATTTCAGATAAAAAATTTCAAAATGTCTAAGAGTCCTATGTGGATGAAGCTGAAAGTCACATTTATTATAGGTTTTATTTTACATACGTATATGGACTCGGTTCTTATAATTTTACAGCACTTTTTTATTTTTTCTTATGCAATACTAAAAATTATTATCTGATCACTAATTCCACTAACACCGTGGTAATAGTTATAAAAAAGATTACCCAGTTTTGGTGTTTAAAAATATTAATGTGTTCTTATTAAAAGAATTACAAACTCTGCTAATTTTTTTCTTGAGTGTGATTATACATTATGCTTTTAAAAAAAAAATATATATGTACATATTTGATGATACGTCATTTTTAATTTTGTAAATAACTTAAAATTATATAAAAATACATATGTAACGTGAATCCTAATCAACAAAAATTTCAAAGTTTCAAATAATATCTACATTGTTTTGCATTTAAGCTAACGATATGTGTTTTTTCTTTCGTTAAAAAGACGTTCCTAAATGCAGAAATTATTAAGAAAAAAATAGCCACAAGAATTTGTTGGTATTTTGTGCTTGTAAAAATATTCTTGTTTCTGTACCAATCGCGTCGGTGGGTTTTTTTTCTTTGAAAACACTTCACTTAAGTAAGTAAAAATATTTAATAAACAAGCTAAAAAAAGTCATGTTTTCCTACAATTTATGTGTAAGCCTATACACATAAAAGCAAATGTGACAGCAGGTAAAATTTTTGTGTAAGAAGATGTGTTTTATTGATGTATTAATGAAACTTTATTGTTTAGCACTATTTGTATTGCTTACTTTTTTATGCTACAATTATATGACCGAGTCCAAAGAGTTAACCTTACTAATTTATTTAACGTAACTTTGACCTGTTATAATGACTATACATTTTTGCAGGCAAACTCAGGTGCGCATTTGGTATTTTGTAAAAAGTTATGATATACCATTAGCTAGAATTAAAATGTATGCACAGATGTTTGAAGTATGAGTAACCCAACAACGTGAATACCCTTTCTATTTTACTTACCACTATTTATTATTATTTTTTATTTATTTATTTAATAGATAATAAAAACATAATTACAAATGTTAGATATATAAATACTTATTATCTATAAATGGCTTAACATATTGGTTGTTAGCCAGATTGGCATAATATGAAGATAAAGAAAAAATAAAAATATAAGCAAGAAATAAAATTCATAAACAAGGGAATGTCTTTTATACATATGTATATAAATAATGACATTTTACATGCACTAAGTAATTACATATTGTTATTATTCAAATTCATTTATTATCAATCTTCTGTATCTTAAACAAGTCTCTAAATATTTAGCAAGAATTTTAATTAAGAAGAAAGTTTGAAACTAATTTTTGTTTATTTGACAAGACATGGGTTTCATATAGGAAAAATATTTCAAATTTATTTAAAAAGCTGAAAAAATTTACTTACCACTATGAATACCCTAACTTTTTACTAAAATAACTTTTTCACGTTATAATTCCCATGTAATTTATATTTTTAATAAATAGACCAGGGAAATCCATTACTATGCACAATTGTGTATACCAAGAGGTTGTGTTGATGCGTTTTTTGTACACAAACAATTTGTATTGACGTTGTATTGCATGCACACTTAAAAAATGTCTGATGAAGAAATGTTTAATTACTTTTTTTGTGCCGAAATTTTTTTTGGTAAAGTTGAATGTTTGATATGTCAGCAAAGCTTACCACGCACACGAAATTATTTGAAAAGGCATTTTACTCTTTGTCATAGCGAATATCAAAATATATCTGATGATGAAAAAGAAACTTTAATTGTAGAGTTAAAGAAGCCATTTTATGAGAAAATTTTATTAGATAGTGAAGAATATAGGGCTGACGGAGATGCAGAACGTTACTCGAAAAAGAAAGCTTCTTTTGTCGTTGCTGCCGCTCTTGCTAGGCATTGCCGTCCTTTTGAGGATGGCACATTTTTCAAGGTGGTATGTTATGAAGTTTTGGGATGTTTTGGTGTCAAAGCAGAAGAAATGCAAAAAAATGATAAATGAGGTACCCATGTCCACTCGCACAATTATTCGCCGAACTGAAAAACCGTAGACAAAAACTTTAATATTAATGAAGAAATGTTGGCACTGATTCCGTTACATGGCCATGTTAAAGGGAAAACTATTTTTGATGTTGTCAATGAAGAAGTTTTTTCTTTTGCTGCCAGAAGCAAGTTTTGTTCTGTATGCAATGATGGTGCAAATGTAATGACAGGAAAAAAAGATGGGTTTGTTGGTTTATTATTGCAAAATAATTTGGATATATATGCTTTTCACTGCATTATCCACCAGCAAGCACTTTTTACGAAAAACTTGAATTTATCGAATGCGATGCAAATTTTAATTAAAATCATAAACAAAATTCGTGGAGGTCATAATGCTTTGAACCACAGAAAATTTAAAGGATTTCTTGATGAGTTAAATTCTGAGTATGGCGATTTGCTATTATACACCGAAGTTCGATGGCTTAGCAAAGGACGCTGCCTTCAAAGGCTTTTTAGTCTTCGCGAAGAGGTGATTGCTTTTTTTCAAAGTAATATTACCAATGATATTCGGGAATTACTTGCTTATTTGACAGATACCGATTTTTTACCAGATTTCGCAGTTTTGACAGACATTACAGAATTTTATAGTCAATTGAACCTTCAGTTGCAAGGAAATAAAAAAACTATTTTTGAACTATTTTTGCTGTTCAGACATTTATTAAAAAAATAGAAATTTTAATAACAAATATAAAGAATAAAAATGTATCAAGTTTAAATAGATCTTTCGAAGTTTTTACCAAATCTCCTAATATAAACAAATTTAATAAGTATGTAGATGTCTTAGAATGTATGCTTAATAATTATAATAATCGATTTTTTGACTTTCAAAGACTATCAAAATATATACAAAATATGATCGAACTTCATAATAATCCGTTACTGTGTAACATTGAAAAACATAATGGTGACATAAAAGAACAACTTAAAAATTTGCAAGTTGATTTATCTTTACCTCTAGAAAGTGGAATAAACTTCTGAAAAAATATCAATGAAAACATATATCAAAAAAACAAAAAATGAAATTCTAAAGATGTATTCGATGTTTGGATCAACCTTTATATGTGAATCTTCATTTTCTTTATTGAAGTTTATAAAAAATAAACACCGAAATCGTCTCACAGATGAACATCTCGAAGACCTCATGCGTATAAAATGTTGTCCCTACAAGTTTGACATAGATGAAGAAATCAAAAGTTTTGAATAAGTTAAGTTCTTCTTTTGTGTCACCATTATGTGTTTAAATTTTACATAATTATTGATTATAATGTAGTTCGATCAAGCCTTTAAAAGGCAAAAATGTCGTAAGAAATATAATATGTACTAAAATTGAAAGAAAAAAATTGTTAAGTAAAACTGAACAATTTACAATAAAACTAATTTTTTAAACAAAGAACTTATTTAAAAAAAACTTTTTTTTTTAACAGAAAAACAAAAAAAATTTACAAAAAAACTTATTTTTTAAACAAAGAACTATAAAATAAAACTTTTTTTAATAGAAAAAAAAAAACTTTTTTTAACAATAAAAAAATCACATTTGGCAACGCTGCTCAAGCAACAAGCGTAACACAACATACCTGTGCGACTGCTCATGCGAGACTGAATTGTTTTCATTTTTTCTTCTGTACATGTGCTTAAGCAAGAATGATAGAAGAAAGATTACGACAACACGAATCAAAAATTGAATTTTCTGCGCAGGTGGGTTAAATGACGTCACGAAACATACACGAATAGGTAACTCTAGCTTGGGAAAACATGCGCATGGCGTAATCTCTTTTTATATCATTCTTGTGCTTAAGTACGTGTAAATAAGAGAATAACAAAGCGCCCATGGGCGGCCTTTTGCCTATCTCTGATTTAAACCCTTTTAAATACTTATTTACACTAATAACATCTTAGTACTAATTAAAAATATACAGTAGCGAGCAAACATGCAAACAACTGTATAAGAGACACAGCTTTATATATTATATATTCGTTATCGAAAACTCCGCACATTTTTTCAGGGCTGGCTAAACCCCTTTGAATATACATAAACCTAACTACAGCTCAAAATTAAAAAAAAATTACACATAATCATTTGAGTCAAAATTCGTATATAAAAATACTTAAATAAACTTAACATATATGTGTATGAGATCAGTTGACAACTAGATTAATTGCAATTCATAACAGTCTTGTGCAAAATCGTTCATTTTAGTGAGCGCTCATTTTCGTTCAATCAGTAAAAGTGAACCCGTTCGTTCAGTTCGTTCATTCCGTTCAATCGCTCTTTTTATCATACTTTTTATACCGGTAAATAGAGTGGTAAAAAAGAAAAAAAACAACAAACAAATAAATACAAAATAAAAAAAGTGTTTAATCAAAACAAAAAAATTATTTTCTGTATTAAATATATTTAATTTTATAAAATTTAGCAAACAAATACATATGTACTATAAACAAAATAAAAAAAGTGTGCTAAATAAAAACAATTGTGTAAAAAGTAAAAAATGTTAATGGAGAATTATCTGTAAAAAAAGCAGAGGCAGAAGGAGTAACAACGAGTTTGGCTAATCATCCAGATGAAGATCGTCTGGCTTAACATAAATAGTGTCGGAATATTGATACAAGATTTTGCATAAAATCGTTCTATATGACAGGAAATTATACTGCTAAATTGAATATCGGTACATAATTTACCTTAGGCCCAATATAAAGACCACTTTTGGAAAACACTTTAGTACGCCTAAAACCGTAACAAATGATACTATTGTAATAAAATTTAATATGTGATTTTTATTTAAGAAAAATACAAAGAAATAAAATTATTTTTAACAAAATATTTTTGAATGCATTTTTTATTCTAAAAAAGAAGTAAAATTAAAATAAAAAAAAAATAACCTTTAGATCTAGTTCTACTTAAATAAGTATTAATTCTAACAATTAATATCTTAACTTATTGTTAGTTCATGTTTTAATTAAGATACAATATACATATATATATATATTATTATATTATATATACATATGTATATACTAAAAACAAAAATTATACATTTTTCATAAACGTAATGCTCTTATCAGAATTAATATAAGATTTAAGAATTGCGAAAAACTTGTAAAAAAAAAATTGCCTTAGTGTTTTTTTTTTCAAAACATATTGGTTTTTACTAAAATTTATAAGAGGTTGCTTATGAACGATTTAGAGGGGTCTTCTCAAACTTCGAATTGCAAAAATTACGAATTAACGAGGGGACTAGCCGTTTATTTCGAACTGTTGAGATTTTTTGACTGTAATATTAAAAGTAAAGAATGCATCCTGGCGGATTTAGAAATTGAATTTAAAACACAGGTGCTTGGTAAACTTTTGGTGGGCTAATTTAAATTTTAAATTTTAACAATTAATAATAGCATTTGTCTCCATACATTTATTTAAATTTAATATATATTCTTATTTCAAACGTTTTTTAAAAATACATTTACTTTGTAATTAAAATTTTTTTAACTTTCATATGAGTCGTCGCAAATTTTCCTGTCGACATAAACAGTGTTATTTATCTCGACTTCAACTTAAAAGCGCCGAAAAAAATGACAAGTGATTATCAATAGTTATAGATTGTTATCTATAATAACTAAGAAAATTCAATTATTGTTCCGCTGCCATCGACTTGTATATGTATGTAAATACATTATGAAAAAATTATTAAAAACCTTTTTTTGTATAATTGACTAGAAACTGATACTTATTCACCCCTATTATGAAACAATAATTGTAATTTATGACGTCATTATAGACAACAAACGATAACTATTAATAGTCACTTGGCATTTCCTATGGCGCTTTTAAGTTGAAGTCGAGATAATTAACACTGTTTTAGTCGACAGGAAAATTTGCGACGACTCATGTGAAAGTAAAAGAAATTTTAATTACAAAGTAAATGTATTAATAGAAAACGGTATATACATACATACATGTGTAAAAAACTTATACAGTCAAAAAAATAAGTTCATATTTGATGGAAATAATCTAAAAATAAAAAAGCAAATGTAGTCAAATAAAACTTATTTTTCATAGTGCTATATATAACCTTTTAATATTTTTACGGCTTACATATTCCGTTGAAAAAAAATCAGGCTTGAGACTTTATCTGATTTCAATAACGTCCGCCTATCATTTAAAATTTGACCCATTGACGAATATATCCGCTCGCAAGGTACTGATGTGGCCAATATACATAGCCGTTTAAGAGCGAATGCATAAACCCGTGGATATATGTGTTTCCGTTCATTCCACCACATTAAAGGATCAAGAATTCTATCTAAATATTCCTGATTGAGGTATTTATCGAATTCCCTTATGGCAGCGGCAGAGTTGTTGTTAAGACGAACAGTTTTGTTGTGCTCTTGGTCGTATTCTGTCCAAAAGTTGGAGCCATCCACAGCACTTACGGCAGATCTTTCTTGATGACCAGTTTCATCAATATTTACGTTTGGCAGGCTTATCGTACACAACTCATTACATAAGGTGTTTACGGCTGCCTGGTACGAAACTTCGGTTTTAAAATCCCTACGTTTAAATCGGGGATCTAAAATTGTGCTTTCAGCATACAGTGCATTTGTTTCATATTCCCCAAACCGAGATTTGAGGTCAGATTTAATTTTAAAAATCATTGCTGATACCTTGGTGTCGGAGGAAACACATTTAGAAATAAAAAGCTCCAGAATATTACAAATAACTGTTACTTTTGATAGAGTAACATTCTTTTCTGCACATATTTCTACAGTTACCTCAAAAAACGGCTTTAAATTGGGAATTATTTCATTAATATATCCCCAGTCCTGTATGGATAACAACAACTCAGGGCGTTTTAAAGACAAAGTTGATGTAACAGCATCCTTTGTCGCTACAATTCTCTCCAGCATTAGGTAAGTTGAGTTCCACCGTGTTGCTACATCTTGCTTAAGCTTAAGCTTAGGTATCCCCATTTGCTTTTGAGTCTCAAAAAGCTAACTATTGCTTATACTTTGTAGTTGATTTCAAACTCCAGCATAGTTTTTTTTAAAAAATTGCACAAATTTTCAGCTGTGTGCCTTTCTGCTTCGTGTCTTTTTCTATATAGTGCGCTGTTACAGCTATATAGCTGGCATTCGTCCTCGATGTCCAACTATCTGTAGTGAGACACACTGCTACAGATGTACGAATATTATTTTTAACCCTTTCCAGAAATTCCATATGAGCACTGGGAAGTAAATTTTTGAATAATGTCTTTCTGGTGGGTAACTGATACCCTGGGCAATACGACACTTCATGTATCAGTTCCCTGATTGCTGGCTCCTCAACAAAATGATTGCCCTAAGCCACCGCCTTCAGCACAAGTCTATCAATCCGTTGCACCTTTCGAATTGGAGGAGGTTTGCTGACAAATTGTGTCATGGTTTGCTGCTGTAGCCTGACTTGTGAACTTGTAGACGGTTGTGAGCTCGTGGAAGGCTGTGTTTCGATTTCAGGTGGCGAATAAGGTTTCCAGAAGATCCATTAACAACACTCAAAGAAGATTTGCAGTAGTTGCATTTGGCACGATCTAATCCATCCTCTGTGAAATGTAGCCATATTTCGCTGCTCTTTCGTGATTACATCTTTTTATATTTATTTATTTATTTTTTATTACAAAACTTTCACTTTTAAAATGATACAAAACCGCTTTTATTAAGCATAAGCTATCTTTATGAGATTCACAATTTAAAAAAAAAATTGACTGTTAATTCAAATTACAAAAAGTACCACAGCGATGATAAAACAAAATTTACTTTCTTAACCTTTCGAAGCAACTCTGATTAGGTCGCAAAAATATAGCTTTAAATACTTACATCTTAATACAACTGAAAGAAAGAGTATAACATAATGGAAATAACATAACATAAAGAAAAAGATAAAAATGAAAGAACGACATGAAAATTTTTTCTTTCAAAAATTGAACGATGCATCACTGAGCCAAATGCGCTCAGCAAAATGACCGGCTCACTTCGTTCAGTTGTGTGAATCGTTCAATTGAGCGGGTTCGTTCATGAACGACACAACTCTAATTTGTAAAACATTGCTCTTCAACAAAAGCCAGGGTATTTTGTTGGGAATTGCTTTTGATTTTGTCGCGACTGTTTTGCTTAAAAACTTCTTTTGCCTTTGAAATGGTGTTCTCAAGGTCTTGTGCGGTAAATCGTTTATTGTTGATATTGTAAATTATTGGATAAGATTTGTTTTATTAAAAATATTTGAGAAATTATGTAACAAATTTTTTACCTATTAATGCTGTGAACACATTTCCGTAATCTCGCAGTCGTTCTTTACCGATTACTCCGTCGACATTAAAGTTCATGATGATAGTTTGTCCAAATATGTGGTGCAAGTTGCGCTCTACATTTCCAGTGATTATAATTTTAATCTGTCGTTTCTAAAAACAAAAAGTTAAATTAGATAAATTATTTTTTTTTATAAAAAAAAAATGCTCTATTACATAGGGATCTGAATGTGAGCCTTAAAGAGAGTCTAGGTCTTTTAATTGCTTTACCGTATTTATTGGAAATATTTGCATAATATTATCGACGCACAGTGGCGCCCGTAGAGCAAGCGAGGTTGCAAAAATCAAAATTTTCATGAGTGCCGACGAAGTTTTGAATAAACCCATGTTATAGGAAACTTTTCAACGATTTCAAATATGCCACTCTTAATAATATCACATTTTTAGTTTAGAAGATATAACCGTTCAAAGTTGACCGACTTTCGGTTTTCAAAAAAACACACAATTTTTAGTCAATTTGTTGCGATTTCAGGTGTAATATCACGAAAAATAGGTAACGAATCGCCTTATTTTTTGTTTGTATTGATTGATGTATTTATTAAATGTATAATGATAAAAAAAAAATTAACTGTTTGCTTTGTGTTTCTCCTGGTAAATCACTATTTAAAAACTATCCGTTTTTTCACTATTTTTCAACTTTGACGGAAAATAAAAAAAAACTATATATTTCTATATTTGCCATATTTGCAAAACCTGTTCTTTGATTATTTCTTTACATAATTCAAAAAGTTTTATCTGCCCGTACGTGCCCGTTTGGCTTCTAGAGGTAAAAAAGTTTAAAAAGACATGGTTGCAGAAATTGTATGGCGTCCATCCCTTATATGTTTTGACGGACAGTAGTTTGATCTAATAGTTTGAAAAAAACTACTCATTGAAATTAGCAGGTACGTACCTCACATAAACAATACTTTGGCGTACAAATGGTCAGGAACAATATTGACTTATGGTCCCTACAGGTAGGCACAAATCTTATTTGGACACGTGCATAATATCAAAATTGCATTATTCAGCCTAAGTCCATATGTATGCAGGGAACAGGTAAATTTTTAGGCATGGTAGCATAATGCCTGGATTAGTCTACGCCTGAAAGTTGGCGCAACAATTACTGAAACCATTAAACAATTTAAGTACTGAAAACATGGCGTTGAACAATTTAAAATTATTTGAACTGTTTAGAAAGTCAACCACACCAAAGTTTTTCACGGAAGTGAAAATTCTTCCTGAGAAGTTGACAGTGATCAGCAAATGGGGCTGCGATGGATCATCCGGACAAAGCGTTTATAAGCAAAGGATATCTTCCGATGACGCTACAATATCGGACGGAAATATGTTTATGGCATCTGTTGTTCCTTTGCGGCTAAAATCGGATGATTCCCTACACTGGAAAAATCCACGTCCGTCATCAGTGCATTATTGCCGACCAATAATGTTTCAGTTTGCAAGGGAATCGACAGAACTCATAAGGACTACGGTGAAGGACATTGAAGAACAAATAAGCAAGATTAAGCCTACAAAGCTGCAAATTGGAGAAGGAAAATATATTGAATGCAATTACGAACTGACAGGAACAACCTCAACAATGTCATGCCCGATTTGCAAAAAGAGTCAGAAGAACTTTTTTCAATTCAATTCAATTTATTTCATATATAATATGTTACATCTCAATTTTATATAATTAGTTGTAAAGAGTTTAAGATTAGTATCTTTTTCTGCTTAATTATAATATATTTCAATTAGTTATCATATACATATATATAGACAGAATTATATTGGAGGTAAAAATTTAGCAAAAACCTATTTAAACCACTTTTTTCGTTTTATTTTTATATTTTTTTTATCGATTTTATATTATTATTTATCAGAAGAACTTTGGTAATTTAAACGATTCTACAAATGAGGAGAATTACGAATATGGAATGTCACCATTGCACGCAAGGTTAAGGTGTATGGAATTCTTGCTAAAACTGGCATATACCCTACCACAAGAGGAGGAAAACTTCGATGAAAATACATCAATAAAGGATAAGGAAAAGATCAGAAAGAAGCAAATGCAGGATGCTTTTTTTAAACACGTTGGACTAAAAGTAGACTGTCCCAAGCACGGATACGGTAACTCAAACGATGGAAACACTTCTAGGAGATTTTTTGAAAATGATGAGGCAGTAACTAGAATCATTGGAATTGACAATCAAATCGTGAAAATTGAGTACCAGTCTTTGCCAATTGGAGAGCTTTCTGAAGAAGCACAGGAGTCTCTTAACAAATTTTATAAAAAATATAGATTGCAGAACACATTCAAAGCATCAAGGGTAAAGCAAAATAAGGACCTCTTCAACATGTTGGCAGCATCTTCCGATCCACTTATTTCTTCCCTGCGGCATGTGAAGTCACGAATAGAGTTACAAAATAATTATAGTTTAGAAATGGTTAGTCTTTTAGATATACCTTCTCTTACGAATTGTGATGAATATTTTACAGAAAATTGAAAAAATAAATTTTAAAAAAAATAATTTTTTTTTTAATTTGTTGGGTAATAATTTAAAACATAAAACCCTTAAGAAAAAAAATAAAAACAATCTAAAAATGTAAAAATAATTTTTTTTAGTTACCATAAAATTGATTTTTTTACTAATTTTAACTTTGATAACCCATAAGTAGGCCCCTACAAAGCGTAGCACCCTTTCCAAACGCTCATTTCATAGGCTGAACAGTTATCTATCATATGCTGTTTAAACTGTTCAATTATCTTATTCGGTTCAAAAGATATGATTTTTGCAACGAAAAAACTCAAATGGCGCCACTGTGCGACGGTTGCATTTTGGGAAACCAACTTATCAAGCAAAATATTGTGTTCGGCTAAAATTTCAAACAAACTATTTTGTTGCTTTTCAATAGTTTCAAGTCTATTGGATACTTCTTGGCAGCAACAGCTTTTCAAATTAGATTAAAGAAAAATAAAAACACAGATCAGTAAAAAATGTAGTACCAAAAAGGCTTTGTGGGTTAATTTGTTTTAAAACTTACCTTGAGGTGGAAATTATTTTAATTTTGCTTTGTTAGAATTAAGGCGGAGTTAGGCGAACTGTAACGGACTGCTTGCACGTTGGTGCACTTATAGAACATCTAAAAATGTGTCATATGTTCTTCACATACATAAACAAAAAAGCAATAGTACATGGTGAAATAACTAGAAGGTGGCAGCACTACGGAATCTATTATTTTTTGCTTATCTATGGTGAAAGATTTTTTGTGCCAAAATTATTTGTTTATTCATAGCAAGTGTCAAAATATTGATTGCTAACGTTAATTTTCTTCAAAAAATTGTTCGGTATTGTATTTAAAATAAATACTTAGGTTAGGTTAGGTTCCATTGGCAGCCGTGATCAAGCACAGCTCACGTGGGTCCATTAGTTAGTTCCCGTTGTGTTACCATATCACGCCGTCTCCCATGGGTCCTATGAAATCTGGCTGCTAGTATTCCCATGCAGCCAACCGGTCGATTCAATAAAGGAGTGGATCCTGTTTACATCAACATCAGAGAGACAAGTTTTGTCCCCAAGGGCTCTTCGACCAAACATTTCGAGTCTTAAGTCTCCGAATGCCGGGCAATTACAGAGAAGATGTTCCGTTGACTCTTCCTCCTCCTTATCACCGCAACTTCTACACAAGTCATTATAAGGGAGCCCCAGCCTCTGGGCGTGCCTTCCAATGGGCCAGTGGCCAGTTATAACCGCAATGAGGTTTCTTAGATGATGTCTGGACAGCTGTAATGCTCACCGTGTCCTTTTTCCATTTATGATGGGCCAGATTTTCCTGGTTTCCCCACAGGTGGTTTCATCGTGCCACCTCTGACTGGCGATAAGATGAAACTTGTGCGCTAGAAGTTGCTTACACCTTGGGAGTGAAGCACCTACATAATATGTGGAACCGTCCCGATTCAAGGTGGTACCTGCATATGCTAACGAATCCGCCATGCAGTTCCCATGTATGACCCCGTGTCCGGGGACCCAATTAAGGGTGACCAGTGAATGTCTCGCTATCTCCTCCAGAGACATCCGGCATTCTCGGACAATTCTCGATGTGATGAACACATTCTCCAGGGATATTATGGCCGCCTTGCTATCGGCAATAATGTGAATATCCCTTCCAGATATTTCACCTTACCGGATGCATCTCGCGGCTGTGTGGATGGCCATTATCTCGGCCTGAATGACACTGCAGTGGTCCGGCAGCCTTATAGGAATGCTCCAGTATATGCCAGAACCGACACCATGCAGTGTTTTAGACCCGTCCGTGAAGATTCGAATCGCATTCGCGGGAATTTGCAGGTCATCATAGTGGACCACGTTATCCAAAATGCTTACCGTGAAGCCAGGATCAAAGATTGGCTCGGGTGTGACATAATCAACATCCATGTGCCAATTAATATCGTTCAGAATGTTAGCATGTCCGATATTGTAATCCCTCCATGCTCCGGTGGCCCTTAGTCTTACCGCCGCGTCCGCAGCTATTCTTTTCGCCAAAATGTCTGGTGGTAACCAGTTTAAAATCGTAAACAATGCCTTAGAGGGGGTTGTTCTAATGGCACCACTATCGCCACCATTCTCATTGTACGTTCAAACCTGGTTTGATGACTCTTCACCTCGAGCGCCGGCCACCAAACAGCTGCCCCGTAGAAGAGAATGGGTTTAATGACACATTCGTATAGCCAGTATACATTCCTCGGGTTAATTCCCCAGTTTAGGCCAATGGCCCTTTTGCAGCAATATAATGCAGTAGCCGCTTTATTAGTCCTGGAACTGGTGTTCATCCCCCAGTTCAGTTTGCTGTCCAGTATTAGTCCAAGATACTTGGCGCTGTTGGACAGTTCCAGTGACACCCCTTTAATCCTCGGGGTATTAAATTTGGGAATTTTGTATCTCCTTGTGAAAAGTACCAGTTCTGTTTTGGCAGGATTTACATCCAGTCCACATCCCTGGCACCATTTTGTTAGGACGTCCAATGCGGACTCCATTTGTTCAGACAATAGTCTGAGATCTTTGCACATAGCCACAACTGCAACGTCATCCGCATATGCAACCGTTCTGCAGCACGTCCTTTCCATGGCTCTGAGAAGGATATTCATATTCAGATTCCAAAGTAAAGGTGACAGTACACCACCTTGTGGGGTGCCCCTAGTCGCAACCTTTGAAATGTTCGAGGCGCCCAAGTTGGATTCGATACGCCTGAAGTGCAAGATACTGCTGACAAATTTAATGATCGCTGGGTCGATTTCCAAATGTCTCATAGCGTTTATAACCGATTCAGGTCTAACGTTGTTGAAAGCGCCCTCAATATCCAGGAATGCAACTAAAGCAAATTCCTTGTAATGCAGGGATCTCTCTATGTGGCCCACCAATGAGTGAAGCGCTGTTTCAGTGGCAATACTTAAAAGCAATTGAAATATAACATAAAAAAGGACTATTTTATGATAAAAGAACTTGTGAGTTGTATTAAAACTGATCGTTTGTTAAAGTTACATTCTGTTGTGAAAATTTGCAAACAGTTTAAAATATAACTGAAATAAAATACGTGTTGTATTATTAACGTGCTTTTTATTTGTTGCAAAAAGGAACTAGTGTTTTAAATTCCAAATTAAAGCCAATCGTTTATAAAGTAGCTTTTTGCATCGTGGTAGCTTTTTGCATTATGGACCAACATAAAAAACTAATTCCAACAGAAAACTTTTATTTAAATAAAAATCAAACAAATTTTGATTGTGAAACCTTTGTGCGTGCTTTTCAAAAATGCGTAAATGTTTATTATGCGGTAAGGAAGAATCGCCTGGCAATCTAGAATATAACCCTAAACAAGTTTAAAACTATTTTATTATAGGTGACAATTTGGTAACCTTGTAACTTACTTCCGTGATTAATGTTGGCAACTAAAACTTGTTGTAATAATTAGGTAGGGCTAATTATTATTAATGTAGTTTGCCAATGGGCTTGGTATCTGAAGGGATGATACGTGTTACTAAATTACTCGGGAAGTAATTATAGTAATATACGAAACAAACAAGAAATAGGGTATGAGTTAGGGTAGGATGTACACGAGTCGAAGGGATCTGAACTTACCTTTTAAATCTTCTTGTAATTAAAAAGTAGATGAGGTTTAATTCAGGCAGGTAAGTACAATTTATTAATGGTATAATTCAGATTGATGTAGAATATAAAATAACTCTTAGCAAATTTAAGATTTAATTAGCAAAATTTACGTGACCTTTAACCTAGCAACTTTTATAGGTTTAATTAGCACGAGGTAGGCTAAGGTTTCTTTAGGGTTTTTATAATTAGAAAATTTTAGCCAATTTTTTTAAATGTAACTTTAGGAAATTTATCTAGTTTTAACTAGCTTTGATTTTATTTAGCAAATTTTATAGTTGAATTTAGGTTAGTTTTGGAAATGTAGATGATATTACTTAGTTTCAACAAATTCTACATGAAGTGTAGCAAAATTTATAGACAAATTCACACTAGGTTTTTATAGGCAAAATGGTATTCCTTTTGGTTCTAGTCACTTTTAACTTAACTTAAGCACTTTTACTTTACTTTATACAAACTTTTAGGCAATTAATTTAGTTTAATTTTAGGACAATTTTTAAATGTACACTTTACTTTATACAAACTTTTAGGCAATTAATTTAGTTTAATTTTAGGACAATTTTTATATGTACACTTTTCTATTTTACCGATTTAAAGTTACTCTTTTGATGTCTGCGAACCAAGTGCCAAAAAAAGTTAAAAAAAAAGGCAAGAAGCCGCGCGTTGATTAAAATTGTTTCGTTAAGTTACAAAAAAGAGAGAACAAAGTAAATGACATTTGGCATCTGACCATAGGGTTTACGTGCATATTGGTTTAAAATTCAGGGTTTGCAATATATATGTAAACCGGAACGGTTTTCGTGTTAATCTTAAATCATTCAGATATAAATTAATAATTGTATGTACAATATAAATATAAAAGCGTAAAAATAATTTTAATATTAATGTTGTGTCCATACTACGTTTGGACATGCTCCCGGCTTCGATGTTAAGCTGTATAATTATTTGTGGCACTTAGTACGTTCGCCAGTGATTTGATGGCTTCCACAAGCACGCCGCTGTCTGGAACTGTGTTTGAAGCGGGTGGTTGACCACTGGTTCTTTGTTGGCGAGGTTGGCGAGGTTGCATGGTCGGACGAGTTGGATTTGGGTGTAGAAGAGTGTGGTGGAGTCGATCGCACTCCTTACAGGTGGCCAGAGAGGTGCACGACCTTAGTTCGTGGCTTTTTGCCAAGCAGTTCACGCAATATTTGTGCCTAATTACCACGGTTTTTCTCGTTCGTGGGCTCATCCTGAGAAATCTGGGGCACAAACGTAAGGCGTGGTAGTTTTCGCAGACCATGCACCTGTATACATCTGCTGCACGAAGTGTAGAACGGGTTTCAACACGTTGCCTGCGACTGATGCTGTTGTGTTGGCTGCAACTATGAATGATGCGTTCGCTGCGACTTTGGCTACGACTATAGCTACGACTATGGCTGGGCTGCTGGTTTCTACCTTGGCGGTTGTTCTGGCTTCGACTACGGCTGTTGCTGCGTGTGATGATCACTCTCCGGTTATTCCTAGCATAAAAATGCATCAATGAGTTAGTTAGATTTAGGGAGAATGGTTTATGGAACATGGTTAATTGATGTTAATAAGTGATGAAATGATGTATTAGAGTGGGGATTTAAATTAGAGTTCAAATATCAGAGAATTGTTTCAGGGTTTTAGTGTGAGTTTTCTTCAGTCAAGAATGGGAGAAAGCAAAGTTTGACTATCGGTCGAGTTATAACTCCTGACGTGACACGAATATTTGCAATACGTACGTTTGCATCAGAACCTGGATAGGTTTTTATTATTCGACCTAGACGCCATTCGTGAGGGGGTTGTAGATCATCAATAACGACTACCAAATCTCCAATTTGAAGGTTTCGGGCTGAATTTTTCCATTTGTATCGCTTATGGAGGGATTTTAAGTAGTCCGCTTTCCACCGAATTGAAAATTGATGGTGAATAACTTTAAGCTTTTCCCATCTATTAATAACTGACATTTTCTGGTTATTTTGCTCTGGGAAAGCCATTAAGGGAGCTCCTCTAAGGAAGTGCCCAGGAGTTAAGGCGGTCAAATCCGCAGGATCCTCTGATAGTGCAGAGATGTGACGGGAGTTGAGAACCCCTTCTATACGAGCTAAAATAGTAGTGAATTCTTCGAAGCTGAATTTATGAGGACCGGCTAATCTTTTAAAATGAAATTTAAAGCTTTTTACAGCGACCTCCCATAAACCGCCCATGTGTGGTGCATGTGGTGGTATGAATTTCCACTCAAAGCCGTGAGTTATATATTTTTGTGAAATGTCTAGGGAAGTGGTTTTTATAAATTGCGAAAATTCACGCTTGAGGACTCTGCTGGCTCCTACAAAATTTCTGCCATTATCGGTGATTACCCTATGGGGGAGCCCCCGCCTCCCAACAAATCGAGCGAATGCCGCCTGAAATGCAGAAGAGGACAAATCTGAGCAGGGTTCAAGGTGAATTGCTTTTGTGCTAAAGCAAGCAAACACACTCATGTATCCCTTAACTATAACTGAATTGCGCAATGGTGATGTTTTAAGGTCAAATGGACCAGCGAAATCAATGCCTGTTATTTGAAAGGGTAATGAGAGGTTGCATCTTTCGGGGGGCAAGGGAGCCATAATCTGTGCACATGGCTGTTGTTTGTGGATTATACACGTTTTGCACTGTCGTATAATATTTTTAACCCTAGGTTTTAGTCTAGAAATATAAAATTCGGTTTGTGTGAGTCTACACATTTGACTACATTCTGCGTGTAAAAGACAATTGTGCAGATGAGTGAGGTAAAGGTGACAAACTCTAGAGTTACCGGGTAATATAATTGGGTAGCGTTCATTATAAGGGAGCGACGATTGGGCTAGTCGTCCGTTTACCCGTAGGAGAGAATTTGAGTCTATAAACGGATTAAGTGGTTTTAACGAGCTTTTATTAGATAAGGGTTGGGAGTCATACAAACTTTGATATTCTTCCTTGTAAAAAGTTTTTTGAGCTAGCATTATGAGTCGAAATTTCACATACTTCAACTCGCTTTGCTTTAAGGGGTGCGCGACCGTTTTATTACGACCTGAATCAAAATTTCCCTTGCTTTTGTTGAAGAATCGAAATATATAGCATAAAATGCGTAAAGCTTTATTATACGAAGAAAAGTGGGTTAGAATATCATTTTCTTCAACTTTTATGTGTAAGGAAAGCGTTTGTTTTGGAGATTTAATTATTTTTAAGGGATTTCGACTAGGCCATTCTGACGGGGGTTTGGTTAGCCAGTAAGGTCCATACCAGCAGAGCGAGTTTTGTGTGAGGTCCTGCGGCCTACAGCCGCAAGTTCCAATGTCTGCTGGATTATCATGAGTGGGGACGTGTCGCCAGGTTGCATTTGGAATTAAGCCGTGAATTTGTGAAGTCCGATTTGCAACGTATGTTTCCCAGGAGGAAGGTGGTCTTGATAACCAGCCAAGAACAATAGATGAATCGGTCCATAAAATTATCTCTGTGGTATTGAAATTTAGTGATGAGCAAACATAACTTACTAGGTTTGCTTGTAGTACAGCGCCATTCAGTTCTAGGCGAGGGAGGCAGACTGTTTGAATGGGCGCAACCTTAGTTTTCGCTACTAAAAGGTTGGAGAATGTAGTGTTTTTATCAGTTAGACAACGACTATACACCGTAGCACAGTATGCTGCTTGTGAAGCGTCTGAGAATCCATGGATTTGAATACTATCCGAAGGCATATACTGTAGCCAGCGAGGTATGGAAATTGTGTCTACTTGTGAAAGGTCTTGAATAAGATGGTTCCATTTTTTAAGAGATTCTTGGGAGACTTCGTCGTCCCATTGTAGGCCCTCCAACCATAATTGTTGCATTAACAATTTTGCTCGGATGACGATTGGGGCTACCCATCCGGCGGGATCAAAAAGCTTAGCAACTGCCGAGAGAATCTGGCGCTTAGTGATTTTTGTGGCCTTATCAATTGGGGAAAAATTGTACGAAAATGAATCGTTTAGGGCGTTTCACTTGATGCCAAGGGTTTTTGTGGAGCTTGTTTCATGAAACCGAAGAAAATCTGAATCGTACAGATCTTCCTGTGGTAAATGAGAGAGTAGCTAGGGGTCGTTAGCTGTTATCTTTTTGAGTGGAAATCCCGCTGAGTTTAAGAGTTCAATAAGTTGAGATTGGGCATTAAGTGATTCTTCAATTGAGTATCCCCCGATAAAATATCATCGACATATGTTTCCTTGCGGAGGATTGATGAGGCTAACTGAAGTAGGGTTCGTATCGCTAAATAAGGGGCGCAGTTTACTCCAAAAGTAACTGTTTTTAATTGGTAGTCTTTTATAGGGCTATCGGAATGAGGTTGAAATACTATCCTTTGAATGGGCCTATCGTCAGGGTGTACGAGTATTTGGCGATACATTTTTTGGATATCGCCACTAAATACGAACTTGTATTTTCTCCAATTGAGAAATACGGTCATTAAATCATCTTGAAGTGGTGGGCCTGTGTAAAGAGTATCGCTTAGGGAAAAGATTTCGTTTTTCTCGAGGCATTGAATACCACTCTGAGTTTAGTGGTTTTGTGTTCTGGGCGAACAACCGCGTGATGTGGCAAGTAGTAGGAATTTACTTTGCCCTTAGATATGAGTTCCTGCGGGCTAGTTCCTTCCATATGATCGAGGGTTAGATATTCATTCAAAACTTCTTGATATGTGGATTGTATCTCGGGATTTTTGGCTAAAGTTTGCTCCATTCTAGCATATTGCGCTAAGGCTATAAATCGTGAAGAGCCGAGAAAGATTTGTTCGGGGAACTCTGGCCTAAAGGGTAATCTGACAATGTATTTGCCATTTGTATGACGTGTAGTGGTATTCGTGCAAAAGCTTTCACAATAATCGTCTTCAACAGAGTTAGAGAGGGGTTTTGGCAATTCTTCTTGCTCCCAAAATTTTCTTAAAATGTCTTTTAGCTCTGAGGCATCTGTTGTGTTAACTGAGGTTGTAAAAGATTGAAATTGCTGCGTTTTTATTGGGCCACTTAGAACCCATCCAAAGACGGTATTGTATGTTGAGGTTTGTCCACAAATATTCCTTTTTTATGCCAGCAATATTGAGGAAGTGTTCGTGGTCATTGCCGAGGATTAAATCTATTTCGATGATTGGTTAAACGTTGGGTCGGCAAGATCCAAGTCCGCAAGTTCTGGCGCGTGGGGTATTTTGAAAGTACAAGCTGGTAGCCTTTTAGTTACCTTTGGCAATAAAATAGCCTTAATGGGGATTCTGAGATCATATCTTTTAGTGTATAATACTAGGGAACACTCTTTAGTAGGGGTTTGTTTGTGACCGCCGATGCCTACTATTTCGAAGTTGTTTTTCTGACAAGAAAGGTTGAGGCGATTTTTTATTTTTTCACTTAAAAATGTTCGTTGAGAACCAGGATCAATCAGCGCTCTGATTGTGAACAACTGACCTCTATTTTCAATCTGCACTAATGCCGTGCGTAGAAGAACGTTATCGTAACATGTTGAGAGATTAGCATGAACTTGGCTTGATGTTTGGGGATGCTCATCTTGCCAATTGTCATTATGAGTTTGAGCTACATGAGACAGTGATTTGCGAGTTGCATTAAAGTTTGGATTTTCATTTGGTTTTGAAACTTCTGATTGGGGGGTGGGGAACCTTTGGCCCATATGCAATAGTGTGTGGTGAGGTTTTTTGCAATTTAGACAAGTGTATTTACTAGGACAATTGGCTTTTAAGTGAGATGAAGCTAAGCAGTTGTTACAATATTTGTTTTTAAAAACGAAATCTACTCTTTGTTGAACTGTGAACGATCGAAATTTGGTACATTTTCTTAATGAGTGTTTTTCATTACAGAGTTTACATGACGTTTCGTTAAGACTTTCTTGTGAAACATACGTATGAATTTAAGAGTTATGTGTACTTGGAGAATTAAAAGTACCTTTCGATGTTTTTATGTTGGTAAGACGCTCTACTGCCTCATATCTATCAATTAAAAATTGGGACATTTGTGACCATTTTGGAAGGTCTTGAGGGGATGACAAGGATTGTTCCCAAAGTGATAATGTAAATTCTGGCAGTTTTGTAGATATCAAACGAATTAGAATTGGGTCCCAGCTATCGACCTCAACGCCATGTGTCCTAAGTGTTGCTAGGGAATCGTTTACTGACGATTGGATTTTGCGAATTGATTCGCTATCTTCTTTAGTTGCAGGGGTTATGTCAAAAATAATTTTTATTTGGTTATCAACCAATACACGTTTATTTTCGTATTTGGCTTTTAATGCATTCCAAGCCAGTTCGAAATTATCATGGGATAGGGGGTACCGTTTAACTATAGCACCTGCTTCATCTCTCGTTTTATTTCTAAGGTGGTATAATTTTGTGACGGGAGACAGTTTGGTGTGATTAATATACAGTGAACATGTCACGATATGAGGGCCACTGTTCATAACTGCCTTTGAATACTTCAGTGTCGCAGGGAGGGAGTTTCATGCAATTGGCAGAATTGTCAGACACGAAGTTTTGGGTTAGAGCTGGTTGTGGGAGAGAATAGCGGGCTGAAGCTTCAAAGCCTGGGATGTTGGCACCTAGACGAATTGCTTTCATGAGGTCAAGAATTTGTGGTGTACAAACATAATACGCGTCTACACAAGCCTCGAAATTTGCCTTTGCCTCCTCTTTGAATTGTGCTTTTACTAAATCTTCGTTGGCTAACATTACTTTTTCGTAAGAAGCATCTACTTTTAGCCATCTTGCATCTAAATCTTTTAGTTTGAATTCAAGGATTGACTCGTTTTGTTCTTCTACCGGGGTTCTGTTGAACCTCTCGCAGAATTGAAGTAAATGATCGCAATCAAAGACGAACCGTTCTTTTGGCGAATTGATTGATGCATTGTGTGAAGTGGAAGTCATTTTGAGTGATAGATTTAGTATAAGTGAGTATGCGTTTGAAAATTTTGCAAGCACGTTTACTTCAGAGTTTGGGTTCTATTGTATAATCTTACTATGTGTGTCAAGGCTCAATAGGAGTTAATTTAAACAATATTCTTATTTTGCAAGCTTGGGGCTAATTGGGTATAGCAAAGATATCGTAAGAACGTTTATTAACTTGAAAAATTTTCGAAATGTAGGGGCTATGAGGTATAGCACTAGATGTTTGTATCTAGTTTAATAATTTGAGAAATTTTCGAAAATGTAGGGGCTATGAGGTGTAGCACTAGATGTTTGTATCTAGTTTAGTAATTTGAAAAATTTTCTAAAATGTAGGGGCTATTTGAGTATAGCGTTAAATAATATTATCTAGCTTAATTATGAATTTTTAGAATTGAAAAAATTGTTTTAATTTTCGAAAATGTAGGGGCTATGAGGTATAGCACTAGATGTTAATATCTAGTTTAAGTATGAATTTTTAAAAATTATTTTAATTTTCGAAAATTTAGGGGCTATTAGTATATAGCGCTAGATAATATCTAGTTTAATAATTTTAATGGGACAAATTGAAAATTAAATAATTATTATTTTGTTTTCCATATTCGATTGGGCCTAACGGAATTGGGGGATTAATTGAATTAATCGAATAGATTTTGCTAGAACTTAGAGATTCGGGATGATATTATTATTAATGGTTAAGTTATTGAACTTTAATTTAATGGGACTTGCTTTAAAGATACTTGATTTTGACCGATAGTATTCTTCAAAATGATTTTATAGTTATAAATTATTTTATAGTAATAAATAATATTAAATTGGATTAATGGGATAAATGGGATTCCAGTATCTTTTTTATGCGATATGGCAACACTGAGTAAAACACTATAATTTAATTGTCAATAAAATTTTATTTATTTATTAAATTAATTGTACATATTGGTTAAATTGTAATTTAAATTGTTAATTCAATTGATTTATTTTCCATAGAGTTACTATTTACAAAAATTTATTTTGTTAACGATTTAAAATTCCAATAGATGTGAGTTTAATTTGATTCCAATGTTTTATTAATTTTGGTGTACTTCCTTCTTTGTATTGGACTGTATTAATCCTCAGTGTTTTTATATGAGTACAATCGTTGCATTAGTGACTTAAAGAGTTTTAATCACACAGCAATTGATTGTCGGTATCCTTTTTCTTTTTGCAGTGGACTGTATAATTTTTTCTTATTTTCTTTTCTTCTTTTAAATCACTTTATTAATACACTACAGGGAATTAAACACAAACAACTGTTTGCTGTTTGATGCAGAGAACTCAATGTTGCTGTTTTATACGTATGTATGTATGTACGCATGTAAATACAGAGTACGCAATTTACAGGCAATTTTAGGGGTGGGTAATAAAGTTAAGAGAGCGCACGTGAACAATAAATATAAATATTAAGTATGTTGTTGCTATTTTAACGAGTTCTCAAGTTAAACGCGCACAACCAAAGAGATTTTGTTTTGATTTTAACTTGAGTAAGAGAACGTTAGGAATAATATGTGTGCGAGTTTTTTCAAAGAGATAGGAAGTTACAAGAACAAACCAAACAAAATTGACCGTAATAATAAAAGTATAAATTGTTAAAGATTTATGAAGTAAGAGGTGTTAATTAAAGAGCCTTTGGTTTAAAGCAGAGCCCGCCAACACATAATGCAGACTTTTTGTTTTTTGTGAGAGAATAATAACTCTCCCTCTCAGAAGCACTTAAAGAAATTTTTGTGTTATTTTGTTAATGTTAAAATCAATCTGGCTGTTAATGTAAAAACTCAAAACATAAGCGTATGTTTTATATAAAATAGAAAACAAAAAAATCATTAAAATTAAATAAATCATATTTTTCAAGAAAAATAAAAAAAAAACTATAATTTCGTTAAAACGTGTTAATCTATTGAAACAAAAATAAATTCAGAAAATAAATACATTCGTTCATAAAACTTTAACGATTCTTCAAGAAAAATAAAAAAAAAACTATAATTTCATAAAAACGTGTTAATCTATTAAAACAAAAATAAATTCAGAAAATAAATACTTTCGTTCATAAAACTTTAACGATTCTTCAAGAAAAATAAAAAAAAAACTAATTTCATAAAAAGGTGTTAATCTATTAAAACAAAAATAAATTCAGAAATTAATAACTTTCTGAAACTTAAACGATTCTTCAAGAAAAATAAAAAAAAACTATAATTTCATAAAAACGTGTTAATATATTAAAACAAATATAAATTCAGAAATTAATTACTTTCATAAAACTTAAACGATTCTTCAGGAAAAATTTAATGGAAAACAACCATTTAATTTAATTTATTTTGTTAAAAACTAATATTCATTATTTGTAATAACATTTTCAAAAACTTCATCTATATCGATTTCATATGGGCAACATTTAATGCGAAGAAGATCCTCTAAATGTTGATCTGTTAAACTATTTCTAAGTTTAGTTTTAATTAGCTTTAAAATTGAAAACGAAGACTCGCATATATATGTTGACCCAAACATAGAGTATAATTTAAAAATTTAATTTTAAGTTGTTAAGTATATCTCTTCGTTTAAATTTTTCCAGAATTCCACCCCATCCGTCAACGGTATATTTAAATCCGAACGCATTTTCAAAAGTTCTTCTCTGATGTCATTACCCTGTTTATTGACATCACATGTTAAAGGATTGCTATGCAGTTCTAATAAACACTCAATTTTAGAAAAATCCGAAAAACGTTTGTTACAATTATCTAATATGCCTTGAAGTAAACTAATATGTTCGTCAAGTCTATAATTATTAGAAAATTCATCATATATTTCATTTGTTCTTTTAAAACAAATTAAATTTTTATTCTTAAGATTTGTAATCAGAGTTTGAACTGTTGTTATAAACTGTTTTACAGAGAAATATAAAGAAAATACAGTTTTATTTCTTCCTTGCAATTGAAGATTTAACTGATTAATTAATTCGGTAATATCTGTTAAAAACGCAAAATCTAATACAAACATGTTATCTCTTAAATATCTTAGTAATTCATTCGATTCATTCGATGGATTATTTTCAAAAAATAACATCACCTCTTTCCGAAGACTGAATAACCTTTCCAAGCAAGTCCTTTACTGAGCCATCTCACTTCTGTAAACATTAATACGTCGCCATATTCAGTATTCATTTCATCCAAAAACGCTTTAAATTTTCTGTGGCTCAAAGCGTTGTGGCCACCACGTATTTTATTTATTATTTTTGTTACAATTTGCATTGTATGCATCATATTCATGTATGTACGCATGTAAATACAGAGTACGCAATTTACAGGCAATTTTAGGGGTGGGTAATAAAGTTAAGAGAGCGCACGTGAACAATAAATATAAATATTAAGTATGTTGTTGCCATTTTAACGAGTTCTCAAGTTACCCGCGCACAACCAAAGAGATTTTGTTTTGATTTTAACTTGAGTAAGAGAACGTTAGGAATAATATGTGTGCGAGTTTTTTCAAAGAGATAGCAAGTTACAAGAACAAACCAAACAAAATTGACCGTAAGAATAAAAGTATAAATTGTTGAAGAGTTATGAAGTAAGAGGTGTTAATTAAAGAGCCTTTGGTTTAAAGCAGAGCCCGGCAACACATACATGCAGACTTTTTGTTTTTTGTGAGAGAATAATAACTCTCCCTCTCAGAAGCACTTAAAGAAATTTTTGTGTTTTTTTGTTATTGTTAAAATCAATCTGGCTGTTAATGTAAAAACTCAAAACATAAGCGTATGTTTTATATAAAATAGAAAACAAAAAAATCATTAAAATTAAATAAATCATATTCTTCAAGAAAAATAAAAAAAAAACTATAATTTCGTTAAAACGTGTTAATCTATTGAAACAAAAATAAATTCAGAAAATAAATACATTCTTTCATAAAACTTTAACGATTCTTCAAGAAAAATAAAAAAAAAACTATAATTTCATAAAAACGTGTTAATCTATTAAAACAAAAATAAATTCAGAAAATAAATACTTTCGTTCATAAAACTTTAACGATTCTTCAAGAAAAATAAAAAAAAACTAATTTCATAAAAAGGTGTTAATCTATTAAAACAAAAATAAATTCAGAAATTAATAACTTTCTGAAACTTAAACGATTCTTCAAGAAAAATAAAAAAAAAACTATAATTTCATAAAAACGTGTTAATATATTAAAACAAAAATAAATTCAGAAATTAATTACTTTCATAAAACTTAAACGATTCTTCAGGAAAAATTTAATGGAAAACAACCATTTAATTTAATTTATTTTGTTAAAAACTAATATTCATTATTTGTAATAACATTTTCAAAAACTTCATCTATATCGATTTCATATGGGCAACATTTAATGCGAAGAAGATCCTCTAAATGTTGATATGTTAAACTATTTCTAAGTTTAGTTTTAATTAGCTTTAAAATTGAAAACAAAGACTCGCATACCCAGAAGAGGTAAAAACATTCCTCGAAGAAAAAGGCTTCAAAATAAAACATGTAGTAAATATAAAAAATAGAGAAAAAAACCCCCAACCACTTTTTCGAGTGGAGTTTGAACCCGGCGACGTAAAGCTTAAAAAAAATGAAACGCACCCTATTTACAATTTGAAATATATTCTCTATAGAAGAGTAACTATAGAAGAGCCACACAAAAGAAATGGTCCCGTTCAGTGTTTAAACTGTCAAGAATATGGTCATACTAAGGCATATTGCTATTTACCCCCTGTTTGCGTAGTATGTGGTGAATTACATGGTACAGATCTTTGCGATAAGTCTAAAACCGACCCCAACGTAAAAAAATGTAGCAACTGTGGCGGTAATCACACTGCCAATTATAGAGGATGCCCTGTATATACCATCGTCAAGCAGTCAGTTGGACCGAAAACTAATCCCCCTCAAATGCAGGTAACAAATCAAGTAAGCACTGGTGACATTCAGGCCCCGCAGCCTAGTTATAACAGAACCTCTTATGCTAACGTCGTAAAATCAAACCATGCGCCAACGCAAGGTGCTGCGCCAAGTAATGATGAAACTCCAGTTTCAAATTTAAGTCGTCTGGAAAAAACCATGGAAACATTAGTTCAAACAGTAACTAATTTTACGAACACAATGGGTAATATGATGCAGGAAATTCTTAGAATGCAATCGATGTTATTGCAATCTGTACTTAACAGGCCATGAACTGTTTAAAAATCTGTTTTTGGAACGCGAACGGCATCCGCCAACATAAAAATGAATTAGAATACTTTCTTAAAAATAAACAAATTGATGTCATGATGGTTTCTGAAACTCATTTGACCTCAAGAAATACGTTTAACATCAATGGTTATATACTATATGATACCAAGGACCCTCGAGATAGAGCTTGTGGTGGTTCTGCCATTTTGATAAAAAATCGAGTCAAACACTACCTAATGTGTGATCATCGTGAGGATTATCTCCAAGCAACGAACATTTGTGTTGAAGAGCTGAATCGTAGCATTGTAATCTCATCTTTATACTCTCCACCTAGATTTTCAATATCAGAAAGCCAATATTGTGAATATTATAAATCACTAGGACCCTGTTTCCTGGCCGCTGGCGATTATAACGCTAAACATACCTTCTGGGGGTCACGACTAATAACACCAAAGGGTCGTGTTTTGTTTAATACAATCTCTAAAATGAATTTAAATGTTGTCGCGAGCGGCCAACCAACATATTGGCCTGCTGACCCGCAAAAAATTCCAGATGTCATCGATTTTGGCGTGGTTAAAAACATCCCCACAGAAACGATTCACGTTGAAGCTTCCCTAGAATTATCTTCCGACCACACACCTACAATTGTTACTATAATGAACCCCAATAGAATTGTATCTCCGACTGGTTACCTAGCGACGTCAGCCACACAAATAAATTGGTTAAAATATAAAAAATATCTCAGTGCCCATTGCACAGAAAATATTCCGCTCAGTACACCGGAGTATGTAGATCGCTCTATTGATAATTTTGACAGTTTTCTGAAACTAGCTGTTCAACATTCCAATATTGCCCCCAAAAAAACAAAAACTATTAAAATATATTCCACAGATGTCGAGCGTCTCTTGTCTGAAAAAAGGAGGGCACGAAGAGAGTGGCAATTGCACAGATCTCCTCAACTTAAGAACTTGCTAAAAGAGTGTACAAAAAGATTAAGAAAGTTATTGCAGACTCAGAAAACGGCTTCTCTGGAAAAATATCTTAAGGAACTTGATGCAACTCCACAATCGCACTACTCATTATGGCGTGCAGCTAGAAACCTCAAAAGGCCAGTTGTCTCTAAACCACCATTAAGAAACTTGAATGGAAGTTGGGCAAGAAATGATGTTGAAAAAGGAAATCTGTTTGTAAGTCACTTGAAAAGCGTATTTACACCTAATATATCTCACAATATTGCGGTCGATTTACCACCTGTTGCTGCTAGAGCAGCTATTCCCCTAAGATTTGAGATGAGAGAAATCGAAAAGGTTATATGTGACTTAAACACTAAGAAGGCACCTGGCATTGATAAGATCAGCAATAAAATGCTATTAGAGCTACCTCGCGTAGCAAAGAAAATTATTCTTTTTATTTTTAATGCTATTTTACGCCTTGAATACTTTCCTCAAAAATGGAAGGTTTCCTTAGTTACCATGATACCAAAGCCAGGTAAAGATCATACGAAAGTTGGGTCTTATAGGCCTATTAGCTTATTGTCAAATATGTCAAAGCTATTTGAGAAATTATTAGTTTCAAAATTAACACCGATTTTAAGTGAAAATAGATGTATTCCAAACCATCAATTCGGATTTAGAAGAAAACACAGCACAATTGAACAAACTCATCGAATAGTAAATGTCATAAGAAAAACATTTGAAGAAAAAAAATATTGCTCAGCACTCCTCATCGATGTTTCGCAAGCTTTTGACAAAGTCTGGCATGAAGGCTTATTACACAAATTGAAGCAAAATTTACCAGCAAACACACACAAACTGTTAGAAAGCTACTTAGTCGGTCGTCAATTTATTATTAAAGAAGGAAATTTCTTAAGTTCACCTCAGCCGATTGGCGCTGGAGTCCCACAGGGCAGCATCCTGGGCCCTCTATTATACTTAATTTATACTTCGGACATGCCAACAAACAACTACACCCAAACTTCAACATTTGCAGACGACACAGCTTTTCTAAGCGTCCACGAAAACCGTTATGAAGCATCTCGTTACCTACAGCATCATATATTTCAACTAGAAATATGGCTAAGACAATGGAGGATAATGGTCAATGAGCAAAAATGCGTACATATAACATTCACCCTGCGCCGGGAATCTTGCCCCCCTATTACAATCAATAATCAAATTATTCCTCAACATTCGCATGTAAAATATCTCGGTATACATCTGGATCGGCGATTAACGTGGAAATGCCATATAGAGGCAAAATTAACTCAAATGAAACTAAAAGCCATCCAAATTCATTGGCTTATTGGAAGAAATTCTGTTCTTAGACTCGATTGCAAGCTTCTACTTTACAACTCTATCTTAAAGCCTATCTGGTGCTACGGTATTCAACTATGGGGCACTGCCTCGGCCTCTAATATCGAAAAAATTCAAAGGCGCCAAAATAAACTTCTTCGTATAATCACAGCCGCCCCCTGGTATGTTAAAAACTCAAACATTCATAAGGATCTCAACGTGCCATTAGTAAAAACTATGATTACAAAATATGCAGTAAAATATTTAAAAAGACTTGAACAACACCCAAATCCTTTAGCTCGAAATATTTTAAATCATGGCGGCCACACTCGCTTAAGGAGAAGAGACACTGCAGCACTTACCCAACTAGATGAGAGATAAACACCTATATAAGTGAACAGAACCCGTGATGAAGAAAATTTTTGTCTGGCACTGGCAGGACATAAATAAAGTATTAGGTTAAGATTTGATAAATTATTGTTAGTTCATATTAAATATATGAAGATTCAATAAATAAATAACGAAAAAAAAAAAAAAAAAAAAATATATATGTTGACCCAAACATAGAGTATAATTTAAAAATTTAATTTTTAGTTGTTACGTATATCTCTTCGTTTAAATTTTTCCAGAATTCCACCCCATCCGTCAACGGTATATTTAAATCCGAACGCATTTTCAAAAGTTCTTCTCTGATGTCATTACCCTGTTTATTGACATCACATGTTAAAGGATTGCTATGCAGTTCTAATAAGCACTCAATTTTAGAAAAATCCGAAAAACGATTCTTACAATTATCTAATATGCCTTGAAGTAAACTAATATATTCGTCAAGTCTATAATTATTAGAAAATTCATCATATATTTCATTTGTTCTTTTAAAACAAATTAAATTTTTATTCTTAAGATTTGTAATCAGAGTTTGAACTGTTGTTATAAACTGTTTTACAGAGAAATATAAAGAAAATACAGTTTTATTTCTTCCTTGCAATTGAAGATTTAACTGATTAATTAATTCGGTAATATCTGTTAAAAACGCAAAATCTAATACAAACATGTTATCTCTTAAATATCTTAGTAATTCATTCGATTCATTCGATGGATTATTTTCAAAAAATAACATCACCTCTTTCCGAAGACTGAATAACCTTTCCAAGCAACGTCCTTTACTGAGCCATCTCACTTCTGTAAACATTAATACGTCGCCATATTCAGTATTCATTTCATCCAAAAACGCTTTAAGTTTTCTGTGGCTCAAAGCGTTGTGGCCACCACGTATTTTATTTATTATTTTTGTTACAATTTGCATTGTATGCATCATATTCACGTTTTTTGTAAATAATGCCTGTTGATGGATTATACAATGGAAAATATAAATGTTAAAGTCGTTTCTTAAAAGGTAACCCACAAGACCCTCGTTTTCCCAACCATGACTTTTGCACCATCGGTGCATATAGAACAAAATTTGCTTTTATCGGCAAAAGAAAAAATTTCGTCACATATTACCCTAAAAAGAGTTTCTCCCTTTACATTACCATGTAATGCAACCAACGTTAACATTTCCTCATGCACTTCAAAGTTAGTATTGCAAGTTTTTACGCATATTATTAACTGCGCTATGTCGTTAATGTCAGTGCATTCATCTAAAAAAAAAGAAAAATATTTGCAATTAAGAATTTTTTTTTTTTTATATTTGTGTAGATAAATGCACTGATATCTTCTGTTCGTCGCGTTATGAGGTCTGTCTGCGTACTTTTCCAGTAGCAAATACTCAGTAAATTTTTTTGGGAGAGTAAGACAAATTTTACTCTTTCGGCTGAGAATATCTCAAAAAGTACGCAGACAGTATCCAGTGAAATCTTGCAAGAAAACAGCTGATCGGTGTGTAAACAATTGAAATAACAAACGGGAGCCAAGATAGCATTGAAGAAATAGCGTCCAATTTGGGAATTTAAAAACCGGGAAACCAAAATACCCAAATAATGGGTATTTGCAGTATAAACAAAAAGTTAGCGTCGAATTTAGTAATTTAAAATAGGGAAGTACAAATATAGGAACAAATCTAGCTTACCGACGCAGCTCCAAATAAAAAAAAATACACAGGGTGATGGAAAATGAAAAAATAAGAAGAAAAAATTAAATAAAAAAGTTGGCGCAAACGCTTAGTTTTCGAGTTATGGACGTTTAAAGTTTTCACATAAATATGTGATTTTCCACTACAATTCTAAACGTATATGGCCAATATTGGTATCATTTTAAAGCTCTTAAACAGATTTTTCTGGATATACATAATTTATTTCAAAATATTAAACTCTTTAGATCACATTACAGTTTTTTTCATTTTACGTCGAAATGTTACGGAAGTGCACTAGGAAAGAATGTAGTTTATTTAAATAAAAGTGTAATACAAATTTTATAAAATAACAAACACTAGCATCGCAAAAAAAATTCTTTGCATAGCCAGCCTTCGGCCGGGCGCAAATATTTTCTCCCCTATGGTATAACTAATACCGGCTTCGCTAACTAAAGATTCTCTGCATAGACGGCCTTTGCCCAGGCAAGGATTCTCTCCTCATTAGTATAACATAAACATAAAGAAGGTTTTACTTGTATTTTAATTAAAATTCTTAAATAAATTAGTATGTAGTATATACATACATTAAAGAATTAGAAAAAATTAATAAATTTGTTTTTATGCTTACTAAAAAACTTTTGTATTTTGCAAACTCGTCCCACTTCTTAATAAACTAAAAATATTAAAATAAATTCTGTATGTCCAGAAAGAAATAGTGAAACGCTTTGCAATGATACCAATATTAGCCATATACATTTGGAAATGTACTGCAAAATCACATATTTATATAAAAACTTAAAACGCCCATAACTCGAAAACTAAGCGTTTGCGCCAACTTTCTTATTATAATTTTTTCTTCTTATTTTTCCATTTTCTATCACCCTAGGTACTTTTTTTTTATTTGGAGCTGCGTCGGTAAACTAGATTTAAGCCCAAATATATTTATATTTTTTTTTACCACAGGCTTTTGCAGGGTATAAACTATATATTTTCTGAAAGTAAATAGTTTTCTGTACAAAATGAGCGATGCGTGCAAAAAATCGTTCGGACAGTTTCCGAGAAATCTGGGTTCATCCAAAATGATCAGTAAAAATCTTTACTGATTTATGCAATGAACCACAGGCTTTTGCACGGTATAAACTATATATTTTTTGCACGCATCGCTCATTTTGTCCAGAAAACTATTTACTTTCAGAAAATATACAGTTTATACCGTGCAAAAGCCTGTGGTAAATATTTTTAGTATTTTTATTAAAAATATAAATATATTTTTACTTCCCCTTTTTAAATTCCTAAATTCGACGCTAACTTTTTGTTCATATACTGTAAATCCCCATTATTTGGGTATTTTGGTTTCCCGGTTTTTAAATTCCCAAATTCGACGCTATTTCGTCGACGCTATCTTGGCACACGTAAACTCTTTCATTCAAACAGTATATAAAAACAGCTGTTCAAACTAGTTGCAAAATCTTACCAGAGGAAATTTCTCCAGTAACATTTTGCAAGTTCTCTAATTTCCAACTGTCAAAAAATTCTCTTTTTGGCTCTCTCGCTGTAAGAGATTTGGAGTACGCAGACAACATTTTGCAAGATTTTGCGACATTTTGTACAAAATTATGCAAAATATGTGTACGCAGACAGACCTATGGTCCGAGGTGAAAAGGGACTAGAACTAATTAAATTTCGAATTTGTTCAGTATTTTCTCCAAAGCGTGGCGATTTTCAAACTCTTTTGGCGACCTAATTTTCGATTTGGCGACATGGCGATTTTTTGGCGATTTATAAAATAGTTGGCGATTTTGTTGGCTATTTTTGATGAGCCATCTATTTGAAATTTGTTAAATTCAAAACGAAGAAATAATATTTTTTTTATTTTAGTATTTCAATGTATGAAATTTGATGCATTCATATGTATGACCAGTATTTAAAACTAAATAATGTTGAAATGGCTAATAAGATAATCTTCGAGAAATTTTTTTTTTCACATTTGAAGATAGACGTGTTTTCTAAACTCGGCATACGGTTTATTTTTTTTTGAACAAATAAAGTATAAAAAAAGTAAATACAAGAAAAAGAAAAAAAAAAATTACATGTATGTACATACATACATAAACACACATTTTTTCATTATCGGTGTTGATAAACAATAACAAATAAGAAGAGCACAACTGTAAACAGTAAAAGAAAAAAAAAAAAAAAACTCTTATGAGTGCAAACAGTAGAAATGCATATATCACAGTGAGTGTTAGCGAAAAAAATACAGAATAAAAAAAAGAATCGATGATAGCAAATACCTAACGGCTAAACCTATTACTCGTACGCGATCCCTCTCGCCGTCTGTATTTAATAACACGGTTGATACAATAACAAATACAAAACCTGCTAGCGTTGCCTCAACAGCAAAAACAATTTTAATAAGTGATGTAAATATTAACCCCCAATCAGGCATAATAGAAAACTCAGTATCACCTTCGGTGTCTAATAATACGGTTGATATTAATACAATAAAAAATATAAAACCTGCAAGCGGTGCCTCAGCGGCAAAAACGATTTTAATAAGTGATGAAAATATTACCCTCAAATCAGGCATGATGGAAAACTCAGCTCCACAAGTAAAAAGTGGTCAAAAGCCTCAAGTACAAGTTGGTATGGACAGGTACATAGCAGTGCTTAAACGGGGTCGCAGCCCTACCTCTGCAGCAGTTGCTTCGGCCTCAAAAGTACCATCTTTTGATAAAATAAATTCTCAAAATCGATTTGCAATTCTGGAGGATGAATCCTCTGAACACCAAACGTCATAAAATCGTCCAAGCCTCCCCCGATATATCTTAGGGAGCAAAACTCAAATGAGCTCATAAAGAGTTTGATATCGGTGATAGGTGAAAATTCGTTTTACGTAGCTGCTATCAAGCGTGGTAGTATAAACGAGACAAAAATACAAGTCAATAATGAGAATGATTTTCGCAAAATTATAAACAAATTTGAAGTACTTAAAAAAAACTTTTATACATACCAACTGAAAAGCAGTAAAGGTCTCCAGGTAGTGATTAAGGGAATTGACTCATGTGTGGACCCAGAAGAGGTAAAAACATTCCTCGAAGAAAAAGGCTTCAAAATAAAACACGTAGTAAATATAAAAAATAGAGAAAAAAACCCCCAACCACTTTTTCGAGTGGAGTTTGAACCCGGCGACGTAAAGCTTAAAAAAAATTAAACGCACCCTATTTACAATTTGAAATATATTCTCTATAGAAGAGTAACTATAGAAGAGCCACACAAAAGAAATGGTCCCGTTCAGTGTTTAAACTGTCAAGAATATGGTCATACTAAGGCATATTGCTATTTACCCCCTGTTTGCGTAGTATGTGGTGAATTACATGGTACAGATCTTTGCGATAAGTCTAAAACCGACCCCAACGTAAAAAAATGTAGCAACTGTGGCGGTAATCACACTGCCAATTATAGAGGATGCCCTGTATATACCATCGTCAAGCAGTCAGTTGGACCGAAAACTAATCCCCCTCAAATGCAGGTAACAAATCAAGTAAGCACTGGTGACATTCAGGCCCCGCAGCCTAGTAATAACAGAACCTCTTATGCTAACGTCGTAAAATCAAACCATGCGCCAACGCAAGGTGCTGCGCCAAGTAATGATGAAACTCCAGTTTCAAATTTAAGTCGTCTAGAAAAAACCATGGAAACATTAGTGCAAACAGTAACAAATTTTACGAACACAATGGGTAATATGATGCAGGAAATTCTTAGAATGCAATCGATGTTATTGCAATCTGTACTTAACAAGCCATGAACTGTTTAAAAATCTGTTTTTGGAACGCGAACGGCATCCGCCAACATAAAAATGAATTAGAATACTTTCTTAAAAATAAACAAATTGATGTCATGATGGTTTCTGAAACTCATTTGACCTCAAGAAATACGTTTAACATCAATGGTTATATACTATATGATACCAAGGACCCTCGAGATAGAGCTTGTGGTGGTTCTGCCATTTTGATAAAAAATCGAGTCAAACACTACCTAATGTGTGATCATCGTGAGGATTATCTCCAAGCAACGAACATTTGTGTTGAAGAGCTGAATCGTAGCATTGTAATCTCATCTTTATACTCTCCACCTAGATTTTCAATATCAGAAAGCCAATATTGTGAATATTATAAATCACTAGGACCCTGTTTCCTGGCCGCTGGCGATTATAACGCTAAACATACCTTCTGGGGGTCACGACTAATAACACCAAAGGGTCGTGTTTTGTTTAATACAATCTCTAAAATGAATTTAAATGTTGTCGCGAGCGGCCAACCAACATATTGGCCTGCTGACCCGCAAAAAATTCCAGATGTCATCGATTTTGGCGTGGTTAAAAACATCCCCACAGAAACGATTCACGTTGAAGCTTCCCTAGAATTATCTTCCGACCACACACCTACAATTGTTACTATAATGAACCCCAATAGAATTGTATCTCCGACTGGTTACCTAGCGACGTCAGCCACACAAATAAATTGGTTAAAATATAAAAAATATCTCAGTGCCCATTGCACAGAAAATATTCCGCTCAGTACACCGGAGTATGTAGATCGCTCTATTGATAATTTTGACAGTTTTCTGAAACTAGCTGTTCAACAATCCAATATTGCCCCCAAAAAAACAAAAACTATTAAAATATATTCCACAGATGTCGAGCGTCTCTTGTCTGAAAAAAGGAGGGCACGAAGAGAGTGGCAATTGCACAGATCTCCTCAACTTAAGAACTTGCTAAAAGAGTGTACAAAAAGATTAAGAAAGTTATTGCAGACTCAGAAAACGGCTTCTCTGGAAAAATATCTTAAGGAACTTGATGCAACTCCACAATCGGACTACTCATTATGGCGTGCAGCTAGAAACCTTAAAAGGCCAGTTGTCTCTAAACCACCATTAAGAAACTTGAATGGAAGTTGGGCAAGAAATGATGTTGAAAAAAGAAATCTGTTTGTAAGCCACTTGAAAAACGTATTTACACCTAATATGTCTCACAATATTGCGGTCGATTTACCACCTGTTGCTGCTAGAGCAGCTATTCCCCTAAGATTTGAGATGAGAGAAATCGAAAAGGTTATATGTGACTTAAACACTAAGAAGGCACCTGGCATTGATAAGATCAGCAATAAAATGCTATTAGAGCTACCTCGCGTAGCAAAGAAAATTATTCTTTTTATTTTTAATGCTATTTTACGCCTTGAATACTTTCCTCAAAAATGGAAGGTTTCCTTAGTTACCATGATACCAAAGCCAGGTAAAGATCATACGAAAGTTGAGTCTTATAGGCCTATTAGCTTATTATCAAATATGTCAAAGCTATTTGAGAAATTATTAGTTTCAAAGTTAACACCGATTTTAAGTGAAAATAGATGTATTCCAAACCATCAATTCGGATTTAGAAGAAAACACAGCACAATTGAACAAACTCATCGAATAGTAAATGTCATAAGAAAAACATTTGAAGAAAAAAAATATTGCTCAGCACTCTTCATCGATGTTTCGCAAGCTTTTGACAAAGTCTGGCATGAAGGCTTATTACACAAATTGAAGCAAAATTTACCAGCAAACACACACAAACTGTTAGAAAGCTACTTAGGCGGTCGTCAATTTATTATTAAAGAAGGAAATTCCTTAAGTTCACCTCAGCCGATTGGCGCTGGAGTCCCACAGGGCAGCATCCTGGGCCCTCTATTATACTTAATTTATACTTCGGACATGCCTACAAACAACTACACCCAAACTTCAACATTTGCAGACGACACAGCTTTTCTAAGCGTCCACGAAAACCGTTATGAAGCATCTCGTTACCTACAGCATCATATATTTCAACTAGAAATATGGCTAAGACAATGGAGGATAATGGTCAATGAGCAAAAATGCGTACATATAACATTCACCCTGCGCCGGGAATCTTGCCCCCCTATTACAATCAATAATCAAATTATTCCTCAACATTCGCATGTAAAATATCTCGGTATACATCTGGATCGGCGATTAACGTGGAAATGCCATATAGAGGCAAAATTAACTCAAATGAAACTAAAAGCCATCCAAATTCATTGGCTTATTGGAAGAAATTCTGTTCTTAGACTCGATTGCAAGCTTCTACTTTACAACTCTATCTTAAAGCCTATCTGGTGCTACGGTATTCAACTATGGGGCACTGCCTCGGCCTCTAATATCGAAAAAATTCAAAGGCGCCAAAATAAACTTCTTCGTATAATCACAGCCGCCCCCTGGTATGTTAAAAACTCAAACATTCATAAGGATCTCAACGTGCCATTAGTAAAAACTATGATTACAAAATATGCAGTAAAATATTTAAAAAGACTTGAACAACACCCAAATCCTTTAGCTCGAAATATTTTAAATCATGGCGGCCACACTCGCTTAAGGAGAAGAGACACTGCAGCACTTACCCAACTAGATGAGAGATAAACACCTATATAAGTGAACAGAACCCGTGATGAAGAAAATTTTTGTCTGGCACTGGCAGGACATAAATAAAGTATTAGGTTAAGATTTGATAAATTATTGTTAGTTCATATTAAATATATGAAGATTCAATAAATAAATAACGAAAAAAAAAAAAAAAAAAAAAAAAAAAAAAAAAAAAAAACATTTAAATGTGCTCTTGAAAGAAGTAATAAGTAGAATTCTTTAAAACTGAATATAATGAAAGTTTATGAAAATTTTTCCATTATAAAATGTGACAAATTATCACATAAAATTTGTTGTTTTTAAATATATTTTAAAGATTTTTAATGAATCCTAACTTACCCTTGGATGTTAATGAAATACAATAGAAAAAATACAGTTTGTTAAAAGAAAATTGTAATGATGATATTCAATCTAATTAAGATCAGTTTAGGCCAACAATTTATAGCTACAAGGATACGACAGGTACCTGTATTGAAACATTGAAATTCATTAAATATCTGCTTTGAAGTAGAATGCGATATGAAGTTTTCGACACGTTTTTACGAGCCAAAAGTTATATGAATATAAATAGCACATGTTGCATTTCTTTTCTACCTTCACAATGTATTTCAAAAAAGAAGACAACAAGTTAGTCTTCTTGGTGAACTATATAGCGTTTTAGTTATATAATCGAACTGCAACTACATACAAATATATTGTACATCCAATATTTGTTCAATACTTACCGCAAACTCCTTTTTTTGTTACTTTAAGTAGACTTCTATAAAATATTTTAAACATTGCACCTTTTTTGTTAAATAAAAATTAAACAAAATATATGGCGACTTTTTTTGAATTTTTAGCGGATTTTAGGGATACGGAACAAATTTTTTTTGGTATTTATGAAAAAATATTTTTGATTATTCTTAAAATACATATATTATTGTCGAAATCGAAAAAAATAAATGCTTTGGCGATTTTGGCGATTTTTGACATTAAATTTGGCGAAAAAGATCAAAATCAATCTGACAACCCTGATGAGAAATATTTTTATATTCATTATGACATGAATTAAAATGACTTTCTAAATTAAATTTTGCTGTTCGTGATAACGTACAATTACATATCAAGCATTCGGGCTTGCCAAAAAAAATTTCGGCAAACAAAAAATCAAATTCCCATTCTGTCTTGAACATTTCTCGCAGCACGAGCACGGTGTAGTACTTTTGCCGGGCTCTGGTATACACAATTGTGCATAGAAATGGATTTCCCTGGTCTATTTATTCAAAAATAAAATAAATTACATGGGAATTATAACGTGAAAAAGTTATTTTAGTAAAAAGTTAGGGTATTCATAGTGGTAAGTAAAATAGAAAGGGTATTCACGTTGTTGGGTTACTCATACTTCAAACATCTGTGCATACATTTTAATTCTGGCTAATGGTATATAATAATTTTCTACAAAATACCAAATGCGCACCTGAGTTTGCCTGCAAAAATTTATAAAGTCATTATAACAGGTCAAAGTTGCGTTAAATAAATACCATAAATTAGTAAGGTTAACTCTTTGGACTCGGTCATATAATTGTAGCATAAAAAAGTAAGCAATAAAAATAGTGCTAAACAATAAAGTCTCATTAATACATCAATTAAACACATCTTACACAAAAATTTTACCTGCTGTCACATTTGCTTTTATGTGTATAGGTTTACACATAAATTGTAGGAAAACAAGACTTTTTTAACTTGTTTTTTAAATATTTTAACCTACTTAAGAAAAGTGTTTTCAAAGAAAACACGATTGGTACGCGATTGGTACAGAAACAAAAATATTTTTACAAGCACAAAATACCAACAAATTCTTGTGGCTATTTTTTCTTAATAATTTCTGCATTTAGGTACGTCTTTTTAACGAAAGAAAAATTGACCCTTTTACAGGCATCAAAGAATTTTTTTCACAAACAAAACACATATCGCAAAACAATGTAGATATTATTTGAAAATTTAAAATTTTTGTTGATTAGGATTCACGTTACATATGTATGTATTTTTATATAATTTTACAAAATTAAAAATGACGTATCCTCAAATACATATATAATTTTTTTTAACAGCATAATGTATAATCAAACTCAAGAAAAAAATTAGCAGAGTTTTTAATTCTTTTTATAAGAACACATTAATATTTTTAAACACCAAAACTGGTTAATCTTTTTTATAACTATAGTGGAATTAGTGATCAGATAATAATTTATATAATATAATATAAAAAAAATATAATATAATAAAAAAAAATTTCGGCAAACAAAAAATCAAATTCCCATTCTGTCTTGAACATTTCTCGCAGTGTTATTCTTAAGCAAGCGTCAACAGAACCTTCTTGTTTGAATGTTCGTACGAGAATAAATGATTTTGTTTGTTTTTTACAAAGTGAGAGCGAATGTTATTGTGAGAAAAAAAGCACGGTGTAGTACTTTTGCTGAGCTCTGGTTTAAAGTTTACGTTGTTAAAGAGACCGCAATAATAAATGATGAAAGCAATTTAAAATGATGAAAGAGAACAAACAATCAACCAATACAGTAAGTATAAAGTAAGCGAGAATTGGTTTTTTATTTAACCTTGATATTAAGTTTCGTTGAGTTTTGCTTCTATTCTTTCTTTTGTTGCTATTGTTGGAAAATAACGGAATTGGTTTCGTTTGTTGCCTTGTTTTCTATTTTTTGATTTGTCCAAGAGTAGCCTTGAAATTATTAACTATGCTTTCTGTTACTTTTGTTTTTGTTAACTTGCGGTATTTTTTGTTATGTACCTACATAGCTTCTATAAAAAAATGTTTTCGGCTAGGTATGTCTACCTACGTAAGTATTTAAATTTGGGATTTTTTTTTTGAATACCGTGTCGCAGTATTTTTGTTGCGGTACTTTTTATTGGGTTATTTGATTTTTAATGTTTTGTTTTTTTCTTTTCGATATGTAACTTGTAAAATTTTGTTTTTGTATTAATGAACATTACAAATTTGTATTTTTTTTACCGCTTTTGGTTTTTTGTATGTAGATATGTAGGGCACATTTGTAGGAATAAATGAGCTGAATGGGTACTTACAGTTTTTAGTTTTTAGGAATCATTTGGCTTTACCTTGGTGTAACCTTTGTTACCGTCTTCTGATTTTGTTTTTGTAGGTTGTTTTGGGCCCTGTAGTCCTTGCGTTTTGAATAGGGTATACGTACTTCTTATGGTCTCCACTAGACCGTGTAGTTATTGGAGGCTCGAATGGACCATGTAATAATTAGGTAGGGCTAATTATTATTAATGTAGTTTGCCAATGGGCTTGGTATCTGAAGGGATGATACGTGTTACTATAATTACTCGGGAAGTAATTATAGTAATATACGAAACAAACAAGAAATAGGGTATGAGTTAGGGTAGGATGTACACGAGTCGAAGGGATCTGAACTTACCTTTTAAATCTTCTTGAAATTAAAAAGTAGATGAGGTTTAATTCAGGCAGGTAAGTACAATTTATTAATGGTATAATTCAGATTGATGTAGAATATAAAATAACTCTTAGCAAATTTAAGATTTAATTAGCAAAATTTACGTGACCTTTAACCTAGCAACTTTTATAGGTTTAATTAGCACGAGGTAGGCTAAGGTTTCTTTAGGGTTTTTATAATTAGAAAATTTTAGCCAATTTTTTTAAATGTAACTTTAGGAAATTTATCTAGTTTTAACTAGCTTTGATTTTATTTAGCAAATTTTATAGTTGAATTTAGGTTAGTTTTGGAAATGTAGATGATATTACTTAGTTTCAACAAATTCTACATGAAGTGTAGCAAAATTTATAGACAAATTCACACAAGGTTTTTATAGGCAAAATGTTATTCCTTTTGGTTCTAGTCACTTTTAACTTAACTTAAGCACTTTTACTTTACTTTATACAAACTTTTAGGCAATTAATTTAGTTTAATTTTAGGACAATTTTTAAATGTACACTTTACTTTATACAAACTTTTAGGCAATTAATTTAGTTTAATTTTAGGACAATTTTTATATGTACACTTTTCTATTTTACCGATTTGAAGTTACTCTTTTGATGTCTGCGAACCAAGTGCCAAAAAAAGTTAAAAAAAAGGCAAGAAGCCACGCGTTGATTAAAATTGTTTCGTTAACTTGAGGGTTACACGATCAAGTTTTGTCTATCAATTTTTAATACACTCACACTTTTTTACCAATACACTCATACTTTTAAAAGTTGAAGCAAACTTGCCTTTAAAATTCTCTTTCAAGTGAGTGTATCAATTTACGTTCAAGAAAACAGCTGATTACAGCCTACGTCACAGCTTTCAATTTTTGGAAATTTTGACAAACTGTATATGTAAAATACTATCAAGAACAACTTGATCGTGTGGCTGCAGTGTAAGTTACAAAAAAGAGAGAACAAAGTAAATGACATTTGGCATCCATAGGGTTTACATGCATATTGGTTTAAAATTCAGGGTTTGCAATATATATGTAAACCGGAACGGTTTTCGTGTTAATCTTAAATCATTCAGATATAAATTAATAATTGTATGTACAATATAAATATAAAAGCGTAAAAATAATTTTAATATTAATGTTGTGTCCATACTACACTTGTCTTTTCTTGCTTTTATCCGATATGTATTCTCTGACATCTAAAATTAAAGCTGATATTTATATGCAGTTTTTGATAAAAAATATTTTTCATTTTAACGTTATTTTGTAAAATCCAAGTTTTCCTTAGAGACTTTTCTTAAAGTTAAAGCTACTGATTCACACTTTGTTTGCACTTTACACTTTGCAGCAGTTGGCTTGTACTTCTGCATTTATGTGTGTAAGTCATTTAACTCGGTATTTCATAATGTTTATGTTTTTTACTTTATATAAATTTTTATTACTAAGTACATGTTTATATGGCTTTTATTTTGTAAGAAATTGACGTTTCAATAAGAATAATATTTTGGTGTGGTGAAAATCAATATTTTTGACACACTAAACTTTTTTACACAAACAAATTTGCCTGTGCTCCCACCTTGTAGTAATTTCACGATGCAATAGTATACATAAAACAACACACACATTGATGTAAAATCAAAAGGTTTAAATGGTGACCGCTGTACAGAAAAAGTACCAAGTGATTAAAATGGTATTAACACAGTATTAAGTGTAAGTAATAATTTAATTAATGATATAGATATTGGGAATTATTTCTTTTTCATAAGCAACTTTATTATATTCAACATTTTTAATTTTTTCGAATTTATTCTATGAGTTAAATTTCAGTTATGTATTTTATAAAGCTTTTTGTAATAGCTCTATTCCTTAATTTTTTTTTTTTTTTTTTTTTTATAAATGAAAAATGTTGAATTTAATTAATGATATTTATATTATAGATTTACAATAAACAAATATGTATTTTAACATATACATACATACACATTTACGTGTATTATTTTGTAAATGTGCATAGAAAAAACAATATTTTGTAACCATTTAAAGCCATTTATATATTTCTCATTTCTATTGTATGTGCATATGCATTTGTTTATTTTGTACATATAAGCATATGTATATTTATATATATGGAAATATGTTGTATTGTAAGTCATTTTGTCGAAAGTCCATAGATATACTGGAAAAAAATACCAAAAAAAAAGAGCGAAAATACCCGCATTGAATTTAATATACAAGCAGGCCATCACTGATTTACAACTGTCACGTAACGACGGCATGAAAATCTAATTTATACAGATTGAGACTTTCCGTAAACGGTAAGCATTTACATTGTAAGCAAATAACATAACGGACCAGACGTTTCGTTAGGGGACGTGGACGTTCGGCTAACTCTACCTTTAGTTTCGATCGTCATTTTTCTGGAACGCAGGTTCCAGATTATTTTTTAAATTCTTACTAAGAAATTTGTTTAAGAACCACGCGCATGTTGTTTTTCAGCAAACCGGTTTAATAATACTTATGAAATAACAAAAAGCTATCGCGCAGAAGAGAAAAAAACAAGAACAATCATATCGCTAGCTTAGAGTGCAAAGGCGGCAACTGCACTTTTTAAAATTTTTCAGGAGAGACAAAAAACTGTATAAAAAAATGTACAATATATTTTGCAAATTTTTTTGAATGGAATTTTATTTGCTTTGTTGTTACATACATATGTATACAGTAAGCCCCTGCACGAATGCATTTGTTTCTTGTACACAGTAGTCAACACCAAATTATTGTTGTGTCAACTACTGTAATTTTTTTTAAATCAGCTCGAATGATCCATTATGAAAAACCAAATCAATGTTAAAACAGTAGTTCGTTTCAAACAAATCAGTGTAAAGCAGTAGTTGGATTTAAATAAACCATCTCAATCCATAATTTGATTTGAACGAAAAAACAACACACAACAACTGTGTGTCTATAATACAGTTATGTACGGTAAACTTTTCAATTCACAGTGTGTGATCTTGATGTTTATTGCCGATTGTTTCTCAGATTTTGATCGTTGTATGAATTATTTTTATATTAATTTTGCAACTAATAGAATTACCATTTAATTTTTTTTTTTACTTTTAATTAAATATTTGATAATATGTTTTGGTAATAATAAAATAATTTAAAATAAAAACTTAAATATTCTATAAAAATATTTTTCATCTTTAATTGTTTTTTGCTTCATACAAATCTAGCTAGTCATACCTAATAATTGAAAAAAAAAAAACAATATAATTCATACTTATCACCTTTTTTGCTACATTTTTTTCGTGTGATTTGGTTTAGTTAGTGTGATTTGTTTTGCTTTGTTGCTGTTGTTAAATAAAAATTAAACAAAATATATGGCGACTTTTTTTGAATTTTTAGCGGATTTTAGGGATACGGAACAAATTTTTTTTGGTATTTATGAAAAAATATTTTTGATTATTCTTAAAATACATATATTATTGTCGAAATCGAAATGCATTAAACACATTCAAGACAGCAGGCAACACGAAGGCACGACTACAAATGCTGCAGGTTGTAATTGTAGTCACGTAATCAGCTACTGAATTATTTTGAAGACGACAGCTACAATTGAAAAAATATAAACAGCTGTGTTTTTTATTATGTATTTATATTTCAGTGGTGCCACTATCATTTTTAATTTTTATAAATTTAACAACATGCATAATTGCAGACTCGTACACAAACCTAATTTAAGCCTACAAAAATATAAATACTTATTTATGATGAATTTTTTAACGTAAAAACAAATGAATTTATTAAAAAACATTTAAAATATTTTAATTTTATTGTTTTTGGAACTCATAAAGAATATCATCTTCATGGCAGGTTGAATAAAAAAATCCTAATATACAGTAGAATCGCGAAAAAGTAAACTGAAATGTCCTAAGGGTTGTTAACTTTTTCGTCTTATTTATTAACTTTTCTAAATTGTAAAAAATGCAATAATAAACATAAGTAACTATATTTTTTGCAATGACTTAGTTTTCATCTGTACAAAAAAGAAACTTGGATCTAATTTGTACCGGCTACAATTTATAATTAATAATTATGCAATCAGTCATGTATTATGTGTTAGGTGCTACATATGACGTTTGTCAGAAAATTAGTTCTTCAAAAATTTTCAGATAGCGAATTCTGGGTTTTTTCTAAACATTTGCCAGCCATCCATTACTGACATTATTGTCTTTTTAGGTTGCAGTTACACGAACTCGCGCTTAGCTATTGATATTGAAATTAGAACAGTGATTGCGCAATTACGTTTTCGATGCTTCAAGAAAACATTTGTAGAAACTTGCTTTAAGATCGGCATATTTTGGTCTATAAAATGTTTTCCTGTATGCTTTTTCCTATGTATTCTTCAAAGCCTCGAAAATTTTGTGACGTTTCGTTTTTATTTTTGAGATGGCAACTTCAGATATACAACGCCGATAGTTTTTCTTTAATGTATTTCTCAATTTTGTTTAAACTCTCAACTTTCAGCTTAAAATTTAATCTAATTTGTTATCGTTTGTACAAATCAGTACTTTTACTAATACGATCTGAAAAGTTAACTTAGAGTTAACGTTTAGAGCGGCACAGAAGCGTTAAAATTTGTTTAACTTGACCGCAAGATTACTGTATCGCGATTCTACTGTAATTTTTTGGTTCAACGCATTAAGTTTATGGATTATAGGTCGTAAAGGTTTCAGATCACTTTATCAATAGTATAGGAAGAGAAATATAATCTGAATCTTTAAAGTGTTGGTATCATAATAAAGTTTCGAAACACATTTCATATGATGTATTAAATATACCGATTTATTAACCCCTTAAGATGATTTATTTTAAAATTTTGTCGATATGTATAATAATATCACTGTGCAAGAAATTGACACTTTTTTTTCGCTACTCTTTTCCGTATTAAAATTATCAGTGGACAAGCTGGGCACCTGGCGTTTTAACATAATTCGGGTACGCTGAATCCAGTGGTGCCCGCGGTTTTTTAAGATTCGCTCTGGTTTTCGAGATATACCGTTATTTCAAAAATGGAGGAGGTTGCACAACATATGTTCGCGTAACTCAAAAACGCTTTAGCTTATTGAAAAAATTAAAAAAAATTCCGCAATAAAATTTTGATTTTATTCACAAAAGTCGACAAATTTTAATTAAAAAACGCTTTTTGTCTCTTTGTTCGAAAGCTGCCTCGCAACTGATTTGGGCCTTTTTCACACGTCGACTTTTGTGAATAAAATCCAAAGTTGCAAACAGATTTTAATCATTTATGGCTTGTTTTGTTTGGAATTTCGTTTTTTATACGTTTTAAAATTAGAATCATATCTACATTTTCCAATATTTTATGAATTTTTAAAAAACAAAAATTTCGAAATTTTGTTAAAAAAAATTATTATTTTTTCCAAAAAAAAAGTTATATTTCTAAAACGAATGCGAATATTATTTTCTTAAAGGAAATAAGCTGAAGCGTTTTTGAGTTACGCGAACATATGTTGTGCAACCTCCTCCATTTTTGAAATAACGGTATATCTCGAAAACCAGAGCCAATCTTAAAAAACCGCGGGCACCACTGGATTCAGCGTATCCGAATTATGTTAAAACGCCAGGTGCCCGGCTTGTCTGTTTTTTCAACTAGCATAGTGTATTTAATCAAATATAATATGTTATAGAGAACACCCCAAGTTTTTGTATGCTATATTTTTAGAAACTCCATCATATAAAATTTTAAAGTTATTAGGGTTAAAAAAATTTTATTTTGGAAAACTTCACAATTTATATATAAGTTTGAGTTAAAATATATAGTGGTAATAATTTATGCACTTGTTACATATTGAAATATAGTAATATGTAAATATTTACAGAAAAACTTTATTAATCAAAGTCCTAATAACTTTGGTAACATGTGTATATTATTGTTAAATAATTATTATTAAGTCGACATAATTTAAAGATAAAGCAAATTTAGTGAAAAAGTCAGTCAAGAAGTATGAGCATTTGAAATAGGCTCTTAATGGGTTAATAAATCGGTGTGCTTTAAACACCATGTGAAAAGCACTTTCAATTTTTCAATGATACCCGTACTGCTAAAACTAAGAGCGTTGGCGTGACAAACATCTTCCTATATAACTTCTTTTAAGGATACTAAAAATTAATAATAATATAGATTTGGTGGTGAGCCGCGCTTATACTCTTGTTTCAATCCGGTTCTTTGCTATTTAACCAAAAAATTATTATTATATATTATAAGCACTAATTCTTCTAATTTTTGATTATATTAGCAGCACTTTTTCTGTTTTGTAGCGTACAAAAATAGAAATTAGTTTAATTTGACTACAACGACAAAATTAGCATAGACAACAACCTGCAGCCATTTTGCCGTGTCGTCGTTAAAATAATCATTTCCATATACACACATGTATTCTATTGTTGACATATTGAAGTCGGTAGTCTGCTGTCTCGAATGTGTTTAAAGCAAAAAAAATAAATGCTTTGGCGATTTTGGCGATTTTTGACATTAAATTTGGCGAAAAAGATCAAAATCAATCTGACAACCCTGATGAGAAATATTTTTATATTCATTATGACATGAATTAAAATGACTTTCTAAATTAAATTTTGCTGTTCGTGATAACGTACAATTACATATCAAGCATTCGGGCTTGCCAAAAAAATTTTCGGCAAACAAAAAATCAAATTCCCATTCTGTCTTGAACATTTCTCGCAGCACGAGCACGGTGTAGTACTTTTGCCGGGCTCTGGTATACACAATTGTGCATAGAAATGGATTTCCCTGGTCTATTTATTCAAAAATAAAATAAATTACATGGGAATTATAACGTGAAAAAGTTATTTTAGTAAAAAGTTAGGGTATTCATAGTGGTAAGTAAAATAGAAAGGGTATTCACGTTGTTGGGTTACTCATACTTCAAACATCTGTGCATACATTTTAATTCTGGCTAATGGTATATAATAATTTTCTACAAAATACCAAATGCGCACCTGAGTTTGCCTGCAAAAATTTATAAAGTCATTATAACAGGTCAAAGTTGCGTTAAATAAATACCATAAATTAGTAAGGTTAACTCTTTGGACTCGGTCATATAATTGTAGCATAAAAAAGTAAGCAATAAAAATAGTGCTAAACAATAAAGTCTCATTAATACATCAATTAAACACATCTTACACAAAAATGTTACCTGCTGTCACATTTGCTTTTATGTGTATAGGTTTACACATAAATTGTAGGAAAACAAGACTTTTTTAACTTGTTTTTTAAATATTTTAACCTACTTAAGAAAAGTGTTTTCAAAGAAAACACGATTGGTACGCGATTGGTACAGAAACAAAAATATTTTTACAAGCACAAAATACCAACAAATTCTTGTGGCTATTTTTTCTTAATAATTTCTGCATTTAGGTACGTCTTTTTAACGAAAGAAAAATTGACCCTTTTACAGGCATCAAAGAATTTTTTTCACAAACAAAACACATATCGCAAAACAATGTAGATATTATTTGAAAATTTAAAATTTTTGTTGATTAGGATTCACGTTACATATGTATGTATTTTTATATAATTTTACAAAATTAAAAATGACGTATCCTCAAATACATATATAATTTTTTTTAACAGCATAATGTATAATCAAACTCAAGAAAAAAATTAGCAGAGTTTTTAATTCTTTTTATAAGAACACATTAATATTTTTAAACACCAAAACTGGTTAATCTTTTTTATAACTATAGTGGAATTAGTGATCAGATAATAATTTATATAATATAATATAAAAAAAATATAACATAATAAAAAAAAATTTCGGCAAACAAAAAATCAAATTCCCATTCTGTCTTGAACATTTCTCGCAGTGTTATTCTTAAGCAAGCGTCAACAGAACCTTCTTGTTTGAATGTTCGTACGAGAATAAATGATTTTGTTTGTTTTTTACAAAGTGAGAGCGAATGTTATTGTGAGAAAAAAAGCACGGTGTAGTACTTTTGCTGAGCTCTGGTTTAAAGTTTACGTTGTTAAAGAGACCGCAATAATAAATGATGAAAGCAATTTAAAATGATGAAAGAGAACAAACAATCAACCAATACAGTAAGTATAAAGTAAGCGAGAATTGGTTTTTTATTTAACCTTGATATTAAGTTTCGTTGAGTTTTGCTTCTATTCTTTCTTTTGTTGCTATTGTTGGAAAATAACGGAATTGGTTTCGTTTGTTGCCTTGTTTTCTATTTTTTGATTTGTCCAAGAGTAGCCTTGAAATTATTAACTATGCTTTCTGTTACTTTTGTTTTTGTTAACTTGCGGTATTTTTTGTTATGTACCTACATAGCTTCTATAAAAAAATGTTTTCGGCTAGGTATGTCTACCTACGTAAGTATTTAAATTTGGGATTTTTTTTTTGAATACCGTGTCGCAGTATTTTTGTTGCGGTACTTTTTATTGGGTTATTTGATTTTTAATGTTTTGTTTTTTTCTTTTCGATATGTAACTTGTAAAATTTTGTTTTTGTATTAATGAACATTACAAATTTGTATTTTTTTTACCGCTTTTGGTTTTTTGTATGTAGATATGTAGGGCACATTTGTAGGAATAAATGAGCTGAATGGGTACTTACAGTTTTTAGTTTTTAGGAATCATTTGGCTTTACCTTGGTGTAACCTTTGTTACCGTCTTCTGATTTTGTTTTTGTAGGTTGTTTTGGGCCCTGTAGTCCTTGCGTTTTGAATAGGGTATACGTACTTCTTATGGGCTCCACTAGACCGTGTAGTTATTGGAGGCTCGAATGGACCATGTAATAATTAGGTAGGGCTAATTATTATTAATGTAGTTTGCCAATGGGCTTGGTATCTGAAGGGATGATACGTGTTACTATAATTACTCGGGAAGTAATTATAGTAATATACGAAACAAACAAGAAATAGGGTATGAGTTAGGGTAGGATGTACACGAGTCGAAGGGATCTGAACTTACCTTTTAAATCTTCTTGAAATTAAAAAGTAGATGAGGTTTAATTCAGGCAGGTAAGTACAATTTATTAATGGTATAATTCAGATTGATGTAGAATATAAAATAACTCTTAGCAAATTTAAGATTTAATTAGCAAAATTTACGTGACCTTTAACCTAGCAACTTTTATAGGTTTAATTAGCACGAGGTAGGCTAAGGTTTCTTTAGGGTTTTTATAATTAGAAAATTTTAGCCAATTTTTTTAAATGTAACTTTAGGAAATTTATCTAGTTTTAACTAGCTTTGATTTTATTTAGCAAATTTTATAGTTGAATTTAGGTTAGTTTTGGAAATGTAGATGATATTACTTAGTTTCAACAAATTCTACATGAAGTGTAGCAAAATTTATAGACAAATTCACACAAGGTTTTTATAGGCAAAATGTTATTCCTTTTGGTTCTAGTCACTTTTAACTTAACTTAAGCACTTTTACTTTACTTTATACAAACTTTTAGGCAATTAATTTAGTTTAATTTTAGGACAATTTTTAAATGTACACTTTACTTTATACAAACTTTTAGGCAATTAATTTAGTTTAATTTTAGGACAATTTTTATATGTACACTTTTCTATTTTACCGATTTGAAGTTACTCTTTTGATGTCTGCGAACCAAGTGCCAAAAAAAGTTAAAAAAAAGGCAAGAAGCCACGCGTTGATTAAAATTGTTTCGTTAACTTGAGGGTTACACGATCAAGTTTTGTCTATTAATTTTTAATACACTCACACTTTTTTACCAATACACTCATACTTTTAAAAGTTGAAGCAAACTTGCCTTTAAAATTCTCTTTCAAGTGAGTGTATCAATTTACGTTCAAGAAAACAGCTGATTACAGCCTACGTCACAGCTTTCAATTTTTGGAAATTTTGACAAACTGTATATGTAAAATACTATCAAGAACAACTTGATCGTGTGGCTGCAGTGTAAGTTACAAAAAAGAGAGAACAAAGTAAATGACATTTGGCATCCATAGGGTTTACATGCATATTGGTTTAAAATTCAGGGTTTGCAATATATATGTAAACCGGAACGGTTTTCGTGTTAATCTTAAATCATTCAGATATAAATTAATAATTGTATGTACAATATAAATATAAAAGCGTAAAAATAATTTTAATATTAATGTTGTGTCCATACTACACTTGTCTTTTCTTGCTTTTATCCGATATGTATTCTCTGACATCTTAAATTAAAGCTGATATTTATATGCAGTTTTTGATAAAAAATATTTTTCATTTTAACGTTATTTTGTAAAATCCAAGTTTTCCTTAGAGACTTTTCTTAAAGTTAAAGCTACTGATTCACACTTTGTTTGCACTTTACACTTTGCAGCAGTTGGCTTGTACTTCTGCATTTATGTGTGTAAGTCATTTAACTCGGTATTTCATAATGTTTATGTTTTTTACTTTATATAAATTTTTATTACTAAGTACATGTTTATATGGCTTTTATTTTGTAAGAAATTGACGTTTCAATAAGAATAATATTTTGGTGTGGTGAAAATCAATATTTTTGACACACTAAACTTTTTTACACAAACAAATTTGCCTGTGCTCCCACCTTGTAGTAATTTCACGATGCAATAGTATACATAAAACAACACACACATTGATGTAAAATCAAAATGTTTAAATGGTGACCGCTGTACAGAAAAAGTACCAAGTGATTAAAATGGTATTAACACAGTATTAAGTGTAAGTAATAATTTAATTAATGATATAGATATTGGGAATTATTTCTTTTTCATAAGCAACTTTATTATATTCAACATTTTTAATTTTTTCGAATTTATTCTATGAGTTAAATTTCAGTTATGTATTTTATAAAGCTTTTTGTAATAGCTCTATTCCTTAATTTTTTTTTTTTTTTTTTTTTATAAATGAAAAATGTTGAATTTAATTAATGATATTTATATTATAGATTTACAATAAACAAATATGTATTTTAACATATACATACATACACATTTACGTGTATTATTTTGTAAATGTGCATAGAAAAAACAATATTTTGTAACCATTTAAAGCCATTTATATATTTCTCATTTCTATTGTATGTGCATATGCATTTGTTTATTTTGTACATATAAGCATATGTATATTTATATATATGGAAATATGTTGTATTGTAAGTCATTTTGTCGAAAGTCCATAGATATACTGGAAAAAAATACCAAAAAAAAAGAGCGAAAATACCCGCATTGAATTTAATATACAAGCAGGCCATCACTGATTTACAACTGTCACGTAACGACGGCATGAAAATCTAATTTATACAGATTGAGACTTTCCGTAAACGGTAAGCATTTACATTGTAAGCAAATAACATAACGGACCAGACGTTTCGTTAGGGGACGTGGACGTTCGGCTAACTCTACCTTTAGTTTCGATCGTCATTTTTCTGGAACGCAGGTTCCAGATTATTTTTTAAATTCTTACGAAGAAATTTGTTTAAGAACCACGCGCATGTTGTTTTTCAGCAAACCGGTTTAATAATACTTATGAAATAACAAAAAGCTATCGCGCAGAAGAGAAAAAAAAAAGAACAATCATATCGCTAGCTTAGAGTGCAAAGGCGGCAACTGCACTTTTTAAAATTTTTCAGGAGAGACAAAAAACTGTATAAAAAAATGTACAATATATTTTGCAAATTTTTTTGAATGGAATTTTATTTGCTTTGTTGTTACATACATATGTATACAGTAAACCCCTGCACGAATGCATTTGTTTCTTGTACACAGTAGTCAACACCAAATTATTGTTGTGTCAACTACTGTAATTTTTTTTAAATCAGCTCGAATGATCCATTATGAAAAACCAAATCAATGTTAAAACAGTAGTTCGTTTCAAACAAATCAGTGTAAAGCAGTAGTTGGATTTAAATAAACCATCTCAATCCATAATTTGATTTGAACGAAAAAACAACACACAACAACTGTGTGTCTATAATACAGTTATGTACGGTAAACTTTTCAATTCACAGTGTGTGATCTTGATGTTTATTGCCGATTGTTTCTCAGATTTTGATCGTTGTATGTATTATTTTTATATTAATTTTGCAACTAATAGAATTACCATTTAATTTTTTTTTTTACTTTTAATTAAATATTTGATAATATGTTTTGGTAATAATAAAATAATTTAAAATAAAAACTTAAATATTCTATAAAAATATTTTTCATCTTTAATTGTTTTTTGCTTCATACAAATCTAGCTAGTCATACCTAATAATTGAAAAAAAAAACAATATAATTCATACTTATCACCTTTTTTGCTACATTTTTTTCGTGTGATTCGTGTGATTTGGTTTAGTTAGTGTGATTTGTTTTGCTTTGTTGCTGTTTGGTGTAAATTCCGTACTCTTTACACTTCGTATTTGGTCGTTTATAACACACTAATTACAATTAATTTACAATTGTGTGTTTATATTTATTTTTTGTTATATGTGTTTTTCACAACATAGCATTTGATTCGTTAGCAAAGAGTGAGCGACAATCAGTATTGAAACAAGTTAGAGTGCTATATTCGGCTGTGCCGAATCTTTGATACCCTCCACCGACAGGAGTGGGCTCTATATGCTAAATACATATATATAAGCTTCACAAAATCGAACGTCAGCATTAAAATTGGTTGCGGTTTAGACCTGAATTAAATTATTGACCGACAATAAGAAAATGTTATTCGTTTCTTGTAAGAACTTTGAACTGGCTTGAGTAAAATATCATTTTCGTAAAAATTTTAGCCGAACTAAAATAATTTTTAGGAGCGTTATTTGTATTGGAAATATGGTAAATTATGGACCAATCATCCCAAAATTCTGAAGACTGATTTCTGGTATTACAAAAAATAAATTAGAATACATTTCAATACAGCAGTGTAATTAGTTTTAGCGTTAACAGTAAATTTTCCAAACTTGCATGATAGTTTTTCTTGCCATATGAATTTAAGTAAAAAATTTCACCGCAATATCTATAAATCCCAAAGTGGGCTTTATTTGGTTTTAGGCGTAATAAACTATTTTCCGAGAGTAGGGTTTATATGGGGCCTATGGTATATTATGGACAAATCTTCACGAAATTTGGCAGTGTGATTTCTCGTGCTATAAAACTGTGAAGTACCGAATTTCAATTTGATAGCGTTATTTATTGCGGTTTTAGGCGTCTAAACTGATTTCCGCGAGAAGGGTTTATATGGGGCCTAGTGTAAATTATGGACCACTCTTCAAGAAATTTGGCAGTGTGATTTCTCGTGCTATAAAACTGTGAAGTACCGAATTTCAATTTGATAGCGTTATTTATTGCGGTTTTAGGCGTCTAAACTGATTTCCGCGAGAAGGGTTTATATGGGGCCTAGTGTAAATTTATGGACCGATCTTTAAATAATTCTGTGTGATTTCTGGTTCTATAAAACTGTGACGTACCAAATTTAAGTATGCTAGCGTTATTTATTGCGGTTTTAGGCGTACTAAACTGTTTTCCGCGAGAAGGGTTTATATGGGGCCTATGGTAAATTATGGACCGATCTTCACAAAATTTAACAGTAGGATTTGCAGTCGTATAAAGCAAATTCGTGCAAAATTTTATGTCATTCCGTGCATTATTCCACCATTTATGTTAGTTTTTGTATCAAAATTATCAATTTTTTTTGGGTAGTGGTTCCACATTTTGATTCATAGTTCTGATCTTACTAAACCGATGTTGCTGGATTTCAATCCCAAACTGCTTAGGATAACTACAAGCAATTTGAGACCAAGTTTGTTCTTTTCTTTTGCGTTTTTCGAATGTGAGCGTGTTTTCAACAGACGGGCAGACGGACATGGCTAAATCGACTTAGAATTACTCAAGGACCCAGAATATATATACTTTATGGGGTCTTAGATGTATAATACAAAAGTTTCACACGGAATGACAAACTTAGTATACCCTCATTCACCACAGTGGTGGTGGAGGGTATAAAAACAAACGAATGTCTTGAAGCGGCTTTTAAATGCATTTGTGCAGAGGTTTAATATACAGTAAGTAAAAAATTAAAAAAAAAATAGTATCTTTGATTAAGAAGAATTTTTGCTATTTCATTGCTAACGTTAATTTTCTTCAAAAAATAATTTGTTCGGTATTGTATTTAAAATAAATACTTAAAAGCAATTGAAATATAACATAAAAAAGGACTATTTTATGATAAAAGAACTTGTGAGTTGTATTAAAACTGATCGTTTGTTAAAGTTACATTCTGTTGTGAAAATTTGCAAACAGTTTAAAATATAACTTAAATAAAATACGTATTGTATTATTAACGTCATGCAGTTAATAATGCCATGCAGTGCTCGCAAATCACTGACGACGAGAGAGGTATGTATACTATTTAAACAATTTTGGAGAATGGATATAAAACAAAAAAGAATTTATGTAAATACCTTGATACAAAGTACCCCACCAGTGTAAAATTCCAAATTAAAGCAAATCGTTTATAAAGTAGCTTTTTGCATCGTGGTAGCTTTTTGCATTGTGGACCAACATAAAAAACTAATTCCAACAGAAAACTTTTATTTAAATAAAAATCAAACAAATTTTAATTGTGAAAACTTTGTGCGTGCTTTTCAAAAATGCGTAAATGTTTATTATGCGGTAAGGAAGAATCGCCTGGCAATCTACAATATAGCCCTAAACAAGTTTTAAACTATTTTATTATAGCTGACAATTTGGTAGCCTTGTAACTTACTTCCGTGATTAATGTTGGCAACTAAAACTTGTCTTTTCTTGCTTTTATCCGATATGTATTCTCTGACATCTTAAATTAAAGCTGATATTTATATGCAGTTTTTGATAAAAAATATTTTTCATTTTAACGTTATTTTGTAAAATCCAAGTTTTCCTTAGAGACTTTTCTTAAAGTTAAAGCTACTGATTCACACTTTGCAGCAGTTGGCTTGTACTTCTGCATTTATGTGTGTAAGTCATTTAACTCGGTATTTCATAATGTTTATGTTTTTTACTTTATATAAATTTTTATTACATGTTTAAGTACATGTTTATATGGCTTTTATTTTGTAAGGAATTGACGTTTCAATAAGAATAATATTTTGGTGTGGTGAAAATCAATATTTTTGACACACTAAACATTTTTACACAAACAAATTTGCCTGTTTTTGTTATATTGTTTTACAACAAATCCTAGTGCTCCCACCTTGTAGTAATTTCACGATGCAATAGTATACATAAAACAACACACACATTAATGTAAAATCAAAAGGTTTAAATGGTGACCGCTGTACAGAAAAAGTACCAAGTGATTAAAATGGTATTAAAACAGTATTAAGTGTAAGTAATAATTTAATTAATAATATTTATATTATAGATTTACAATAAACAAATATGTATTTTAACATATACATACATACACATTTACGTGTATTATTTTGTAAATGTGCATAGACAAAACAATATTTTGTAACCATTTAAAGCCTTTTATATATTTCTCATTTCTATTGTATGTGCATATGCATTTGTTTATTTTGTACATCTAAGCATATGTATATTTATATATATGGAAATATGTTGTATTGTAAGTCATTTTGTCGAAAGTCCATAGATATACTGGAAAAAAGTAGCAAAAAAAAAGAGCGAAAATACCCGCATTAAATTTAATATACAAGCAGGCCATCACTGATTTACAACGACGGCATGAAAATCTAATTTTTACAGATTGAGACATTCCGTCAACGGTAAGCATTTACATTGTAAGCAAATAACATAACGGACCAGACGTTTCGTTAGGGGACGTGGACGTTCGGCTAACTCTACCTTTAGTTTCGATCGTCATTTTTCTGGAACGCAGATTCCAGATTATTTTTTAAATTCTTACTAAGAAATTTGTTTAAGAACCACGCGCATGTTGTTTTTCAGCAAACCGGTTTAATAATACTTATGAAATAACAAAAAGCTATCGCGCAGAAGAGAAAAAAACAAGAACAATCATATCGCTAGCTTAGAGTGCAAAGGCGGCAACTGCACTTTTTAAAATTTTTCAGGAGAGACAAAAAACTGTATAAAACAATGTACAATATATTTTGTAAATTTTTTTGAATGGAATTTTATTTGCTTTGTTACATACATATACAGTAAACCCCTGCACGAATGCATTTGTTTCTTGTACACAGTTGTCAACACCAAATTATTGTTGTGTCAACTACTGTAATTTTTTTTTAAATCAGCTCGAATGATCCATTATGAAAAACCAAATCAATGTTAAAACAGTAGTTCGTTTCAAACAAATCAGTGTAAAGCAGTAGTTGGATTTATATAAACCAACTCAATTTATAATTTGATTTGAACGAAAAAACAACACACAACAATTGTGTGTCTATAATACAGTTATGTACGGTAAACTTTTCAATTCACAGTGTGTGATCTTGATGTTTATTGCCGATTGTTTCTCAGATTTTGATCGTTGTATGTATTATTTTTATATTAATTTTGCAACTAATAGAATTACCTTTTAATTTTTTTTTTTTTACTTTTAATTAAATATTTGATAATATGTTTTGGAAATAATAAAATAAGGTTAAATAAAAACTTAAATATTCTATAAAAATATTTTTCATCTTTAATTGTTTTTTGCTTCATACAAATCTAGCTAATAATTGTCATACCTAATAATTGAAAAAAAAAAACAATATAATTCATACTTATCATCTTTTTTGCTACACTTCTTTCGTGTGATTTGGTTTAGTTAGTGTGATTTGTTTTGTTTTGTTGCTGTTTGGTGTAAATTCCGTACTCTTTACACTTCGTATTTGGTCGTTTATAACACACTTATTACAATTACTTTGCAATTGTATGTTTTTATTTATTTTTTGTTATATGTTTTTTTCACAACATAGCATTTGATTCGTTAGCAAAGAGTGAGCGACAATCAGTATTTAAAAAACAAGCGAATGTCTTGAAACAGCTTTTAAATGCATTTGTGCAGAGGTTTAATATACAGTAAGTAAAAAATTAAAAAAAAATAGTATCTTTGATTAAGAAGAATTTTTGCTATTTTTGTAGCACCCTTTCTGCTATTTTTGATTTGTTCATATCATTTAGCACCTTTTCTATAAAAAAATAATATGAACATTTTTCTTATTTGATTTAAATAATATGACTTAATTTGTGTTTTTAATGCCGATAGCATTTAATATTTAGTGTAAAAAAAAAATCATTTGCATTGTATACAGTCTTACTTCTTTGCTGTGACTTAAATTTAATTATAAAAAAATTAATTTTTTAGGTTTTTATCACATGAAATCAAGTTTGCTGTCTTACTTCGTTGCTGCTTATATAAAATAAAATAAGAAAATATGTAGCACCTACATTGGGGACATATGTATATTATTCGTGAGGCAATTCGTCATAAAACTTGTGGTGATCTTTTGCCAAGGTCATTTTTAAATATTGTAAATCATTATATTTCCTAGTTGTAATTTTTTTTCTCTCACTGTGAAGTTGCGGTAAATCAGACCAATCTAGCGGAGAAATAGTTTTATTTATTCTTTGAGGATGTTGTTGCCATGAGTTTGGGAATCTCAATTTGTAAAATATTTATTTTTCTGCTGTATATAATCATATAATGAAATATGATTATTTCATTCTATTCCTATATTGTGGTGTAGTGTGCTTGTTAAGTCTAACGTCTTGCATTAAACAGCAAGACGTGTGGGTTTTTCATCAACAACAAATAAAATCATTTATGATGTGCTGGCAAATTCACATGCTTGCATTAAAACACAAATCGTGTGAATTTGCATCGTCAGCAAACATATAAATGATTTATTCTAGCAAGTAAGGAAACTATTGTTAGTTTTAAGTTTTTCAATTCTTTTAATTAATAAAGTGTCGTCCAAACAAAAAGAAGTCTGTTTATTTATTTCGGAAGAACATAATTGGCAACGAGGATTAAAACGGCGAAACAAAAAATTTAGTGTCGAATAATACAGTTTTTTTTCTTCTCCTTCGTATTAAAACTGAATAATTTATATCAAAATAGCTTGAAATTTTCATTTAAACAGTAAAATTATCAAAAGAGAAAAATAAAGAAAACTTTTTGGTGTGTAAAAATAAACAAACGGCGAAACATAATATATTGTGTCGAATAATATAGTGTTTTTCTTCACCTTCGCATTAAAAGCGAATAATTTATAATTGGTTATAATCCAAATAGCTTGAATCTTTCGGTAAAAAGGAGGAAAAAAAATATTATCAAAGAAAACTTTTTGGTGTGTAAAAAGAAACAAACTAAAATTAAACAAAACTTAAATATCTAAATTAACTATTAAAAGCTCAAACACCGAACGTAATATATGAATTAGTCAATAAAAAGAACAACAAGTAAAGAACTCAACAATAACCAATAAGGAAAAAACACAGCTTATAAAACAGTAATTCATCCAGGAAAAAAAAAAGATTCATCAGCTACACTTGACACCACAACAGAAAAAACGAAGTAATTATATATAATATTATTATACATATATATAGTATTTTAATTAGTGTACAATAATTTATAGATTATAAATAAAAGATTATAAATAAAATGGACGTACAAAAATTTACCTTAGTTTTAGAATGTATAAAAAATATAAATTCGTTGGACGGTTCATACAACCAGATACCTGATTTCATTAAACAAATTGAAAATATTTTACCAACAATACAGGAATTTGAGGCGTCACATAAAAATATCCTCATGGACTTTCTAAAGGGTAGAATAGTAGGGAAATGTAGGGAAGCTCTACACAGACAAGGAAACCCAACCGATTGGGAACAAATTAAAGAAATCTTGAAAAATAATTTTGGTGAGAAAGAAAATAGCAATACACTAATGGACAAACTTAAAATGTGTCGCATGAGTGACACCATCGAAAAATACTACTCACAAATTACGGAACTCTTAAGTAGGTTACAGAACAGAAATTACCACAGACGTAATGATAATTACTCGGGAAATTTTAATAGAAGAAACAATGTTGGACCAAACCAACCTAATTACCAAAGACATTACGGTCAATCAGAAAATTTTTACAGACGTAATGCCAATCACTGGGAAAATTATAATGGCAGAAATGGTACTGGATCAAACCATAGCAGAAACTTTAACAGATCTCAGGATGTAGTCCGATGGAAATTCGTTCTTCAAACATAAATTTTTCGACAGAAGCCCTAGACAACTTCCCTATATAGTCATCTCCAGTTAGGAAATTATATTTTGTGATTGACAGTGGAGCAGAATTTAGTATTTTAGATGTAGGACTATGTTCGCCGAGATGGAAGACGAAAATATCTCTTAAGGCAGGAGCCTTAGGGAGAACATTTTCAATGAAGTACCTTTGTAAATTTCTACTCTTTAAGGAATTCAGAGTCGAGAACTATTATTGCGAATTTTTGGAATGCGAACTTAATAACGGATATGATGGTTTAATAGGTAATAATATATTGAAGGATCTAAATAGTATTATCGATTATTCGCATCGACAGCTAATTACTGCAAATACAACCTTACCATTATTTATGAGCAAGGATGAGGAAATCTACCATAATATATCCTATATGGAACATTTTATAGAAATAGGAAATAATGAAATAGTAGAAGAAAATTTTCTTTCCTATGTGAAAGCTGATCATTTGAATGATTTTGAGTGGTCCAAATTAAAGCCAATTTTATTAAAGTACAGGGGAATATTTTTTAAATCAGGTCAAAAGCTATCATTTACTAATGACATTAAACACAGGATAAAAACTAGGCACGATATGCCCATTTATTCCAAAATGTACTGCTATCCGGAAGTGCATAGGGGGGAAGTGAATCGTCAGATCGGAGAAATGCTTAAAGATGGCATTATTAGGGAGTCGAATAGCCCTTATAATAGCCCAATATAGATTGTGCCCAAAAAAATAGGTCGTGATAACCAGCAACAATGGATAATCGTGATCGATTATAGGAAACTGAATGACATGACAATTCAGGACAGATTTCCCATGCCAAATATTGAAGACATATTTGACAAGTTGGGAAATTGTCAATACTTTTCCACCATTGACCTGGCAAAGGGCTTCCACCAAGTGGAAATAGACCCTGACGACATACACAAAACCGCGTTCTCGACGGCAAACGGTCATTATGAGTTTTTGCGAATGCCGTTTGGGCTTCGCAACGCACCCGCCACATTTCAAAGGCTTATAAACAACATCTTACAAGAGTTTATAGGCAAAATTTGCCTGGTGTACTTAGACGACATCCTGGTTTTCTCTACTAGTATAGAGGAACATATGGAGTCTCTAAGTAAAGTTCTTAAATGCCTTCAGAATGCTAACCTTAAAATTCAGCCAGATAAGTGTCTATTCTTATCAAGAGAAACTGAGTTTTTAGGGCATATTATTACGCCGGGGGGAATCAAGACCAATCCCAGAAAGATCGAGGCCATTGATGCTATACAGCTGCCTACTACTCAGAAACAAATCAAATCGTTTCTGTGTATTACTGGCTACTATAGACGGTTCATCAAGGACTATTCTAAGGTAGCCTACCATCTTATTAAATATTTGAAAAAGAATGCGAGACTTAATACTAGGGACCCTGAATATGTGGAAGCGTTCCACAAACTGAAAATATTACTGAAGAACGACCCCATACTTATCCACCCAGATTTTCGCAAACATTTTACGCTAACCACGGATGCGAGCAATTTTGCGCTTGGCGCAGTGCTCACGCAAGATAACAGACCTATTGCTTATGCCAGCCGTTCCCTTAACGGTCATGAACAACGTTACAGTACCATAGAAAAGGAATTGCTTGGCATGGTTTGGGCAACAAAACATTTTCGTCCGTACTTATACGGTCGTAGGTTTACAATTAGGACCGACCATAGGCCACTAGTATGGCTCAATAATATTAAAGAGCCAAACTCTAAGCTACAACGTTGGAAAATAAAATTAAATGAATTTGACTTCCAAGTTGAGTACATTAAGGGGAAGGAAAACGTTGTTGCAGATGGTTTGAGTAGGATAACACACGAAGGTATGGGAAATGCGAAGATAGAAGAAGGATCAACTGGGACAGACATTCTTATGAATTTAAACGAAATATTCAACCCTGAGGACAACATGGAAAATGACATTAAAACAGTTCACAGTGCGGAGACTGATGATACTTATTTTATATCGATTACTGAGAAACCTCTAAATTTGTTTAAAAATCAAGTTATTTTTAACTATGGTACCAAAGAATCCACGAAATTAAAAATTGTTCATAGGAAAAAGATAAGGAAATCCGTAACGGTGACAAGGGGAACAGATTTAGGGAAAACACTATTAGAATGTCTCCCGGAGAGGGGATTGGTAGTAATTTTTTGTGAAGATGACTCACTTTTCCTGAAAATTCAGGATACCTATAGAAAATACTTCGCTAACAATAATAACCTGAAGGTTTTAAGATCTAAAATATTGTTGGAAGACGTCACGAACAGGGAAGTTATTCTAAGAAAAATTGAGACAGAACATCCTAAAAACAATCACCGCGGAATAAATGAGGTATTTACAAATTTGAAGATGGTATGTTTTTACCCAAATTTACAAAAGGAAATTCAAAAATTTGTAAACAACTGTGAGATATGTAATCTTGCAAAATTTTACAGGAGTCCGATTAAACACGCATATAACATCACAAATACCCCTAATAAACAAAATGATATAGTACACATAGATCGTTGGTACCCACAGAGGAACATAATCTATCTTACTAGCATAGATAAATTGACTAAATATGCCACAGTTGAAAAACTAAAAGACCGAACTTGGTTATCTCTCATCAACGGACTGAAAAAGCGAATTCAGTACCTGGGAAAACCAAGAATGATCGTAATGGATAATGAATTCGATACTCTTAATGTCAAACAGTTCCTTACTGACAACGAAATAAATTTTCATCTAACCACTGCATATTTAAAAACCGGGAACGCAGACGTTGAAAGGCTACATTCCACACTGAACGAACACATCAGATTACTCAACGCCGACCCAAACAATAAACCTGATTTACACGGTAATGTATTTAAGGAAATAACAGCATATAATCAAACTATTCATTCAACTACGAGACACAAGCCAATTGACTTTATTAATAACCTAATATCAGCGGACGATTTGGAAATGTTTTCCACTAGGCAACGCGAAGCAAAGGAAAAACGAATTGAACAGTTAAATCAGGGAAGAAACCAAAGTGTCGATTTTGCCAATGTATTTGTAGATAATAACAGGGTTAGCAAGTCCCGACCAAAATATAAGAAAATTGAGAATTTTAGAAAACAGGGCAACTATATTACCTCGAATAATGACAGATTTAAGAGGATTTACAGGACACAAGTGAAAAGACGACAAAAATATCAAAACTGAGTATTACAGAATAATAAGTATCTAAGAATGAAAAAGAAGGGAAAGAGAACATTTTAAGAATGATGAATACAAATAATTTCAGGTGCCAAAAGGATCATTACGATGTTTAGGACCTTGGTGTACCTCTCACTATGGGTGACAGTAGCGACACAGACCATACAAATTCAGGAGATAAACAGCGAAAGGGGTTATATAATGCTGCAAAAGGGGACAACGGATCTACCCACGGAGTATAACGAACTCATTTTGAAAATTAACAAAACTGAAATTCAATTGGCATACGATTTATTACAGAATGAATTTAATGAAAACCCATTTTTGCAGACTACCTTGACTAGAAGATATTTGAAAATGGCTGAAGCCGAAAAAAAGTTATTTAGCATCAGACATAAGCGCGGACTTTTTAATGCTTTGGGCAGTGGAATTAAATTTCTGTTCGGAACCCTCGATGATGAGGATAGACATGAAATCCACGAAAGATTGAGGACAATAGAAGAAAGTACGTTGACGCAGGACGATATTAACGAAATTGTATACCATATAAACAATGAAACCCAAATTATTAGAAACTTGCAGAACGCTACTAATGTACTACAGAACCAAATTGTTAGGAAAGTGCTATCAGACAGTTTTTTGGATAACATTAAAAGTTACTATGAACATTTGAAAGACATTCAGTTAGGACTTGTTCTTAGTAAACAGGGTATCCTGAACCCAAAACTAATAAACCCAGACAAAATTTCCGAATTGAGAACGAACCAATTTGAGTACATTAAAACCTCCTTGTGGCAACAAGAAGATGTACTCTATTTCATAGTACAGATTCCTGGTACAATGAAAACCTACCCAATTTTGAGGATAGTCCCTTTTCCAACGCCTACTAACCATACCGAACTAAACTTCGACATGAATAGGAAACTTACGAACGTTGACAAGCTACTGTACGAAGTGAAAGGTTCAAAAATTAAATATTTAGACAATAAATGTGTCAGAAATCTGCTCAATAAAAACGAAACCGATTGCGAATTTATAATAAATAATAGAAGAGAAATAAGATTTATTGAACCTAATTTTATTATAACAAAAAATTTAGATGAAACTACAATAAGACAAACTTGTAACAATTTAGAACTTAAAATAAAGAACCATAACTTGATTTTCTTCTCAAATTGTAAAATTTTAATTAACGAAAGCACTTTTGAATCCTTCAATTATAATGAAAATTTTTTGTATGTACCATATGCTAAGGATATTATTAATAAAACGTTGATACAATTACCTGATACGAATTTAAGCGAAGTAAAATTGAACATACATAAACTGAAAACCAGTAATAATATTTTTAATATAATTTTAATAATTATTGTGATAGTGTTAATTTCATTGATAATTTTTCAATTCTATAAAAGAACCTATAAAAATGAACAAGTTATCGAAGATGCTAATGTTTTAGAGGAAAGAACAAGTAATGTAGGAAGCTTGTTCTCTTAAGAACCATTTTTTTTTCTTAGACTTAAACTGTAAACAAACATTTGCTATATAGTATTAAGAATATTTTAAATATCGGACACAACGCACCACCACAAATTCAACAGAGACTGTTGAATCTAGGGATGGAGGAATCATATAATGAAATATGACTATTTCATTCTATTCCTATATTGTGGTGTAGTGTGCTTGTTAAGTCTAACGTCTTGCATTAAACAGCAAGACGTGTGGGTTTTTCATCAACAACAAATAAAATCATTTATGATGTGCTGGCAAATTCACATGCTTGCATTAAAACACAAATCGTGTGAATTTGCATCGTCAGCAAACATATAAATGATTTATTCTAGCAAGTAAGGAAACTATTGTTAGTTTTAAGTTTTTCAATTCTTTTAATTAATAAAGTGTCGTCCAAACAAAAAGAAGTCTATTTATTTATTTCGGAAGAACATAATTATATCTTATCGCACGAATATCAGTGACTTTGGTATCACCTTTTTCCCGGCCATGACGAATGCTTTTCACGAATTGAAGGTCTCTAAATGTTTTGAAAAAAGTGTGATCCAAATATTCCACTTCATAAGGTTCTGGGTTCTTTCGAGCAGCTTTACAATATATTTTGCAGGTACGTCTATAGTCCGATGCTTCAACGCACGCACGATGAGTGAGCGAACGCTGCCAGCCTCCATTTGCGTGTGTCCAGTTTCTAAAATTTTTTGTTCTATTGTTATTTGATGTTTAACAGCTTCAATAAAGCATTACTCATAGTCACATTTCTGCTTTGGTATGAGCATCCGTCGCTGTAAAAAATAATTCGTGCCGGGATTTCAGTGCCACTGAGGTAAGCAAAATTTTTTTGTTCAACAAAATATACCCAAATGCTTGCGAATTCTTTCGCAGACACTCCACCTTCAACCTCATTCCAAATAAAGCAGTAACCTTTATGGTTTATCAAATTATAGAAAACTAAGTTGTGCACTTGCAATTTTGTACGATAGTATATGCTGCCTTCTTCCGATTTTGGCGCTATTAAAACCGCTTGCAGATCTACAGTTAGCACGATACGCTATTCGGCTTTTCATTTCTGGATTCTTCTTTTTTTTCTTGGTGAAGAGCGTATTGGTCATGAGAAATGTTATCCATAGAATGACACACACAATATTCGCATTGATCTCTTTTTGGCGAAAATAATCCATAATTTTTTACTTTAAATGCTTCATAAAATACCGAAATTGAAAGCGGCCTTATTTCATGTTTTGGACACCAATCTTTTACGTAAAAATTGTAAATCATTCGTTTTGAATTCCAGTCTGGTAGAAGATATTTTCTTTTTGTGTTGCTGCACGACAATAGTGTGACTCCATGACTGGCAAAGAATACAAAAAAAATTTAAATATTTTCGTTGCTTTGCAAAATTTGTCAGCGGTATTGTATTTGAATTTTTGTTAATGTTTACAAGCCGCTTTACCATATTCAGCATTGCATGTCTAAAGTTTTAAATCTTTTTGGTTGTTCGTTCTCTTCACGTTTTACACTGGTGGGGTACTTTGTATCAAGGTATTTACATAAATTCTTTTTTGTTTTATATCCATACTCCAAAATTGTTTAAATAGTATACATACCTCTCTCGTCGTCAGTGATTTGCGAGCACTGCATGGCTGATTTCTCAGTTTTACTTGTACATTTACATCGCTGCTTCATTGCTCTTGCATCTTTCTTTTTTTCACAGCACCAAACGTTATTTTCTTTCTTTTTTCCATAATATGATTTACCACTTTGTCTTCGATATTTGTTTTGACTGCTTATCCAATCTGCGCGTTTAACTTGCACTCTCTTCTTGCGCTTTTTGGATTTTACGGGCATGTCCATGGAATAATCCGAATCGCTGTGGAAACTATAAGGCACGAGTCCAAGAACACCACCGTCTACATTATTGCCAAAAGGGTCAATGTTATTGCTGTTTTCAATTGCTTGTAAAGCAGTGTTATTTCTTTTGTCGTTTGCCATACAGAGCTATTAATAAATGTAGTTATAATTTAGTTAATATTTGTAATAATAAGAATATGTTACCTTTTGCGAGTAAAATAAATGTTAGAAACAGCAATAAATTAATTTTTACGGACGACGAAAGAACAACCAGCACAATTTAGAAACAAGCACATGTGTTTAATGTACTTAGCGCATCGCCGTGAACATAACAAAATAGATAACAACCTATTTTTTTTTTACTCACAAAATTTTGTGTTCGGATAAAATTTCAAACAAACTATTTTGTTGCTTTTCAATAGTGTCAAGTCTTTTGGATACTTCTTGGAAGCAACAGCTTTTCAAATTAGATTAAAAAAAATAAAAACACAGATCAGTAAAAAATGTAGTAAAAAAAGGCTTTGTGGGTTAATTTGTTTTAAAACTTACCTTGAGGTGGAAATTATTTTAATTTTGCTTTGTTAGAATTAAGGCGGAGTTAGGCGAACTGTAACGGACTGCTTGCACGTTGGTGCACTTATAGAACATCTAAAAACGTGTCATATGTTCTTCACATACATAAACAAAAAAGCAATAGTACATGGTGAAATAACTAGAAGGTGGCAGCACTACGGAATCTATTATTTTTTGCTTATCCATGGTGAAAGATTTTTTGTGCCAAAATTATTTGTTTATTCATAGCAAGTGTCAAAATATTGATTTCTAACGTTAATTTTCTTCAAAAAATAATTTGTTCGGTATTGTATTTAAAATAAATACTTAAAAGCAATTTAAATATAACATAAAAAAGGACTATTTTATGATAAAAGAACTTGTGAGTTGTATTAAAACTGATCGTTGGTTAAAGTTACATTCTGTTGTGAAAATTTGCAAACAGTTTAAAATATAACTTAAATAAAATACGTATTGTATTACTAACGTGCTTTTTATTTGTTTCAAAAAGGAACTAGTGTTTTAAATTCCAAATTAAAGCCAATCGTTTATAAAGTAGCTTTTTGCATTATGGACCAACATAAAAAACTAATTCCAACAGAAAACTTTTATTTAAAAATCAAACAAATTTTAATTGTGAAACCTTTGTGCGTGCTTTTCAAAAATGCGTAAATGTTTATTATGCGGTAAGGAAGAATCGCCTGGCAATCTACAATATAACCCTAAACAAGTTTAAAACTATTTTATTATAGGTGACAATTTGGTAGCCTTGTAACTTACTTCCGTGATTAATGTTGGCAACTACAACTTGTCTTTTCTTGCTTTTATCCGATATGTATTCTCTGACATCTAAAATGAAAGCTGATATTTATATGAAGTTTTTGATAAAAAATATTTTTCATTTTAACGTTATTTTGTAAAATCCAAGACTTTTCTTAAAGTTAAAGCTACTGATTCACACTTTGATTGCACTTTACACTTTGCAGCAGTTGGCTTGTACTTCTGCATTTATGTGTGTAAGTCATTTAACTCGGTATTTCATAATGTTTATGTTTTTTACTTTATATAAATTTTTATTACTAAGTACATGTTTATATGGCTTTTATTTTGTAAGGAATTGACGTTTCAATAAGAATAATATTTTGGTGTGGTGAAAATCAATATTTTTGACACCCTAAACTTTTTTACACAAACAAATTTGCCTGTTTTTGTTGTATTGTTGTACAACAAATCCTAGTGCTCCCACCTTGTAGTAATTTCACGATGCAATAGTATACATAAAACAACACACACATTGATGTAAAATCAAAAGGTTTAAATGGTGACCGCTGTACAGAAAAAGTACCGAGTGATTAAAATGGTATTAAAATAGTATTAAGTGTAAGTAATAATTTAATTAATGATATTTATATTATAGATTTACAATAAACAAATATGTATTTTAACATATACATACATACACATTTACGTGTATTATTTTGTAAATATGCATAGACAAAACAATATTTTGTAACCATTTAAAGCCTTTTATATATTTCTCATTTCTATTGTATGTGCATATGCATTTGTTTATTTTGTACATCTAAGCATATGTATATTTATATATATGGAAATATGTTGTATTGTAAGTCATTTTGTCGAAAGCCCATAGATATACTGGAAAAAAGTACCAAAAAAAAAGAGCGAAAATACCCGCATTCAATTTAATATACAAGCAGGCCATCACTGATTTACAACTGTCACGTAACGTCGGCATGAAAATCTAATTTATACAGATTGAGACGTTCCGTCAACGGTAAGCATTTACATTGTAAGCAAATAACATAACGGACCAGCCGTTTCGTTAGGGGACGTGGACGTTCGACTAACTCTACTTGTAGTTTCGATCGTCACTTTTTAAAATTTTTCAGGAGAGACAAAAAACTGTATAAAAAAATGTACAATATATTTTGTAAATTTTTTTGAATGGAATTTTATTTGCTTTGTTACATACATATACAGTAAACCCCTGCACGAATGCATTTGTTTCTTGTACACAGTTGTCAACACCAAATTATTGTTGTGTCAACTACTGTAATTTTTTTTTAAATCAGCTCGAATTATCCATTATGAAAAACCAAATCAATGTTAAAACAGTAGTTCGTTTCAAACAAATCAGTGTAAAGCAGTAGTTGGATTTATATAAACCAACTCAATTTATAATTGGATTTGAACGAAAAAACAACACACAACAATTGTGTGTCTATAATACAGTTATGTACGGTAAACTTTTCAATTCACAGTGTGTGATCTTGATGTTTATTGCCGATTGTTTCTCAGATTTTGATCGTTGTATGTATTATTTTTATATTAATTTTGCAACTAATAGAATTACCTTTTAATTTTTTTTTTTTTACTTTTAATTAAATATTTGATAATATGTTTTGGAAATAATAAAATAAGGTTAAATAAAAACTTAAATATTCTATAAAAATATTTTTCATCTTTAATTGTTTTTTGCTTCATACAAATCTAGCTAATAATTGTCATACCTAATAATTGAAAAAAAAACAATATAATTCATACTTATCATCTTTTTTGCTACACTTCTTTCGTGTGATTCGTGTGATTTGGTTTAGTTAGTGTGATTTGTTTTGTTTTGTTGCTGTTTGGTGTAAATTCCGTACTCTTTACACTTCGTATTTGGTCGTTTATAACACACTTATTACAATTAATTTGCAATTGTATGTTTTTATTTATTTTTTGTTATATGTGTTTTTCACAACATAGCATTTGATTCGTTAGCAAAGAGTGAGCGACAATCAGTATTGAAACAAGTTAGAGTGCTATATTCGGCTGTGCCGAATCTTTGATACCCTCCACCGACAGGAGTGGGCTCTATATGCTAAATACATATATATAAGCTTCACAAAAACGAACGTCAGCATTAAAATTCTTCTTTGAGGATGTTGTTGCCATGAGTTTGGGAATCTCAATTTGTAAAATATTTATTTTTCTGCTGTATATAATCATATAATGAAATATGATTATTTCATTCTATTCCTATATTGTGGTGTAGTGTGCTTGTTAAGTCTAACGTCTTGTATTAAACAGCAAGACGTGTGGGTTTTTCATCAACAACAAATAAAATCATTTATGATGTGCTGGCAAATTCACATGCTTGCATTAAAACACAAATCGTGTGAATTTGCATCGTCAGCAAACATATAAATGATTTATTCTAGCAAGTAAGGAAACTATTGTTAGTTTTAAGTTTTTCAATTCTTTTAATTAATAAAGTGTCGTCCAAACAAAAAGAAGTCTATTTATTTATTTCGGAAGAACATAATTGGCAACGAGGATTAAAACGGCGAAACAAAAAATTTAGTGTCGAATAATACAGTTTTTTTTCTTCTCCTTCGTATTAAAACTGAATAATTTATATCAAAATAGCTTGAAATTTTCATTTAAACAGTAAAATTATCAAAAGAGAAAAATAAAGAAAACTTTTTGGTGTGTAAAAATAAACAAACGGCGAAACAAAATATAGTGTCGAATAATATAGTGTTTTTCTTCACCTTCGCATTAAAAGCGAATAATTTATAATTGGTTATAATCCAAATAGCTTGAATCTTTCGGTAAAAAGGAGGAAAAAAAATATTATCAAAGAAAACTTTTTGGTGTGTAAAAAGAAACAAACTAAAATTAAACAAAACTTAAATATCTAAATTAACTATTAAAAGCTCAAACACCGAACGTAGTATATGAATTAGTCAATAAAAAGAACAACAAGTAAAGAACTCAACAATAACCAATAAGGAAAAAACACAGCTTATAAAACAGTAATTCATCCAGGAAAAAAAAAAGATTCATCAGCTACACTTGACACCACAACAGAAAAAACGAAGTAATTATATATAATTTTATTATACATATATATAGTATTTTAATTAGTGTACAATAATTTATAGATTATAAATAAAAGATTATAAATAAAATGGACGTACAAAAATTTACCTTAGTTTTAGAATGTATAAAAAATATAAATTCGTTGGACGGTTCATACAACCAGATACCTGATTTCATTAAACAAATTGAAAATATTTTACCAACAATACAGGAATTTGAGGCGTCACATAAAAATATCCTCATGGACTATCTAAAGGGTAGAATAGTAGGGAAATGTAGGGAAGCTCTACACAGACAAGGAAACCCAACCGATTGGGAACAAATTAAAGAAATCTTGAAAAATAATTTTGGTGAGAAAGAAAATAGCAATACACTAATGGACAAACTTAAAATGTGTCGCATGAGTGACACCATCGAAAAATACTACTCACAAATTACGGAACTCTTAAGTAGGTTACAGAACAGAAATTACCACAGACGTAATGATAATTACTCGGGAAATTTTAATAGAAGAAACAATGTTGGACCAAACCAACCTAATTACCAAAGACATTACGGTCAATCAGAAAATTTTTACAGACGTAATGCCAATCACTGGGAAAATTATAATGGCAGAAATGGTACTGGATCAAACCATAGCAGAAACTTTAACAGATCTCAGGATGTAGTCCGATGGAAATTCGTTCTTCAAACATAAATTTTTCGACAGAAGCCCTAGACAACTTCCCTATATAGTCATCGACTCTCCAGTTAGGAAATTATATTTTGTGATTGACAGTGGAGCAGAATTTAGTATTTTAGATGTAGGACTATGTTCGCCGAGATGGAAGACGAAAATATCTCTTAAGGCAGGAGCCTTAGGGAGAACATTTTCAATGAAGTACCTTTGTAAATTTCTACTCTTTAAGGAATTCAGAGTCGAGAACTATTATTGCGAATTTTTGGAATGCGAACTTAATAACGGATATGATGGTTTAATAGGTAATAATATATTGAAGGATCTAAATAGTATTATCGATTATTCGCATCGACAGCTAATTACTGCAAATACAACCTTACCATTATTTATGAGCAAGGATGAGGAAATCTACCATAATATATCCTATACGGAACATTTTATAGAAATAGGAAATAATGAAATAGTAGAAGAAAATTTTCTTTCCTATGTGAAAGCTGATCATTTGAATGATTTTGAGTGGTCCAAATTAAAGCCAATTTTATTAAAGTACAGGGGAATATTTTTTAAATCAGGTCAAAAGCTATCATTTACTAATGACATTAAACACAGGATAAAAACTAGGCACGATATGCCCATTTATTCCAAAATGTACTGCTATCCGGAAGTGCATAGGGGGGAAGTGAATCGTCAGATCGGAGAAATGCTTAAAGATGGCATTATTAGGGAGTCGAATAGCCCTTATAATAGCCCAATATGGATTGTGCCCAAAAAAATAGGTCGTGATAACCAGCAACAATGGATAATCGTGATCGATTATAGGAAACTGAATGACATGACAATTCAGGACAGATTTCCCATGCCAAATATTGAAGACATATTTGACAAGTTGGGAAATTGTCAATACTTTTCCACCATTGACCTGGCAAAGGGCTTCCACCAAGTGGAAATAGACCCTGACGACATACACAAAACCGCGTTCTCGACGGCAAACGGTCATTATGAGTTTTTGCGAATGCCGTTTGGGCTTCGCAACGCACCCGCCACATTTCAAAGGCTTATAAACAACATCTTACAAGAGTTTATAGGCAAAATTTGCCTGGTGTACTTAGACGACATCCTGGTTTTCTCTACTAGTATAGAGGAACATATGGAGTCTCTAAGTAAAGTTCTTAAATGCCTTCAGAATGCTAACCTTAAAATTCAGCCAGATAAGTGTCTATTCTTATCAAGAGAAACTGAGTTTTTAGGGCATATTATTACGCCGGGGGGAATCAAGACCAATCCCAGAAAGATCGAGGCCATTGATGCTATACAGCTGCCTACTACTCAGAAACAAATCAAATCGTTTCTGTGTATTACTGGCTACTATAGACGGTTCATCAAGGACTATTCTAAGGTAGCCTACCATCTTATTAAATATTTGAAAAAGAATGCGAGACTTAATACTAGGGACCCTGAATATGTGGAAGCGTTCCACAAACTGAAAATATTACTGAAGAACGACCCCATACTTATCCACCCAGATTTTCGCAAACATTTTACGCTAACCACGGATGCGAGCAATTTTGCGCTTGGCGCAGTGCTCACGCAAGATAACAGACCTATTGCTTATGCCAGCCGTTCCCTTAACGGTCATGAACAACGTTACAGTACCATAGAAAAGGAATTGCTTGGCATGGTTTGGGCAACAAAACATTTTCGTCCGTACTTATACGGTCGTAGGTTTACAATTAGGACCGACCATAGGCCACTAGTATGGCTCAATAATATGAAAGAGCTAAACTCTAAGCTACAACGTTGGAAAATAAAATTAAATGAATTTGACTTCCAAGTTGAGTACATTAAGGGGAAGGAAAACGTTGTTGCAGATGGTTTGAGTAGGATAACACACGAAGGTATGGGAAATGCGAAGATAGAAGAAGGATCAACTGGGACAGACATTCTTATTAATTTAAACGAAATATTCAACCCTGAGGACAACATGGAAAATGACATTGAAACAGTTCACAGTGCGGAGACTGATGATACTTATTTTATATCGATTACTGAGAAACCTCTAAATTTGTTTAAAAATCAAGTTATTTTTAACTATGGTACCAAAGAATCCACGAAATTAAAAATTGTTCATAGGAAAAAGATAAGGAAATCCGTAACGGTGACAAGGGGAACAGATTTAGGGAAAACACTATTAGAATGTCTCCCGGAGAGGGGATTGGTAGTAATTTTTTGTGAAGATGACTCACTTTTCCTGAAAATTCAGGATACCTATAGAAAATACTTCGCTAACAATAATAACCTGAAGGTTTTAAGATCTAAAATATTGTTGGAAGACGTCACGAACAGGGAAGTTATTCTAAGAAAAATTGAGACAGAACATCCTAAAAACAATCACCGCGGAATAAATGAGGTATTTACAAATTTGAAGATGGTATGTTTTTACCCAAATTTACAAAAGGAAATTCAAAAATTTGTAAACAACTGTGAGATATGTAATCTTGCAAAATTTTACAGGAGTCCGATTAAACACGCATATAACATCACAAATACCCCTAATAAACAAAATGATATAGTACACATAGATCGTTGGTACCCACAGAGGAACATAATCTATCTTACTAGCATAGATAAATTGACTAAATATGCCACAGTTGAAAAACTAAAAGACCGAACTTGGTTATCTCTCATCAACGGACTGAAAAAGCGAATTCAGTACCTGGGAAAACCAAGAATGATCGTAATGGATAATGAATTCGATAATCTTAATGTCAAACAGTTCCTTACTGACAACGAAATAAATTTTCATCTAACCACTGCATATTTAAAAACCGGGAACGCAGACGTTGAAAGGCTACATTCCACACTGAACGAACACATCAGATTACTCAACGCCGACCCAAACAATAAACCTGATTTACACGGTAATGTATTTAAGGAAATAACAGCATATAATCAAACTATTCATTCAACTACGAGACACAAGCCAATTGACTTTATTAATAACCTAATATCAGCGGACGATTTGGAAATGTTTTCCACTAGGCAACGCGAAGCAAAGGAAAAACGAATTGAACAGTTAAATCAGGGAAGAAACCAAAGTGTCGATTTTGCCAATGTATTTGTAGATAATAACAGGGTTAGCAAGTCCCGACCAAAATATAAGAAAATTGAGAATTTTAGAAAACAGGGCAACTATATTACCTCGAATAATGACAGATTTAAGAGGATTTACAGGACACAAGTGAAAAGACGACAAAAATATCAAAACTGAGTATTACAGAATAATAAGTATCTAAGAATGAAAAAGAAGGGAAAGAGAACATTTTAAGAATGATGAATACAAATAATTTCAGGTGCCAAAAGGATCATTACGATGTTTAGGACCTTGGTGTACCTCTCACTATGGGTGACAGTAGCGACACAGACCATACAAATTCAGGAGATAAACAGCGAAAGGGGTTATATAATGCTGCAAAAGGGGACAACGGATCTACCCACGGAGTATAACGAACTCATTTTGAAAATTAACAAAACTGAAATTCAATTGGCATACGATTTATTACAGAATGAATTTAATGAAAACCCATTTTTGCAGACTACCTTGACTAGAAGATATTTGAAAATGGCTGAAGCCGAAAAAAAGTTATTTAGCATCAGACATAAGCGCGGACTTTTTAATGCTTTGGGCAGTGGAATTAAATTTCTGTTCGGAACCCTCGATGATGAGGATAGACATGAAATCCACGAAAGATTGAGGACAATAGAAGAAAGTACGTTGACGCAGGACGATATTAACGAAATTGTATACCATATAAACAATGAAACCCAAATTATTAGAAACTTGCAGAACGCTACTAATGTACTACAGAACCAAATTGTTAGGAAAGTGCTATCAGACAGTTTTTTGGATAACATTAAAAGTTACTATGAACATTTGAAAGACATTCAGTTAGGACTTGTTCTTAGTAAACAGGGTATCCTGAACCCAAAACTAATAAACCCAGACAAAATTTCCGAATTGAGAACGAACCAATTTGAGTACATTAAAACCTCCTTGTGGCAACAAGAAGATGTACTCTATTTCATAGTACAGATTCCTGGTACAATGAAAACCTACCCAATTTTGAGGATAGTCCCTTTTCCAACGCCTACTAACCATACCGAACTAAGCTTCGACATGAATAGGAAACTTACGAACGTTGACAAGCTACTGTACGAAGTGAAAGGTTCAAAAATTAAATATTTAGACAATAAATGTGTCAGAAATCTGCTCAATAAAAACGAAACCGATTGCGAATTTATAATAAATAATAGAAGAGAAATAAGATTTATTGAACCAAATTTTATTATAACAAAAAATTTAGATGAAACTACAATAAGACAAACTTGTAACAATTTAGAACTTAAAATAAAGAACCATAACTTGATTTTCTTCTCAAATTGTAAAATTTTAATTAACGAAAGCACTTTTGAATCCTTCAATTATAATGAAAATTTTTTGTATGTACCATATGCTAAGGATATTATTAATAAAACGTTGATACAATTACCTGATACGAATTTAAGCGAAGTAAAATTGAACATGCATAAACTGAAAACCAGTAATAATATTGTTAATATAATTTTAATAATTATTGTGATAGTGTTAATTTCCTTGATAATTTTTCAATTCTATAAAAGAACCTATAAAAATGAACAAGTTATCGAAGATGCTAATGTTTTAGAGGAAAGAACAAGTAATGTAGGAAGCTTGTTCTCTTAAGAACCATTTTTTTTTTCTTAGACTTAAACTGTAAACAAACATTTGCTATATAGTATTAAGAAAATTTTAAATATCGGACACAACGCACCACCACAAATTCAACAGAGAATGTTGAATCTAGGGATGGAGGAATCATATAATGAAATATGACTATTTCATTCTATTCCTATATTGTGGTGTAGTGTGCTTGTTAAGTCTAACGTCTTGCATTAAACAGCAAGACGTGTGGGTTTTTCATCAACAACAAATAAAATCATTTATGATGTGCTGGCAAATTCACATGCTTGCATTAAAACACAAATCGTGTGAATTTGCATCGTCAGCAAACATATAAATGATTTATTCTAGCAAGTAAGGAAACTATTGTTAGTTTTAAGTTTTTCAATTCTTTTAATTAATAAAGTGTCGTCCAAACAAAAAGAAGTCTATTTATTTATTTCGGAAGAACATAATTATATCTTATCGCACGAATATCAGTGACTTTGGTATCACCTTTTTCCCGGCCATGACGAATGCTTTTCACGAATTGAAGGTCTCTAAATGTTTTGAAAAAAGTGTGATCCAAATATTCCACTTCATAAGGTTCTGGGTTCTTTCGAGCAGCTTTACAATATATTTTGCAGGTACGTCTATAGTCCGATGCTTCAACGCACGCACGATGAGTGAGCGAACGCTGCCAGCCTCCATTTGCGTGTGTCCAGTTTCTAAAATTTTTTGTTCTATTGTTATTTGATGTTTAACAGCTTCAATAAAGCATTACTCATAGTCACATTTCTGTTTTGGTATGAGCATCCGTCGCTGTAAAAAATAATTCGTGCCGGGATTTCAGTGCCACTGAGGTAAGCAAAATTTTTTTGTTCAACAAAATATACCCAAATGCTTGCGAATTCTTTCGCAGACACTCCACCTTCAACCTCATTCCAAATAAAGCAGTAACCTTTATGGTTTATCAAATTATAGAAAACTAAGTTGTGCACTTGCAATTTTGTACGATAGTATATGCTGCCTTCTTCCGATTTTGGCGCTATTAAAACCGCTTGCAGATCTACAGTTAGCACGATACGCTATTCGGCTTTTCATTTCTGGATTCTTCTTTTTTTTCTTGGTGAAGAGCGTATTGGTCATGAGAAATGTTATCCATAGAATGACACACACAATATTCGCATTGATCTCTTTTTGGCGAAAATAATCCATAATTTTTTACTTTAAATGCTTCATAAAATACCGAAATTGAAAGCGGCCTTATTTCATGTTTTGGACACCAATCTTTTACGTAAAAATTGTAAATCATTCGTTTTGAATTCCAGTCTGGTAGAAGATATTTTCTTTTTGTGTTGCTGCACGACAATAGTGTGACTCCATGACTGGCAAAGAATACAAAAAAAATTTAAATATTTTCGTTGCTTTGCAAAATTTGTCAGCGGTATTGTATTTGAATTTTTGTTAATGTTTACAAGCCGCTTTACCATATTCAGCATTGCATGTCTAAAGTTTTAAATCTTTTTGGTTGTTCGTTCTCTTCACGTTTTACACTGGTGGGGTACTTTGTATCAAGGTATTTACATAAATTCTTTTTTGTTTTATATCCATACTCCAAAATTGTTTAAATAGTATACATACCTCTCTCGTCGTCAGTGATTTGCGAGCACTGCATGGCTGATTTCTCAGTTTCACTTGTACATTTACATCGCTGCTTCATTGCTCTTGCATCTTTCTTTTTTTCACAGCACCAAACGTTATTTTCTTTCTTTTTTCCATAATATGATTTACCACTTTGTCTTCGATATTTGTTTTGACTGCTTATCCAATCTGCGCGTTTAACTTGCACTCTCTTCTTGCGCTTTTTGGATTTTACGGGCATGTCCATGGAATAATCCGAATCGCTGTGGAAACTATAAGGCACGAGTCCAAGAACACCACCGTCTACATTATTGCCAAAAGGGTCAATGTTATTGCTGTTTTCAATTGCTTGTAAAGCAGTGTTATTTCTTTTGTCGTTTGCCATACAGAGCTATTAATAAATGTAGTTATAATTTAGTTAATATTTGTAATAATAAGAATATGTTACCTTTTGCGAGTAAAATAAATGTTAGAAACAGCAATAAATTAATTTTTACGGACGACGAAAGAACAACCAGCACAATTTAGAAACAAGCACATGTGTTTAATGTACTTAGCGCATCGCCGTGAACATAACAAAATAGATAACAACCTATTTTTTTTTTACTCACAAAATTTTGTGTTCGGATAAAATTTCAAACAAACTATTTTGTTGCTTTTCAATAGTGTCAAGTCTTTTGGATACTTCTTGGAAGCAACAGCTTTTCAAATTAGATTAAAAAAAATAAAAACACAGATCAGTAAAAAATGTAGTAAAAAAAGGCTTTGTGCGTTAATTTGTTTTAAAACTTACCTTGAGGTGGAAATTATTTTAATTTTGCTTTGTTAGAATTAAGGCGGAGTTAGGCGAACTGTAACGGACTGCTTGCACGTTGGTGCACTTATAGAACATCTAAAAACGTGTCATAAGTTCTTCACATACATAAACAAAAAAGCAATAGTACATGGTGAAATAACTAGAAGGTGGCAGCACTACGGAATCTATTATTTTTTGCTTATCCATGGTGAAAGATTTTTTGTGCCAAAATTATTTGTTTATTCATAGCAAGTGTCAAAATATTGATTTCTAACGTTAATTTTCTTCAAAAAATAATTTGTTCGGTATTGTATTTAAAATAAATACTTAAAAGCAATTTAAATATAACATAAAAAAGGACTATTTTATGATAAAAGAACTTGTGAGTTGTATTAAAACTGATCGTTGGTTAAAGTTACATTCTGTTGTGAAAATTTGCAAACAGTTTAAAATATAACTTAAATAAAATACGTATTGTATTACTAACGTGCTTTTTATTTGTTGCAAAAAGGAACTAGTGTTTTAAATTCCAAATTAAAGCCAATCGTTTATAAAGTAGCTTTTTGCATTATGGACCAACATAAAAAACTAATTCCAACAGAAAACTTTTATTTAAAAATCAAACAAATTTTAATTGTGAAACCTTTGTGCGTGCTTTTCAAAAATGCGTAAATGTTTATTATGCGGTAAGGAAGAATCGCCTGGCAATCTACAATATAACCCTAAACAAGTTTAAAACTATTTTATTATAGGTGATTGTAACTTACTTCCGTGATTAATGTTGGCAACTACAACTTGTCTTTTCTTGCTTTTATCCGATATGTATTCTCTGACATCTAAAATTAAAGCTGATATTTATATGAAGTTTTTGATAAAAAATATTTTTCATTTTAACGTTATTTTGTAAAATCCAAGTTTTCCTTAGAGACTTTTCTTAAAGTTAAAGCTACTGATTCACACTTTGATTGCACTTTACACTTTGCAGCAGTTGGCTTGTACTTCTGCATTTATGTGTGTAAGTCATTTAACTCGGTATTTCATAATGTTTATGTTTTTTACTTTATATAAATTTTTATTACTAAGTACATGTTTATATGGCTTTTATTTTGTAAGGAATTGACGTTTCAATAAGAATAATATTTTGGTGTGGTGAAAATCAATATTATTGACACACTAAACTTTTTTACACAAACAAATTTGCCTGTTTTTGTTGTATTGTTGTACAACAAATCCTAGTGCTCCCACCTTGTAGTAATTTCACGATGCAATAGTATACATAAAACAACACACACATTAATGTAAAATCAAAAGGTTTAAATGGTGACCGCTGTACAGAAAAAGTACCGAGTGATTAAAATGGTATTAAAATAGTATTAAGTGTAAGTAATAATTTAATTAATGATATTTATATTATAGATTTACAATAAACAAATATGTATTTTAACATATACATACATACACATTTACGTGTATTATTTTGTAAATGTGCATAGACAAAACAATATTTTGTAACCATTTAAAGCCTTTTATATATTTCTCATTTCTATTGTATGTGCATATGCATTTGTTTATTTTGTACATCTAAGCATATGTATATTTATATATATGGAAATATGTTGTATTGTAAGTCATTTTGTCGAAAGTCCATAGATATACTGGAAAAAAATACCAAAAAAAAAGAGCGAAAATACCCGCATTGAATTTAATATACAAGCAGGCCATCACTGATTTACAACTGTCACGTAACGACGGCATGAAAATCTAATTTATACAGATTGAGACGTTCCGTCAACGGTAAGCATTTACATTGTAAGCAAATAACATAACGGACCAGCCGTTTCGTTAGGGGACGTGGACGTTCGACTAACTCTACTTGTAGTTTCGATCGTCACTTTTTAAAATTTTTCAGGAGAGACAAAAAACTGTATAAAAAAATGGACAATATATTTTGTAAATTTTTTTGAATGGAATTTTATTTGCTTTGTTACATACATATACAGTAAACCCCTGCACGAATGCATTTGTTTCTTGTACACAGTTGTCAACACCAAATTATTGTTGTGTCAACTACTGTAATTTTTTTTTAAATCAGCTCGAATGATCCATTATGAAAAACCAAATCAATGTTAAAACAGTAGTTCGTTTCAAACAAGTCAGTGTAAAGCAGTAGTTGGATTTAAATAAACCAACTCAATCCATAATTTTATTTGAACGAAAAAACAACACACAACAATTGTGTGTCTATAATACAGTTATGTACGGTAAACTTTTCAATTCACAGTGTGTGATCTGATGTTTATTGCCGATTGTTTCTCAGATTTTGATCGTTGTATGTATTATTTTTATATTAATTTTGCAACTAATAGAATTACCTTTTAATTTTTTTTTACTTTTAATTAAATATTTGATAATATGTTTTGGTAATAATAAAATAATTTAAAATAAAAACTTAAATATTCTATAAAAATATTTTTCATCTTTAATTGTTTTTTGCTTCATACAAATCTAGCTAGTCATACCTTATAATTGAAAAAAAAAAAAACAATATAATTCATACTTATCACATTTTTTGCTACAGTTCTTTCGTGTGATTTGGTTTAGTTAGTGTGATTTGTTTTGCTTTGTTGCTGTTTGGTGTAAATTCCGTACTCTTAACACTTCGTATTTGGTCGTTTATAACACACTAATTACAATTAATTTGCAATTGTGTGTTTTTATTTATTTTTTGTTATATTCGTTTGTACAACATATCATTTTATTCGTTAGCAAAGAGTAAACGACAATCAGTATTTAAAAAAACAAACGAATGTCTTGAAACGGCTTTTAAATGCATTTGTGCAGAGGTTTAGTATTAACCAAATTTGAACAAATGATCTACAAAGTTGCAACTTGTACTTTGCGCACAAATTTAACATGGGCTGAAAACCATCCAGACGGACGGATAGACGTCGTTTGTTTACTTTTAAACAGAGTTCGAAAAATAACTGTACACTAAGGTAGTGTACTTGTCTAACCGCACAAACTCTAAATCTTATTTTTTTGTTTGTGAATTTGCACACAAACAAAATATTGTACATAACTATTGTGAGCTGATGACAAACACTTAGATAACTTACCGAACTTATTTTAGAGTCCGTGTTTAGTTCTTTTGACGTACTTATTCTGTATTTTTTAGTGAACACGTAGTTAACTTTTAGCTAACATGATATGTTTTTTTAGTGTCTGCGTAGTTACATTTATTGTTCTTACTATTTTTAAAGGAAATATTTAAAATAATAAATCCTCTGTATGTATGGGAAAGAAAATAAGAAATATAATTTTTTAATGGTTTGTTTATTTCAGAGTTCCGAAAAATTCATATATGATCGCTCATATTTAACCATTCATGAATGAGGAATTTAAAACGTGTAATTTTTTTCACAACCATGAATGAATTGTGAACTTTTTTGCCAATTCATTCATGAGCGTGAGGAAAAATAAATTTTTGCCTTTAATCAGTCATGAAAAATGAGGAAACAAAAAATTTTCTTAACGCTCCTCACCAGTAATGTTGTTGTTGCTCGACAGTTTGCATGACCACAGCACGAAATGTCTTTGTGTGTATTTTGTTTTTGTAAAAGGCAACGAGCCAAAGTGTGTGTTGAATTTTTTGTAGGCAAATATTATTTAAAAAAAAAAAAAAAACTAAAAGAACTGCACATATCGTCATCTTAAATGCAGAATAATATAACATCACAGTTTTCAGAAGAAGCAAAAAACGTTGTAAAATGGAAATTATATGAGATATTAGAGTAATATTAAATATTTAGAATAAAAATGCGATTACCAGTTTTTTATTAATAAAAAAATATTATTTTTACTGTTATTTATTTAGTTATGTGTGTTACGTTATTTTAATTTGTAATTCTCTGAAGCAAAACTACGAATCATCAACGAAAGTATGATAGTATTAAGTTAAACAATCATTTAAAACATTAAATAATTAAATATTTCTGTTAAGTTACAGGTATAATAGAATATAAATATAATGTACATGGTTATAAATGCAATACTGCGTTTAAACAATAAATTTAAATATGGTTAATTGCACATATAAAAATGATAATAACACAATTAATATGCAGCATCATTAGGATTGCGTTGACATGGTGAAATAAGTTAGCTTTTCTGATGCAGTGCAGGCAGTACTGCATTCGTACTGTTTTTATCAGTACATATACTGTTTTTTGTTTAAAGTACTGATTTATGCATTACAAGCAAATCAGTACGCAAATGTACTGATTCTGTCATTAATCTACTGTTTTTGTACTGTTATTATATATTAACTGGGCTCAGTATATAGTTTGTCGTGTTGTCAAATTGCGATACAAATATTAATATAGATGTTCTTATCGATGAGTTCATAACAATAAAGATTTTTGCCGCGTCAGTACGAAAAAAGATGACAGTAGAAGAAAAATGGAAAGTGTTTCTAAACGGTGGTGCGTTTACGAATTTGAGGAAATGTGTAATTTTATTTCTTTCATTCCACATTCAAACGATTTTACAGAACGAATCTTTAGTTTTAAAAGTGGAGAAAAGGGCTCCTAATATAAAACCTAGAAAGTGAGTTGCAGATAAAGACAAACTTTGGTTGTTGTTGTAATGAGTTTTACAATTTCTTGATGAAAGGAAATAAATTGTGGAAAGGCCATAAATATGAAAATATATTATTTATAAAAATCTATAGTATAAGATCGTCTAAAAAACGATTGTGCCCTTTGCAATAATTAAAATTATTAAAGGTTATTAGTTGTAAATCACTTTAAAATTATTTTTAAGATAAATACATAACAAGCTTCGTTATTTCAAGTGTTGAATTTGTTTTCTAACATTGTTGTCCTTATATCTAAAGCTTTGTGCTAAAAAGGCCAATGTCAAATAATTAATTTTAGAGAAAATTTAAATTTTAGTTTTTTATAGAAGAGTTCTAAGTAAAATTGGCTCAAAACTCTTTTGAAGCTGTTCTCGATTAAATTAGACATTGGCTGTTTCCGCAAAATAAAAGACATTCAGCGTGACCTTTTAATTGCAAAATGAAATTATTTATGCTGGTAGATATAGCAAAGAAATACTTTTATGTAATTTTTCTTTAATTTTATGTGACCTATATTCAAAAAATATAATAGAATAAAGGAAATACAATTTTAGTTCACATGTTAGTCAAGTTTTTTTCCTCAAATATTTGCTAGGTGTGACCGTAACTTGTGTTTTAGATTTTTTTATTATTCACTTTGTATTCCCGCTTAAAAATATATACGGAATTGAGTTATTGTTTGAAAAAATTCGGTTTTATTAATTAAATTTTGTCACTGTTCAAATTATAGAATGAATTCAAGTTTTGTTTTAAAAAAGATTATAACTTTTTATGTTATTAATATGCAATTTTATATTAAAAAAGTAAATGTACTGTTTTTTATTCAATTGTACTGATTTTTTTCTCTAATGTACTGATTTCTCTGATTTAAAAACTGGCAACCCTAACTGCACTTGAGAACGTAGAGATGTTATATTATTAGAGATATAATTATGACATATTATTTATAGTTTTTTATTTCTAATTAGAAGTGGATTAAACTAAATGTACTTCATTAAATTTAAATATAAATTGATTTTAGAAATCCAACTTTTCCATTATAACTTACGTGTATTTTGATCTCTTTATAATGAATTTTCTCAATGGAATTTTTCTTTACAATAAACAAGTTTTGTAAAAAATTTGACTCATATACATATATGCATATTTGTCTCCATATAAGGAATTATTTCGAAAAAACTTCTGCAAGAAGTAAATTTTAATTAGTTAATTTCTGAAAAATTTAAATAAGAAGAATGAAAGAGTTTTTCAAATAAAAGTAGTATTGATAGCAGCCCGCGTATTCAGTGAAAGAAAATGTTGTATAAAGAAGCACTTATCCTAAAAAAAAAATACTATTAGTATTTAATAAAGCCGTAAAAGGATTAACACAAAATTTAGCTAAACAATTTATATTCCAGCACTTTATAAGAAATGCTATTATTCTAAAGATGTAGAAGACAAGTAATTTATTATTTAAAACCAAAGGCTTTATAACAGTCTTTTTGAGGATATTGATGAAGGACGACTTGGAAGAATGCAATCCTAACAAACAATACCATATTATTTTAAATAAACGTCGAAAAAATATTTCTATTGTATTATAAACTTTCTATATTAATAATGAAGATATATTCTGATCCAATAGCAACAGATTCATTATAGGGAAATTCGCCTGTATTAACATTTATTAAAAACTATATACATATGTACATATATAAACTCATAAGGTTGGAAAACGAAATAAATGATGGAAAAATCATATCATAAATATAATGGCAGTCTGCTAGAAGCAAAAACTAAGGACCTGCAGATGGTACTATTTATTCTTGGAAATTCATAGCGTATGGGAGTGCAATGGGTTAAGCTGTGAAATTTTTAACAGTCCAATGTAGAAGAAGCTAATAGTCATACTTAATATAGGTTTTTCAATACATATATATGTATATATATGGATTCGGTTTATATTAATTTTACAGCACTGTTTTTCTTTTTGCTTATGCAATAATGTGCAGTTTGATCACTTATTCCACTAACACGTTCAGTGTATGAAACAGAATACCCATTTTTGACGTAAAAAAAATGAATGTGTTCGTAAAAATATATCAAATACTCTGCTTATTTTTTTTAATTAAGATAATTCATTATGTTTTTTAAGGAAATTATTTAATTAATGATAAGCCATTTTTGATTTTGTTAATAGCTTGGATATTTTTTAAGGTGGAAGTTTAAAATTTTTTTTAAATATTTAACATGAATCGTAATCAATAAACAGTCTATTTCAAAATTTTAAATGATAGATTGCTTTGCATTTTCGCAAACGATATTTATACTGTTGTAAAAAATTCTTTGATGCTTTTAAAAGGGAACGTTTTTTTCTTAAGCAGACATAAAGGCAAAACTCATTGAAAAAAAATTCCAAGTACTCAATACGTGTTGTTGTTGTAATACAGTTTTGGTTTTACCAACCAAAACGGTTGTTCGTTGATAACATTTTTCTTAAGTAGGTAACAAATATTTGAAATTAAAGTAAAAAAGGCTTGTTTTGCTAAAAATTATGTGTAAAAGCAAATGTGACAGCAGGTACAATCGAACTTCCCTATAATAAAACTGCATGGGACCATAAAATCACTTCATTTACGTTAAAAAAGCAACAATTTTACAACTTTGGTTTTTGTTTAAATGTATTTTACTTGTAGATTTGTAATTTGTAGTTTTGAGAAACAGCGCCCAGGTTTCTATACTTTCTCATGGAGTTTTTTTTTCAATAAGTTTTGCCTTTATGTCTGCTTAAGAAAAGGACCGACCCTTTTTAAAGCATCAAAGAATTTTTTACAACAGTATAAATGCAAAGCAATGTATCATTGAACATTTTGAAATAGACTTTTTTTATTGATTACGATTCACGTTAAATATTTAAAAAAATGTTTAAGCTTCCACCTTAAAAAATATCCTAGCTATTAACAAAATCAAAAATGGCTTATTGCAAAACCTATATTAAGTATGACTATCAGCTTCTTCTACATTGGACTGTTCGAAATTTCACAGCTTAACCCATTGCACTTCCATATGCTAAGAATTTCTAAGAATAAATAGTACCATCTGCAGGTCCTTAGTTTTTTGCTTCCAGCAGACTGTCATTATTTTTATGATATGATTTTTCCATCACTTGTTTCGTTTCCAAAATGAGTTAATATATGTACATATGTATATACTTTTTAATAAATTTTTATACAGTCGAATTTCCCTATAATAAATCTGTTACTATTGGACCAGAATATTTATTCATTATTAATATAGAATGTTTATAATACAATAGAAATATTTTTTCCACGTTTATTTAAAATAATCTGGTATTTTTGTTAGGATTGCATTCTTCCAAGTCGTCCTTCATCAATATCCTCAAAAAGACTGTTATAAGGCCTTTTGTGTTAAATAATAAATTACTTGTCTTCTTTAGAATAATAGCATTTCTTATAAAGTGCTGGAATATAAATTGTTTAGCTAAATTTTGTGTTAATCCTTTTACGGCTTTATTAAATACTAATAGTATTTTTTTTAGGATAAGTGCTTCTTTATGCAACATTTTCTTTCACTAAATACGCGGGCTGCTATCAATACTACTTTTAATTGAAAAACTCTTTCATTCTTCTTATTTAAATTTTACAGAAATTAAATAATTAAAATTTACTTCTTGCAGAAGTTTTTTCGAAATAATTCCTTATATGCAGACAAATATGCATATATGTATATGATACAAATTTTTTACAAAACTAAAGAAAGAAAAATTCAATTGAGAAAATTCATTATAAGGACATCAAAATACGGTGGGGTGCTTTAAAACCATGGGAGATAGGGCCATGATGACTTTATTGCTCAATTGAATGGGAGATAAAGCCATAATGGCCTTATTGCCCAATCATTGAGAGATAATGTCATATTTAAAATTTTGCGAAATGAGAGATATAGCCATATTTTTTTTCGCAAATGAGAGATAAAACCATATTTTCTCAGAATATTGTTATGCATGGTGTAAACATTCTGTAAAAGGGAAAATCCTTAGTTATCATTGAAAAAATAACAACCAAGAATTAATATTTTAAATTCATTTCTTATATGTCAATTTAAAAAATGCGTTCCTAATCACATGTGTGTTATCAGTTACTATTTATCAATCATACAGCCACGCAGAAAAACTTTAGTGTGCGAAGCCAGATTCCAATACTTTACTTTAGTGTTTCCGAGAAAAGATATTTTTTTATTCTTGTGACGCACGCAGGAAAACTTTATTCAGCGAAGCCACCTGCCATGTCCTACTGGGGGAAAAACCACTAAGCGCGGCCGCAGGCCGCCACGCAGAACAACTTAAGTATGCGAAGCCAGATTTCAATACTTGACTTTAGTGTTTCCGGAAGTGAAAACTATTAATCAATGTAAAATGCAAAAGTTCTTCAAAACTGAAATGAGAGATAAAGCCATTTTCTAATATCGCTAATGTAAGCTGAGGCCATGATGGCTTTATCTCCCATTCAAATGAACAAAAAAAATAAAAGACTTTATCTCCCTTTTGAATGAGAGATAAAGTCATCATGGCCTTATCTCCCATGGTTTTAAAGCACCCCACCTCAAAATACACGTTAGTTATAATGGAAAAGTTGGATTTTTAAAATTAATTTAAATTTAATGAAGTACTTTTTTTTAGTTTAATCCACTTCTAATTAGAAATAAAAAACTATAAATAATATGTCATAATAATATCTCTAATAATATAACAACTCTACGTTCTCAAATGCAGTACTGCCTGCACTGCATCAGAAAAGCAAACTTATTTCACCATGTTAACGCATTCCTAATAAGTAAATTTTTATATGTGCATTTAACCATATTTAAATTTATTGTTTAAACGCAGTATTGCATTTATAACCATGTACATTATCTTTATATTCTATTATACCTGTAACTTAACAGAAATATTTAATTATTTAATGTTTTAAATGATTGTTTAACTTAATATTATCATACTTTCGTTGATGATTTGTCGTTTTGCTTTAGAGAATTACAAATTAAAATAACGTAACACACATAACTAAATAAATTACAGTAAAAATAAAATTTTTGTATCAAAAAAAAAAACTGGTTATCGCATTTTTATTCTAAATATTTAATATTACTCTAATATCTCATATAATTTTCATTTTACAACGTTTTTTGCTTCTCATGTAAACTTATGAAATTTGATGTTACAATATTCTGCATTTAAGATGACGATATGTGCAGTTCTCTTATTTTTTTTTTCAATAATATTTGCCTACAAAAATAAAAAACAACACACACCAGTCAAGAAATAATTTTACAAAAAAAATACACATTGCAAGCGAATCTCTTTTTAGGCCTTTAAGAATGTTTACAATTGAATTTTAAGTAATCTTTTACTTATTCCACTCTGCCTTTTTTTAAAAAGGTCTTTTAGAAAGGTTTTTATTTAATATTTTACAAATTCAAATTTTCTATTCTAAGATAAGGCCTGTCGCAATCGTTTTATTAGTAGTTATGTTAGAACGTGTTGCAAGTTTAGATATTAATTTACTCACTTCGTATTATTAGCCACAACAATTAAACTTGGATAAAGCTTTATTCTTAAATCTTTTTAGAACCCCTTCCAGAAGAGTTTAACATATATGCAAAAGTGCAAGGTGTTGGACTCCAATGACACACCTTGCTAATTGGTAATAAAGTTGGAATGCGGCTGGGAGATCTTATGTCTGCAAAAAGGCCTTCTATAAGGCCTCTTTACTACTTGATTTTCCCGCTGGAAATCGTTGGGAAAATCGCTTTTTTTTCCTTGTGAAGAATTTTAACGTGAATTTTTTCAAATTTTTCATATCTGTAAAATCACATATGAATTTTTGGTTTTTGCTCACTCCTCATGAGCGAGGAAAATCAAAATAGTTTTTTTCCTCACCCTCATGAGGATGAATTTCCAGAAAATTTTTTAAATTTTCACGCTCGCACATGAATGAAGAATAGCGAGCGTTTTGGAACTCTGGTTTATTTATTGGAAAAAAAAATCCAAAAAAATATATTTTGAAGTTGAGTTTTATAACAGGATTGCAAAAATATATGAAACATGCAAAAGTATACTAATGTTTTAATAAAAAATAGTATTTATATCAAAAAATAAATATTAATAGGTGTTTATAACAGTCGCTCAAAAATAGAGTAAAAAAAAACAAGTGCGTTTGTGTTTTGAGAAATTTATTTAAAACTATCAAAGTGAATATTATAAGGATACACATTTTTATGCGTGGGTGTGTTGATCAAAAAAATTTCTTACTTAAATTCATATGGCCAGAAAAAATATCATGCAAATTTGTGAAATTTACTGTTAACACTAAAACTAATTACACTGCTGTACTGAAATTTATTCTAATTTATTTTTTGTAATACCAGAAATCAGTCTTCAGAATTTTGGGATGATTGGTCCATAATTTACCATATTTCCAATACAAATAACGCTCCTAAAAATTATTTTAGTTCGGCTAAAATTTTTACGAAAATGATATTTTACTCAAGCCAGTTCAAAGTTCTAACAACAAATGCATAAAATGTTCTTATTTTCGGTCAATAATTATTTCAGGTCTAAGCCGCAACTAATTTTAATGCTGACGTTCGTTATTGGTCGCACAAGGAAAAACATGCAATTGCATACTTATGGTTTCCCTGGTAATCAGTCTTATTAAGGTTCTCGATGTCGAAAACGACTCTGTAGTAGAGTAATGTAACACACATCCTGTTGTTTAATCTACTACAAAATTCTACTACAAAATTCAACTTACGTTTTTACCGACATCGATAACCGTTATAAGGCTGATTTTTTTCCATTCCAGAAATCGTTCTACATTTAGTAAATCTGCGACATTTTAATACCAAAATTGGACTTATTTCTCAATACATGTATAACATATTTTGTTCTACCTTTAAATATTAAAAAAGTTAGTTGGTCTCTCACCAAATCGATCCACTAAGACTGAATTTTTGGAATTTCGAATGTAAAAAAGGGTAAAAACGTGTAAATACGCTAACCTCATATTTTCTAAACTAAAAGAGATTAAAAATAATAATAATAACTATCGTTGTACATTAAAAAAATAAGCGGTATCTCAGGTATCTGATACTTTTTTGATATCCCTTTTGGGACCCGTTTACCGTAAAACCTGTATTTTGAATTTTTTTTTATTACCCCACCTATCTTATAAACCAATCAAATAAGAAATAAAAATTATATCACATTCGCAAGGCGAATTCATTACAGGTGACCCTAAAAGCCCTGCTGATAACTTTTTTTCTTTAGCTTTATAATTGTTGGATGTCAAAATTTTGTTAATTATCTTTGTTTCTGTTTTGATTTGTTTCGGTTTTTGACATTGTACAATGATTTTACAAAAAAAATTGCTTGTGGTTTTTGTACGAGTTGTACTTGTTGTACTACCGAGATTACCTGGAATGAATTCGCCTTGCACATTCGTAAGTTGTCTAAACAATACAAATATAAATTTCTTACTTTTTCGGCACTCGAACGTTTAAGGGGTAAAAATCGTACGTATTTTTGGTACTTTTTTTAAAAAAAATCTTTTTCTTTATTAATTTACAGCTAGCATATCGTCGGTCACAGGTTTACAACTCTTAACTCGCAAAAAAATCGAATCGGGGGTATTATTTATTTTAATTTTTTTTTAATCTGAAATTATTTCAATACCTTTGTTTTCTTTACACCATCTAACAATAAATATCTCCTACTAATTTTGGTTTTTTTTTATTTACTTCCAAAACGAATTAGTAACGGAGTAATAACGTTTTTTTTTTTGTCTCCTGAAAAGTACAAAAAAACCGACGATATGCTGTTTCTTAGACGATTATGTTTAATATACAACTCCTAAAAGAATCATCTGATGATTATCTGACGAGTTACAATACCAAAAACATCTAATTGTTCTTTTTTTTTACTTTTTTATAAATTTTTTGACCATCGTCTTTTATTCTTGGAATGAACCTTTTGCGACTCTGTATGATTCATATAACAATTACTGAGCTAGCTAAATAAGAGCGTTTTTTTAAACATGAAAATTCTATTGTCAATTCAATTTCAATAAAACAAATGGAACTAAGGATCTGCCGAATATGATTTTCCAACCGGGTGGAGTTTAATTCGCGATCTAAGGCTTTGTTTCGTATTAAATTGTATGAAAACGAGAAGAGTTGACATGAAAAATGCGCTTCATGTTTTATTTAGGTAGCTGTTATGCGGCTGAGCACTTCACGAATTGCACGAAAATCCCTATATGAGTCTCATACAATTCATACCATGCTTTCTGAAAGACTCGTTAGATAATCTTTACATACATCGCAAACGATTCCCTCTACGATTAATAAAAGCGTCCTCCGCTGTGTTGTAGAAGTATCTCACAGAGGAATCAGCTCTTCTACGATTAAAAAGTGCGCTCGTCGACGATCAAAAACGCTCTTCGTAAGATTCCCAGAACTCTCATACGATTGAAAATGCTAGCTGGGTTGATATATACATTGCAAGGCTCTCTTAATGGAAGAACAGATATGGGAATTCAATAGTGTCTCGTGTGCTGCTTCTTCAGCTACTAAAGTGCATAAGCAGCGCAATATATGTGTAACCAAAATGGCATCTGAAAAAGAAATCTAATTTTTTTTTCTTTTTGTGTAAAAGTTAAAAATTTAGTGTGTTGCAGTTCAAATTCTTACTATTAACAAATTTGAAATACTTCGAGTGATATCCTTTATCATCGTTTCAATACAGAGGATCATCCGACCATTTTTTGAGAACAAAAATCAACATTCGCAGCAAACATCATCATCTTCCACAATGTAATACGACTGTCCCAAATTAACAATTTGGCTGAGTTCCAAAACATCATGCTTTGCAGCGCAAATCAAAAATGTATCAATATTAACGATGCATAGTTTTCTTATAATGAACGCATCATACTTTTTTGGTGCACTTTGGTACAAATAACATTGTAATAAGCTACACGGTTGCATTGCAGCATGCACTAAAAAAAGATAGTTGCTTTGCAACCGACGTTTTGGAACTCGGCCTTTGACACAACTTCGAGATGTCCAGTTCTACTAAGCCATTCATATTTTCAATCATCATTATGACCACAAACAGAGAGTCTTTTTATTGTCGTATCAGCACTGGCACGATAAAATTCTTGTTGCAACAGATTTTTCTCCAAAGAAATGTTTTCATCATTCCTCCGTATAAATTCCATGAGGTGTCTGAGGACACTGTTGAGGACCATTTCTTCGTTGGAGGATAACAAGAAAACTGAATCGATTGATTCCAAACGCACCATCAATTTAAGAAATGTTTCATTTTCTATGATGTGACGATCAATAAATTAAATTTTATTGTTTAAATAATTTTTTGCTTGGTTTTTAAAAAGAATAATTCTTGCAAAATGTTGTCTGCGTACTCCAAATCTCTTACAGAAAGAGAGCCAAAAAGAGAATTTTTTGACAGTTGAAAGATAGAGAACTTGCAAAATGTTACTGGAGAAATTTCCTCTGGTAAGATTTTGCAACTAGTTTGAACAGCTGTTTTTATATACTGTTTGAATCACAAATGTAACCAGATATAGCAACTTTGACGTATGAAAATCGTGTTATCATGTGCGATTACCACGATTTTCTAAGCGAGAGGGGAAAAAACACAACATTGTGATTTTCATTACCTTTGATGTAAACAAAAAATAAATAAAAAAACATTTCTAATGTGAAATTTGTTAAAAAAAATTTTATTTTTTGATTTTTGTGAATAATTTTAATTTGTATATATTAAAAACAACACACGTATATAGATTTTTTAATTCTGCATGGGTAAGTAAAAGCTGAAAAGATAAAAAATGTAGAAGTTAGTTTTTTTACCTTTTTGTTTTTATTTTCTTCCAGGCGGTAATCGCTATTCATCCAGCCACACAAGTTGCTTAAAATGGACCGAACAATGGATTTTCAGTCGAAGATTTAAGTAATTTTCCTCTTAATTGCCTGAAAATATAGAAACAAAACAAAATTTAAAATGTTTAAATGGTTTTGTTGTCTTTTCAGTCTGTCGTTTTGGTGAACTTCGTCTGTCGTTTTGGTGAAACATTGAAATTGTATGGTGTACTTACCTGTGGAAATGTAGTTATATGGCCGAATTCTTTCCAGGATCATTGGTAAATAACTTCAAATGACTGAAAATATAAAAAAAATTAGTCTGTAATTTTGAGTGTGTTGTATGGATGTGCTATGGCATACTAACCTGTGGAAATGCAGTTTCGTGCCCGAATTCATTCCAGGATCATTGATAAGCAGCCTCAGGTGCCTAAAAATACAAAAACAAAAGAAATAATTAAAAGTTTTTAAAGGTTATTTTGTCTTCTGTCTGTCGTTTGGGTCAAGTGTGAAAAATTAATTTGTATGCCGTACTAACCTGTGAAATGGAATTCACTGGCCGAATTTCAAGAGTTCGCTGTTATTTTCATTTCAGTGTTTTATTCAGTGTTAATTTTTTTAAGTTAAAAATCTTTTACTGTTCCTTATCTAATTTAATGTTCTGTATTTAATAAAATAGGTAACACAAATACATTTCCAATATTTCGGACTATTTTCATTAGTGGAAACTTCATGGTTGGTATAAAGCTATCAATGCTATGAATGAAAGTTTTTATTTTTATAAACTAGTTTTTATTTTTGTATATACTATGTGCCTATGGCTTGGTAAAATTACCTTGATTTTTTTTTGTGCAGTTTATTACAATGAAATAGTAAAAACAAAAAATTTGTTAAATAACAAACACCGGTTTCGCTAAATAAAGCTTCTCCGGATAGCCGACCTTCCGCCGGGCGCAAGAATTTTATCCTCATATCATATGAGTCAAACCATATTAAACTTTAGGAATCTTTTTGTTAAGTTTTTTGCGTTTGAGCCACTTTTAGCACTTTATAGGTATTTTCTTATATTTCAATTTTATATCACCCAATACTATTATTTGTTTAATTTGGAGCTGCGTTCGTTAACTAGAATTGTTCCTTTTTACATCATATATATATATACATATATGCATATGCGATATGGCCAATATTGGTATAATTTGGAAGATTTAAAATAGATATTTGTGGACATACTTAATTAATTTAAAAATTGTTAACACTTTGGTAGCCAAAACAGTTTTCACATCAAAATGTTACGAGTGCACTATGTCAATATGTATGTATGTAGTTTATTCAACTAAACGTTTAAAAATAGTTTAATTATTAAGTAAAGCTACCCTGGATAGTCGGCCTCCGATCGCACGCAAGTATTTTCTCCTCTATGGTATAATAAAAATGTGGCCTTCTCTAACTAATGCTTAACTGCAAAGGCGGTATTTATGCAAACTCATCCCCGCTCTTAATGGGTGAGGATTTTTTAAATAATTTTTGTATATCCAATAAGATCTGTTCAAAAGCGTTCCAATAATTCCAATATTGGCCATATGTATTCAGAAATATGAAGATTTAAGCCAAAAAACCTTATGTATGTCGGTGACAAAATCTATACTTATTTGCAAAAAGGAAAAAAGACTTACCTGATCGGATCCCTGGGAAAGTTGTAGAACTTCTATCCTGGTAGACAACCTGGTAGACATTTTCGAATCCTATGAAACAAAAAATATTTAATAAGATAAGAAAAATTTAAGTAACAAAATGTTTATACTTACATACAGTTTTTCTATCCTCATTCTTATGTACATATGTATATGTTTCCGAAAAAAACACGTCTACACTCATGTGCCATCCACTTGAAAATGGCCCCACAAAATTGCGCCAAAACTATCATAATTTTCCTCAAAATGGAAGAAAATTATGATTTTGCGCCAAAATTGAATTGTAAAATTTTACAAATAAATGTAAACAAAAGAATTTTATTACCACGCATCACTCATTTTGTCCAGAAAACTATTTACTTTCAGAAAATATATAGTTTATACCCTGCAAAAGCCTGTCGTATATATTTTTTGTATTTTTATTAAAAATATAAATATATTTGGGCTTAAATCTAGTTTACCGACGCAGCTACAAATAATAAATATTATTATATAAAAATGGATAATCATTCAAAAAAGCAAATTTCGATCTACCAAAGGTTAAAATACAATTTGGTTTAAGGATTGATGTTTGACTACTGACGTCAGCAGTCATCGATGGCTGCGAGTGTAAGACGGCAAATCCCTCTGAGGAGACCTAGTGGTTGAGGTCGAAACATGTCAGGGTAACCAGCCGCCTGGGTTCGAATCACACGCCAGCCAGCCTGGCTTCGAATCCCAGGTCAGTCAAGAATGAAAATTATCAATAACAATTTTAATTAATTCTCCATGTTGTAAAATTCCTTTCTTCATAAAAATAATTTAATGAAAATTAAATTTAATGAACTTAAGCCTAATTAAAAATAGTAAAATTTTTTAGTTTATTAAGAAGTGGGACGAGTTTGCAAAATACAAAAGTTTTTTAGTAAGCATAAAAACAAATTTATTAATTTTTTCTAATTCTTTAATGTATGTATATACTACATACTAATTTATTTAAGAATTTGTTATGATCTGTCTTGGTGTGTTTTAACAAGATGTAGCTTTTGACACGGTGGCTCTATTCATCCGGCTACTCGTCGGCCATGGGGGATTCTTTCCATCGTAAAACACACTAATATCATGAACATAATATTCCTCGTGTCAACAGAATAAAATAAAATAAGCTACCAAAAATGTAAACTATCTTCATCCAAACTCAACACTCACTGTCCGTCTGTATGTCCACATGCTTGTCTGTCGGTATGGGCCTCCCACCCCATCTGCTTTCCTGGCAGCCTTTGTATTGCCTATGACCCAAAGTAACTAAGACAATACCCAGACTCGATACTCCCTGTCAGTCCCACTACGTCCGTTTAGTCCATCTGATCCAGCAACCCCCACAAGCACTCTTCCCTGTAACACAACACCCTACATCGACAAACAATTTTCTTTTAGCCTGTCATTGTTAATGACACAAATTTAGAAAGAAAGAAGGTAGAAAAAGTAAACCTCGGCTTTTGTCCCGTAAAAAGAAACGCACATTCTATACAAACTTTAATGTTTTTTTTTTCTTTTTTTTTTTTTTTTTTTTTTTTTATTGTATTAGAAGAAAAGAAAATACATTAATCCAATAAAACGAATTAAAAAGGAATCCTTATTTACATTTTTTTTTATAGAAAATATGTATAATACAGATAATTACATTCTTTTATTCAAATAATATTTTACCTAACATCAATTTCAACTTCATAGTTAGTACACTTTTTATATAAATTAAATAGGGAAATATAAAAAAAAATTATTTTTACACAAATAGAATCAAAGGCAAAGAATATTTTAACTCACCATCGTACATAGAAAGTTAATCAATAATAATATCTCTTTTATTTTGCTCTTTTGATAAACTTTTCATTAACGTTTTTTTCTCTTGTTTTTATTTTGTTTCTATTTATTTTCATTTTCTCTTAAAATTCATTATTTATATTTTCCTTTACAATTGGTTGATAAATACATAAATTTAAGTAAATAAGACTTATTTAAACTAACTTTTGCATTTTAGGTATTGTTAATAATTAAATTTATTTATTATATTTATACCAGTTCTATTTTTTTTTCTCTCTCTGTTTTTTTTTTTTTTTTTTTTGTTTAATACTGTTTGTAATAATAATCCGAAATATCTATGTTTGTAAAAATATACTGAGGTATGTACCTATGTATATTATAGGCTGCTTATTACTCTTCCTCCTGTTAATTTTCGTTGTTTTAGTTTATTTAAATTTTTTTTTTTCTTTATTTTCTCCTGTTTTTTATTCAATTGATTTGTAACTATATGTAGATATTAAATTGAAACATACATATAAACCGTTATTACAGGTTTTTTTCCCAACTTTGTTCTTGTTTTTTTTTCTTTTCGATTATTTATCTTGATATCAATTTTTTTAAAATTTTTATTTTGTTAAATTTCAACTTTGTTTTTTGTTTTTATTTTTTCTTGAGAAACATTTTTATATAGTTCGCTCATTAGATATTTAACATTTTTGTGCAGTCTGCTACTTTAATGCAGCTTTTATTAACTTTTGGTATGTTACGTTTCTAGTTTATTTTATTATTGTATATTAACTTAATTTATTTTCCTTTTTTTTTTCTAATAATTGTTCTTATTTCTTTTCAATAATAATGGACATATTCCATAAAATATTTGAGAAAAACAATTTTACAAAAAAAAGTTTTTTTTTTTTTTATTGTTATTTTTAACTAATTAGTTTGTGAACACATATATTTATATCTATTTTTCTCCCTTTTATTTATTTTTTTTATTTATTTTTTATTAATATTATTACTGGCAGGGTTCACTTTTTTCCGTTTTTTTTTTTTGTATCTCTGGATATATATGTATATAAATATAATCTTTTCTTTTTCTGGTTTTTGTATTTTTTCCGCGAAAACTTTACTGAACTCTAATAAGAACTTCGTCAAAAAAAAAAAAATCTTCTTCTTCCTTTTTTCTATTTTCTCATCTCCCGTTCCAAAAGAAGTTGAACAGTAACTTGCGTCAAAAGCAATAATCAGAGATGGATGAAGTAAAATGTTAACCCAATCGCTATCGTAACAGGCTCGCAAACGTCGATACCTAACATGGTATGGAACGTAGGCGCAAAAACAAAAACGAAATATACAGACATTGCCGGGGGAAGTTACATAGTAGTACACAAAGCAGGGGTATCCTATATTCACGTGTGGCTTCGACACACTCATGCTAGCCGGAACCTACACAAATGGTTAGAAATACGACAACTCAGATAAGAAACCGATCATTCCACTATATATCATCGCCGTCTGCTTTAGAGGAAAATCTAAACCGAAAAGAGATCCTGACCATGAAAAATGCCTATACTTTTGCCATTCAAACTCCCCAGCTCATATAAAGAATTCCCAAGGGCTTTCAAAACTATACACCTCACATGAGATGGTGCTAACTTAGAATTATAATTCCTTGCTTTGTTGCTAAGCTTACAATTTCTTTTATACACAACTTGCCCCTCCTTAAAGTTTACTTCCCTGGCTCGCAGGTTGTAGTTCCTTGACGACCGTTCATGGGCCTTTCCTAAATTCCTATAGACTTTATCACGAATCAGTTGTAACTTGTCTGATAAACTCGGAAGTTCCATGTCGGTATCCTTAATGGCTCCGAGTTGCCTAATTACATGGTATGAGCTACCGTGCTGTGCCATGTTCATTCCAAAAACAGTATAATAGGGTGCCATTCCGATTGCACTGTGAAAAGTACTCCTTAAAGCAAATTCAATATCACTAATGTGTCGATCCCAATTCCGTTGGTCTTCGTCAATAAACGATCTGATCATTTGCAAAACCGATCGGTTGACCCTTTCAGCTGCATTTGATTGCGGTGCATACCGCGCAGTTCGAATACACCTAATTCCATAATTCCCGCAAAAAGATTCAAAAATATTGGATCGAAACTGCTGCCCATTGTCAGAATGAATAAACTCAGGCACACCAAATACATGAAACACACGTTTCTCTAAAAACTTAACAACATTATTTGCTGTGGCAGATCTCATTGGTTCGAGCAATACAAATTTGCTAAAATGGTCTAAGCAGACGAACAGGAACGTATTTCCGTCTTTCGTTCGTGGGTATTGACCCATAAAATCAATATAAAGCCTTTGGAAAGGTCTTTCCGTTATCCATTGGCTGCCCATTACTGGTCTTTTAAACGCATTAGTGGTCTTGTTCACATTGCAAACTTCACAAGATTTAACCATAGTGTGTATATCACTTGCCATACCAGGCCAGTAATACTTCTCCCTTAGCCGAGATAGAGTTTTCTGAATGCCTCCATGTCCTGACGATGGAGAAGAATGCGAAGCGGCAACTAGGCCTTGTCGCAGTTCTTTAGGAACCCAGATTTTCCAAGCATTGTCCTCGTCGATAAGATCACCAGTCGCGAATTTTGTACGCTTATATATATAATTATCCGATACACACAAGTCGGGAAATTTCTCTTTCTGACTTAAAATATTATCTCGAAGCTTTAGGTATTCCTCAGACTCGAAAAAAGGGCTCGATAAATCTACGTCTAAGAATCGACTGTTCTCTAAAATTTCTTCCATGTATGCCCGAGAGAGAGTGTCAGGTACAATATTTTGTGAGCCTTTCCGGTGTTGGATATCAAACTCAAAGCCTTGAAGTTTAAGGCTCCATCTAGCAAGGCGACCAGAAAGCTCCTTCTGGCTCATGAGCCACTTCAAACTGGAATGATCAGTGATAATGGTAAACGGAAGTCCCTCGATGTATGGCCGGAATCGCTTGACACTTAGCACTGCTGCATAGCACTCTAGTTCCGTGACGCTATAGTTTCGCTGAGCTTTATTAAGCTTAGCGGACATATATGCTATAGGATGCTCATTATCCTCATCATCGACCTGAAACAACACACCACCAACACCCTGCGTAGAAGCATCGCATTGGATGAAAAATCTTCGCTTAAAATCGGGGTTAACGAGTAAAGGGGCAGAAGTAAGACATTCCTTTAACAGCTCAAAAGACGCTAAAGATTCCTTGGACATTGTAAATTTTCGGATATTCTCCTTTGTAAGGCAATCGTGAAGCGGTGCAGCCACAGTAGCATAGTCCCAAATAAAGCGGCGATACCACCCACACATTCCCAAGAATCGCCTAAGTTGTCTAGGAGTTTTCGGAATCGGAAACTCTTTTATAGCCTCCACTTTAGCATCATCTGTACGAATACACCCATTACCAACAACAAAACCTAAATACCGAACTTCCCTATAACAAAATTTACTCTTCTCAATGTTGATTGTAAGACCCGCAAACCCTAAACGTGCAGCGACATCCTCCAGTAGACAGATATGGTCCGAAAAGTTGGCAGAAACCACTAGAAGATCATCGAGGTACACAAAGACGTTTTCCCGCAAGGCAGCGGGAATAACCTTGTCCATTAGCCGGCACATTCTCTGGGCGGCATTGCAGAGTCCAAACGGCATTACGGTATAATGGCCGCCCAGGAACTGTAAATGCAGTCTTTTCCCTCGACTTTTTCTCTAGTGGAATCTGCCAAAACGCATCCTTTAGATCTATGGCAGATATATATTTCGTTTCCTGCAACCTACTTAAAATTCCTTCTATGTGGGGAAGCGGATAAGCGTCCTTGATTGTCTGCGCATTAATTTTTCGGGCATCAAGACACAACCTATTTTTATCGCCTTTTCTAACGAGTGTAACCGGTGAACTCCAGCTACTATTACTAGGCTCTATAACACCTAAAGAGAGCATGCGGTCCAATTCTTTATAAAGCAACTCCTGAATAGCTGGAGACACTGGATAGTGCCTCTGTTTTATGGGAATATCCTCATTTGTCACCTCAATTACATGCTGTTCCAAGGATGTCCTACCAAGACCTAAGACGGCAAAGGAAGGAAACTTAGATTTCACACATTCTAATCGTTTTGCCTGTTCGACTGTAAGACAGTGCTGATTTTCATTTTCGTTGATATTAATTATCTCGGAAACATTTTGTGAATTCTGGGCAGAAATTCTTGGTTTCCCAATAATAGGCAATTTAAAAACATTCCAAAAGTCTATACCGAAATAAAATTCCTGTTCTAAATCTGGTACTATTAAAAAATCTAATTCTTCAGTTGCATTTTCCCAAACAACAGGAAGTGTAATAATACCTACGACCGCTACTCTCCCACCGTTAGCGGTTCTTACCTGTTGGTTCTTTATTCTAGTTATCAACTTTTCTTTCCTCTCTAGAAACTTAAGAGCATTTCTACCAATACAACACGCACAAGCACCGGAATCCAGCAAAGCCATGACCTCCCTTCCACTTACCCAAGCTTTAGCATAAAAGCGATTATCATCCCCCTTTTGTACGACCGTCTCTACTATTAATTTCCTTGCTCTCTTCAATTTTGCAATTTTATCTTTTAGTTTTCGAAGTTTTCTGTATTTCCTACTCATACACCTTATTTCCTCTCCAAATATAATATTTCTTTTTATCTCATATTCTAACTTCCTCTGGTGTAATGATTTTATTGGTACGTTAGCTTTCTTCCCATTATCCTTTATATCTTTTTTTTTCTTTTTCTAATATGGTTATTGATTTGTTTCCGGGATTTTCGTTGTTTGACAAAAGTTCCCGGTTACTTCTGTCATCTTTGCATTTCCCGATCCAGACATGTATTCACAGAGTGAGTCATCTTTTCCACATGAGAAACACTTCATGTCATGAAATGTTGACTTACACGTAGCAGCCTGTTTAATATTGTCTGAATTTTTCCGATAAAAGTCTCCAGGCATTCCGCACGTGAAACAAAGATTTAAATGAAATGGTTATTGACAAAAGCCTTTAGAAACAGCAGAATACTTTAACTGCTGATTAGGTACATTTGATAGTGGCGTTTGACCAGAATTTAAGGAGGAACTGTTAGAAAAAGTTGGTTTATTGCTCATTCGGTCACTTGAAAAATGTTGCCGATTGCCCGGGCCAAACACCTTGTTTGAAACTGCCTCCAAATCAAAAATTTCATTTTCATCATCCCTAACAAGTGAACTTACTGCCCTCGGACGCTGTCTATTTTGTTTTAACAGTTTCTCAGCACGTTTGCATTCCCTCTTTAGTTCCGCTATGGTTTCTATAGTTGCGGAGAATATTAAGGTTGCGATGTTGCTTCTTAAGTTATTCCTAATGATTTGAACCAATTCCCTTTCAGGTATTCTCTTATGTAGTTTAAAAGTCAAATTATGTATTTCAGTATAAAACTCCTCAAATAACTGGCCAGGTTGTTGCTTGCACTCTACTATCTGACCAATAACGTCGTAGTCAGTATCAGCAGATTTAAACTGACTTAATAACTCTCTCTTAAGGCGAAAATAATCAAAATCTACTTCGTCTGAGTTATCCTCCAAAACTTGCCAATACCACTTAGCAGCACTTCCCGTCACTAAACAATGAAAATCACTAAACAACTGATTAAAGGTTATATTATATTGCTCCCGCATTTTCTCAATTCGAAAAATAAAGCTCTCAACCGTCATATCCCTCCCGCTACCATCAAATTTAATGTGCCACTTATCTAAGTCCACAGGTTTGCGACGTTCTAGTTCCCCTGTTTGCACCAATAAACTCGAACTATCTACACGTCTGCCGCTTTCCGTCGTTCTCCTGACACTTCCAGCACGGGTGGGCCCTGGTTCGGGATTTTGTATGATATGACTGGACGTAAAGGGATTCCGCTCGTCAATATCATTGGCTATAACAGGATGACTCTGATTGTCCTGCATATTCCTACTGGGTGTTGAACTTGTACCTGGTGCATTAGGGAAACTGGCATTTCCAGACGTCTCTACTTCAGCCACTCGGTGATTCAAAGAAGCAACCTCCCCTCGCACCTGTTTTAGTTCATTCATGCAACTAGCTAACATTTGATTTTGCTGAAGTATCATCGTCATTAATTTACTCAGCTGAGCGTCATTTGTGGTTCTCTGACCCTCATTTTGTATCAAGGAACCACAGCTCGGAGACAAATTTGTATTAACCTGCTGATCACTAGACATTTCTGACAGTTTTTCAATCTTACGCGAAAAACTCAAAGAATCCCTTGCAGTTTCGCCTTCAGTTTCTCGCCCGATATTAAATGATGGTTCTGTTTCAGCTTCAGGTGACCTTCCGAAAATACGGTTACTACACCTACTAAAATAGTCCGTGGGAACAAAGTCCACCGGTCGTTCAATGCCCGTATCAATCTGATTCAAAATTGACCCGACAACCTGTGTTTCCAACGCTCTGGCAATACTACGAGTAACACGTCTTTCTCCAGAAACTATTCTACTCAAAGGATTAACAAAGTCGCCACCATCCATTCAATAATAATCAAAATAATTCGCAAATCTTGCCGTAAACACTACAATCTCTTAACATGTAAATCTATCGAATCTCCTCTTCTCCCACGAATCACCAAAAAAAACGAAATGTAATTCACAAATACGTTGTCGATGTTACAGGTGTTGCACCAAAGTAAAAGTTACTTGTCGAAACAAAAATCAGATGTCATGCACACACTAAACAGTAGAATTACCAGGTACATCTTACCATCCAGACCGCAAAGATAGTATAAGGCTACCTAATAATCCCCGTACTAATAGTTGAGCGACTAGCACTAGCACCAATTGCAATGATCCTAGAGAAATCCCTCAACATCACTAGAACAATAAAAACATTCACTCGCAACCACTGTCGCTGAAACTCTCCACAAATAAATAATACCAATTAGGAGCTAACAACTAACAGGGTGCCTAATCCAGACCAAATCATAACCAAAGGAAACTTCTAGTAGTTAAACCCGGAACAATTCAGCCCTTCTACACTCACATTCATACCAAACAAAAATAAACTCATCCAATCCAAAGCAGACATTAAGGTAGCCCCACGTTGGGCGCCATATGTTATGATCTGTCTTGGTGTGTTTTAACAAGATGTAGCTTTTGACACGGTGGCTCTATTCATCCGGCTACTCGTCGGCCATGGGGGATTCTTTCCATCGTAAAACACACTAATATCATGAACATAATATTCCTCGTGTCAACAGAATAAAATAAAATAAGCTACCAAAAATGTAAACTATCTTCATCCAAACTCAACACTCACTGTCCGTCTGTATGTCCACATGCTTGTCTGTCGGTATGGGCCTCCCACCCCATCTGCTTTCCTGGCAGCCTTTGTATTGCCTATGACCCAAAGTAACTAAGACAATACCCACACTCGATACTCCCTGTCAGTCCCACTACGTCCGTTTAGTCCATCTGATCCAGCAACCCCCACAAGCACTCTTCCCTGTAACACAACACCCTACATCGACAAACAATTTTCTTTTAGCCTGTCATTGTTAATGACACAAATTTAGAAAGAAAGAAGGTAGAAAAAGTAAACCTCGGCTTTTGTCCCGTAAAAAGAAACGCACATTCTATACAAACTTTAATGTTTTTTTTTTCTTTTTTTTTTTTTTTTTTTTTTTTATTGTATTAGAAGAAAAGAAAATACATTAATCCAATAAAACGAATTAAAAAGGAATCCTTATTTACATTTTTTTTTATAGAAAATATGTATAATACAGATAATTACATTCTTTTATTCAAATAATATTTTACCTAACATCAATTTCAACTTCATAGTTAGTACACTTTTTATATAAATTAAATAGGGAAATATAAAAAAAAATTATTTTTACACAAATAGAATCAAAGGCAAAGAATATTTTAACTCACCATCGTACATAGAAAGTTAATCAATAATAATATCTCTTTTATTTTGCTCTTTTGATAAACTTTTCATTAACGTTTTTTTTTCTCTTGTTTTTATTTTGTTTCTATTTATTTTCATTTTCTCTTAAAATTCATTATTTATATTTTCCTTTACAATTGGTTGATAAATACATAAATTTAAGTAAATAAGACTTATTTAAACTAACTTTTGCATTTTAGGTATTGTTAATAATTAAATTTATTTATTATATTTATACCAGTTCTATTTTTTTTTCTCTCTCTGTTTTTTTTTTTTTTTTTTTTGTTTAATACTGTTTGTAATAATAATCCGAAATATCTATGTTTGTAAAAATATACTGAGGTATGTACCTATGTATATTATAGGCTGCTTATTACTCTTCCTCCTGTTAATTTTCGTTGTTTTAGTTTATTTAAATTTTTTTTTTTCTTTATTTTCTCCTGTTTTTTATTCAATTGATTTGTAACTATATGTAGATATTAAATTGAAACATACATATAAACCGTTATTACAGGTTTTTTTCCCAACTTTGTTCTTGTTTTTTTTTCTTTTCGATTATTTATCTTGATATCAATTTTTTTAAAATTTTTATTTTGTTAAATTTCAACTTTGTTTTTTGTTTTTATTTTTTCTTGAGAAACATTTTTATATAGTTCGCTCATTAGATATTTAACATTTTTGTGCAGTCTGCTACTTTAATGCAGCTTTTATTAACTTTTGGTATGTTACGTTTCTAGTTTATTTTATTATTGTATATTAACTTAATTTATTTTCCTTTTTTTTTTCTAATAATTGTTCTTATTTCTTTTCAATAATAATGGACATATTCCATAAAATATTTGAGAAAAACAATTTTACAAAAAAAAGTTTTTTTTTTTTTTATTGTTATTTTTAACTAATTAGTTTGTGAACACATATATTTATATCTATTTTTCTCCCTTTTATTTATTTTTTTTATTTATTTTTTATTAATATTATTACTGGCAGGGTTCACTTTTTTCCGTTTTTTTTTTTTTGTATCTCTGGATATATATGTATATAAATATAATCTTTTCTTTTTCTGGTTTTTGTATTTTTTCCGCGAAAACTTTACTGAACTCTAATAAGAACTTCGTCAAAAAAAAAAAAATCTTCTTCTACCTTTTTTCTATTTTCTCATCTCCCGTTCCAAAAGAAGTTGAACAGTAACTTGCGTCAAAAGCAATAATCAGAGATGGATGAAGTAAAATGTTAACCCAATCGCTATCGTAACAAATTTTAATTAAAATCCAAGTAAAACATTCTTTTTGTTTATGTTATACTAATGAGGAGAGAATCCTTGCCCATGGGCAAAGGCCGTCTATGCAGAGAATCTTTAGTTAGCGAAGCCGGTATTAGTTATACCATAGGGGAGAAAATATTTGCGCCCGGCCGAAGGCCGGCTATGCTAGGAAGCTTTAGTAAGCGAAACCGGTGTTTATTATACCATAGAGAAGAACATCCTTGCGTCCTGCCAAAGGCTGGCTATGCAAAGAATTTTTTTTTGCGATGCTAGTGTTTGTTATTTCATAAAATTTGTATTACACTTTTATTTAAATAAACTACATTCTTTCCTAGTGCACTTCCGTAACATTTCGACGGAAAATGAAAAAAACTGTAATGTGATCTAAAGACTTTAATATTTTGAAATAAATTATGTATATCCAGAAAAATCTGTTAAAGAGCTTTAAAATGATACCAATATTGGCCATATACGTTTAGAATTGTAGTGGAAAATCACATATTTATATGAAAACTTTAAACGTCCATAACTCAAAAACTAAGCGTTTGCGCCAATTTATTTATTTATTTTATTTTTTCTTCTTATTTTTCCATTTTCCATCACCCTGGGTACTTTTTTTTTTATTTGGAGCTGCGTCGGTAAACTAGATTTGTTCCTATATTTGTACCTCCCTACTTTAAATTCCTAAATTCGACGCTAACTTTTTGTTCATACTGCAAATACCCATTATTTGGGTGTTTTGGTTTTCCCGGTTTTTAAATTCCCAAATTGGACGCTATTTCTTCAACGCTATCTTGGCTCACGTTTGTTATTTGAATTGTTTACACACCGATCAGCTGTTTTCTTGCAAGATTTCACTGGATACTGTCTGCGTACTTTTTGAGATATTCTCAGCCGAAAGAGTAAAATTTGTCTTACTCTCCCAAAAAAATTTACTGAGTATTTGCTACTGGAAAAGTACCCAGACAGACCTAATGTGTGAGATGTGATCAGTGTACTAAAACACTTCTTTGAACTTGGTAGCACTAAAATTTAGTCTGCAAGGCATAAACTACTCAATCGCCATATTGTTTTCATGAGAGATTCCTGCACACTCTCTGCACAATGAGTGAACAAAAAATTTTTTAAAAAGTTTGTTATGTTCACGGAGATCAAAAAATAATAGATTCCGTGGTGCTGCCACGCGTGTGAACAAATCAATACCGAAATCAACCGCAATCAATAACATTTTTTTTTGTTTTGACCACGTGCAATTATTATTGTTTTGAAAACAACACCACGTGCGTGACAAACAATAACAAAACATGCAAAATTATATCAGAAAACATTACGAACACCATATTATTCATAAAAAATTAAAAAATTAATTAAAATATGAAAAAATCTGTAAATTTAGCAGTTTAAAATGTTTGAAAAATTATTCAAAATTGTTGTTATATGAATAAAATCTACAAATTTGCCGGTTTATAAAATCCGATAACTGATTTTGAAAGCACGTTACTAGGGCTATTAAGGCCGCCAGTTGTCACTTTCGACAAATCAAAAATTAAGGGGGATTTTATTCATGTAACAACTTTTTGGTAAATTTTTGAATTTTTTTTTCTTTAATATGGAATACCCCCTAGGTTAGGTTAGGTTAGGTTCCATGGGCAGCCATCGATAGACAGCTCACTTGGGTCCTTTACGGTCCCTTTGTGACACCCAGCGCCAATGCCCATCCCGAAGAGCAGTTATTCAGATGGCGTCACTGCAAGGTTGAGCCAATTCGTCTTCCTAATGAAGAGAAGAAGCAATCTTAGAGAGAAAGTGAATCACAGTTTCCTCTTCCTCCTCATCATGACAACTTCTACAGTAGTCATTGAATACCAGACCCATTCTTCTAGCATAAGTCCCAACGTCCTGATTTGGTTCCTATTGAACCTAAGTAGAGATTTGGTTCTCCTTTCATCATATCCAGGCCAAAGTGCCCTGGATGTGGAGCAGGTGGACTCACGGGTCCATACCTCTTGCGCAATTCTATAGTTCTCGCGCCGCATGAGTGACTTACAGTGAGCCATTGGAAGTCCAATGAATTGATCAATGAATGTTTCATCCATACGACCACCTTCCTTGGCCAGCTCATCTGCTACCTGGTTTCCCGGGCAGTTTGAGTGCCCTGGTATCCATATAAGCGTTTACTCTGAATGTTCAGCAATCTCATTCAAAGACATCCGACATTCCACAGTCAACCTAGATGTCGTATAGACACCCGCAAGAGAGGCAATGGCATCCTTGCTATCAGTAAATATACGTATATCTCCCGATACGCGATAATACTTTAGCCAGTTGGCTGCCCGCTTTATAGCCGAGATTTCCGCCTGCAGGACACTACATCCATCCGGCAGACGAAAGGAAAACGCCCAGTTCCTCTATGTAGAAACCTCCGCCAACTCTTTTCCCCTTCCTTGAACCATCAGTGTATACCCCCAGGGCTGGTTCATGGATGGTGCCCATAACCGACAGCGAACTTTCGTGCGCTATATGTGTCGCATACCTCGCGCCAAAGAAAGGCTCCGGGGTGCAGTAGTCTACTACTTCAGGGACAATCGAGTATCCCAGGTGGGAGTGGAGCGCATCGATCCTGTGATCATCAATGCGACCAGTCTGTGAACCTTCTCAAGCATCGCACGGTACCTGCCCTTGTCCAGCGCAGTCCACCATACGACAACACCGTAATACAAAGTCGGCTTTACTACAGCCTCAGATATCCAATTGACACACCTCGGGCCCATGCCCCAGTTCTTGCCGATTGCACCTCTGCACGCATATATAGCAACAATTGCCTTTTCCATCCTCGTCCGGATGTTCAGCCCCCACGACAGTTTACTGTCCAGGATTACGCCCAGATACTTGGCGCTGTAAGAGAACCTAAGTTCAGTCCTATTTAGCCTCGGAAGTTTCATGACCTCAGTCCTATACTTCCTCGTGAAGAGTACCAATTCTGTCTTAGACGGATTAACACCCAAGTCACATAATACGCTCCAGGTGCTAAGTACCCTTAATGCAGCCTCCATACACTGAGACATTATGTTCAAATGCTTCCCCGTGATGGCCGCTGCAACATCGTCAGCGTACGCCACAGTTTTAATCCTCATGTCGTCCATTTTCGTCAACATGGTGTTCATATTCAGGTTCCACAATAGTGGGGATAGTACTCCCCCTTGGGGAGTACCCCTGTTAACCAGTCTCTGAACGCTGGTCACACCTATCGTGGAACAGATGACCCTATTCCTGAGTAGATTATCCACAAATCTACATATGCCGTCATCAATCTCCAGACTCCTCATAGATGCAACAATAGAATCCGGGTTGACATTGTTAAAGGCCCCTTCAATGTCGAGAAAGGCCACCAGAGCACACTCCTTAAATTCGAGTGATCTCTCAATAGTTCCAACTAATGAATGAAGAGCCGTCTCAACAGACCTACCCTTTGTGTAGGCATGCTGACAGGTCGAGAGTAAACACTTGGGGATGGTCATCCTCAAGTGAAGGTCGATAACTCTTTCAAGAGTCTTGAGAAGAAAGGATGCAAGACTAATCGGTCTGTAATCCTTGGCTTCGGTGTGAGAAGTCTTCCCTCCCTTGGGGATGAAGACCACTCTACACAAGGTCCAGCTCATAGGTACATACGAAAATCTAACGCATCCCCTATATATAGCCATCAGCCAGGGTATAATCACAGTCGAATTCCTCTGCAAGTCCGCCGGAATTATACCATCCATACCCGGAGATTTGTACGAGTCAAAGCTGTCGACAGCCCACTTAATCCTATCGTAGTCCATTGATTTGACAGAGTGACAACTGGCGGCCTTAATAGCCCTAGTAACGTGCTTTCAAAATCAGTTATCGGATTTTATAAACCGGCAAATTTGTAGATTTTATTCATATAACAACATTTTTGCATAATTTTTCAAAAATTTTAAACTGCTAAAATTAAAGATTTTTTCATATTTTAATTAATTTTTTAATTTTTTATGAATAATATGGTGTTCGTAATGTTTTCGGATATAATTTTGCATGTTTTGTTATTGTTTTTCAGGCACGTGCTGTTGTTTTCAAAACAATAATAATACCACGTGGTCAAAACAAAAAAAATGTTGTTGGTTACGGTAGATTTCGGTATTGATTTGTTCACACCGATTTGAAGTTGACATTTACGTTGCCTTTACACATGCAAGTAGTGGCATGCCACTGTTCTATATATATTATAAACGAAAAAGTGTTCGAAATAGTCGAATCTCATGTCATTTGCGTTTCTGTTTACACATGCCACTGCCAGTTCAACTTGAGATAATTTGTTTACATCTTAAATTAAAAAAAAAAGTACCAGAAAACAAAAAAGAGTTGCCGACTTCATCACATAGTTTTAGTTTTGGGGAAATAGTTTACATTTATTTATATTAGCATTATTTTAGCAAAATTAATGCTCTAAAATTAGGAAACTTACTTATTTTAACGCCAGTTACCACAAATTAATCATAAAAATGCATTTAACAGTTAAAACTTTAATTACAGTTCGACAACAATCCAGTCGATTTGCATTAAATATTGAACAGGGTAACATTGCTAATCGTTTTGACATTTAGTGGCATGCAAGTGCCAAATTTCCACTCGCATGCAATTTTTGCTGCCACTGGAGCTGCCATTGCGAAAAATGTGAGTGTATTAGTAAAAAATCGTGAGTGTATTGAATTTTTCGAACTGGCAGTAGCATGTGTAAATGCTAAGTTAGATGGTTACCTTCATACGTGTGAACAAATCAATACCGAAATCAACCGCAATCATTAACATTTTTTTTGTTTTGACCACGTGCTATTATTATTGTTTTGAAAACAACACCACGTGTGTGACAAACAATAACAAAACATGGAAAATTGTATCCAAAAACATTACGAACACCATATTATTCATAAAAAATTAATGAAAATATGAAAAAATCTTTAAATTTAGCAGTTTAAAATGTTTGAAAAATTATGCAAAAATGTTGTTATATGAATAAAATCTACAAATTTGCCGGTTTATAAAATCCGATAACTGATTTTGAAAGCATGTTACTAGGGCTATTAAGGCCGCCAGTTGTCACTTTCGACAAATCAAAACTTTAGAGGGTATTCCATATTAAAAAAAAAAAATTCAAAAATTTACCAAAAAGTTGTTACATGAATAAAATCTACAAATTTGCCGGTTTATAAAATCCGATAACTGATTTTGAAAGCACGTTACTAGGGCTATTAAGGCCGCCAGTTGTCACTTTCGACAAATCAAAACTTTAGGGGGTATTCCATATTAAATAAAAAAATTTCAAAAATTTACCAAAAAGTTGTTACATGAATAAAATCTACAAATTTGCCGGTTTATAAAATCCGATAACTGATTTTGAAAGCACGTTACTAGGGCTATTAAGGCCGCCAGTTGTCACTTTCGACAAATCAAAACTTTAGGGGGTATTCCATATTAAAGAAAAAAAATTCAAAAATTTACCAAAAAGTTGTTACATGAATAAAATCTACAAATTTGCCGTCTAATTGTTTGGACTTTGACTTGTTCGCTAATATTTCTTAAAGGCTATTTAAATTTAAAACAAATTCTGTTTAATTCGGAATTTTTAAGTTAAACAAATATTATAAATTAAACATGAGTTTTCTGGATTTCACTACACAATTTTTCGTAAACAAGCAAACATGGTATTGCCACACTTCCTATGTAATGCTTTTGTTTAGTAACCAGAGTTGCCGTCTTATGTTATTTCTATCGAAAATTCGACATTTTTTTCAATGTGGAGATGCGACTATTTATTTTATTTTGGTTACTTTTTTTCTTAAAATAATAATACTTAAAAATATATTTTTATTTTTCTTGATAAACTTTTAAATCAGGTTTTTTTAATTCTTAACAAATTTATTAACCTGTTTTCATTACGTTTTTAGCATAACACAAATTGTATGCACTCTTAAAATCCCTGAAATTCGCCAAATTAAATTTTCTTAAGAATTTAGTTACAAAAAAATAGCAAGAAAAAACGGCCATGTTCTCGAAATCGAAATCAGGTAAAGTGAAAACCAATGGAGATTTTCTTTTAATTCTTTTTTGTTAATGAGCTTAGTTTTTTCCGATTTTAAGAGTAGTATAAAATGTATAAAAGCACTTTTGAATTATAGTCTTACAACCTAATGCAAAAAAAAAAAAGATTTAAGTGCACATTTGGTGGATCTAATGTGTTGGTTAAGTAATGTGAAGTTTAACTGTTTTTTGCATTAGGGGGTTAATCTTTTCTTCCAAATACAGTTTAAATAACATTTTGAATGTAAAATTGAAATGAATATAGGAAGAAAAAATGCAAATGTATAAAAAATCTGGCTTTCAAAAAGTTAAAATATGCTATGTTTGCTTTAGGACAAGCAAATATGCTTGTTAAAAGCAGTTAGCATATATTTTCTAAATAGTTTCAATTATGTTTTGCTAATATTGTTGTAATTTATACTATATTCACACTGTTAAAGTTTAACATGTTTCAACAACTTTTTTAAGAAAACTGTTCAGACTACAATTATCAGGTTTTGATTTGACACCTTGTCAGATGCTTTAGTTGCTGCACAAAAATATGTAAAATACATTTTAAAAATAGATAAAAATTAATTAATAAAATTTTCGAGGTTTTAATTTAATTATATTAACGATGCAATTATAAACATTGATAAGTAATTTTAAAAAACAAAAAAGGAATAAAATAAGAGCCGTTGCGCTATAATTACAAATATAATGCACTGGAAAAGCAATTGAAACTTCTATTGTTATATGCGGAGCAATTATACGGATTCAGATATGAAAAAAGGTTTTGGCAATTGGTTAAAATTTTAAAATCAGCTATTGACAGATGTATTCATTTTATTATCCATAGGACCGTACAAAATAATTTGGGAAGTGAACTGCCGAATTCTTAGTGATAAAGGCTTTAAAACCAACAAATCTAGATGTTTGTGCCTATATTTGTATTATTCTTTTGCCGTTATTTGAATAATTATAGCCTTTTATAATTTTCTATTATTCTTTTTTCCGTTATTTGATTAATTATAGCCTTTTTTTAATTTTCCCAAACACCCCTTTATTTTTTAATTCTTTATTATTGTTTAATTTATAACGTACCGTCATTCAAATATGTTCAATAAAAACCTAAAATCAAAAAGCTACTGCATATACTTAAAAACATACTCCGATCCCTGACTTTTACTTGTTTTGGAGAGAGTAAAATTTTTAAAAACGTAAATTCTATTAAATATGTATATGTGAAAACATCTAAAATTAACATATTTTGCTCCTAAACACTCAAATTTGTCTATTAATCTAACTTTCATTAAAATGTTTTAAAAATATTTAGGTTAAAAAAAAAAAAAATTTGTAATAATTTTTTCCAGTGTATGGTAATTTGTTTCATTTCATTCTATCCTATGATTTGTCTGGTAGCACTGTTTACCTACAGAAAAAAAAACTAACATTTCAATGGACGATCGTAAGTTCTTCGTAAATTTTATATTTTTACCCTTTTTTATTTTCAGGAATCTTGGAGACTAGGCTTGGGCTTCAAAGTTCATTTTGGTGACCGGTCATTTTAGTTCATTTAAAAAAAAGAACTAGTTCGTTCTTTTAGTTCATAGTTCATTTCCGGTCACTTTGTCTTTTGTCGCTTTCGTTCAGTATAGTTCACTTGTCTTGTCAGCTTGGTCTTTACAATCGATGAAAAATGTGTTTGAAGAAATAAATATAGCATACTCGTGTGATAATACACTCAAAATATTATGTAGGTAAATTCAAAATAATATTAAGTTTAAAAAACTGAAAATGTTATTAGAATACGGATCATTTCATTTTAAATAAAGGAATTTCACGGTTATATTTTTAATGTTCATTTTATAACGTAGAAATTAATTAACTTTTCTCTTTATTTTAAATTAAAAAAATTCAAACTACAAAAAACATATTCAAAGCCTTTGAATCAAAGGTGTTTTCAGTTAATTTTAACTAAATTTAAATTACGTACTAAGTAGAGGTCTGCATTTGTGCGATTAAACGACACATGAATTCACATACCAGACTAGCCGGTAGTGTGTTGTGTGTGATTTTAGAATCATACACAATTTATTGTGTGTAAGAAATAACCTATGTGTGCAAAGCGTTCAATTATTTATGTGAGTGTTGTAAGAGAAATATTTGATACAGGTATAAATAACAAATATGCTCTTTTACACGAGTAAATACACTTGTGTGGCGATGTACATATTGTGTTTTATCAACACAACATGTGTTTTGTGTTTTCGAAATTTTTTTATCGTATCGAAAACAAAATATTAGTAAAAAGATATTGCATTAAAAGTGATACCAACTTTTTAGAAGCAAAAAGTAGTTTTAAATATATTTTTAAACAAATGAAATTTTTGTTAATTTTTTTGTTTTAATTATGTCACACAGTTTAAAATATATTTGAATATATATGTATATATATATATATATATAGTAATTATAATCACTATATCTACTGCATTTAATCGTAACCAAGTTAAAAAATTTTGCAACTGGCTACTTTTGTATACTTTGGCAGATCATTTATTACTAAAATACACACATAAAAACAGATTTATACTTTTTAAATAAAAAAATATTTAAACAAATTAAATGGATTTTCAATAAATAAAATATAATATCTAAATAAACCAACCAATTTAATAAACGCCCGTACAAAAACAAAGAACGATAGGGAAAATTATCAAATAGGGGAAAAACCAATTTTACCAAAACAAGAAAGACAACAAACACACGAATGATTAGTGTGATTTTTAACTTAACTCGGGGTTTTTTATTGTAAGATGTATGAATTTGAGTTCATCAAACAATAAACAATAATAGGGACACACACACAATTAGTGTATGTGGCTCACTTTTTCATGAACTGTGTTGTGTTGATCTCTCATTTAAAATGATTGAGCGTGAATGACTAGCTCTCATTTTTTTACACATTTGATATGAATATCAAATACACACACAACAATCATTTGGCTAGCAAATACATTTGTGCAGACCTCTAGTACTAAGACAGCTAAATCAGTATTTTAACCTGTCATTATTACCTACCAATATTTTTCTTTTATTTATGTACACATGTTTGTACACATGTGTTAAAGTTTTATTTTATGCATGAAACTGAACATATTAACAGAAATAAAATTCAATTAGGGTTTTCATGATATCTCTTAAAAGTCTCGCAATCTGTGCATTTTTAAACCTTCCAACATGAACTATCAAAAATTGTATGAGAATTCATTTACACAAACTTCGTAAATTTGCCCAACACTTCTGACCCGCAATTGTGCATTTATACAAAACGAATTTTTTTTTATTTTTCATTTTGCTTTCTTTATGCATGTTTACAAAACAAATTTCACATTTTATTCACAAATTTTAACTTTTATTTTTATATTCAACATTTTTTATTTATTCGAATTTATTCTGAGTTAAATTTCAGTTATGTATTTTATAAAGCTTTTTTGTAATACATAGTTCTATTCTTTAAATGCAATATACTTCATTGCTATCCAACGGAGAGCTAAGGTAAAATGTAACAAGAAGATACAAGATAATAGTCTTGTAGAACCTATATAAAGTTATAAAATACATAACTGAAATTTAACTCATAGAATAAATTCGAAAAAATAAAAAATGTTGAATATAATAAAGTGGCTTATGAAAAGAAATAATTCCAAATATCTAATTATTAATTCCCAATGTCTACTTAGTATTAAGTTGCTTATGAAAAAAAAAAATTCCTAATATCTATTTTTATATTTTTTATTATTTTTTAAATTTATTTTTGTATTGACATTTCAGTTTGAAATGACATTAGTTGCTTTAAATTACACAAAAGTTAAAAAGGGTATTTATGAAACGAGTCTCCCAAGTTTGTCCATTTGCACAAATGGTAATTTTAAGCGATATCCTGAAAACCCTTATTTTTTGTAGTTTGTTTTTCAAAAAACATGTAGAAACAGTTTATTATATTTAATATAACAAAATTTTCATTAATTTTTTAACTCTACGGAAAACGATTTTAATAAATTATATTTAGTAACTGTAAAACTTTTTTGAGTGTACCCAAGAATAGAAAACAATAAGCACAGACCAAATTCGCAATTGTTTTTTTGTTCGGTTTTTTATAATATACCAAATAACTGATTGAAAAGAAACAACAATACTATTGCAGTGCTTATACTTTTTCTTTTAACACATTGCCAGTAGCGATTTGCCACATTGTTTTAAAAAATTCATAGTACAATCTGGGCTGCCACATGTAGTGATTTCTCGCCAAACGTGGCGATTTTAAAACTTGTTTGGTGTTCTCATTTTCCATTTGTTTAGATAACTTTATTTTAATAGAAAGAAAAAAAATTTGTTGTGAGGGCTTATTCAAAGAGCGCAATTCTTCAAAAATTAATTTAAACAAAAATAATGTAGGAAAAAATTTCATATTTATGTCGTATTTTAAGAACAAAATACTTTTAAATTTAAACAAAAAAAAAATAGCAGCGATTGCACAAACTCTTAATATTAAAACAATGAACAAATAGCAATAGTAATTATTATTATTCATGTGTTATATGTATTATTTTTTCAAAAGATATAATATTATGAACTTTATTTTTTGTTTTAATTTTATAAAAATTAAAAAACATTTTCAAAAAAACACGCTTTTATTAAAATGCGCTTAAAAGAAAAAAAATAAATAAACCTTTACTATCGACTTATAACGTCATTAATCAACTTATATGATAAAAAAAAGCTATTCGCGAGGTCTAAGTACTTGTATTAACTTTGTTTGACAAATTTTATAGTGAAAATCAATCACATTAAGTTATATAATTTACTTGTTTGTCTACACAAGTTAATCTCGCGACAAGCTTTTATATCATATAAATTGTTTAATGACGTTATAAGTTGATAGTAAAAGTTCTAAAGTAAAATTTTCTTTTTAGAGCATTTAAATGAAAGCGTTTGTTTAAAAGGTTTCTTATTTTTAATTTTTTTTTTTTTGCTTTTCAGCGCATTTAATAAAAGCTTGTTTTTTTAAAAAATATTTTTTACTTTTAATTTATTTCAAGACTCGCATTCGTATATTCGCCACATTGGATTTAGAGTAACGTCACTTAATTTTTCGACTTATTCTCAGTAAGCCCACCCTTTTATACACATATTGTAGGAATGCATTAAAAATAATTAGTCCGCCATCTTGTGTATCTTACCAAGCTTGACTTAGAATAACACAGTTAACCGTGCATTGTCATCCAAACTAAACGTATTTACAAAATGTCAGCTTAATCGGGTTCAAGGCAGGGCTGTGGAGTCGGAGTCGGAGTTGAGGTTTTTGTACCGGAATCGGAGTCGGAGTCGCAGTACCCAAAAAAACGCGCGACTCCGACTCCAAAATTTTTCGGCATAAAAAATTAAAAAAAATTCTAATATTTTCCAATATAAAAATTCTTCGAAATTGGCGATGCAATATTTTGCAGATCAATATGAATAAGTAGATTTTAATTTATTGTATGAGAAATAGTTGATTCAAGTACTTTACTATTTAAGTATATTTAGGTATATTTTTTATACGTGCGGGAAAAAGTCTAAATTACATTAGCAAAACTCAGTTATTGATCTAGTTGAAAAAGATGTGTGATTTTTTAAATAATTTACTCATGCTAAAAAATGTTAATGACAGGAATTGCCAATATTTTTAATATCAGAATTTTTTAACCATCAACGCTGAAATATTTTCAACATTGTACAGAATAAGTGTTGCTATAGCGCATAAATACTAGTATGTATTAGAAAAATTGTGACGTAAAATTATTTCTCTTTTGTGTAGAAACATCTTTATCGGCCTGCCTTTAATTCCTACCATAACACTCATGTTTTTCTTATGCACATTATTTTACGTCTCATTCATTTCGCATCACGTTTAGAGTAGGAGTCGGAGTCGTGAGTCGGAGTCGCACTTAAAAAATTTCAGCGTTGGGAGTCGGAGTCGGAGTTAGTACTTTTTTCGGACGACTCCACAGCCCTGGTTCAAGGTATCTGCTCAAAATTGAGGTGCAAGATTTCACCCGAACAAATTACTTTCAAATTTTGAAAGAGAGGAAAACTCATATAGTTGATGATTTATTTTATTTTATTTTTTAATAAAATGCTTAACTAAAAAATTTGTTGTTGATTTTTTACTTTAAAAATCGTTCCGCTAGAATTTTTTGTAAAAAGTTCGTCGATTCGACGAAGAGTAACTTTATTGTACTTAAATGAAGAGTTACCTTTCAGAGTTAAAATACACAAGTAGTCTCTTATAAACTAAATGTTTTTATATTTTAACAGTCTTATTCATAAACGAATGCTTAAGTAATGTATACATTAAAAGCGGGTTTTCGATACTAATTTCGTGCTCTAAAACTTAACTAAGCTTTTATAAATAAAATTGTCGACTATCGAATTTGATTATGGATTTATAGGTCTTATTTTAAAAAAATAAATTAAGTATGCATTAAATATGCGGTACAAAAGTTTTCATTAACTAAACCTAGTTTAACTGATATCTCAAAAGTCCAGCCTTAATGAAAGAAAATTCAAATTTATTCCTTTCACAGTTCATCCCCGATTCTTAATTAAATGTATGTATTTTTAATTTTGGTCTTTTTTTATACCCTTCACCGAAGGTAAAAGGGTATATATAATTTTGTCATTCCGTTTGTAATTTCTACAATATTGATTTAAGACCATACAAAGTATATATATTCTGGCTTCTTATGAGAAGGGAAGTTCAAATCCGGTTGTCCGTCTGTCCGTCCGTTGAAATGGGTTTTCCGAAGACCCCAGATATGATGAAGGCTAGGTTGTTATACATTTATGTCACATATAGTCCGGATTTGTTTGCTATTGAAATTCAGGAAGATCGGTCCATAAATGGCTGAGATATGAGCAAAAAACCACGACTACCTCTAATTTTTCCCATAAATCCCATGTTGTTGTTGTTTTTTAAATTCTTTTTTCTGCATATCTCGAGAACGGCAAGAGCTACGGCTTTGAAATTTGGTACAAACATCTTGCTTGCCAATACACAAACTCTCTAAAAAAATGGGTGGGATTGGATAAGTGGTTGTGGCACTTCCCATACAAAGACGTTATGTATTTCTGTATATCTGGAGAACGAAACGAGCTAAAGTTCCCAAATTAGGTACAAACATATCGGTTATCAATACACAGTATCCCACAAAATATGGGCGCGATTGGAAAAGTGGGCGTGGTACCTCCCGTACAAAGACATTATTGAAAATACTCAAAATTTTAATTTTAGGGCTCTAGTATGACATATGAACACGTTTTATATACCAAAATGTCAGAAATTTCCCGCATATATTTCCCGAAAACCCCGAAAAATTTTTCCCAAAAATGAAAAAGTAATCCCCAAAATAAAATTTTTTTTTTGAAACATACCCATTTTCGGGAACAATAGATCTTCCCGAGTCCAACTTTTATAATCTAAGTAAATGGTAAATTTCTTCTTAAAGACGTGGGTATATAAATCTACCAAATCGGTTAAGAAATGGTTAAGTTATTAGCAAAATACACAAAAAATGGGCTAAAAAGCATCAAAATTTTTATAAAAACTAAAATTTTAGAGCTGTTGTATGACCTATGGACACGTCTAATATATCAAAAGATCGAAAATTTTTAGTAGAACATATTCGCTCAAGAACTCGGAAAAATCGGTTCAGATACAAAAAAGTTATTACCAAAATATAATTTTTTTTAAGAAAAATGCCTATTTTCGGGAACCGTAGACCTTTTCGAGTCCAAGTTTTTTTTACCAATGTAAATGGTTAATTTTAGGGCTCTAGTATGACATATGAACACGTTTTATATACCAAAATGTCAGAAATTTCCCGCATATATTTCCCGAAAACCCCGAAAGTTTTTTCCCAAAAATGGAAAAGTAATCCCCAAAATAAAATTTTTTTTTTGAAACATACCCATTTTCGGGAACAATAGATCTTCCCGAGTCCAACTTTTATAATCTAAGTAAATGGTAAATTTCTTCTTAAAGACGTGGGTATATAAATCTACCAAATCGGTTAAGAAATGGTTAAGTTATTAGCAAAATACACAAAAAATGGGCTAAAAAGCATCAAAATTTTTATAAAAACTAAAATTTTAGAGCTGTTATATGACCTATGGACACGTCTAATATATCAAAAGATCGAAAATTTTTAGTAGAACATATTTGCTCAAGAACTCGGAAAAATCGGTTCAGATACAAAAAAGTTATTACCAAAATATAATTTTTTTTAAGAAAAATGCCTATTTTCGGGAACCGTAGACCTTTTCGAGTCCAAGTTTTTTTACCAATGTAAATGGTAAATTTCTTCCTAAAGACGTCGGTATATAAATCTATCAAATCGGTTGAAAAATGCCCAAGTTATGACCAAATTACTGAAATCCAAATATTTACTTTTTATACCCTTCACCGAAGGTAAAAGGGTATATATAATTTTGTCATTCCGTTTGTAATTTCTACAATATTGATATAAGACCATACAAAGTATATATATTCTGGCTTCTTATGAGAAGGGAAGTTCAAATCCGGTTGTCCGTCTGTCCGTCTGTCCGTCCGTTGAAATGGGTTTTCCGAAGACCCCAGATATGATGAAGGCTAGGTTGTTATACATTTATGTCACATATAGTCCGGATTTGTTTGCTATTGAAATACCTCTAATTTTTCCCATAAATCCCATGTTGTTGTTGTTTTTTCCCATAAATCCCATGTTGTTGTTGTTTTTTAAATTCTTTTTTCTGCATATCTCGAGAACGGCAAGAGCTACGGCTTTGAAATTTGGTACAAACATCTTGCTTGCCAATACACAAACTCTCTAAAAAAAATGGGCGGGATTGGATAAGTGGGTGTGGCACTTCCCATACAAAGACGTTATGTATTTCTGCATATCTGGAGAACGAAACGAGCTAAAGTTCGGTTATCAATACACAGTATCCCACAAAATATGGGCGCGATTGGAAAAGTGGGCGTGGTACCTCCCGTACAAAGACATTATTGAAAATACTCAAAATTTTAAATTTTAGGGCTCTAGTATGACATATGAACACGTTTTATATACCAAAATGTCAGAAATTTCCCGCATATATTTCCCGAAAACCCCGAAAGTTTTTTCCCAAAAATGGAAAAGTAATCCCCAAAATAAAATTTTTTTTTTGAAACATACCCATTTTCGGGAACAATAGATCTTCCCGAGTCCAACTTTTATAATCTAAGTAAATGGTAAATTTCTTCTTAAAGACGTGGGTATATAAATCTACCAAATCGGTTAAGAAATGGTTAAGTTATTACAGGCACCAGCATCATGTCCAGCATGACTTCCGTTATCACTCTGCTTTTAAACTTTGATCTATTTAACGAAATAATTTCAACAAATAGAGATTGGGAATTTTTGCATCTTAAAAACTTCCAAAAACCGATAGATCTACTGTATGGCAACACGACAGTGGTGGTGGTGTGTTTCCCTTTTTCGCATATTCACCTTTCATACTCAAACAACAAACTCACACAAACATATTTGTTTATAAAAAAAAACTTACACACGGCCTATTTACTTATATAAACTATAATTTCGCATGCGTACCAGTGGTCGAGTGGTCTAGCAGTTATGTCACAAGTAAACTTCTGGGTGTTGGCGGGTTCAAATCCCATTCGATTAATTTTTTTTTCTCTTGGTATTTATAAATTATTTTTAATTAAATAAAAAATATATCTTTCATACTCAAACAACAAACTCACACAAACATATTTGTTTATAAAAAAAAACTTACACACGGCCTATTTACTTATATAAACTATAATTTCGCATGCGTACCAGTGGTCGAGTGGTCTAGCAGTTATGTCACAAGTAAACTTCTGGGTGTTGGCGGGTTCAAATCCCATTCGATTAATTTTTTTTTCTCTTGGTATTTATAAATTATTTTTAATTAAATAAAAAATATATCTTTCATACTCAAACAACAAACTCACACAAAGATTTGTTTATAAAAAAAAAATTTACACACGGCCTATTTACTTATATAAACTTTAATTTCGCATGCGTACCAGTGGTCGAGTGGTCTAGCAGTTATGTCACAAGTAAACTTCTGGGTGTTGGCGGGTTCAAATCCCATTCGATTAATTTTTTTTTTCTCTTGGTATTTATAAATTATTTTTAATTAAATAAAAAATATATCATTTTTTGCTATTTTTTTTACTTTTATATGCTTTAAAAAACGCTCTTTTTTTTATAAAATTTAGAGTTTTGTACTATATAAATGCGCATTTCTTTTCTGTGGCTAATAATTTTATATAAAAACCAAACAATTTATTTTAGACAAAACCCTTAATATCTCAAAGCAAGAAATTTCGACTTAAGCCATTATTATTTAATGCCACAGATATATTACATATGTATGTATATTTATATAAATATCCTTTTGTTCTTATCGCACCATGGTGAAGGGTATATAAGATTCGGCATAGCCGAATATAGCACTCTTACTTGTTTAATTATGAATCAGGTGGTACATATTTTTTTCGTGGGCCATGTAAACTGCATTTCAGCCGAATTTTTAAATAAATGTTGTATACCTATCCACATAGTATGTAGAATAGGTTTGCGCCACTTTTTTCAACTTACATATTCTTCTTTTTTTGCGTCGGTAAGCCGAAAAAGCAAATATTTTATACACCCACTGTAGTTTTTGAAAGCTGGAAAGAAAAATATATCAGCAATATGTTTAAAACAATTGGAACGACCTGTAGTTACCCATATAGTTACCAAAATTGGTCTCCAAGATTCCTGAAAATAAAAAAGGGTAAAAATATAAAATTTACGAAGAACTTACGATCGTCCATTGAAATGTTAGTTTTTTTTCTGAAGGTAAACAGTGCTACCAGACAAATCATAGGATAGAATGAAATGAAACAAATTACCATACACTGGAAAAAATTATTACAAATTTTTTTTTTTTAACCTAAATATTTTTAAAACATTTTAATGAAAGTTAGATTAATAGACAAATTTGAGTGTTTAGGAGCAAAATATGTTAATTTTAGATGTTTTCACATATACATATTTAATAGAATTTACGTTTTTAAAAATTTTACTCTCTCCAAAACAAGTAAAAGTCAGGGATCGGAGTATGTTTTTAAGTATATGCAGTAGCTTTTTGATTTGACATATTTGAATGACGGTACGTCATAAATTAAACAATAATAAAGAATTAAAAAATAAAGGGGTGTTTGGGAAAATTAAAAAAAGGCTATAATTAATCAAATAACGGAAAAAAGAATAATAGAAAATTATAAAAGGGTATAATTATTCAAATAACGGCAAAAGAATAATACAAATATAGGCACAAACATCTAGATTTGTTGGTTTTAAAGCCTTTATCACTAAGAATTCGGCAGTTCACTTCCCAAATTATTTTGTACGGTCCTATGGATAATAAAATGAATACATCTGTCAATAGCTGATTTTAAAATTGTAACCAATTGCCAAAACCTTTTTTCATATCTGAATCCATATAATTGCTCCGCATATAACATTATATTTGTAATTATAGCGCAACGGCTCTTATTTTATTCCTTTTTTGTTTTTTAAAATAACTTATCAATGTTTATAATTGCATCGTTAATATAATTTAAATAATATCTCCAAAATTTTATTAATTAATTTTTATCTATTTTTAAAATGTATTTTACATATTTTTGTGCAGCAATTAAAGCATCTGACAAGGTGTCAAATCAAAACCTGATAATTGTAGTCTGAACAGTTTTCTTAAAAAAGTTGTTGAAACATGTTAAACTTTAACAGTGTGAATATAGTATAAATTACAACAATAAAAGCAAAACATAATTGAAACTATTTAGAAAATATATGCTAACTAAAAGAGTTGGTAACCCTGCCGTGTAAACGTCAAATTTTTCCTGGTGATTATCAAAGTTTTTATTATTTAAATTAAACCGATTAACTTACAAGTTTAATTAAACAAAACTTCGCATTTTGTTAATCAAACTACGGGGAATTCAAATTATATGAAATATGCCTCCAAAAGGTCGCCGAAGCATTCAAAACAATAAAGTGATATGCACCCAATGTAACTTGGAAATCAAAGATGACGATGAGTTTATTGAATGTGACAAGTGCTCAAAAAAATATCATGTAGTTTGTACTGCATTGAATAAACGCGAATATGAGTATTTACTAAAACATGAAGAAGAAGAATTTGTGTGCCATTTGTGTGATGGTAATAATAACAATAATAGTGGTACGCTTAAAAAAGAATTGAATGAGATTAAAACAGAACTGAAAAAGCTCGATCAGCTGTCGAATTTGCATGAAGCCATGACTTTTATGTCTAAGCAATACGATGACATATTGAGAGGAGTAGCTGAAAACAAAAAGAAATTGGAAAATGTGCAGAAGGAAAACAAGATGTTAAAAGAAGAAATAAAAACATTACAAAATTCTGTAAGATTTTTAAACGACCAACGAGTCAGGAATGACTGTTTGATAAGAGGCGTTAAAGTGATAGATGGAATGTCTGCTGCAGATACTGTTTTAAAACTGTCCAGTGATGCCGGTGTAGAATTGCAACCAGAAGTTATTGATGAAGCTTATTTCATTAAGAGGAGGAATACGTCGAGTGAAAAGAAAAATGAAAATAACGAAGGAAAGTAGGTAATGGTGGTGAAGTTTAATTCTAAAAAAGCAAAAGACACGATGATGTCAATCAAACCAAAATTAATGGAAAATGAATTAACAAAGAAAGTGTTTGTTAATGATTACTTGAGTAGAGAAACAATGAGTTTATTAAACTATGCCAAATCTCTAAAACAAGTTGGATACCGCAGCGTTTATGTTGTCGGTGGGAAAGTTTTTATTAAAAGAAGTGAGTTGTCTAAGCCAAAAATCATAAGAAGTGAAGAAGAAATTGATGATCTGTTACTTGAAGCAGCCACTAACAAGCAAAAACGTAGATCGCAGCATTTAGCTCCTGATGAAGATTTCAACGATGTTTAATCTTTATAAATAAATTGTATATGTAAATATTTCTTATTTTTTTCCATTTTTATGAATAATAATCAATATTTTTCTAGTTTAAAATTATTCAAAAATTTTGTAAATAATAACAGAAGTTCATTTTTTAACGTAATATCAATCAATATCAGAAGTTTTTCCTCAATTGAAAAGTTTAATAAGTTTAAAACTATAGTTGCCAACCTACCCCGACTACCCAATATTATTGCTGTTCAGGAAACCTGGATTCGTAAAGATTTGTCTCAAATTTATAAAATAGCTGGTTATAATTCGGTTCATTGTTGTAGATTAGATAGTTATGGTGGTACATCAATTTTTATATCCGAAAGTTTAAAATACGAAGTAGAATCCTGTGTAAGTAATGACTTTGTTGAATCAATTGTTTTAACACTAAACAGCAACAAATCCAATGGCAAACCCGTCAAATTTGTATCGTTTTATAGATCGCCAAAGTGTGAAATGAATAGATTTCTGTCAAATTTGGAAAATATTTTAATTAATGTTGGTCGCAACCCATGTGTTTTTGTCGGTGACTCGAATATTGATACTTTAAATATAAATTTATCGGAAGATCTTATAAATTTACTTGCCAACTATGATTTTATAAATCACCACACATTGGTTACCCGTCCCGATAGTGGTACTTCTATTGACCATGTTTATAGTAACATATCAAGTTCTTTTCGTATTGGTTCAGTGGAAAATAGACTTTCTGACCATAACCTCTTATCATGTGAAATAGAAATTGAAGCTCAATCCCAAGTTTTTAAGAAAGATGGACGATTATATTGTGATTATGACCGCGTGAAAAGTGAAATTCGAACTATTTTACCAAGTATATGTACAACTAGTGATCCATCACTCGATACTTCAACGTTGATATCGTGTGTTAGTAATGTAATTCAAACTTGTACAGCCGAAAAACAACATAAAAGATTGACTCGGCATGAGATAACACCTTGGATAAATAGAAACTTACAAAAATTAATAGAATTTAAAAAAAATCTTTTAAAAATGAGAAGGAAAAAACCTGGTGAAACCGATATAGAGAAAAGGCTTAAACGTATTAGTGGTGTAATCAAAAGAGCTTACAAGGAGTCCATGAATAGCTTTTATAGGGACAATTTAAGCGAAATTCAACAAGATCCTAAAAAGTGCTGGAATTTCTTAAATGAAACTCTAGGTAGACAACAAACTAAGTTGATTACAATAAAAAATTTAAATGGAGATATAATTTCAAATGATTTTCAAAAGGCCGAGATTCTTAATACTTACTTTGTGAAATCGATTAAGGACTTAAAATTTCAAATGAATCAAATAACATCTGACTCGTGCAATTCGTTGAGAACGCTTGTTCAACCTAATTATAGATTTTGCTTAGAACACACCACGCATGATGAGTTGCAAAACATTGTGACTAATCTACCACACAATAAAAGTTGTGGCCATGATAACATATCACCTAAAGTACTGACAATGTGCTCCGATGTTTTGACACCTTATTTGGTAAATGTTTTTAATAATATGGTAGATCGAGGTATTTATCCTGAAATTTTAAAAATTCATAAAGTGGTTCCGATACCAAAAGAAAATAATGCCTCTAGTGCTGAAATGTTTAGACCAATAGCTGTATTATCTGTCATCGATAATGTATTTGAAAAGATTTTGTATAATCAAATTTCAGAATATATGAAGAATAATAATTTGTTAAACGACTATCAATATGGTTTTAGGAAAGGATGTGGTACCGAGGAAGCTGTTCTTAATGTCGTAAATTTCATTTGTAAGGGACTGGATGAAGGATTTAGTGGCGTAGCTGGTATTTTTTTTGATCTAACAAAAGCTTTTGATCTCATAGACCATGATATTCTTGTTAAAAAACTTAGATACTACGGAATTTGTGGGAAAGAATTGTCTCTCTTTAAAAGTTACTTGGTAAATCGCAAACAATACGTTAAAATTAACGCAGATAAGAGCTTGTTCAAACCTGTCGAGCATGGTGTTCCGCAAGGCAGTGTTTTGGGGCCTCTACTCTTTACAATTTATCTTAATGATATAAAAAACCTTGGATTACATGGGAGCCTATTTATTTATGCTGACGATATTTGTCTGTTTTACCCATATAAACATGAAACCGTGGCAAAAGCTTATATGGAACGAGATGCTGCTCTTATTTTGGAATATACTAAAATTAATAAACTTATATTGAATGCAAATAAAACAAAGTTGATTCGATTTAAACCGTATTGCCACAATAACATAAACTTTAGTGTTTATGTTGATGGCAGTGAAATTTATGATGTCAACTCAATAAAGTACTTGGGTGTATATCTACAGAGTAACTTGTCTTGGAACCAACACATACAACATATTAAAACAAAAGTTGCTCAAGGTACCGGGTTTTTGTACAAGTTTAAAAATAAATTTGATCGTAAAACAAAATTTTTAATATACAATGCCCTTATTCAAAGTCATTTGAATTACTTAACTGCCGTATATGGATGGAAGCAATGCAATGAGCTTAAATCACTTCAACGATGCCAAAATAAAGCCTTAAAAGTGGTTTCTAATCTTCCTATTACGTTCCCAACAATATCATTATATAAGGATAAATTCAAAACAGTTTTGCCAGTTTTTGGTATTTACAAATTGCAAATTTTGATATATGTCTTTAAAATTGTACACAATATTGGTCATCACACGATTCAGTTTACAAGGAATCAAGAGTCACACAATACAAGGAATAACAGCAATTTGTCAGTAGCAAGGTGTAGGTTGGAAACAACCAAACAAAGAATTGAATATATGGGTTGTCGTGAGTTTAATAACTTACCTCAATACTTAAAAATGATAAATAGAATTTCAATATTTAAAAAATCTTTGAAAGATTATTTATTTCAAAATTTAGAAGAACTTCTGATGTAAAATAGTTGTGATCTCAAAATGTATTAATATGATAAAAATTTATTTTATTATTTTATTTTTTTTTTTCTCTTTTTTGAATACTGATAATCATAACTAATATGTAAATTTTACCAACTCGCCTCAACAATGCCTATAAGGCGCTGAGGCAACAAAAATGTACTGGATTATTCGGAAAAAAAATAAAAACTAAAAATAAAAAAAAAAAAAAAAAAAAAAAAAAACAAGCATATTTGCTTGTCCTAAAGCAAACATAGCATATTTTAACTTTTTGAAAGCCAGATTTTTTATACATTTGCATTTTTTCTTCCAATATTCATTTCAATTTTACATTCAAAATGTTATTTAAACTGTATTTGGAAGAAAAGATTAACCCCCTAATGCAAAAAACAGTTAAACTTCACATTACTTAACCAACACATTAGATCCACCAAATGTGCACTTAAATCTTTTTTTTTTTTGCATTAGGTTGTAAGACTATAATTCAAAAGTGCTTTTATACATTTTATACTACTCTTAAAATCGGAAAAAACTAAGCTCATTAACAAAAAAGAATTAAAAGAAAATCTCCATTGGTTTTCACTTTACCTGATTTCGATTTCGAGAACATGGCCGTTTTTTCTTGCTATTTTTTTGTAACTAAATTCTTAAGAAAATTTAATTTGGCGAATTTCAGGGATTTTAAGAGTGCATACAATTGGGCGGGATTGGATAAGTGGGTGTGGCACTTCCCATACAAAGACGTTATGTATTTCTGTATATCTGGAGAACGAAACGAGCTAAAGTTCCCAAATTAGGTACAAACATATCGGTTATCAATACACAGTATCCCACAAAATATGGGCGCGATTGGAAAAGTGGGCGTGGTACCTCCCGTACAAGGACATTATTGAAAATACTCAAAATTTTAAATTTTAGGGCTCTAGTATGACATATGAACACGTTTTATATACCAAAATGTCAGAAATTTCCCGCATATATTTCCCGAAAACCCCGAAAGTTTTTTCCCAAAAATGGAAAAGTAATCCCCAAAATAAATTTTTTTTTTTGAAACATACCCATTTTCGGGAACAATAGATCTTCCCGAGTCCAACTTTTATAATCTAAGTAAATGGTAAATTTCTTCTTAAAGACGTGGGTATATAAATCTACCAAATCGGTTAAGAAATGGTTAAGTTATTACAGGCACCAGCATCATGTCCAGCATGACTTCCGTTATCACTCTGCTTTTAAACTTTGATCTATTTAACGAAATAATTTCAACAAATAGAGATTGGGAATTTTTGCATCTTAAAAACTTCCAAAAACCGATAGATCTACTGTATGGCAACACGACAGTGGTGGTGGTGTGTTTCCCTTTTTCGCATATTCACCTTTCATACTCAAACAACAAACTCACACAAACATATTTGTTTATAAAAAAAAACTTACACACGGCCTATTTACTTATATAAACTATAATTTCGCATGCGTACCAGTGGTCGAGTGGTCTAGCAGTTATGTCACAAGTAAACTTCTGGGTGTTGGCGGGTTCAAATCCCATTCGATTCATTTTTTTTTTCTCTTGGTATTTATAAATTATTTTTAATTAAATAAAAAATATATCATTTTTTGCTATTTTTTTTTACTTTTATATGCTTTAAAAAACGCTCTTTTTTTTATAAAATTTAGAGTTTTGTACTATATAAATGCGCATTTCTTTTCTGTGGCTAATAATTTTATATAAAAACCAAACAATTTATTTTAGACAAAACCCTTAATATCTCAAAGCAAGAAATTTCGACTAAAGCCATTATTATTTAATGCCACAGATATATTACATATGTATGTATATTTATATAAATATCCTTTTGTTCTTATCGCACCATGGTGAAGGGTATATAAGATTCGGCATAGCCGAATATAGCACTCTTACTTGTTTAATTATGAATCAGGTGGCACATATTTTTTTCGTGGGCCATGTAAACTGCATTTCAGCCGAATTTTTAAATAAATGTTGTATACCTATCCACATAGTATGTAGAATAGGTTTGCGCCACTTTTTTCAACTTACATATTCTTCTTTTTTTGCGTCGGTAAGCCGAAAAAGCAAATATTTTATACACCCACTGTAGTTTTTGAAAGCTGGAAAGAAAAATATATCAGCAATATGTTTAAAACAATTGGAACGACCTGTAGTTACCCATATAGTTACCAAAATTGGTCTCCAAGATTCCTGAAAATAAAAAAGGGTAAAAATATAAAATTTACGAAGAACTTACGATCGTCCATTGAAATGTTAGTTTTTTTTCTGTAGGTAAACAGTGCTACCAGACAAATCATAGGATAGAATGAAATGAAACAAATTACCATACACTGGAAAAAATTATTACAAATTTTTTTTTTTTTAACCTAAATATTTTTAAAACATTTTAATGAAAGTTAGATTAATAGACAAATTTGAGTGTTTAGGAGCAAAATATGTTAATTTTAGATGTTTTCACATATACATATTTAATAGAATTTACGTTTTTAAAAATTTTACTCTCTCCAAAACAAGTAAAAGTCAGGGATCGGAGTATGTTTTTAAGTATATGCAGTAGCTTTTTGATTTGACATATTTGAATGACGGTACGTCATAAATTAAACAATAATAAAGAATTAAAAAATAAAGGGGTGTTTGGGAAAATTAAAAAAAGGCTATAATTAATCAAATAACGGAAAAAAGAATAATAGAAAATTATAAAAGGGTATAATTATTCAAATAACGGCAAAAGAATAATACAAATATAGGCACAAACATCTAGATTTGTTGGTTTTAAAGCCTTTATCACTAAGAATTCGGCAGTTCACTTCCCAAATTATTTTGTACGGTCCTATGGATAATAAAATGAATACATCTGTCAATAGCTGATTTTAAAATTGTAACCAATTGCCAAAACCTTTTTTCATATCTGAATCCATATAATTGCTCCGCATATAACATTATATTTGTAATTATAGCGCAACGGCTCTTATTTTATTCCTTTTTTGTTTTTTAAAATAACTTATCAATGTTTATAATTGCATCGTTAATATAATTTAAATAATATCTCCAAAATTTTATTAATTAATTTTTATCTATTTTTAAAATGTATTTTACATATTTTTGTGCAGCAATTAAAGCATCTGACAAGGTGTCAAATCAAAACCTGATAATTGTAGTCTGAACAGTTTTCTTAAAAAAGTTGTTGAAACATGTTAAACTTTAACAGTGTGAATATAGTATAAATTACAACAATATAAGCAAAACATAATTGAAACTATTTAGAAAATATATGCTAACTGCTTTTAACAAGCATATTTGCTTGTCCTAAAGCAAACATAGCATATTTTAACTTTTTGAAAGCCAGATTTTTTATACATTTGCATTTTTTCTTCCTATATTCATTTCAATTTTACATTCAAAATGTTATTTAAACTGTATTTGGAAGAAAAGATTAACCCCCTAATGCAAAAAACAGTTAAACTTCACATTACTTAACCAACACATTAGATCCACCAAATGTGCACTTAAATCTTTTTTTTTTTTTGCATTAGGTTGTAAGACTATAATTCAAAAGTGCTTTTATACATTTTATACTACTCTTAAAATCGGAAAAAACTAAGCTCATTAACAAAAAAGAATTAAAAGAAAATCTCCATTGGTTTTCACTTTACCTGATTTCGATTTCGAGAACATGGCCGTTTTTTCTTGCTATTTTTTTGTAACTAAATTCTTAAGAAAATTTAATTTGGCGAATTTCAGGGATTTTAAGAGTGCATACAATTGGGCGGGATTGGATAAGTGGGTGTGGCACTTCCCATACAAAGACGTTATGTATTTCTGTATATCTGGAGAACGAAACGAGCTAAAGTTCCCAAATTAGGTACAAACATATCGGTTATCAATACACAGTATCCCACAAAATATGGGCGCGATTGGAAAAGTGGGCGTGGTACCTCCCGTACAAGGACATTATTGAAAATACTCAAAATTTTAAATTTTAGGGCTCTAGTATGACATATGAACACGTTTTATATACCAAAATGTCAGAAATTTCCCGCATATATTTCCCGAAAACCCCGAAAGTTTTTTCCCAAAAATGGAAAAGTAATCCCCAAAATAAAATTTTTTTTTTGAAACACCCATTTTCGGGAACAATAGATCTTCCCGAGTCCAACTTTTATAATCTAAGTAAATGGTAAATTTCTTCTTAAAGACGTGGGTATATAAATCTACCAAATCGGTTAAGAAATGGTTAAGTTATTACAGGCACCAGCATCATGTCCAGCATGACTTCCGTTATCACTCTGCTTTTAAACTTTGATCTATTTAACGAAATAATTTCAACAAATAGAGATTGGGAATTTTTGCATCTTAAAAACTTCCAAAAACCGATAGATCTACTGTATGGCAACACGACAGTGGTGGTGGTGTGTTTCCCTTTTTCGCATATTCACCTTTCATACTCAAACAACAAACTCACACAAACATATTTGTTTATAAAAAAAAACTTACACACGGCCTATTTACTTATATAAACTATAATTTCGCATGCGTACCAGTGGTCGAGTGGTCTAGCAGTTATGTCACAAGTAAACTTCTGGGTGTTGGCGGGTTCAAATCCCATTCGATTAATTTTTTTTTCTCTTGGTATTTATAAATTATTTTTAATTAAATAAAAAATATATCTTTCATACTCAAACAACAAACTCACACAAACATATTTGTTTATAAAAAAAAAACTTACACACGGCCTATTTACTTATATAAACTACTAGCTTAACCCGGTGCGCTTCGCTACACTGACCCCGCACATTTTTATATTGAAATTTATAGTTTACTATAATAGTAGCTTTAACCACGTTTAAAGACTCTCCCTTTAATAGTTCTTCAGTTGAGCGATATTTAATGTATGCATCCTATGGGAGGTATTTCCCCCCCTGCGCCTACCCGCTTTATTTTTATTTTCAAAAGTGTAGTATACCATAAGAGTGACTTTTAGAAAGTTTGAACATTCTCACTATTACAGTTCTTAAGATATGCGATGTTAAACATTGGCGTCCTATGGGGTATTCCTATACCCCCGCTGCTATTTTATTTCAATTCCGGGGCTCAGAAGATCCTACTACAAAAAGTTCAGCAAAATGCGTGCAGCGGCTCTTAAGATATGCGATAATTAATATTGGCATCCTATGGGGGGTACCAATTCCAATGCCCGTATCTAAAAAATAAGTAGCCTATTTTATTTTTAGGGCTCACGTGATGTTACTGTAAAAATTTCAGGAAAATCGTGCGATAATTAATATTGGCATCCTATGGGGGGTACCAATTCCCCTGCCCCTATCGAAAAAATAAGTAGCCTATTTTATTTTTAGGGCTCACGTGATGTTACTGTAAAAATTTCAGGAAAATCGTGCGATAATTAATATTGGCATCCTATGGGGGGTACCAATTCCCCTGCCCCTATCGAAAAAATAAGTAGCCTATTTTATTTTTAGGGCTCACGTGATGTTACTGTAAAAATTTCAGGAAAATCGTGCGATAATTAATATTGGCATCCTATGGGGGGTACCAATTCCCCTGCCCCTATCAAAAAAATAAGTAGCCTATTTTATTTTTAGGGCTCACGTGATGTTACTGTAAAAATTTCAGGAAAATCGTGCGATAATTAACATTGGCATCCTATGGGGGGTACCAATTCCCCTGCCCCTATCGAAAAAATAAGTAGCCTATTTTATTTTTAGGGCTCACGTGATGTTACTGTAAAAATTTCAGGAAAATCGGTTCAGTAGTTTCGGAGTCTATAAAGCGACAAACAAACAAACAAACAAACAAACATACATAATCCATTTTTATATATATAGATAGATAGATAGATAGATAATAGATAATTTCGCATGCGTACCAGTGGTCGAGTGGTCTAGCAGTTATGTCACAAGTAAACTTCTGGGTGTTGGCGGGTTCAAATCCCATTCGATTAATTTTTTTTTCTCTTGGTATTTATAAATTATTTTTAATTAAATAAAAAATATATCTTTCATACTCAAACAACAAACTCACACAAAGATTTGTTTATAAAAAAAAAATTTACACACGGCCTATTTACTTATATAAACTTTAATTTCGCATGCGTACCAGTGGTCGAGTGGTCTAGCAGTTATGTCACAAGTAAACTTCTGGGTGTTGGCGGGTTCAAATTAAAGACGTGCACGGATATATCCGTTTGTACAAGTTTCTGTGTGTTTACTAAAGTGAGTGTGTATGGATGAGTGGTCTAGTGTTTCTGATATAAGTTGATATGGATATTTTTTGTAACATAGTGGATATGAGTGGATAAAAAGAGAATGAGAGTAACATATCTGTTTATATCTGTTTTACAAAAGCAGATACTAGTTGATAATGATGGAATACAATAAGTTACTTATTGTACGATGCCGTTTTTTTCAATTGTCTTTCAACGAGAAGAGCCGACCCTTTTGGCTGGTAAAACAATAATTCTTTACAAAAACAAAATACATTTGTTCAGTTATTTTTTTCAATAAATTTTGCGTGAAAGTGTTTCGAGCGCCAAACAAAAAAAATTTACAAGAACAAAACTGGTACACAAATCGCACAGGCTGTTCGCGCCATGATCGTACAAATTGCCGAGCAACAACAACAATACAAGTTTCTTATTGTAAGGCGCAAATAAAAATTAGTATGTATGATTTATAAAAATTGTACAAACAAATAAGCAGTAGTACATATGGACTACATAAAAGGATGGGTTCTTTTCGTTCAAGAGACATGTAGACAAAAATTATTGAAAAAAATAATAAAAAAAAACAACACATGTATTTTGTTTTTGTAACAAGTTTTTCGATGCCCTTAAAAGGATGGAGTTTTTTCGTTCAAGAGACATGTAGAAAAAAATTTATGGAAAAAATATTGCAAAAACAAACCACATGTAGGTATTTTGTTTTTGTAACAAATTCTATGCTGCCCTTAAAAGGATGGCGTTTATTCGTTAAAAAGACATGTAGACAAAAATTATTGAAAAATATAACAAAAATAAAAATTACCAAAAAAACAACACATGTATTTTGTTTTTGTAACAAATTCATTGATGCCCTTAAAAGGATGAGTTTTTTTCGTGCTGTGGTAGTGAAAATTGCCGAGCAACAACAACAAAACTAGCGAGAAGCGTTGCGATCAGGCCTGCCATATTTACCGATTTATCGGTATTTTGCCGATTTTTTTCTCTAAATTATCAAAGTGCCTATTTACCGATTTTTTGATAAAAACTTAAAACACGGTAGCTTTTGGTTTGTTTTATATACATTTTTAATTTTGGGTAACTTGTAACGTTACAAAGAGACAACTGTTATTAATTCAGCGCTTATACTTAAGGAAAAATGGGTTAGATTTATTCCATATATGTATGTACATAGGTAGAGTTTGTCTAACCCATCACACACACACATTTTGAAAAATATTCAACTAGCTATAAAGAATAAAAGAATTAACTCCAAATGAAAGAAAAAAACTTAACGGTTTTTTGACCGAAGCTAAAAGAAGAAATAATTTATTTTTCTAAAGGAAAAAGGTATTATTACTTACAAAAGAGTAAAGTAGAGCTTAATTTATATTCTTTGTCAATGTAAATATTTAATTTTATAGGATTATATGCAATTGAGGATAAGGCTTATACCTCCGGTAGCCCATTTAATTTAAGAAAGTAAAGTAAATATTCAAGTTTTTTTGCAAAAAGAAAATCAGATTTAAAATGCGAGAATTCTTCAACCTTAAAAATCAAATTTCGATATCCACTGAAAAATTAATCTTTGCAAAGAATTATTTTTTTTAAAGATTATTTCAAATTTAATAATTCGATTTTTATGCTTATATTTAAAGTTATTTAATAACAGTGTCAAACTCAGATATGTATAATAATAAAAAAATTAAAACAAAAACTTTTTATATCCATAAAAACAATTAACCAGGAACGGTGGCAGTTATAACTGGTATCACTGTACGTAAAGTTGAGGTTGCAGTTTTGAAGATAAATTGCTGAAATTTGGTACAAAGGCTCTAATTGTCCTAAGGAACAAGCATATTGTCATTGGTGAGAATTTTGACATGAATCTTAACTTCATAAAATAATGGCGTGGTCCATGATTGCCCATGGGTCCCTAACCTACACTCTTGAAAATTTATCTCTCTACACACTATGTTGTGGAGCATCGTAGGGTCGGGCATGCAGACTACTTTCTTATTTGTTTGTAATGGATAATTGCAACCAAAAAAATAAATTATTTGTTTATAATGGAAAAATAAATGCTTTTTTACAATACATATTTTTAACCGAAAAATTTTTTGGTTGAAATAATGGTTATCAATAACAAAAAAAAAAAAATTGTTACTTTAATTGGCTACGATAACTCAAATAAAAAATATGTAGCGATAATGGTTAAAAATTCCCAACTGGAAATAAAGGAATTTTTCTCATAGCCTTTCAAAAAAATAATAATTATTATTATTTTCAGTCCCGGAGTTATTTTGTGAATTAAAAACAAAAAAGTCCTTTTTAAACAGTTATCTCTTTAACGTAAATATAAAAGGTCAAATTAAACTCTTAAAAAGGGAGTTCGATTTAGCCGTCATAAATTAAAACTCAGTTGAGGAATAAAAGATCGACACTCAAAGCTTGCCGCTGGTCAGATCTTTACAATTTGTATAGCAGTATTATCTAATCAGCTTGTGCTGCAATTAAATTGTCATTAAAAAAAGAAGAAAAACAAAATGAGTGTTATTATCAGTGTAGCCAGTGAAATTTCGAGAAAGATACATTTTAGTTTCCAAAATAATACATATTGGAAAACATTTGAAAATCCATTTTTAACGTTTAACATTTATTAACATAACATTTTTATCACATAGCTAATGAATATTATAAAGAAAATGATATCATATACATTAATTTTTATATTTATTTTAGTCATAAATATTAGGTATGTAAATTTAAAAATACAGTAAGCAAACTTTAAAATTTATTATATGTAACTATCTTTGGATGTTATCAAAACAAATTCATTTTTGTTAAAATTAATATACGAGTTAAGGCGTTTATACTAAGGCGATTACATCAAAAAGTTCATATATATTTTTCTTCTAAAATTTCATCTTAACACACATACACAAGAATAAGCAACAGACAGAAGAACTTAGAAAACCTAACAACAAAATACATGTTATTTTTGTATTTAGTTGTCACTGTTTTTTTAGAATTCATAACGAAATGATAACTTTAATAAACTTTGTCAGAGTATGAAAGTTTAAAATTTGATTTCTGTATATTTTGCGCACAGATTCAAAAGATACGAAAAATATCAGGATTTTACATAGTACCTGAAGTCATCAAAAGATACGAAAATTTTTTCTTTCGTATCCTAATGGCATCACTGGTTATTAAAGACGTAAAAATATAAATCCTTAAGAGTTTTATTTGTTGACAGCCAAGTGAGTTTTATTTTAGGCTGAAAGCTCCTCAAGTTTTATCTTATTTTTTTTAGAGAGAAAACTCTACTTTTATTGTTTAATCCGAACTTTTATATTTTCGTTGAAAAATTAGTCTTAACTGTGGAGTTAGGGATGGTTTTTTCTAGATCACCATAGATTCTGAAAGAGCACTTTAATACGAATCTATTGTTATATGACAGTATGTCTCCGTTGGCTCTATATTAATATTTAATATTTATTTATAAAACGTTTATTTGTATTGATTTTTATGTTAAAAGCATTAGGTAATGGTAAATTGTTGCTTTGTTATTTTTTGTCATTAAAATATGTTTTATTGTGGTTAAAAAAGGTATTTTTAATATGCCGATTTTTTTAAATTAAATTTCCGATTTGTTTTTGATGATATGCAGATTTCTTACCAAAACCATCTGGCACCCCTGGTTGAGATCGTATATAAATTTTTATAAGCTCTGTTATTTGCATCAACTCTCCAACAATATTTGAAAATACAACAGATAACTATAAGTATTGTTAAAATACCATGGTGACAATAGATATTTGTGAGCAAAAAAAAAAGGTTATGATATATTCAATCCAATACCATAAGCAACTGTTTTGGTTTTTTGGATATGGTGAGTGGACAAAAGCAAAACCATACAATATCAGTTACACTCATTCTCTCATTTATATCCATAGTAAAGGGTACATATCTGGTGTATCTGTTTTGACAATACTTTATGGTGCACTCGTGCAGGTCTTTAGTTCAAATCCCATTCGATTAATTTTTTTTTTCTCTTGGTATTTATAAATTATTTTTAATTAAATAAAAAATATATCATTTTTTGCTATTTTTTTTTACTTTTATATGCTTTAAAAAACGCTCTTTTTTTTATAAAATTTAGAGTTTTGTACTATATAAATGCGCATTTCTTTTCTGTGGCTAATAATTTTATATAAAAACCAAACAATTTATTTTAGACAAAACCCTTAATATCTCAAAGCAAGAAATTTCGACTAAAGCCATTATTATTTAATGCCACAGATATATTACATATGTATGTATATTTATATAAATATCCTTTTGTTCTTATCGCACCATGGTGAAGGGTATATAAGATTCGGCATAGCCGAATATAGCACTCTTACTTGTTAAATTATGAATCAGGTGGCACATATTTTTTTCGTGGGCCATGTAAACTGCATTTCAGCCGAATTTTTAAATAAATGTTGTATACCTATCCACATAGTATGTAGAATAGGTTTGCGCCACTTTTTTCAACTTACATATTCTTCTTTTTTTGCGTCGGTAAGCCGAAAAAGCAAATATTTTATACACCCACTGTAGTTTTTGAAAGCTGGAAAGAAAAATATATCAGCAATATGTTTAAAACAATTGGAACGACCTGTAGTTACCCATATAGTTACCAAAATTGGTCTCCAAGATTCCTGAAAATAAAAAAGGGTAAAAATATAAAATTTACGAAGAACTTACGATCGTCCATTGAAATGTTAGTTTTTTTTCTGTAGGTAAACAGTGCTACCAGACAAATCATAGGATAGAATGAAATGAAACAAATTACCATACACTGGAAAAAATTATTACAAATTTTTTTTTTTTTAACCTAAATATTTTTAAAACATTTTAATGAAAGTTAGATTAATAGACAAATTTGAGTGTTTAGGAGCAAAATATGTTAATTTTAGATGTTTTCACATATACATATTTAATAGAATTTACGTTTTTAAAAATTTTACTCTCTCCAAAACAAGTAAAAGTCAGGGATCGGAGTATGTTTTTAAGTATATGCAGTAGCTTTTTGATTTGACATATTTGAATGACGGTACGTCATAAATTAAACAATAATAAAGAATTAAAAAATAAAGGGGTGTTTGGGAAAATTAAAAAAAGGCTATAATTAATCAAATAACGGAAAAAAGAATAATAGAAAATTATAAAAGGGTATAATTATTCAAATAACGGCAAAAGAATAATACAAATATAGGCACAAACATCTAGATTTGTTGGTTTTAAAGCCTTTATCACTAAGAATTCGGCAGTTCACTTCCCAAATTATTTTGTACGGTCCTATGGATAATAAAATGAATACATCTGTCAATAGCTGATTTTAAAATTGTAACCAATTGCCAAAACCTTTTTTCATATCTGAATCCATATAATTGCTCCGCATATAACATTATATTTGTAATTATAGCGCAACGGCTCTAATTTTATTCCTTTTTTGTTTTTTAAAATAACTTATCAATGTTTATAATTGCATCGTTAATATAATTTAAATAATATCTCCAAAATTTTATTAATTAATTTTTATCTATTTTTAAAATGTATTTTACATATTTTTGTGCAGCAATTAAAGCATCTGACAAGGTGTCAAATCAAAACCTGATAATTGTAGTCTGAACAGTTTTCTTAAAAAAGTTGTTGAAACATGTTAAACTTTAACAGTGTGAATATAGTATAAATTACAACAATATAAGCAAAACATAATTGAAACTATTTAGAAAATATATGCTAACTGCTTTTAACAAGCATATTTGCTTGTCCTAAAGCAAACATAGCATATTTTAACTTTTTGAAAGCCAGATTTTTTATACATTTGCATTTTTTCTTCCTATATTCATTTCAATTTTACATTCAAAATGTTATTTAAACTGTATTTGGAAGAAAAGATTAACCCCCTAATGCAAAAAACAGTTAAACTTCACATTACTTAACCAACACATTAGATCCACCAAATGTGCACTTAAATCTTTTTTTTTTTTGCATTAGGTTGTAAGACTATAATTCAAAAGTGCTTTTATACATTTTATACTACTCTTAAAATCGGAAAAAACTAAGCTCATTAACAAAAAAGAATTAAAAGAAAATCTCCATTGGTTTTCACTTTACCTGATTTCGATTTCGAGAACATGGCCGTTTTTTCTTGCTATTTTTTTGTAACTAAATTCTTAAGAAAATTTAATTTGGCGAATTTCAGGGATTTTAAGAGTGCATACAATTGGGCGGGATTGGATAAGTGGGTGTGGCACTTCCCATACAAAGACGTTATGTATTTCTGTATATCTGGAGAACGAAACGAGCTAAAGTTCCCAAATTAGGTACAAACATATCGGTTATCAATACACAGTATCCCACAAAATATGGGCGCGATTGGAAAAGTGGGCGTGGTACCTCCCGTACAAGGACATTATTGAAAATACTCAAAATTTTAAATTTTAGGGCTCTAGTATGACATATGAACACGTTTTATATACCAAAATGTCAGAAATTTCCCGCATATATTTCCCGAAAACCCCGAAAGTTTTTTCCCAAAAATGGAAAAGTAATCCCCAAAATAAAATTTTTTTTTTGAAACATACCCATTTTCGGGAACAATAGATCTTCCCGAGTCCAACTTTTATAATCTAAGTAAATGGTAAATTTCTTCTTAAAGACGTGGGTATATAAATCTACCAAATCGGTTAAGAAATGGTTAAGTTATTACAGGCACCAGCATCATGTCCAGCATGACTTCCGTTATCACTCTGCTTTTAAACTTTGATCTATTTAACGAAATAATTTCAACAAATAGAGATTGGGAATTTTTGCATCTTAAAAACTTCCAAAAACCGATAGATCTACTGTATGGCAACACGACAGTGGTGGTGGTGTGTTTCCCTTTTTCGCATATTCACCTTTCATACTCAAACAACAAACTCACACAAACATATTTGTTTATAAAAAAAAACTTACACACGGCCTATTTACTTATATAAACTATAATTTCGCATGCGTACCAGTGGTCGAGTGGTCTAGCAGTTATGTCACAAGTAAACTTCTGGGTGTTGGCGGGTTCAAATCCCATTCGATTAATTTTTTTTTCTCTTGGTATTTATAAATTATTTTTAATTAAATAAAAAATATATCTTTCATACTCAAACAACAAACTCACACAAACATATTTGTTTATAAAAAAAAAACTTACACACGGCCTATTTACTTATATAAACTATAATTTCGCATGCGTACCAGTGGTCGAGTGGTCTAGCAGTTATGTCACAAGTAAACTTCTGGGTGTTGGCGGGTTCAAATCCCATTCGATTAATTTTTTTTTTCTCTTGGTATTTATAAATTATTTTTAATTAAATAAAAAATATATCATTTTTTGCTATTTTTTTTACTTTTATATTCTTTAAAAAACGCTCTTTTTTTTATAAAATTTAGAGTTTTGTACTATATAAATGCGCATTTCTTTTCTGTGGCTAATAATTTTATATAAAAACCAAACAATTTATTTTAGACAAAACCCTTAATATCTCAAAGCAAGAAATTTCGACTAAAGCCATTATTATTTAATGCCACAGATATATTACATATGTATGTATATTTATATAAATATCCTTTTGTTCTTATCGCACCATGGTGAAGGGTATATAAGATTCGGCATAGCCGAATATAGCACTCTTACTTGTTTAATTATGAATCAGGTGGCACATATTTTTTTCGTGGGCCATGTAAACTGCATTTCACCCGAATTTTTAAATAAATGTTGTATACCTATCCACATAGTATGTAGAATAGGTTTGCGCCACTTTTTTCAACTTACATATTCTTCTTTTTTTGCGTCGGTAAGCCGAAAAAGCAAATATTTTATACACCCACTGTAGTTTTTGAAAGCTGGAAAGAAAAATATATCAGCAATATGTTTAAAACAATTGGAACGACCTGTAGTTACCCATATAGTTACCAAAATTGGTCTCCAAGATTCCTGAAAATAAAAAAGGGTAAAAATATAAAATTTACGAAGAACTTACGATCGTCCATTGAAATGTTAGTTTTTTTTCTGTAGGTAAACAGTGCTACCAGACAAATCATAGGATAGAATGAAATGAAACAAATTACCATACACTGGAAAAAATTATTACAAATTTTTTTTTTTTTAACCTAAATATTTTTAAAACATTTTAATGAAAGTTAGATTAATAGACAAATTTGAGTGTTTAGGAGCAAAATATGTTAATTTTAGATGTTTTCACATATACATATTTAATAGAATTTACGTTTTTAAAAATTTTACTCTCTCCAAAACAAGTAAAAGTCAGGGATCGGAGTATGTTTTTAAGTATATGCAGTAGCTTTTTGATTTTAGGTTTTTATTGAACATATTTGAATGACGGTACGTCATAAATTAAACAATAATAAAGAATTAAAAAATAAAGGGGTGTTTGGGAAAATTAAAAAAAAGGCTATAATTAATCAAATAACGGGAAAAAGAATAATAGAAAATTATAAAAGGGTATAATTATTCAAATAACGGCAAAAGAATAATACAAATATAGGCATAAACATCTAGATTTGTTGGTTTTAAAGCCTTTATCACTAAGAATTCGGCAGTTCACTTCCCAAATTATTTTGTACGGTCCTATGGATAATAAAATGAATACATCTGTCAATAGCTGATTTTAAAATTTTAACCAATTGCCAAAACCTTTTTTCATATCTGAATCCATATAATTGCTCCGCATATAACATTATATTTGTAATTATAGCGCAACGGCTCTTATTTTATTCCTTTTTTGTTTTTTAAAATAACTTATCATTGTTTATAATTGCATCGTTAATATAATTTAAATAATATCTCCAAAATTTTATTAATTAATTTTTATCTATTTTTAAAATGTATTTTACATATTTTTGTGCAGCAATTAAAGCATCTGACAAGGTGTCAAATCAAAACCTGATAATTGTAGTCTGAACAGTTTTCTTAAAAAAGTTGTTGAAACATGTTAAACTTTAACAGTGTGAATATAGTATAAATTACAACAATATTAGCAAAACATAATTGAAACTATTTAGAAAATATATGCTAACTGCTTTTAACAAGCATATTTGCTTGTCCTAAAGCAAACATAGCATATTTTAACTTTTTGAAAGCCAGATTTTTTATACATTTGCATTTTTTCTTCCTATATTCATTTCAATTTTACATTCAAAATGTTATTTAAACTGTATTTGGAAGAAAAGATTAACCCCCTAATGCAAAAAACAGTTAAACTTCACATTACTTAACCAACACATTAGATCCACCAAATGTGCACTTAAATCTTTTTTTTTTTTGCATTAGGTTGTAAGACTATAATTCAAAAGTGCTTTTATACATTTTATACTACTCTTAAAATCGGAAAAAACTAAGCTCATTAACAAAAAAGAATTAAAAGAAAATCTCCATTGGTTTTCACTTTACCTGATTTCGATTTCGAGAACATGGCCGTTTTTTCTTGCTATTTTTTTGTAACTAAATTCTTAAGAAAATTTAATTTGGCGAATTTCAGGGATTTTAAGAGTGCATACAATTGGGCGGGATTGGATAAGTGGGTGTGGCACTTCCCATACAAAGACGTTATGTATTTCTGTATATCTGGAGAACGAAACGAGCTAAAGTTCCCAAATTAGGTACAAACATATCGGTTATCAATACACAGTATCCCACAAAATATGGGCGCGATTGGAAAAGTGGGCGTGGTACCTCCCGTACAAAGACATTATTGAAAATACTCAAAATTTTAAATTTTAGGGCTCTAGTATGACATATGAACACGTTTTATATACCAAAATGTCAGAAATTTCCCGCATATATTTCCCGAAAACCCCGAAAGTTTTTTCCCAAAAATGGAAAAGTAATCCCCAAAATAAAATTTTTTTTTTGAAACATACCCATTTTCGGGAACAATAGATCTTCCCGAGTCCAACTTTTATAATCTAAGTAAATGGTAAATTTCTTCTTAAAGACGTGGGTATATAAATCTACCAAATCGGTTAAGAAATGGTTAAGTTATTACAGGCACCAGCATCATGTCCAGCATGACTTCCGTTATCACTCTGCTTTTAAACTTTGATCTATTTAACGAAATAATTTCAACAAATAGAGATTGGGAATTTTTGCATCTTAAAAACTTCCAAAAACCGATAGATCTACTGTATGGCAACACGACAGTGGTGGTGGTGTGTTTCCCTTTTTCGCATATTCACCTTTCATACTCAAACAACAAACTCACACAAACATATTTGTTTATAAAAAAAAACTTACACACGGCCTATTTACTTATATAAACTATAATTTCGCATGCGTACCAGTGGTCGAGTGGTCTAGCAGTTATGTCACAAGTAAACTTCTGGGTGTTGGCGGGTTCAAATCCCATTCGATTAATTTTTTTTTCTCTTGGTATTTATAAATTATTTTTAATTAAATAAAAAATATATCATTTTTTGCTATTTTTTTTACTTTTATATGCTTTAAAAAACGCTCTTTTTTTATAAAATTTAGAGTTTTGTACTATATAAATGCGCATTTCTTTTCTGTGGCTAATAATTTTATATAAAAACCAAACAATTTATTTTAGACAAAACCCTTAATATCTCAAAGCAAGAAATTTCGACTAAAGCCATTATTATTTAATGCCACAGATATATTACATATGTATGTATATTTATATAAATATCCTTTTGTTCTTATCGCACCATGGTGAAGGGTATATAAGATTCGGCATAGCCGAATATAGCACTCTTACTTGTTTAATTATGAATCAGGTGGCACATATTTTTTTCGTGGGCCATGTAAACTGCATTTCAGCCGAATTTTTAAATAAATGTTGTATACCTATCCACATAGTATGTAGAATAGGTTTGCGCCACTTTTTTCAACTTACATATTCTTCTTTTTTTGCGTCGGTAAGCCGAAAAAGCAAATATTTTATACACCCACTGTAGTTTTTGAAAGCTGGAAAGAAAAATATATCAGCAATATGTTTAAAACAATTGGAACGACCTGTAGTTACCCATATAGTTACCAAAATTGGTCTCCAAGATTCCTGAAAATAAAAAAGGGTAAAAATATAAAATTTACGAAGAACTTACGATCGTCCATTGAAATGTTAGTTTTTTTTCTGTAGGTAAACAGTGCTACCAGACAAATCATAGGATAGAATGAAATGAAACAAATTACCATACACTGGAAAAAATTATTACAAATTTTTTTTTTTTTAACCTAAATATTTTTAAAACATTTTAATGAAAGTTAGATTAATAGACAAATTTGAGTGTTTAGGAGCAAAATATGTTAATTTTAGATGTTTTCACATATACATATTTAATAGAATTTACGTTTTTAAAAATTTTACTCTCTCCAAAACAAGTAAAAGTCAGGGATCGGAGTATGTTTTTAAGTATATGCAGTAGCTTTTTGATTTGACATATTTGAATGACGGTACGTCATAAATTAAACAATAATAAAGAATTAAAAAATAAAGGGGTGTTTGGGAAAATTAAAAAAAGGCTATAATTAATCAAATAACGGAAAAAAGAATAATAGAAAATTATAAAAGGGTATAATTATTCAAATAACGGCAAAAGAATAATACAAATATAGGCACAAACATCTAGATTTGTTGGTTTTAAAGCCTTTATCACTAAGAATTCGGCAGTTCACTTCCCAAATTATTTTGTACGGTCCTATGGATAATAAAATGAATACATCTGTCAATAGCTGATTTTAAAATTGTAACCAATTGCCAAAACCTTTTTTCATATCTGAATCCATATAATTGCTCCGCATATAACATTATATTTGTAATTATAGCGCAACGGCTCTAATTTTATTCCTTTTTTGTTTTTTAAAATAACTTATCAATGTTTATAATTGCATCGTTAATATAATTTAAATAATATCTCCAAAATTTTATTAATTAATTTTTATCTATTTTTAAAATGTATTTTACATATTTTTGTGCAGCAATTAAAGCATCTGACAAGGTGTCAAATCAAAACCTGATAATTGTAGTCTGAACAGTTTTCTTAAAAAAGTTGTTGAAACATGTTAAACTTTAACAGTGTGAATATAGTATAAATTACAACAATATAAGCAAAACATAATTGAAACTATTTAGAAAATATATGCTAACTGCTTTTAACAAGCATATTTGCTTGTCCTAAAGCAAACATAGCATATTTTAACTTTTTGAAAGCCAGATTTTTTATACATTTGCATTTTTTCTTCCTATATTCATTTCAATTTTACATTCAAAATGTTATTTAAACTGTATTTGGAAGAAAAGATTAACCCCCTAATGCAAAAAACAGTTAAACTTCACATTACTTAACCAACACATTAGATCCACCAAATGTGCACTTAAATCTTTTTTTTTTTTGCATTAGGTTGTAAGACTATAATTCAAAAGTGCTTTTATACATTTTATACTACTCTTAAAATCGGAAAAAACTAAGCTCATTAACAAAAAAGAATTAAAAGAAAATCTCCATTGGTTTTCACTTTACCTGATTTCGATTTCGAGAACATGGCCGTTTTTTCTTGCTATTTTTTTGTAACTAAATTCTTAAGAAAATTTAATTTGGCGAATTTCAGGGATTTTAAGAGTGCATACAATTGGGCGGGATTGGATAAGTGGGTGTGGCACTTCCCATACAAAGACGTTATGTATTTCTGTATATCTGGAGAACGAAACGAGCTAAAGTTCCCAAATTAGGTACAAACATATCGGTTATCAATACACAGTATCCCACAAAATATGGGCGCGATTGGAAAAGTGGGCGTGGTACCTCCCGTACAAGGACATTATTGAAAATACTCAAAATTTTAAATTTTAGGGCTCTAGTATGACATATGAACACGTTTTATATACCAAAATGTCAGAAATTTCCCGCATATATTTCCCGAAAACCCCGAAAGTTTTTTCCCAAAAATGGAAAAGTAATCCCCAAAATAAAATTTTTTTTTTGAAACATACCCATTTTCGGGAACAATAGATCTTCCCGAGTCCAACTTTTATAATCTAAGTAAATGGTAAATTTCTTCTTAAAGACGTGGGTATATAAATCTACCAAATCGGTTAAGAAATGGTTAAGTTATTACAGGCACCAGCATCATGTCCAGCATGACTTCCGTTATCACTCTGCTTTTAAACTTTGATCTATTTAACGAAATAATTTCAACAAATAGAGATTGGGAATTTTTGCATCTTAAAAACTTCCAAAAACCGATAGATCTACTGTATGGCAACACGACAGTGGTGGTGGTGTGTTTCCCTTTTTCGCATATTCACCTTTCATACTCAAACAACAAACTCACACAAACATATTTGTTTATAAAAAAAAACTTACACACGGCCTATTTACTTATATAAACTATAATTTCGCATGCGTACCAGTGGTCGAGTGGTCTAGCAGTTATGTCACAAGTAAACTTCTGGGTGTTGGCGGGTTCAAATCCCATTCGATTAATTTTTTTTTCTCTTGGTATTTATAAATTATTTTTAATTAAATAAAAAATATATCTTTCATACTCAAACAACAAACTCACACAAACATATTTGTTTATAAAAAAAAAACTTACACACGGCCTATTTACTTATATAAACTATAATTTCGCATGCGTACCAGTGGTCGAGTGGTCTAGCAGTTATGTCACAAGTAAACTTCTGGGTGTTGGCGGGTTCAAATCCCATTCGATTAATTTTTTTTTCTCTTGGTATTTATAAATTATTTTTAATTAAATAAAAAATATATCTTTCATACTCAAACAACAAACTCACACAAAGATTTGTTTATAAAAAAAAAATTTACACACGGCCTATTTACTTATATAAACTTTAATTTCGCATGCGTACCAGTGGTCGAGTGGTCTAGCAGTTATGTCACAAGTAAACTTCTGGGTGTTGGCGGGTTCAAATCCCATTCGATTAATTTTTTTTTTCTCTTGGTATTTATAAATTATTTTTAATTAAATAAAAAATATATCATTTTTTGCTATTTTTTTTACTTTTATATTCTTTAAAAAACGCTCTTTTTTTTATAAAATTTAGAGTTTTGTACTATATAAATGCGCATTTCTTTTCTGTGGCTAATAATTTTATATAAAAACCAAACAATTTATTTTAGACAAAACCCTTAATATCTCAAAGCAAGAAATTTCGACTAAAGCCATTATTATTTAATGCCACAGATATATTACATATGTATGTATATTTATATAAATATCCTTTTGTTCTTATCGCACCATGGTGAAGGGTATATAAGATTCGGCATAGCCGAATATAGCACTCTTACTTGTTTAATTATGAATCAGGTGGCACATATTTTTTTCGTGGGCCATGTAAACTGCATTTCACCCGAATTTTTAAATAAATGTTGTATACCTATCCACATAGTATGTAGAATAGGTTTGCGCCACTTTTTTCAACTTACATATTCTTCTTTTTTTGCGTCGGTAAGCCGAAAAAGCAAATATTTTATACACCCACTGTAGTTTTTGAAAGCTGGAAAGAAAAATATATCAGCAATATGTTTAAAACAATTGGAACGACCTGTAGTTACCCATATAGTTACCAAAATTGGTCTCCAAGATTCCTGAAAATAAAAAAGGGTAAAAATATAAAATTTACGAAGAACTTACGATCGTCCATTGAAATGTTAGTTTTTTTTCTGTAGGTAAACAGTGCTACCAGACAAATCATAGGATAGAATGAAATGAAACAAATTACCATACACTGGAAAAAATTATTACAAATTTTTTTTTTTTTAACCTAAATATTTTTAAAACATTTTAATGAAAGTTAGATTAATAGACAAATTTGAGTGTTTAGGAGCAAAATATGTTAATTTTAGATGTTTTCACATATACATATTTAATAGAATTTACGTTTTTAAAAATTTTACTCTCTCCAAAACAAGTAAAAGTCAGGGATCGGAGTATGTTTTTAAGTATATGCAGTAGCTTTTTGATTTTAGGTTTTTATTGAACATATTTGAATGACGGTACGTCATAAATTAAACAATAATAAAGAATTAAAAAATAAAGGGGTGTTTGGGAAAATTAAAAAAAAGGCTATAATTAATCAAATAACGGGAAAAAGAATAATAGAAAATTATAAAAGGGTATAATTATTCAAATAACGGCAAAAGAATAATACAAATATAGGCATAAACATCTAGATTTGTTGGTTTTAAAGCCTTTATCACTAAGAATTCGGCAGTTCACTTCCCAAATTATTTTGTACGGTCCTATGGATAATAAAATGAATACATCTGTCAATAGCTGATTTTAAAATTTTAACCAATTGCCAAAACCTTTTTTCATATCTGAATCCATATAATTGCTCCGCATATAACATTATATTTGTAATTATAGCGCAACGGCTCTTATTTTATTCCTTTTTTGTTTTTTAAAATAACTTATCAATGTTTATAATTGCATCGTTAATATAATTTAAATAATATCTCCAAAATTTTATTAATTAATTTTTATCTATTTTTAAAATGTATTTTACATATTTTTGTGCAGCAATTAAAGCATCTGACAAGGTGTCAAATCAAAACCTGATAATTGTAGTCTGAACAGTTTTCTTAAAAAGTTGTTGAAACATGTTAAACTTTAACAGTGTGAATATAGTATAAATTACAACAATATTAGCAAAACATAATTGAAACTATTTAGAAAATATATGCTAACTGCTTTTAACAAGCATATTTGCTTGTCCTAAAGCAAACATAGCATATTTTAACTTTTTGAAAGCCAGATTTTTTATACATTGTGAGGTTCAAAATTATAGCTAATTGTGGCACACAATAAAAGTTTGGTCGCGCAAAGTAATAAGAGGCTGTTGTTTATTTTACTGGGGGGACAATGGATTTACATCCATGCACTGGGGGCGGATGTACATCCGCCAATTTGGTTTAATTTTCGTTACAGATAATCCGGAGGTCGATGGGGTACAGGAGGTGGAACTAAGTCAGGGGTAGGTGGAGGGTCATCCTGACTAGCAGGGTTAATCGAGTAGTCAACAGAGTGGCGTCAGCAGAGGAGAAGCTACAGAGAGGCGTTAGCAGAGAAGTGTTGACAGAGAGTTGTCAGCAGAGAAGAGAAGTCAAAGAGCGGGAGATAATGAAAGCCGAAGCAAACAACAGATGCAATACAGCAGGCAGTGTGGTGAGAGTTTACCGCTAGCGGTTCAAACCAAAGTAGAAATGTAGCAGCTTCAAAACAACATTTGTGTACTTATACGCGAGTATAAAAGGAGGAGTATTTAAATAATAGGGGCTTGGTTTTTTTTGGACTGCAAAGTGAGACGTTGTAACAGAGCCGGTAAGAATAAGTTTTTTAAAAAAAAAACATAAAGTGGAAAAAATACACAGCGCTATTAATTAAGTAGGGGATTGGTAACACCAATTCCGTGATAGTAAAGAACAGGTACTGGTTTTACAACCAGTAAAGTGAGGAGGATTTACATCCGACTTATCTGGACTAGGATTTACATCCAGTCTGGAAGGAGGCTAGAGCACTGAGTAAGGGCTAAGCGGTAGGCACTTCTGAGGTTACACCCAGAAATCAGAGGGTCCTAGAGTAGTCTTGGATTTACATCCAAGTTGAACCAAGGGTAGGAGTTAGAGGGCAGGAGTGGTAGGGCACTGGCTCTGATTACAACCAGCGCTCTACGAGGCGGCAGGAGCTTCCCCGGAAAACGTGGTGTGAACAGAAACAAATTATCAAAAGTGTATAAAAGGAAAAAACAATAAATAAAGAAGCAAACCCCGAAGTTTAAATAAGTGTTTCCTTTCCCCGCAAACCAAAATTTATGTAACGGACCCTGGACGCGACTGAGTCGTACCCCAGCTTCAAACCCGGAGTAACCGGAGGTTCTTTACATTGGCGCCCGAGCAGGGACCCGATTTAACAACAGGAAACAAGTGAGAGTTATTATGGTGCGTACGTCGTGGGTTTACACACTCCGGAAGGATGGCCTTGTCCAGTATTTAGAAGAGTTCGAGGTGGAGACAGGCGGCACTGTAGACGAGATGAGAAAACGGCTGGCAATTTTTGTAATTGGTGAACACAAAGAAAACGTTCTTTCCAGGTTAGAAGAGCTGGAGAACAAGCACGGACGTTGTCCTACACCGACCGGCCCAGGTATGGCCACACAACTAGAGTTACCAACCATACCGTATACGTCAAGGGCGGGACAACAGGCAGCCACAGGCAGTCCGTTGGGGCCGACACCATACAGTACCCCAAATGTGGAAACACCAACACATTTGCCATACCCAGCTATGGTAGATATCGTAAGGAAGTGGTCGTTCCGCTATGAGGGTGGAAAAGATCCAATATCGTTTGTTGAGCGAGTGGAAGAGCTTGCAGATGTCTATGGGCTAGACAAGAATATGTTGCCACGTACAATGCCGGAGTTGCTTAAGGACGCGGCGCTTATGTGGTTCCGAAATAACAACCGTCAGTGGCGAACGTGGGGAAGCTTTAAGGACGACTTTTTACAATTTTTTCTCCCGCCCCGTTATTTTGAAAGTCTGGACGATGAGATACGCCGGAGGCAACAGAAACCCCGGGAGTCTTTCAAAGATTACGTGATTGTGCTGCAAAACATGATGCGACATGCAGGTTACACGCGGGAGCAGCAAGTCGACAGGATTTTTAGAAATTGTCTGGTGGACTATCAACTGTACATCCGGAGGAAAGATTTCAAATCCCTGGCCGAGCTGATCCAATTGGCGGAAGACTTTGAGGTGATTCGAAGCAACCACCCAGAAGTACGCTCTAACCACCAGGACAGCCGCCAAAACCAGCGCCGAGAGGACAGAACGCGCCAGTTAGTGCCCACGGGAGAAGCAGCCATTGATCCAACAACAGCTTGTCGAAGATGCGGCCAGGAAGGGCATGGGTATCGGTTTTGTCAGAACGAGAGTGTTCTGTTTTGCTGGCAGTGTGGAAGAAGAGGAGTCAGAACCAGGGACTGCTGTCGTAGAGCTGCGGGAAACGCCAACGGACCGCACCAACAGCAAGGGTTGGCAGCGGCCCTCAACAATCAAACCTTGCCCCAGTAGATGTTTTTAGGCAGACAGAAACGAGGTTATTAGCTGCAATACAAATTGGTGACCAGCACGAGGAGGCTACTATCGATACGGGGGCGTCCAGGAGTTATGTGAGTGAGCGGGTGGCGGAGAAGATAAGAGGGTCTGGTGAAGTGATACCCATAGATAGCCAAATCAGCCTGGCAAATGGGTCAACAGTGGAAGTGAGGGAGGTGATACGAGTAAGGGTGAGACTATGCGGTAGAGAATGTGATATGGAGGTTGGAGTGATGCCTCGTATGCTCGATGATGTGTTACTGGGGTTGGATTTTTTAAGAGCGGTGGGGTTTGAGATGCAGTGTGGTGACCAAAGGGTACAGTTTAAACCCAGTTCGCATCAGGTAATGACGGCCGTGGCGCCGGCAGGCCATATAAAACGAAGAGAGGAGGAAGTAATTAATGCGTTCCTGCAAGAGGAGCTAAATAAGTTCAACGAGGTGAGAGGTCCCACAACTCTAGCTGAACACAAGATAATATTGAAAGATGACAGACCGGTCCGGCAGAGGTATATGCAGCGAAATCCCGAGATGCAACGGAAAATAAATCAAGAAGTAGATGAGCTACTCAGGAATGGGTGCATAGAACCTTCTAAGAGCCCCTACAGTGCACCCATAGTCATGGCCCCAAAGAAGAATGGTACCCTGAGGTTGTGCATAGATTACAGGCAACTCAATGCCAAATCCGTAGCCGATGCGTATCCGTTACCGCGGATAAACGCCATTCTGGATCGCCTTCAGAACGCCAAGTACATAAGCAGTATAGACCTGAAGAACGGTTACTGGCAAATACCAATGGCAGAGGATAGCAAGGAGTACACCGCGTTTACGGTAGCAGGGAAAGGCTTGTTTCAGTGGAAGGTTACGCCGTTCGGTTTAACATCAGCACCAGCAACTTTTCAGAGAACGTTAGACCGAGTAATTGGCGCTGAAATGGAGCCGCACGCATTTGCCTACCTGGATGACATAGTGGTGCTAGGTGGATCTCTAGAGGAGCACATGACGAACTTAAAGGAGGTGTTTAGAAGGCTACGGCAGGCCCGGCTGGTAATAAATAAAGAGAAGTGCAAGTTTTTCCAAAAGGAGATAAAGTACCTAGGCCATGTGGTTAACGAAAACGGCATTAACACTGACCCTGAAAAAATAGCAGCGATTCAAGAGCTACAACCCCCACGAAACGTTAGAGAATTACGAAGATGTCTAGGTATAGCCTCGTGGTATAGAAGATTTGTGCCAGGGTTTGCCCAGATTGTTCACCCGCTTACCGCCATGCTCAAGAAGGGAAAACAGGCCGCATTCGAGGTTTTGAAGAAACAGTTAACGGAAGCGCCGGTACTGGCATGCCCGGACTTTACCAGGAAGTTTACCCTACAAACCGATGCATGTGATAATGGCTTAGGAGCAGTACTGACCCAGGAGGTCGAGGGGGAGGAAAAAGTTATTTCATATGCCAGTCGACGTCTCAACCCAGCAGAGATGAATTACTCGGCAACGGAGAAGGAATGTCTCGCGATTGTGTGGGCGGTAAGGAAGCTAAGACCTTACTTAGAAGGTTACCGCTTCACCGTGGTGACGGATCATCTCGCCCTTAAGTGGCTAAACTCTATAGAAAGTCCCTCAGGTCGAATTGCAAGGTGGGCGTTGGAGCTTCAGCAATATAGTTTTGATGTGCAGTATCGCAAAGGTAAATTAAATGTAGTAGCAGATGCATTATCCCGTGATCCAGTAAACGTTTGCCAGGCAGTAAAAGCGAACCCGATGGAGTGTAGATGGTGGCAGGCAAAGTGTGCTGATGTTCAAAGAGAACCAGAAAAATTTCCGGATTTTTCGATTATGAATGGGCAGCTATATCGTCATCTCCCAACAACTGATCGCGACGAGGAGTGTGCCCCGTGGAAACTATGTGTGCCGTCATTTCAGAGAAAGAGGGTGTTTGAAGAAAATCATGATTCACCAACCGCAGGCCACTTGGGGATCAGGAAAACCATAACCCGGATTACGAGCAAATACTACTGGCCTGGAATGTTTCGGGATATCCGGAGTTATGTATGACGGTGCCAGATATGTCAAAAGCATAAACCCAGTCAGCAGCTTGCCGCAGGACAAATGTTGTCACGTATCGCGGAGGAGCCATGGTCTATTGTGTGCGCCGATTTTGTCGGGCCCCTACCAAGGTCAAGGCATGGGAATTCGATGATGCTCGTGTTTACGGACAAATTTTCTAAATGGTCAGAATTTGTACCTTTACGCCGAGCGACGGGGGAGACTTTAAGGAGGGCTTTTCGGGAGAGAATCTTGGCTAACTTTGGTGTGCCAAAGGTGTTTATCTCCGACAATGGTTCGCAGTTTACCTGCAAGGCGTTCAGAAACTACCTTAAAGAAATGGGAATACAACACCAACTAACGGCCCCGTATACCCCACAAGAAAACCCCACCGAACGAGTAAACCGCCCGATAAAAACTATGATCGCGCAGTATTTTGGTTGGACCCGGCAACCAGAGGACGTGGGATGTGTTGTTGCCGGAATTGCAGCTGGCATTCAACACCGCAAAATCTGACACCACACAGTATAGCGCAGCCTTTCTTGTGCAAGGGAGGGAACCTAGACTCCCCGCCACGTTGTATGATGAAGTCACACCGGGGACAGGAACAGAAAACCGAGACCCCCAGGAGAACGCAAGAATGCTTAAGCAAGTTTTTGAGCTGGTGAGAAGGAACCTGGTTAAAGCCGCCAGGGACCAAGCACGTTACTACAACCTCCGTCGTAGAAAGTGGAGTCCGAAAATTGGCGAATTGGTATTAGTCAAAGAACACCATTTGTCCAGCGCAGCAGATAGTTTTGCTGCTAAATTAGCCCCGAAATTCGAAGGTCCTTATACCATTCATCGAATTATATCCCCAGTGATCGTAGAGGTACGCAAGGACGGCCAAAGGAGTTACCGCACAGCCCATGTCAGTGATCTAAAACTTTATCGAGGCAATGAATAGTGTACAAGTGGAAATTTAGGAAAAACTTTAAGTTAAAATTTAAAAGAGGAAAAAATAATAAGAAAATTTAAAAAAAAAAGAAGTTGGACTTTTGGGAAAAAATACGAATGAATTCAAGTAAACATTAATTAGAGAATAATAATATAGATATTTCTTTTTGGAATGAATTAAAGGGGAAAAACACATGAGCATTGATTTAACAAAAAAAAAAAAAAAGGAAAAAAGAAAAAACGTCAACCTGGAAAAAAAACGCTAAAATGGCAACAGTGTTCGATGGTTCGATCAAACCTGCGCGCAACCATTGGGAGAAAACAGCACACACACAATACCTCCTACAGCACACATTAAATTAGTTTGTTACAAGCAGTGCGCGGACGTGGTAGTTGTCGGCGAGCGGTAATAATAAAATTAAAACAAAAAAAAAAAAAAAAAAAACTCACAGCCACCAACAACACGTAAACAACGTAAAACAAATTCAGTGGTTTGGGAAAAAACAAAACAAGCAGTAATACGGCGACAGAGGCCAACAGAAAACAATAATAAAAAAAAAGAAAACAGGAAAAAAATAAAAAAAAGAAGGAATAATAAAACAGTGAGTGAGCAGTATAACTGGTAGGGTGACGGTGCGCGCGCTTCCTGTAAGAAAGGGGAAAGTGTGAGGTTCAAAATTATAGCTAATTGTGGCACACAATAAAAGTTTGGTCGCGCAAAGTAATAAGAGGCTGTTGTTTATTTTACTGGGGGGACAATGGATTTACATCCATGCACTGGGGGCGGATGTACATCCGCCAATTTGGTTTAATTTTCGTTACAGATAATCCGGAGGTCGATGGGGTACAGGAGGTGGAACTAAGTCAGGGGTAGGTGGAGGGTCATACTGACTAGCAGGGTTAATCGAGTAGTCAACAGAGTGGCGTCAGCAGAGGAGAAGCGACAGAGAGGCGTTAGCAGAAAAGTGTTGACAGAGAGTTGTCAGCAGAGAAGAGAAGTCAAAGAGCGGGAGATAATGAAAGCCGAAGCAAACAACAGATGCAATACAGCAGGCAGTGTGGTGAGAGTTTACCGCTAGCGATTCAAACCAAAGTAGAAATGTAGCAGCTTCAAAACAACATTTGTGTACTTATACGCGAGTATAAAAGGAGGAGTATTTAAATAATAGGGGCTTGGTTTTTTTTGGACTGCAAAGTGAGACGTTGTAACAGAGCCGGTAAGAATAAGTTTTTTAAAAAAAAAACATGAAGTGGAAAAAATACACAGCGCTATTAATTAAGTAGGGGATTGGTAACACCAATTCCGTGATAGTAAAGAACAGGTACTGGTTTTACAACCAGTAAAGTGAGGAGGATTTACATCCGACTTATCTGGACTAGGATTTACATCCAGTCTGGAAGGAGGCTAGAGCACTGAGTAAGGGCTAAGCGGTAGGCACTTCTGAGGTTACACCCAGAAATCAGAGGGTCCCAGAGTAGTCTTGGATTTACATCCAAGTTGAACCAAGGGTAGGAGTTAGAGGGCAGGAGTGGTAGGGCACTGGCTCTGATTTCAACCAGCGCTCTACGAGGCGGCAGGAGCTTCCCCGGAAAACGTGGTGTGAACAGAAACAAATTATCAAAAGTGTATAAAAGGAAAAAACAATAAATAAAGAAGCAAACCCCGAAGTTTAAATAAGTGTTTCCTTTCCCCGCAAACCAAAATTTATGTAACGGACCCGGACGCGACTGAGTCGTACCCCAGCTTCAAACCCGGAGTAACCGGAGGTTCTTTACAACATTTGCATTTTTTCTTCCTATATTCATTTCAATTTTACATTCAAAATGTTATTTAAACTGTATTTGGAAGAAAAGATTAACCCCCTAATGCAAAAAACAGTTAAACTTCACATTACTTAACCAACACATTAGATCCACCAAATGTGCACTTAAATCTTTTTTTTTTTTTTGCATCAGGTTGTAAGACTATAATTCAAAAGTGCTTTTATACATTTTATACTACTCTTAAAATCGGAAAAAACTAAGCTCATTAACAAAAAAGAATTAAAAGAAAATCTCCATTGGTTTTCACTTTACCTGATTTCGATTTCGAGAACATGGCCGTTTTTTCTTGCTATTTTTTTGTAACTAAATTCTTAAGAAAATTTAATTTGGCGAATTTCAGGGATTTTAAGAGTGCATACAATTGGGCGGGATTGGATAAGTGGGTGTGGCACTTCCCATACAAAGACGTAATGTATTTCTGTATATCTGGAGAACGAAACGAGCTAAAGTTCCCAAATTAGGTACAAACACATCGGTTATCAATACACAGTATCCCACAAAATATGGGCGCGATTGGAAAAGTGGGCGTGGTACCTCCCGTACAAAGACATTATTGAAAATACTCAAAATTTTAAATTTTAGGGCTCTAGTATGACATATGAACACGTTTTATATACCAAAATGTCAGAAATTTCCCGCATATATTTCCCGAAAACCCCGAAAGTTTTTTCCCAAAAATGGAAAAGTAATCCCCAAAATAAAATTTTTTTTTTGAAACATACCCATTTTCGGGAACAATAGATCTTCCCGAGTCCAACTTTTATAATCTAAGTAAATGGTAAATTTCTTCTTAAAGACGTGGGTATATAAATCTACCAAATCGGTTAAGAAATGGTTAAGTTATTACAGGCACCAGCATCATGTCCAGCATGACTTCCGTTATCACTCTGCTTTTAAACTTTGATCTATTTAACGAAATAATTTCAACAAATAGAGATTGGGAATTTTTGCATCTTAAAAACTTCCAAAAACCGATAGATCTACTGTATGGCAACACGACAGTGGTGGTGGTGTGTTTCCCTTTTTCGCATATTCACCTTTCATACTCAAACAACAAACTCACACAAACATATTTGTTTATAAAACAAAACTTACACACGGCCTATTTACTTATATAAACTATAATTTCGCATGCGTACCAGTGGTCGAGTGGTCTAGCAGTTATGTCACAAGTAAACTTCTGGGTGTTGGCGGGTTCAAATCCCATTCGATTAATTTTTTTTTCTCTTGGTATTTATAAATTATTTTTAATTAAATACAAAATATATCTTTCATACTCAAACAACAAACTCACACAAACATATTTGTTTATAAAAAAAAACTTACACACGGCCTATTTACTTATAGAAACTATAATTTCGCTTGCGTACCAGTGGTCGAGTGGTCTAGCAGTTATGTCACAAGTAAACTTCTGGGTGTTGGCGGGTTCAAATCCCATTCGATTAATTTTTTTTTCTCTTGGTATTTATAAATTATTTTTAATTAAATAAAAAATATATCTTTCATACTCAAACAACAAACTCACACAAAGATTTGTTTATAAAAAAAAAATTTACACACGGCCTATTTACTTATATAAACTTTAATTTCGCATGCGTACCAGTGGTCGAGTGGTCTAGCAGTTATGTCACAAGTAAACTTCTGGGTGTTGGCGGGTTCAAATCCCATTCGATTAATTTTTTTTTTCTCTTGGTATTTATAAATTATTTTTAATTAAATAAAAAATATATAATTTTTTGCTATTTTTTTTACTTTTATATGCTTTAAAAAACGCTCTTTTTTTATAAAATTTAGAGTTTTGTACTATATAAATGCGCATTTCTTTTCTGTGGCTAATAATTTTATATAAAAACCAAACAATTTATTTTAGACAAAACCCTTAATATCTCAAAGCAAGAAATTTCGACTAAAGCCATTATTATTTAATGCCACAGATATATTACATATGTATGTATATTTATATAAATATCCTTTTGTTCTTATCGCACCATGGTGAAGGGTATATAAGATTCGGCATAGCCGAATATAGCACTCTTACTTGTTTAATTATGAATCAGGTGGCACATATTTTTTTCGTGGGCCATGTAAACTGCATTTCAGCCGAATTTTTAAATAAATGTTGTATACCTATCCACATAGTATGTAGAATAGGTTTGCGCCACTTTTTTCAACTTACATATTCTTCTTTTTTTGCGTCGGTAAGCCGAAAAAGCAAATATTTTATACACCCACTGTAGTTTTTGAAAGCTGGAAAGAAAAATATATCAGCAATATGTTTAAAACAATTGGAACGACCTGTAGTTACCCATATAGTTACCAAAATTGGTCTCCAAGATTCCTGAAAATAAAAAAGGGTAAAAATATAAAATTTATGAAGAACTTACGATCGTCCATTGAAATGTTAGTTTTTTTTCTGTAGGTAAACAGTGCTACCAGACAAATCATAGGATAGAATGAAATGAAACAAATTACCATACACTGGAAAAAATTATTACAAATTTTTTTTTTTTTAACCTAAATATTTTTAAAACATTTTAATGAAAGTTAGATTAATAGACAAATTTGAGTGTTTAGGAGCAAAATATGTTAATTTTAGATGTTTTCACATATACATATTTAATAGAATTTACGTTTTTAAAAATTTTACTCTCTCCAAAACAAGTAAAAGTCAGGGATCGGAGTATGTTTTTAAGTATATGCAGTAGCTTTTTGATTTGACATATTTGAATGACGGTACGTCATAAATTAAACAATAATAAAGAATTAAAAAATAAAGGGGTGTTTGGGAAAATTAAAAAAAGGCTATAATTAATCAAATAACGGAAAAAAGAATAATAGAAAATTATAAAAGGGTATAATTATTCAAATAACGGCAAAAGAATAATACAAATATAGGCACAAACATCTAGATTTGTTGGTTTTAAAGCCTTTATCACTAAGAATTCGGCAGTTCACTTCCCAAATTATTTTGTACGGTCCTATGGATAATAAAATGAATACATCTGTCAATAGCTGATTTTAAAATTGTAACCAATTGCCAAAACCTTTTTTCATATCTGAATCCATATAATTGCTCCGCATATAACATTATATTTGTAATTATAGCGCAACGGCTCTTATTTTATTCCTTTTTTGTTTTTTAAAATAACTTATCAATGTTTATAATTGCATCGTTAATATAATTTAAATAATATCTCCAAAATTTTATTAATTAATTTTTATCTATTTTTAAAATGTATTTTACATATTTTTGTGCAGCAATTAAAGCATCTGACAAGGTGTCAAATCAAAACCTGATAATTGTAGTCTGAACAGTTTTCTTAAAAAAGTTGTTGAAACATGTTAAACTTTAACAGTGTGAATATAGTATAAATTACAACAATATTAGCAAAACATAATTGAAACTATTTAGAAAATATATGCTAACTGCTTTTAACAAGCATATTTGCTTGTCCTAAAGCAAACATAGCATATTTTAACTTTTTGAAAGCCAGATTTTTTATACATTTGCATTTTTTCTTCCTATATTCATTTCAATTTTACATTCAAAATGTTATTTAAACTGTATTTGGAAGAAAAGATTAACCCCCTAATGCAAAAAACAGTTAAACTTCACATTACTTAACCAACACATTAGATCCACCAAATGTGCACTTAAATCTTTTTTTTTTTTGCATTAGGTTGTAAGACTATAATTCAAAAGTGCTTTTATACATTTTATACTACTCTTAAAATCGGAAAAAACTAAGCTCATTAACAAAAAAGAATTAAAAGAAAATCTCCATTGGTTTTCACTTTACCTGATTTCGATTTCGAGAACATGGCCGTTTTTTCTTGCTATTTTTTTGTAACTAAATTCTTAAGAAAATTTAATTTGGCGAATTTCAGGGATTTTAAGAGTGCATACAATTTGTGTTATGCTAAAAACGTGTCGTGTGTACCCTCTAGAGGGTTAATGAATGTAGAAGTTGGTAACGCCATAAATAGATAGAAAGAGACAGGTAGGGTAGAGAAAAGAGATGAAGTAGAAATTGTAGCAAGGAGAGGAAAAGTAAACAAATAAATACACAAGCAAACAAACAGGATAAAAACTAAATTGCTGAAAGTTTTTGCTTGGAAAGTTATATTGGACGACATTTTGCTCGACCGAGGTTTCTTGGTTGCCAAAGAGCAAAATGTCGGCCTTTTTTCTGCTTTTTCTGGGGTCAAGAAATGATGCTAAGGTGGCTAAGGAAAAAAAAATGGTTTTAAAATAAAATACTAATTTGGAAACAAAGTGTAAGTAAAAGACTAATTTAACAAAAAAATAAAGTTTTAAGTGAAAAGTTTGTTGATTGCCAGTATATGTAATAAAATTTGATTTCATTAAAAAGACAACAAGTCAAGAAAAACAGTTTATTTAACATTTAAAGGAAAAAAAATAGCATCAGATGATTGCAATTAAAATATGGAAAATTCAATGACTAAAGAATAAAAACTTGCATCAAGAATTTAAGATCTAAAGTTAAACAAACATTTTGTAAAATCAGAAAGCTTAAACTATAATTTATAAAGTTTGTAAAACAGAAAAAAAAGATTTAATGCGAAACTTTTAAAAGTGAACTTAAAACTAAAAATATAACTAACAGCCACCACCTCATCGCCGCCACATCCATGGGGGGACAGGAATCTCTCAGCTACACACCATCCCTACCAGGGTTCAGGTATCCTGCCATTTTTTTTGACCCGGACTGATACGACGGACAACTAAACGGACGAAATATATAAAATATATATATTAGTTTGGGAAGTAGGGAAAACAGACTTCATTTTTTTTTACCTTCCCAGTCAGTCCCTAGAGGCGTATTTGCCCAGGTGCGCGTAAAAATAGGGTTGAGCTCAGGCCTGTAAGTCGTGGGGTAGTTGCCCAGGAGGTAATAGTTGTTTTCCTTATCTTAGAAGAAAGAAAGAAACTTATATATGTATTGATTTTTGCTATTGAAAGTAGACCATACTCACCTCGTACCACAATAATTAATTAGGACACGTTACGGACCGACGGCAGCTCCTGTCATCCAGCTTATTCTGGGAAAGAGAAAGAAGAAGAAAATAAAAAAAAAAAAATAATAAATATTAAATAAAGTTTTTATTTGGAAATTATTGTTTTCCTTTGAAAAAATTTAAGAGTAATTTTTATGGTTCCATTGTTATCAGTTTGTGTTAAATAATTCCTTTTTTTTATTATTAACAATTGTTTTTATTGCTTCTTTTTCATATGGATTGAAGTCAAGTAATTTGTCAATAAAGCTTTACATTTTTTTTGTATAATGAATTTGAAAATAAAATTTTAATGCGTTTTCTTTAAAAATAATGAGCAGTTAAACTCATTAGGGTGAACACAATAGGAGGGTGATGGTAACGTAAATGGTAGATTTTGGGATGATCACATTTTTTTCCAGGTCATCACGGTGAAGTCCGAATGGGTTTCAGGTGGGAGGGCAGAAGTTGGCATAACACCCGTCAACTCCACTTGCAGGTAAAAGGTTCCACTCACAAGTGAGTACACGGTGCAAAATGTGTTGATAGTGGCGATAGATCCGTATTTTTTTTTGGCTTAACTGCGTTCACTTTCGGGCTCCTTTTATTTTACCTTTGTTTTAATATCCCAAATTGGCTGGCATGATTTTTTTTGTAGCAGCCAAGTGCCTGATTGGTTGGCAAGAACCACCCCAATACGGCGAGCCCTAGCCGGACTTACGCCAGCATGCCAGCGCCGCCAACAATCTGGCCACACCTGACCGTATGGTTTTCTTTTGTGTTTCCTTTGAAACACCAGCTGCTACTGCTACAAAAATGGCGCCCAACGTGGGGCCCGAAAGTGAACAAAGCTGTTAGTTTTCGTCTAGGCAGATCCTTTGCCTAAGGCTGATGTAGGTCCCGTTTGAGTAATCTGAGAGTCCTCAACGCGTTGTGACATTGGTTTATGGGCGATGTAAGCTGTTTAGAATAGGGAGATTTTAAATTAGAGTTCATAGCAATAGTTTTTATATAAAAGTAACTTACGTTTGACTGTAGATCCCGAAAAATGGAGGTACAGAGCTTCTTTCGCGTAGCAACGACCAAAAGTCGTTATTTTTATGTAAGTTTAAATCCTCGGTTTCTGTTTTAGGGTAGGCTGGTTTGTTAGTGGCTAGATAGGCTTCCAAATTTCATTGCTACGGTTAAAGCATAAATCAGGGTTCTCATCCAAGTTTTTTTCTTTCAATAGCCAAAATTTAGTTTCGTTTTTTTTTGATATACCGCCAACGAATCATGGTATTCGTTTTCAATGGACCGTTTCGAGCGGGGTTGTAGTGATTAGTCCTAGGTAGTGATTGTCTTTAGGGCAAGGACCTAGTTGCTCGCAACAAACTTCGTGCGTGGTTCTCATGAGGCTAAATATGTTTCATTTTTTTATGTTTTTTTTTTCTTTTTTTTTTTTGCACCAGTGTACAAAAAAAATTGTATATGTAAAACTATTTATTCACCTGAAGATAAAAGGAAAAATTACAATTAAAATTTTTTTGTTTGGCACCAAATGTTTTAATCGATTTAAAACTTACCTTGAGAGTTTACAGTTAACTCCGTTTATCCTTACCATCACCTGAAAAACCTATTGTGACCCGATACGTTTTGTTGTTTTAATTTATCAATTACTATTGGTTTTATTACTTTGCGTGAATTTCTTTTTTTTACAGCAAGCATAAAATTTAATTTTTTTTCCACACCTCAACCATAATTTTTTTTTTTTTTAATATTTTTACTTTTTTTTGAATCGGACCCGAGATAAAAGGGTTAAACTTTTAGAAAGTGTTTTTTTTGTTAAAGCTTTGGAAGCTTGGTTTTTTTATTAGATTTCGGAGTAGATATGGTTTTAACGCGTTCTGTCCGAGGTCGTTTAGAATCTGAAAATATAAACACCGAATCTGGTTTGAACATGGATAACATACCTCGTTCTACAGTGGAGACAATTGTGTCTACAGCTGCTCCAGTTTTCTCTGCACCAGCTGCAGCAACCATTAGTACGACCATGGCAACAATAACACCGGCTGTACAGCAATTTTTGTCATTGGCGCATGATCGTACGGGGTTTTCTCATGAGTCGCATGTATCGAACACAACCATTACCTCACCCGAGTATAGTAGTATTACCGCCAGGAATGTACAGCAGGAGTTTAGGCAAGGCCCAAATGCTGCTCCAGCTCCCCAACCGGCCAGTAACGTAGGCTCAGCTGAGGAGGTCGTACGCTCAATACAGGGCGAGTTTTCAAGAAAAATGCAGAAATTGCAGCAACAGATGCAGCAACACATTTCGCGCGCACTGGAGCTTGTATCTGCAAGTCAGGTGAATCCCACAGGGGTTACACAGGCTTTGCCGGCACAGCACAGGGAAGGCGTAAATGCTCCACCACAGTTTTCAGGGTTTCCACAGGCACCTAGGAGGCAAGTAAATATATTAAACAATTATTTACAGCAACCAGAACAAAATTACATACCTCAGCAAAATTTACAGCAACCGTTTAATTACCAGCAAACACCGTTTAATGCAGCTAGTGCACAGCAGCCGGCGATGGGTCACCAGCCAGCACCTGTATTTGCAGCTCATTCGCACGCACCTGCTTTCGCAGCTCATTCGTCACCAGCGCCAAGTATGCCGCCAGAGTTTAGCTTTTCGTCTCGTAAAATCGACTTGTCGAAATGGGGAATTAAATTCGATGGTACCACCAAGTCGATGAGTGCTGAAGATTTTATTTTTAGAGTTGATATATTAAGGCAAGACTATAACTGCTCGTTCAATGACATTTGCCGCAGTTTTCACCTGCTGTTGGAAGGTCCAGCCCTAGATTGGTACTGGAACGTGCGCAAGCTGATACCAATTCAGTCCTGGGAGGGCTTGGAAAGGGCGTTTTTGACCCAATACAGGCGGTATGAAAATGAATTTCAGCTGCAAAAGAAAATTAAGGATTGGCGTCAACTGCCGCAAGAGTCATTTGAAGATTTTTATAATGCCGTGATGAGGCTAAGAAACCAGCAGAGGTCGCCATATACAGAGAATGATCTCGTTGAAATTATGAAGGCAAATCTAAAGCCATCGCTTTCGCACCTTTTGTTTGCCGTAAAAATTAATAATTTAAATGATTTTTGTCAACAGGCCAAAAGAGCAGAAAATTTAGTTTCTAGCCAAAGGCAGCAGCTCCAACCCCGTCCATTCGCTACTCAGCGCGTTCACGAGCTTGAGGTTGAGGAAGAGGAGCTACCTGGGACAAACGTGGAGATCGATGCCATTAACCAACTGCAAACAAGTGGGCCATAGTTTTATGTACTGTCCATCGCCTACGCGCAGAATTTTCTGTTTTAGGTGTGGTCGTAACAACGTAGTAACACCGAAATGCCCTAAGTGCCAGGGAAACCTGCAGCTGAACAAGCCTCACACTGGGGAGACTCGTTCAACGCAAACTTAAGCCCAGCCACAAAGTAATGTAACAGCGTCGAATGTGGGAGCCCTGTAAAAATTTTAGTCAACACCACAAGGGAAAAAGTCGCTGATAAGGAGCCCACTGGTCGACCTTTAAAACCTTTTCATCAACGAGTTAGGGAGTATAATGAGGCAAAAGTCAGGATTTTTGGGCAGGTATCGAATAGGATTAAAAAGGCTAGGGAGAGATATAAAATAAGAAGAAGAATTAGAAAAGAAATTATGGCCGCGACACTGTATGAGGGGGATGATTTTAGGTTATATGCCACGATTGAGATTGGTGATAGTAAAATCACAGGTTTGCTCGATAGCGGAGCCACGGTAACGTGCCTAGGGAAAGGTTGTATTGAATTTGTCCAGGGGACGGGATTACCAGTTTCCAATTTTACGTCTTTTATTAAAACTGCTGATGGCAGCCCTCATAAAATAGTAGGTCGTATTAGGGCAAAAATCAGTCTTAATAAAACCAGTGTGTATGTTACTTTCTATTTAGTCCCAACGTTAAATAGACCACTTTTTTTAGGGGTGGATTTTATGAAAAAATTTAATCTTTTTGCTAATGTCAGTAGCCTAACTACAAATGGCGTCAATTTGTGCGCAGAGTCTGAAGGTATAGAGGAGGGGGTTAAAACCCATATTTTGACACCGGAACAGCAAGAATCTTTAGAAAAAGTGATAGCAAGTTTTCCTTGTTATACTAAGCGCGGTCTTGGTCGGACTCCTCTAGAAGTCCATATAATAGATACCCGCGACGCAACTCCGGTGAAGGATAGGCACTACCCGGTCTCGCCAGCTGTGCAAAAGTTAATGTACGCAGAGCTTGATAGGATGCTTGACCTTGGAGTCATTGAGCAAAGCGGGAGTCCTTGGAGCCATCCGGTTACTCTCGCCCGTAAGGGCGAGAAGAATCGGCTGTGTCTGGACGCTCGTAAGCTAAATGCCCTCACGGTCAAGGACGCCTATCCTCTGCCGCACATTGAAGGTTTTCTCAGCCGGTTAGGAGACACGTATTTTATATCAAGCGTGGATTTAAAAGACGCATTCTGGCAGATACCATTAGAAGTCACCAGTAGGGAAAAGACTGCCTTCACGGTGCCTGGAAGACCACTTTACCATTTTACGGTAATGCCTTTTGGGTTGTGTAATGCGGCCCAAAGACTTTGCCGTTTAATGGATAAAGTGATCCCTGGTGCACTTCGCGATAGAGACTTTGTCTACCTGGATGACCTTCTAATAGTATCGCCAGGTTTTCAAACTCACCTGGAGTTGCTTAGACGAGTATCTGATTGTTTGGAATCAGCGGGGTTGACCATTAACGTCGCGAAGTCGAAGTTCTGCTTCAGGGAGCTAAGGTACCTAGGGTACATAGTAGGAGGGGGAAAGTTAAAGCCTGACCCAGAAAAGATAGAGACAATTTTAAAATAAACATACCCGAAAACAGGTAGGCAGGTTCGTAGTTTTATGGGAGCCACCGGCTGGTACCGGCGCTTCATCCCCGATTATGCTACCATATCAACGCCAATATTTAACACCCTTAAAAAAGGTAAATCGTTTGACTTCCCCGATGACGCAAAAGAGGCCTTTGATAGGCTAAAAGTAGCCCTTACTGCCAGTCCAGTACTAGTACATCCGAATTTTCAAAAGCACTTTTTTGTACAATGTGATGCCTCGGATATAGGCGTGGGAGCCGTTTTATTTCAGAAGGATGAGTCCGATGGGGAACACCCTATAGCGTTTTTCTCCCACAAATTGACACCAGCACAGAAAAATTATTCAGTGACGGAGAGGGAGTGTTTGGCCGTGGTATTGGCTGTGAAGAAATTCAGGCCTTATATAGAGCTTATGCCTTTTACAGTCATTACGGACCACAGCAGCCTAAAATGGCTAATGGCACACAAAGACCTCAGCGGTCGTCTAGCACGGTGGAGTCTTCACCTCCAAGCGTTTTCTTTTAGCATAGAACACAGACCTGGTTCTAAGAACATAGTTCCAGACATGTTGTCTAGGTATGACATGGATGAAATATCTGCCAATATAAACAGTTTTATTGATATGGACTCAGAGCATTTTAAAAACCAAGATTACCTGGATTTAATGTCCCATGTCAACAAAAATGCCGATCAGCGCTGCCCGACATTAAAGTTGTGGACAATCTCGTATATAAGCGTACTGTACCTTATAATGAGGATTTTTCGTGGAAACTGTGGATCCCTGCGAACCTAACAACAAAAATAATAGAAAATTGTCACAATCCGCCGCATTCGTCACACGGAGGACTAGGTAAGACGCTAAGTAGAGTCAAAGAATATTTTTATTGGCCAAATCAAAATTCACAAATTCGTTCGTTTATAGCCAACTGTCAAGTGTGCAAAGAAACAAAACCAGCAAATCAGACGCTAAGACCACCGATGGGCGCAGAGTCGCAAACTGAACGCCCATTTCAGCGAATATTTGTAGACTTTTTGGGACCATACCCGCGTTCAAAAAATGGAAATAGTTTTATTTTTATAGTGCTAGATCACCTTACTAAATTTGTACTGCTTAAGGCCATGGTAAAGGCAAATTCTAGAAACGTTATAAAGTTTTTAATTTCTGAGGTTTTTCACAAGTTTGGCACGCCCGAGACTATTGTATCAGATAATGGCAAGCAATTTATTTGCAAAGAATTCCAAGATATGGTGAAAAACTTTGGAATCGTTCACATGAAAACTGCCATATATTCACCGCAAGCCAACGCTTCGGAGCGTGTAAACCAAACTATTTTGGCCGCTATCAGATCGTACCTACAAAATGACCATACCGAATGGGACAAATACTTGTCTGAAATTGAGTTTTCCATACGTTCGTCTGTCCAAACGTCAATTGGTGTAACACCATATTTTGCCCTATTCGGCATGAATATGATTTCACATGGCAGTGTGTATAAATTAGCCAGGAAGTTACAAAGCCTAAGCGATCCCGAAATGAACGTTATACCTTAGCAAAGTAAACTTGACTTAATTAGGAAACAAATAAGAGAAAATCTACACAAGGCTTATCTACGAAATGAGAAAAGCTACAATATGCGCTGTTGTCAAGTAAAGTTTATACCGGGGCAAGAGGTTTATCGTCGCAATTTCCAGCAAAGTGATTTCAAAAACAATTTTAACGCGAAACTTGCCAGCAAATTTTTAAAATGCCGAATTGTCCGTCCTATAGGCAATAGCCTCTATGAGGTAGAATACCTCCAGGGGAAGTTGTTAGGGGTATTTCACGCCAAAGATTTGAAGCAATAGCTTTAAATTCTTTGGTGGGCTTAGTCCTAACAATTTCACCCCAAAACCTAACTTCCAAAGAGTTTGAGTAAAAAGACATTTTTTTTAAAAAAAATTTTTTTTTAATGAATGTTAGTTTATTTATTTAAATGGCTTTACGTAATATTTCTAATATTAGTAACTAAAGAATAAACTAGTTTCTAAAGGGACTAAATTGTCTTATAGAAATTTATAATAGTTTGAATTTTTTTTTTTTTATCCTGAATTTAGTTTTTACTTATTTTTATTTTTGATTTTCATATGGAAATCCTATGACCATAGATGAACTTTTCTTTATGATGATAAAACACTTAAACCATTTTATTTTAATTGCCTTTGTGTTACAAGTTTCGTTATTTTATTTTTAATTTTTTTTTTGCTCAACCATAGCGCTAACGTTTATAAGCTGGTTACATTGGTAACCGATACCAGACTTATGGTGCCTTTCCTTTAAACACTCTGGGGAACTTTGCCATTAAGAGCTAGGAATGGTTAGCCACCAAGACTGGTAACATTTTTCTGATTCCGATCTTACAGCAAGTTGAAGCAAAATAAAATGAAGGCTGCTTTTTTTTTGTTTTCTTGTTTAAGGCAATTGAAATGAAGTTTTTAGTGATTTGGCAAAATAAAGAATTGAATCACCAATGGAAAATTAAAAACCCGTGAAAAGGAATTCAGATTTTTTTTTTTGCAGTACGCAATTGTCTTCTCGTTTTTTATAAGTAATTTGGTATTGCATTTGAATTAAATTTTAAATAAATTACTTACTTATGATCGTTAGTCTAATTTTATGATAATTATTAGTAGGATATTAAATATAGATTGAGCTGGACTCACCAATACTGATTTTGAATTATGCTGGAAACCTGTTTTTCTTCTTGGCCCATAGTCCTGAATTTTAAAAATCTGTGGGAGGGAAATGAAAAGTATAAGTTTTTCAGATATTTTATTTCGAAGTAAAATGTCCTAAAAGGTTATTATGAAATATACGCTATTTATTTCCCAAAGCCTTTTAGAGTATTTTAACTTCTACTTTTATTTCATATTTTTAAAATAACGTTTCTAAAGGCATACAAGGGGTACTTCCCGCCAAAGCCTAAAGCTTTGGTGGTTTTAGTCCTTGTATTCCCACTGAATTTCCGAATTGCTAAAACATTTAAATTTTTTTTACTTTTTCTTACCTGTTAAAGGCTGGCGCTGGCTGATCAACTTTTCTTCAGGTTGCCTGGAAGCTCATATCTAAACCTGTAAAGAAGAAAAAAAAACTGAATTAGTAATTTAATTTAAGAAAGCATAATTAAATTAAGAAAAATTTTCTAAAAGTTTATTTTATTAAAAATATAATTATAACTGAATTTAATTTTGTACAAATATTTCATATTTCTTTCTGTAGAAATTCTTGGGATAGTTTTTGTAAAGAGAAACAAGGGGTATTTTTCGCCAAAGAAGTAATCTTTTTGGTGGACTTAGTCTTTGTTTCTCTTCACAAAATCACTCACAGTAACATTTACAACGATTATGTAAATTTTTTTTTTTTTATTTCGCGGTTTTGTTACAATATAATTTGTGGAAAAACTTTTGTTTTTTTACCTTCGTACAAAATCTACTTTTGTTACACACGGTAAATCGCAAGTGATTTGATTTTCATTCTACATCTTCTGCCCATTGAGCAGTATGTTATGGGAATGGCAGCCAGAAGCATTCTTAGACTGAGGGAACTAGGATTGATTAGGAATTTCACGCAGGGTCACTCACGGATCTTGGGTGAGATCGAAGCTGGAGGTTACTGCCTGGGATCACCCGGCTCCACCGATTTCGTGGGCACCAGGGTGGATTTCGGACGGTTGCCGGAGGTGGTAACGCCTTCTAGGGAGAGTTGGTCAGGTAGGAGCAGATTATTTAGTGGATTTGCTATTTTCACTGACGGCTCGAAGATGAGAGGCACGGGTGCGGGGGTCTACATTGAGGATCTGGACATCAGAATGTCATATAGGCTTCCAGACGACTGCAGTGTTTTTTCAGGCGGAGGTTCTGGGGGTCTTGAGGGCCGTGGAACTGATGAGGGACAACATTGATAGGGGCTCGGACGTCACTATATATGTCGACAGCCAGGCGGCCCTTATGGCCGTAAGGGGCTGTTACGTGAACTCCAAGCTAGTTGACGGTTGCAGGAGGGCTCTGGAGGGAGCCTTAGCAGAGTATATGTTGAGATTGTGCTGGGTGCCTGGTCACTGCAACATAAACGGCAACGAGATTGCTGATGAGTTGGCGAGACAGGGCTCAGAGATGGATGATCCTAATCACATAGAGGCGGTTAGGCCTCCAATAGGATTCTACTTTGGGAAGATTAGGGAATGGATTCTGGACGCGACCAATAGGGCCTGGGGGAACCAAACGGACTGCCGGGTATCACGGACGATGTGGCCGGTGCTTAGGAAGTCCGACTCGGAGTTGTTGCTGGGCAGAAGCAGGGTCTGCGTGAGGACCATAATAGGAATCATCACGGGTCATTGCATGATAGGCAGGATGGCGATGAGGTTGGGATCCGACGTGTCGGATATGTGCGGGTTGTGTGAGGACCCGGAGGAGCTGGAGACGGTTGAACACATTTTGTGCCGCTGTCCCAGGTTACAGTGCAGCAGGCTGAGGTGGCTGGGTAGCAGATTTCTAGGCGAATTAAGGGACGTCCCGGGCTGTGGGCTCGAGAGTCTGATAGGATTCGTAATGGGGATGGCCTTGCTGCGCAGCAGGAGACTGGGAGCTAACCGCACATAGGGCGGATTGGTGTTGTGTTGAGTGAGGCTTTCTCTCGGGTTTGGTCAGAGCTTCCTTTTCTCATCTATTCTTCTATATTCTTATCTTTTCTAATGCTTTTGCTGTTTCCCTTCACCTTCTTTTTCAGCTTCTTAACTATAAACAAGGCATCACAATGGACCGTATTGGTCTCTGGGTGAGGGTGTGAAGGAGACTTCACACCAGCCTTTCTACCTACCTACCTACAGGGTCCTTGGATAAAATTCTGCTGAACCTGGACATCTCATTTACAGATTCCACTGACTCGCTAAACTTGACCCACGAGTCCCTTTTCGCCCTCCTAATGTCTCCTTTATATCTATTGTAACTCAATCTCAAGTTACTCCAATCTTCTTCCCTTCGCGTATACTTCGCTCTATTAAACAACCTTCTGACAGTGGACCTTTGAGTCCTCAACTCGTCTGTCCACCATCTTGGTTGTGTGCGACTGCCCGGAAAGTTCAAAGGACAGGATCGCTCATAACTACTAGTCAGTACCCCCGTGAAGGTGCTCACCAGTTGCTCTACACCGGTCGAAGTCGACCTCCAGTCGTGTGTAACTCTAAGGTTACTTTGCACCAATCTCGAAAAGTAATCCCAATCCGTCCTTCTCGGATTCCTATACGGACACCTTTTCGACCTCTCAAACATTAGATTAAAGGACAGGCGACTATGGTCAGAGAAGGAAAACCCCAGGTCCACCCTCCAATCCTCCACTTATTCCCTACAGTTCGTCAATGTCATGTCTATCACTGCATCTCTATCCCTAGTTCTGAACGTAGGTGTATTCCCCCTGTTACAGATATAAAGATTGCTGGCAATAATAAAATCAAACATAGACTCACCTCTTTTGTTGATGTCGGCACTTCCCCATTGGGTATGGTGTGCATTGGCGTCACACCCTAGTACCAGCCTCGGATTCACCAGGTGGATCGGTAGCCTCGTACGGCAAGTATACCGATGCTAATGCCAGGACCTTTCTTTCCTTGGCTTCTCCTGTCACAACCGTGAGGTCTCCATTACTGTAAGAATGAGAAAACATAAATTTAAACTCAGTTCTCGCCAAAATACAAGTTCGTACCTTCTCATCTGTGTGGGGTACGAACAATGTATACCCCGTGACCCTTAATCCAACTACCCGGTTTTTATTAATCCAGGGCTCTTGGATTAAGGCCACGTCCACGTTGTTGTCGATGAGGTGGGTTACTAATTCGGTTGAGGCTGCTTCACAGTGGTGCAGGTTTATCTGCACCACTTTCAACCTCTTAGGGTCTATCATTTTTAGGAAACCTAAATTTGATAGACCCCAACCCGAATATTGCAACCCCTCATATCGAATCCAGCTTTTTAAGAGACTCCCGGTCCACTGCGAACCTGAAGTCTCTTCCCTGGTTCTCTTTACAACCCAGTGAAGCTACCAACTTCCACTGGCTTGTATTGAGTCCCTTGTTCTGGTTGGCGAGTACCCCCAGTATGACCTCCACCGGTTTTATAGGTGGAGGTATCCATACCGTGACTACCGGCCTTAATGGCAACTCAGACGCTAGTATAACGTCCAGACTAGCTTCAGGACAGGAGCTGCCACACTTACCAATTGCAGCCTTTAAAAACTCAAAGGTTTTCTGATTGCCGCAACTGACAGTTTTGACACCTCTTGCCCAGTCAGCCCCTTTGAACGATACTTCGTCCGGCCTTCCTTTGGCACTAAAGATTTCGTCGAGTAGTTTGTTCTCTAGCACCTGCCATCTCTCGACACTGATCCTTCCATCGGGATCCTTACGATCAATGACAGCCGCTAGAATACCGTCCTTACTCGACGACTCCTTTAGTTTTTTTGACGTGGATGGTTGGTCCTTTCTGGAGCCAGTCCTCTTATTGATCTCCTTATGGGGATCTTTAAGAGAACTGACCATAGTCTGACCAGTCCTCTTAGCCGCAGGGGATTTCTGGTCATCACCAGACCTCACTCGCTTAACTACCCCCTTTTTGGGGCCCTTAGCAGAGCTCTGTCAATGATCACCCGATTTCCCTGCAGATGTTGACTGGTCTGTCCCAGCAACCCTTCCTTTAGTGACTCCTTTTTGGGAGTGACTATCGGAAATTACCGAGACATTTCCAGCCCTCATCGCGCGACTAGTAGTGGGTAAAACGTTCTCAGGCCTAGCTCCCTTAACTGTGACCATACTGTCACGATTAAGAGGGCCAGTCGTTGAACCTTTACCCTCCTTTTTCTTATCTTCTGCTTTATTCGAGGATTCATCAACAGGGGGTGCTGGGGATTTGCTGTCTTTACTGACAACATTTGTATCCACAGCAGCCCTAGGATGGCACCGACAGAGCCGTGGATTCGTTCGAATCTAGCAACGTTCTTTCGTTGCTTCCTCAGCAGATGCCTATCCCGCCCATCGTGCAGTGAGGAGTCTTTCTTAGCTATCTTTTCCAGAAAGGCTAAGGAGGCTCTCACACCACTCTTGGCTTTATCGTAGCTCGTTCGGCTATCTGACGTGACCTGTTCTGTCGCATCTTGCCGAACAACGAGTTTTGATACACTCGCCAATCCTCTCTCCAACCCGAGTGTGACTCCGGAAGTCGATGGCCCAACCCTATGGCCCTCATCATGAGCCGAAATCAGTGTTATTTCGTGCTCATCATCAGAGCCCAGAGTTAGGTCACCGAGTCTTTCCGATGCCCCTGTACGAGACGGAGAGCCGATTGGCGAGTCTATCCTGTCCGTCTCATTCATGACTGTCAGTTCTGTCATTAACTGACTCTCTTGCAGCAGAATATCTCTGTGAATACCCAGCAAGACGGAGTCCAAATCTGACCCTGAACCTGCTGAGCTGACAGAGACATTCCCTGCGCCAACTTCTTCATTTCGTTTTTTAAAGTTTAATTTATCCAGTTTTTGGTCCCACGAGTATGCACGTAAACAAAGCGACCATCGCGCGCAGTGACGGCTTACGCGGACTAGGCTAGAATTACAACTGACCCTTGCCATCGGCGTCAGAGGGAAGCTGTTCACGACCAGTTTCTTTTACCACTAACTAGCCATTCAGGTCCTCGGCACTGCTATCAACCACCTTGACCTTAAAAGTGGGGGATGTAGGGAATCAAAGGGAGAAGTAGGTAGGATTATAGGTAAAGAGGATGGGATATGGGATGGATAACCCTTGGTCATGCTGGCTTTAAAGCTTATGCCTTCGAACTTGTTCCGGTTAGACTGTACCGAATCAAGTTCCAAGACATACACTACCGCCGGCATTTAAGTCACCACATCGCGGCAAGATAGTTATCCAGGTGGTGGAGGGTGATGGTAACGTAAATGGTAGATTTTGGGATGATCACATTTTTTTCCAGGTCATCACGGTGAAGTCAGAATGGGTTTCAGGTGGGAGGGCAGAAGTTGGCATAACACCCGTCAACTCCACTCGCAGGTAAAAGGTTCCACTCACAGGTGAGTACACGGTGCAAAATGTGTTGATAGTGGCGATAGATCCGTTTTTTTTTGTCTTAACTGCGTTCACTTTCGGGCTCCTTTTATTTTACCTTTGTTTTAATATCCCAAATTGGCTGGCATGATTTTTTTGTAGCAGCCAAGTGCCTGATTGGTTGGCAAGAACCACCCCAATACGGCGAGCCCTAGCCGGACTTACGCCAGCATGCCAGCGCCGCCAACAATCTGGCCACACCTGACCGTATGGTTTTCTTTTGTGTTTCCTTTGAAACACCAGCTGCTACTGCTACAAACGTAATGAAAACAGGTTAATAAATTTGTTAAGAATTAAAAAAACCTGATTTAAAAGTTTATCAAGAAAAATAAAAATATATTTTTAAGTATTATTATTTTAAGAAAAAAAAGTAACCAAAATAAAATAAATAGTCGCATCTCCACATTGAAAAAAATGTCGAATTTTCGATAGAAATAACATAAGACGGAAACTCTGGTTACTAAACAAAAGCATTACATAGGAAGTGTGGCAATACCATGTTTGCTTGTTTACGAAAAATTGTGTAGTGAAATCCAGAAAACTCATGTTTAATTTATAATATTTGTTTAACTTAAAAATTCCGAATTAAACAGAATTTGTTTTAAATTTAAATAGCCTTTTAGAAATATTAGCGAACAAGTCAAAGTGCAAACAATTAGACGGCAAATTTGTAGATTTTATTCATGTAACAACTTTTTGGTAAATTTTTGAATTTTTTTACTTTAATATGGAATACCCCCTAAAGTTTTGATTTGTCGAAATTGACAACTGGCGGCCTTAATAGCCCTTGTAACGTGCTTTCAAAATCAGTTATCGGATCCGGCAAATTTGTAGATTTTATTCATGTAACAACTTTTTGGTAAATTTTTGAAATTTTTTTATTTAATATGGAATACCCCCTAAAGTTTTCATTTGTCGAAAGTGACAACTGGCGGCCTTAATAGCCCTAGTAACGTGCTTTCAAAATCAGTTATCGTATTTTATAAACTGGCAAATTTGTAGATTTTATTCATGTAACAACTTTTTGGTAAATTTTTGAATTTTTTTCTTTAATATGGAATACCCTCTAAAATTTTGATTTGTCGAAAGTGAAAACTGGCGGCCTTAATAGCCCTAGTAACGTGCTTTCAAAATCAGTTATCGGATTTTATAAACCGGCAAATTTGTAGATTTTATTCATGTAACAACTTTTTGGTAAATTTTTGAATTTTTTTCTTTAATATGGAATACCCTCTAAAGTTTTGATTTGTCGAAAGTGACAACTGGCGGCCTTAATAGCCCTAGTAATGTGCTTTCAAAATCAGTTATCGGATTTTATAAACCGGCAAATTTGTAGATTTTATTCATGTAACAACTTTTAGGTAAATTTTTGAATTTTTTTCTTTAATATGGAATACCCTCTAAAGTTTTCATTTGTCGAAAGTGACAACTGGCGGCCTTAATAGCCCTAGTAACGTGCTTTCAAAATCAGTTATCGGATTTTATAAACCGGCAAATTTGTAGATTTTATTTATGTAACAACTTTTTGGTAAATTTTTGATTTTTTTTCTTTAATATGGAATACCCCCTAAAGTTTTGATTTGTCAAAAGTGACAACTGGCGGCCTTAATAGCCCTAGTAACGTGCTTTCAAAATCAGTTATCGGATTTTATAAACCGGCAAGTTTGTAGATTTTATTCATGTAACAACTTTTTGGTAAATTTTTGAAATTTTTTTATTTAATATGGAATACCCCCTAAAGTTTTGATTTGTCGAAAGTGACAACTGGCGGCCTTAATAGCCCTAGTAACGTGCTTTCAAAATCAGTTATCGGATTTTATAAACCGGCAAATTTGTAGATTTTATTCATGTAACAACTTTTTGGTAAATTTTTGAATTTTTTTTCTTTAATATGGAATACCCTCTAAAGTTTTGATTTGTCGAAAGTGACAACTGGCGGCCTTAATAGCCCTAGTAACGTGCTTTCAAAATCAGTTATCGGATTTTATAAACCGGCAAATTTGTAGATTTTATTCATGTAACAACTTTTTGGTAAATTTTTGAATTTTTTTTCTTTAATATGGAATACCCTCTAAAGTTTTGATTTGTCGAAAGTGACAACTGGCGGCCTTCATAGCCCTAGTAACGTGCGTTCAAAATCAGTTATCGGATTTTATAAACCGGCAAATTTGTTGATTTTATTCATGTAACAACTTTTTGGTAAATTTTTTTTCTTTAATATGGAATACCCTCTAAAGTTTTGATTTGTCGAAAGTGACAACTGGCGGCCTTAATAGCCCTAGTAACGTGCGTTCAAAATCAGTTATCGGATTTTATAAACCGGCAAATTTGTTGATTTTATTCATGTAACAACTTTTTGGTAAATTTTTTTTCTTTAATATGGAAAACCCTCTAAAGTTTTGATTTGTCGAAAGTGACAACTGGCGGCCTTAATAGCCCTAGTAACGTGCTTTCAAAATCAGTTATCGGATTTTATAAACCGGCAAATTTGTAGATTTTATTCATGTAACAACTTTTTGGTAAATTTTTGAATTTTTTTCTTTAATATGGAATACCCTCTAAAGTTTTGATTTGTCGAAAGTGACAACTGGCGGCCTTAATAGCCCTAGTAACGTGCTTTCAAAATCAGTTATCGGATTTTATAAACCGGCAAATTTGTAGATTTTATTCATGTAACAACTTTTTGGTAAATTTTTGAAATTTTTTTCTTTAATATGGAAAACCCTCTAAAGTTTTGATTTGTCGAAAGTGACAACTGGCGGCCTTAATAGCCCTAGTAACGTGCTTTCAAAATCAGTTATCGGATTTTATAAACCGGCAAATTTGTAGATTTTATTCATGTAACAACTTTTTGGTAAATTTTTGAATTTTTTTCTTTAATATGGAATACCCTCTAAAGTTTTGATTTGTCGAAAGTGACAACTGGCGGCCTTAATAGCCCTAGTAACGTGCTTTCAAAATCAGTTATCGGATTTTATAAACCGGCAAATTTGTAGATTTTATTCATGTAACAACTTTTTGGTAAATTTTTGAAATTTTTTTATTTAATATGGAATACCCCCTAAAGTTTTGATTTGTCGAAAGTGACAACTAGCAGCCTTAATAGCCCTAGTAACTGGCTTTCAAAATCAGTTATCGGATTTTATAAACCGGCAAATTTGTAGATTTTATTCATGTAACAACTTTTTGGTAAATTTTTGAAATTTTTTTATTTAATATGGAATACCCCCTAAAGTTTTGATTTGTCGAAAGTGACAACTGGCGGCCTTAATAGCCCTAGTAACGTGCTTTCAAAATCAGTTATCGGATTTTATAAACCGGCAAATTTGTAGATTTTATTCATGTAACAACTTTTTGGTAAATTTTTGAAATTTTTTTATTTAATATGGAATACCCCCTAAAGTTTTGATTTGTCGAAAGTGACAACTGGCGGCCTTAATAGCCCTAGTAACTTGCTTTCAAAATCAGTTATCGGATTTTATAAACCGGCAAATTTGATTTTATTCATATAACAACATGTTTGCATAATTTTTCAAACATTTTAAACTGCTAAATTTAAAGATTTTTTTCATATTTTCATTAATTTTTTATGAATAATATGGTGTTCGTAATGTTTTTGGAAATAATTTTCCATGTTTTGTTATTGTTTGTCACGCACGTGGTGTTGTTTTCAAAACAATAATAATAGCACATGGTCAAAACAAAAAAAATGTTCTTGAGTGCGGTTGATTTCGGTATTGATTTGTTCACACGCGTGGGACCTTCGTCTGATCTTTTTTATTTTCCCAGGGGGACACAGCATCAACAACAGTGATGCCAAGAGAAATTGCAAAAAAAATCCCTACGTGTCTAAATAAAATTCCTTCTTTTTCCCTACAAACAAAAAAATTATCCCTACACTATTCCCTACGTTAAAAATGTATTGGTTTTAGCTTCAGGCAAACAAAAACATACTCTGTTAACATTTCGTACATATTATAATTAAGGGATTTATTAACATTTATTAAAAAAAAAGCATTTGTTAATTCAAGAAAAAACCAAAATAAACATTCTCACACATGTAAAAATTCAATTTAAAAAAAAAAATATTGTGTGACAAATTTAATTTAATATAATAATTTAATTTGGCAGAAACGCCACTGTATATCCTTCAATCTAGAGTCAAAACTAAGTCAAACTGCGTGTTTGATTTTCATCTCCTCATCTTTTGTCCTTTTTAAAGGACTTAACCTTTTTCAAGAATACTTTTTTTATTAATATAAGTATCTAATATTTTTTACCAAACTCGGTACCAAATAAAAGGCAGGGCTTTGTTGAATATAAAAAAATCTTTATTTCAAAATTTTAAAAAAAATTCCTTTTAAATATATATCCTTCCACATGCTTAAAAGTTTTCATTAAAATTTTTTAAAAATTCCAAATTGTATGCCTTTATTTCTCTTTGTTTCATTCATTAAACATTCTCCTTTAATATTCGCATATATTTTTAGCGAATGTGAGAGCAAATGCAAATAACAAAAATAAGCGATTAGTTCGCAAATGTGAACCGAAATATTCGGCTCCCCTAATATACACGTACATGATTGTGGCACTTGTTGAAGATTGCCAGGCTATTAGGGCTCTTAGTAAAATACTACATTTGTACCTAAATGCTATGGTATATGAAAAATTTTAATTTTTAAATGAAAATAATACGAATATTTAACACAATATATTGGAATTTTAACACAATATATTGGAAATGAGAAAATATATTGAAAATTCCCTACATTTGCCTTAAAATAAAATATCTGTCTTTTTTTCCCTACGCCGTAAATTTTCCGAAAAAATCCCTACAAAAAGGGAAAATTCCCTACTATTGGCATCACTGATCAGCAAGCACATTTGTGTAACCACCCACACTATACATTCACTAAATTGTGCATGACAATAATATAAAAAACAAGTAAAGCTTCGTACAGGTGGTCAGATCTTACAATTTTGGAAAGCGGCGCTGCTTAAATTGCATTAAAATTTTCTAAAAATGTCTCGCAACTGTGTGGACATTGTAAGCTTGTTTGTATTTGGCAGACGCGTAAAATTAATGCATCTGAAAATGGCACCATTGTCAGAAAAATATTTCTATTGGCAATGCCTGCTTACAATAGTGTAAGATCTGCCCACCGTCTGTACTAAGCTTAAGAGTTATATTCGGCTATGCCGTTTACACGTCTGCATGAAACTTAATTATGATGTTAATTTGTATTCGCTTCGTTTGTATTACTTGCGCAACTAACTAGCCGAGTCTGAGAGGAGGTTAGAGGTTAGGTTAGCTTAAGAAGGGTTATGGACCAATGAGGTCCATTGTGAATCCCTTCAGTGTAAGAGCAAAGAGGAAAAAGAGAAAAAAGAGAAGTAAAGAAGAGAAGTAGAAAATAGCAATACCCCATAGGACAAATCCCCACTATGGTCCCTCCAACAGAAACAGCCGTCCTATTTCCCTGGTTGGATTACATCCAGCGATACACCCCAGTTCGTCGTGAAATCTAGCCCCTAGCCATTTTTGCCTAGGGCCCTGCATCCTAGGACAGTGGCACAGTGCATGCTCAATAGTCTCTAGCTCCTCCGCATCCCCGCACAGCCTGTAGAAGTCCGGTATCGCAGTGTCCCATTTACCCAAAAAAAGCCCTAACAGAGCAATGCCCCGTCAGGAAACCTATGAGGGTCCTGAGGCTACTCCTTTCCAGTCCTAATAGAACCCTGGTTGCCCTTGCGTTCAATCCGGGCCATAAGGCTCTCGACACCCTGCAATCCGTTCTATCCCTCCAGGACCGGTTAATGGCATCGCGGAATCTTTCCCGTATCACCCCATAGTAGTGACATAAGGGGGGTTTTACCCCTCTGTCCCTTACCTCTAAGTCTAGATTCGAAACCCATCTCGCGAGTTCGTCCGCCACCTCGTTGCCATCCACCTTGCAGTATCCTGGTACCCAACACAGCCTTATTGTTAATGCCAGCATAAGCTCCCTCAGAGCATTCCTACACCGTGCAACCAGGCGCGATCGCACCGTAAAATTTGACAATGCTCTTAGCGCAGCCTGACTATCGACGTAGATTGTCACCACAGATCCCCCTACGATGTGACCCAGTATCACTTCCGTCGCCCTCCAGATCGCTAGGATCTTAGAATGGAAGACACTGCACTCATCCGGGAGTCTGAATGACCTTTTTACGTCAGTGTCAGCAATAAAAACACCAGTCCCAGTGCCAGTGTCCATCTTGGACCCGTCCGTATATACAGCCCACCCCTCAAACAGTCCGTTGGATTAACGCCAAACTTCCCTATCCGGGAACTCCACCGGTGGTGTTACACCGAAGTCCAAGTTCATACTCCTATGATGATTTGTCGAAAGTGACAACTGGCGGCCTTAATAGCCCTAGTAACGTGCGTTCAAAATCAGTTATCGGATTTTATAAACCGGCAAATTTGTTGATTTTATTCATGTAACAACTTTTTGGTAAATTTTTTTTCTTTAATATGGAATACCCTCTAAAGTTTTGATTTGTCGAAAGTGACAACTGGCGGCCTTAATAGCCCTAGTAACGTGCTTTCAAAATCAGTTATCGGATTTTATAAACCGGCAAATTTGTAGATTTTATTCATGTAACAACTTTTTGGTAAATTTTTGAATTTTTTTCTTTAATATGGAATACCCTCTAAAGTTTTGATTTGTCGAAAGTGACAACTGGCGGCCTTAATAGCCCTAGTAACGTGCTTTCAAAATCAGTTATCGGATTTTATAAACCGGCAAATTTGTAGATTTTATTCATGTAACAACTTTTTGGTAAATTTTTGAAATTTTTTTATTTAATATGGAATACCCCCTAAAGTTTTGATTTGTCGAAAGTGACAACTAGCAGCCTTAATAGCCCTAGTAACTGGCTTTCAAAATCAGTTATCGGATTTTATAAACCGGCAAATTTGTAGATTTTATTCATGTAACAACTTTTTGGTAAATTTTTGAAATTTTTTTATTTAATATGGAATACCCCCTAAAGTTTTGATTTGTCGAAAGTGACAACTGGCGGCCTTAATAGCCCTAGTAACGTGCTTTCAAAATCAGTTATCGGATTTTATAAACCGGCAAATTTGTAGATTTTATTCATGTAACAACTTTTTGGTAAATTTTTGAAATTTTTTTATTTAATATGGAATACCCCCTAAAGTTTTGATTTGTCGAAAGTGACAACTGGCGGCCTTAATAGCCCTAGTAACTTGCTTTCAAAATCAGTTATCGGATTTTATAAACCGGCAAATTTGATTTTATTCATATAACAACATGTTTGCATAATTTTTCAAACATTTTAAACTGCTAAATTTAAAGATTTTTTTCATATTTTCATTAATTTTTTATGAATAATATGGTGTTCGTAATGTTTTTGGAAATAATTTTCCATGTTTTGTTATTGTTTGTCACGCACGTGGTGTTGTTTTCAAAACAATAATAATAGCACATGGTCAAAACAAAAAAAATGTTCTTGAGTGCGGTTGATTTCGGTATTGATTTGTTCACACGCGTGGGGCCTTCGTCTGATCTTTTTTATTTTCCCAGGGGGACACAGCATCAACAACAGTGATGCCAAGAGAAATTGCAAAAAAATCCCTACGTGTCTAAATAAAATTCCTTCTTTTTCCCTACAAACAAAAAAATTATCCCTACACTATTCCCTACGTTAAAAATGTATTGGTTTTAGCTTCAGGCAAACAAAAACATACTCTGTTAACATTTCGTAAATATTATAATTAAGGGATTTATTAACATTTATTAAAAAAAAAGCATTTGTTAATACAAGAAAAAACCAAAATAAACATTCTCACACATGTAAAAATTCAATTAAAAAAAAAAATACTGTGTGACAAATTTAATTTAATTTAATAATTTAATTTGGCAGAAACGCCACTGTATATCCTTCAATCTAGAGTCAAAACTAAGTCAAACTGCGTGTTTGATTTTCATCTCCTCATCTTTTGTCCTTTTTAAAGGACTTAACCTTTTTCAAGAATACTTTTTTTATTAATATAAGTATCTAATATTTTTTACCAAACTCGTTACCAAATAAAAGGCAAGGCTTTGTTGAATATAAAAAAATCTTTATTTCAAAATTTTAAAAAAAATTCCTTTTAAATATATATCCTTCCACATGCTTAAAAGTTTTCATTAAAATTTTTTAAAAATTCCAAATTGTATGCCTTTATTTCTCTTTGTTTCATTCATTAAACATTCTCCTTTAATATTCGCATATATTTTTAGCGAATGTGAGAGCAAATGCAAATAACAAAAATAAGCGATTAGTTCGCAAATGTGAACCGAAATATTCGGCTCCCCTAATATACACGTACATGATTGTGGCACTTGTTGAAGATTGCCAGGCTATTAGGGCTCTTAGTAAAATACTACATTTGTACCTAAATGCTATGGTATATGAAAAATTTTAATTTTTAAATGAAAATAATACGAATATTTACGTATTTTAACACAATATATTGGAAATGAGAAAATATATTGAAAATTCCCTACATTTGCCTTAAAATAAAATATCTGTCTTTTTTTCCCTACGCCGTAAATTTTCCGAAAAAATCCGTACAAAAAGGGAAAATTCCCTACTATTGGCATCACTGATCAGCAAGCACATTTGTGTAACCACCCACACTATACATTCACTAAATTGTGCATGACAATAATATAAAAAACAAGTAAAGCTTCGTACAGGTGGTCAGATCTTACAATATTGGAAAGCGGCGCTGCTTAAATTGCATTAAAATTTTCTAAAAATGTCTCGCAACTGTGTGGACATTGTAAGCTTGTTTGTATTTGGCAGACGCGTAAAATTAATGCATCTGAAAATGGCACCATTGTCAGAAAAATATTTCTATTGGCAATGCCTGCTTACAATATTGTAAGATCTGCCCACCGTCTGTACTAAGCTTAAGAGTTATATTCGGCTATGCCGCTTACACGTCTGCATGAAACTTAATTATGATGTTAATTTGTATTCGCTTCGTTTGTATTACTTGCGCAACTAACTAGCCGAGTCTGAGAGGAGGTTAGAGGTTAGGTTAGCTTAAGAAGGGTTATGGACCAATGAGGTCCATAGTGAATCCCTTCAGTGTAAGAGCAAAGAGGAAAAAGAGAAAAAAGAGAAGTAAAAAAAAGCAATACCCCATAGGACAAATCCCCACTATGGTCCCTCCAACAGAAACAGCCGTCCTATTTCCCTGGTTGGATTACATCCAGCGATACACCCCAGTTCGTCGTGAAATCTAGCCCCTAGCCATTTTTGCCTAGGGCCCTGCATCCTAGGACAGTGGCACAGTGCATGCTCAATAGTCTCTAGCTCCTCCGCATCCCCGCACAGCCTGTAGAAGTCCGGTATCGCAGTGTCCCATTTACCCAAAAAAAGCCCTAACAGAGCAATGCCCCGACAGGAACCCTATGAGGGTCCTGAGGCTACTCCTTTCCAGTCCTAATAGAACCCTGGTTGCCCTTGCGTTCAATCCGGGCCATAAGGCTCTCGACACCCTGCAATCCGTTCTATCCCTCCAGGACCGGTTAACGGCATCGCGGAATCTTTCCCGTATCACCCCATAGTAGTGACATAAGGGGGGTTTTACCCCTCTGTCCCTTACCTCTAAGTCTAGATTCGAAACCCATCTCGCGAGTTCGTCCGCCACCTCGTTGCCATCCACCTTGCAGTATCCTGGTACCCAACACAGCCTTATTGTTAATGCCAGCATAAGCTCCCTCAGAGCATTCCTACACCGCGCAACCAGGCGCGATCGCACCGTAAAATTTGACAATGCTCTTAGCGCAGCCTGACTATCGACGTAGATTGTCACCACAGATCCCCCTACGATGTGACCCAGTATCACTTCCGTCGCCCTCCAGATCGCTAGGATCTTAGAATGGAAGACACTGCACTCATCCGGGAGTCTGAATGACCTTTTTACGTGAGTGTCAGCAATAAAAACACCAGTCCCAGTGCCAGTGTCCATCTTGGACCCGTCCGTATATACTGCCCACCCCTCAAACAGTCCGTTGGATTAACGCCAAACTTCCCTATCCGGGAACTCCACCGGTGGTGTTACACCGAAGTCCAAGTTCATACTCCTATGATCCGAGATTCCCGTCGGAATACTTTTCTGATCAAGCAGACCCACTTCGTATAGAATCCTTGTGTCATCATCCCGCCTAGGTCTAATCAACGAAGACTCGTAGAGTCTAAATAAGTTCCTGGCAGCCACACTCCTCACATAATGCTCAATGGGGGACAGATGTAGTAGGATGTCCAACGCCGCATGTGGCGTGCTTCTCCTTGCACCAGTGATGCCAAGAGATACACTCCTCTGGGCCTTGTTGAGCATCTTCCTATATCTGTCCACTCTCAACGCATCCCACCAAACAGTGCATCCATAGGTAAGAATAGGCCTAACCACCGATGTGTAAAATCTGGTCTTAGTCCCCAATTCTTACCGATGGAGTTTCTGCATGTGTAGTAGGCATTGAGTCCTCTTTTCATCTTCTCCTGGGTGTTTCTTTTCCACGACAGTTTACAGTCGAGGAAGTTACCCAAGTACTTAGCACAGTCAGATAGAGTTAACTCGACGCCATCCAGCACAGGCCCCTTAAAACCCTCTTTCCTGTACCTTCTGGTAAAAAGAACCAGCTCAGTCTTCGCCGGGTTTACCCCCAGCCCTCTATCCTTCGCCCAAGGTGAGAGTTCGCCCAACATCAACTGCATAGTTAAACCGATCGTAGACAGAAACTTTCCCCTGACCAGTAGAACTATGTCATCCGCATAGGCGACGGCTTTCATACCCTTGGAATCAAATGATCTGAGAATCCCGTTGACCGCAAGCAAACACAGTATAGGAGATAGAACCCCCCCCCCTTGTGGTGTCCCCCTGGTAACCTTCCTCCTTACACACTGATCCCACAGGATCCCACAGTTTATAATCCTGCTGCCAAGCATGCAGACTATCCACTCCACCAGAAAGCCATGAACTCCCAGCTCCACCAAGGAATCCTTGATCGCCTCAATCCTAATGCTATTGAAGGCTCCTTCTATGTTCAGAAACGCGGCGAGAGTATATTCCTTATGCCTCAGGCCGTGCTCAATGCAACCAACCACCTCATGTAGCGCACTCTCAACAGATTTACCCTTAAGGTAGGAATGTTGAGCGTTGCTATGTGGTTCCTGTTCCTAGCCAACGTAACGTTATCAGCAGCTGCTGTTGCACCGTGAGAGAATGGCTTCTATTTGTCTCCCTCTCCAGTATTGGAAACAACAAATTTAACATCAAAAGAAATTTGTCCCGTTTTAGCCTGAAACGCTCATTGTACTCCAACGTGGATTCCAGGAATTCATATTCCAGATGTGGTCTAAAGAGTCTTCTTCTTCTTAATGCGATTTCATTATCGCTTTCGTCACTGGAATCGTATAAAAGGTTCATATTGCACTCAAAAAAAAAATATGAACAATTTAATATCTTATATGTTTCACTTGCCGCTTATCGATCATTTCTTATATGAAAACAATGTGATATAGTTTGTTTTATTACGGTGCCTATTATGAACTAAATTCGATTTTCGACAACAGTCGAATTAGTTGATCGAACGAATTTTCATTTGGTATTGCACACATTCGATAAAAACGTACTATTGTGATTTAGTTTATTCACAGTAGTACATTTTCTATCAGCTGTCACTTTAAATAAAAAATTTTTATTAACAAATTTAAAAAATAAAACTAATATAAATCATGACTACGACGGAATTATGGTACGATGATTCATCTGATGAAGATGAACGCTTACTGGAACTGGCCTGTACCTGTAGCCTGAACTTTTGTAAAAATTCCTTTTGCCACCAAAGGAATTTGTTTCATAAGAGAAACAAGCTTTTCCAACTGCTGCTTACTACTGTGGACTTTAGACTTGTATAAAATAACCAAAAATAATAAAGAATGTAAAATTTGCACACCAAAACTAATAAATTAAATAAAACTTACATGTTCAAAAAATTTTTTTTTTAATTATTTACACCGTCGAAAGCAAATTTGTTTTCGTTGAAAAATTCTTTGCACAACGAAATTTTCGACAGTGCTGCCAACTCATAATACCAAATTAACATTCGATAGTCTATGTTCGATAGCCAGCGAAAATCGTTTATCGAATGTAACTCATAATAGGGGCCTACATATAATCACGTATTTAAAAAAAAATAATTAAAAATAAACAAAATAAGTAAATAAATGCTAATTAATATTAAAATTTTTGAATTTTTGTTCAAAAATAGTTAAAAATCAAATTTAAATTCAATTTATCATTCACTTGTAACTTGTAAATTTTTTTCTGAGGGTCTCCGTCGACCCTAAGCTTTTTTTCTACAATTCTACAAGTGTACAAATGTAAATTTAGTTTTGTGAAACAAAACCACTTGTTGAAGTATGACTTGTAACTTGTAAAATTCACTTGTAGGCACAAACTTGTAATTGTATTTTTATGAAACACAATTATTCACAAGTTCACAATTTTACAGGCAAAAGCTGTACCGGTTCAACTCGGTGGGCACACGACGAGAGGGAAACACGGAACATGGAAAACGCTACAGTGGTCAACACTGGATTGGTAATGCACCTCTTCATTACACAGTAGCTCGTTTCTGTATTTCTCGCATCGCAAATTTTCTCATATTAAGTGTGAAACAAAAAATTTCATCGTTTCTCGATTTGTGAGAAAAAAGTGTTTCTGTATTTAAATGCGAGAACAGACAACACAGATTCTGTTTTAACTGGAATACTTCCAGTAATTAAGTGTCAAATGCAAGCGAAACATCAACGAAAGAAATATATATAATAAAAATAAGGCTGCCAGATTTAAAGATTTATCGACATTTTGACGATTTTTTTTGTTCCAAAATTGGCAAAGTGAAAATTTGCTGATTTTTTTCTAGTGACGATATTATTCATAAATAAAATAATTTTAAATAGTTTAATATGTTTGTCTATTCGGCACCACAGAAAAACAATATCTTTAAAAACAAGGCAGATTAAAAAATGTATCGGCAAAAGCAAAATTTCGAACGGAAACTGTTTAATTTTTATTTGCTTGGATTATTTAATACATTTGTTTGTGTGATCAATAGATTAAACTATTACCCCATTTTTCAGTCAATGCACTTTAGGAAATTTTTGCCTTTTACGTTGTCCAAAAGTGTTTATTTTATTTCAATATGATATTTTGTCACTCCTTTGTGTGATTTCTGCAGGGAAAAATAACAAGCTGAAATTTTAAACGCTTATCGGATAAAGGAAAATAAAATAAATAATTTTATTTAAATAGACCTCAAGCTTATGTATATATAAAATATGTATTTTACCCATGAACTTAATGTTTTTTTTTTTTTTTTTTTTTTTTTTTTTTTTTTGATTATGTGTTTATATGATAAAAATTTGGGATTATATGATAAAAATCGAACAAAATTCGTCAAAATTAATTTTAAATTTTCCGAAAAAAATAGACGATTTTTTTTATTTTTTCTTAGGATATTGACGTTTTTTTCACAAATTTATCTGGCAGCCCTGCATAAAACAAACAATGAATGAACAAATTGTATTTTATATACTTATTTTCATCATTTAAACTCTTTCTTTTAAAATAAAACAAAATAATACACATTCTTGTGTACATACAAACATAATTTGGGCTCCATTTTTTAAAATTTTTTTTTCTCACATCAATTTCAAATATGATTTATTTTGACAGTTCTTGTGAGAAACTTTTTGCAAAATATTGTTACAGAAACACTTGTTCTCACATCCTTCCAATAATTGCTGGAAAATTATTTAAATGACAGATAATTCTCGCAAAGTAAAGGTTAGGTTAGGTTCCATTGGCAGCCGTGATCAAGCACAGCTCACGTGGGTCCATTGCTTAGTTCCCGTTGTGTTACCACATCACGCCGTCTCCCATGGGTCCTATGAAATCTGGCTGCTAGTATTCCCATGCAGCCAACCGATCGATTCAATAAAGGAGTGGATCCTATTTACGTCAACATCAGAGAGACAAGTTTTGTCCCCAAGGGTTCTTCGACCAAACATTTTGAGTCTTAAGTCTCCGAAAGCCGGGCAGTTACAGAGTAGATGTTCCGTTGACTCTTCCTCCTCCTCATCGCCGCAACTTCTGCACAAGTCGTTATAAGGGAGCCCCAGCCTCTGGGCGTGCCTCCCAATTGGCCAGTGGCCAGTTATAACCGCAGTTAGGTTTCTTAGATGATGTCTGGACAGCTGTAATGCCCGCCGTGTCCTTTTTTCATCTATGATGGGCCAGATTTTCCTGGTTTCCCCACAGGTGGTTTCATCGTGCCACCTCTGACTGGCGATAAGATGAAACTTATGCGCTATAAGTTGCTTACACCTTGGGAGTGAAGCACCTACATATGTGGAACCGTCCCGATTCAAGGTGGTACCTGCATGCGCCAACGAATCCGCCATGCAGTTCCCATGTATGTCCCCGTGTCCGGGGACCCAATTAAGGGTGACCAGTGAATGTCTCGCTATCTCCTCCAGAGACATCCGGCATTCTCGGACAATTCTCGATGTGATGAACACATTCTCCAGGGATCTTATGGCCGCCTTGCTATCGGTAATAATGTGAATATCCCTTCCAGATATTTCACCGTACCGGATGCGTTTCGCGGCTGTGTGGATGGCCATTATCTCGGCCTGGATTACACTGCAGTGGTCCGGCAGCCTTATAGGAATGCTCCAGTTTAGCTGCTCGGAGTATATGCCAGAACCGACACCATACAGTGTTTTAGACCCGTCCGTGAAGATTCGAATCGTATTCGCGGGGATTTGCAGGTCATCATAGTGGACCACGTTATCCACAATGCTTACCGTGAAGCCAGGATCAAAGATTGGCTCGGGTGTGACATAATCAACATCCATGTGCCAATTAATATCATTCAGAATGTTAGCATGTCCGATATTATAATCTCTCCATGCTCCGGTGGCCCTTAGTCTTACCGCCGCGTTCGCAGCTAACCTTTTCGCCAAAATGTCTGATGGTAACCAGTTTAGAATCGTAAACAATGCCTTAGAGGGGGTTGTTCTAATGGCACCTGTTACCGCTAGGGTGCCCCTAGTCGCAACCTTTGAAATGTTCGAGGCGCCCAAGTTGGATTCGATACGCCTGAAGTGCAAGATACTGCTGACAAATTGAATGATCGCTGGGTCGATCTCCAAATGTCTCATAGCGTTAATAACCGATTCAGGTTTAACATTGTTGAAAGCGCCCTCAATATCCAGGAATGCCACTAAAGCAAATTCCTTGTAATGCAGGGATCTCTCTATGTGGCCCACCAATGAGTGAAGCGCAGTTTCAGTGGACCTTCCCTTCGTGTAGGCGTGCTGAGCCGGTGACAGGTAATTGGGTCCTAATGATGATCTAATGTGAATATCCAAAATCCTCTCCAGTGTTTTCAGTAGAAAGGAGGATAGACTAATTGGTCTAAAGTCTTTAGCCATAGTGTGAGATGTCTTCTCACTCTTGGGGATGAAGACGATCTTATATGATGTCCACGTTGCTGGGACATGTGAGAGACTCAGGCAGGCTCTAAATATTGCCAAGAGCCATGGCATCAATATTCCCAGGTTATTTTGTAGGTCCGCTGGGATAATGCCATCCGGGCCTGGAGATTTAAAGGGTTGGAAGCTTTTGACCGCCCATTCCACACGATGGCGAGTTATCGGAATATTAGAGATATCCCGAGCGCCGCTAAAAGTTTCCTCCCTAGGCACATCATCAGTGCAACCAGGGAAGTGTGTATTCATCAGGACCTCAAGGGTGTCCCGACTGTTTGTGGTCCAGGATCCATCCATCTTCCGTATAAATGATGGAATAGCTGGATTATAGGATAAAATCTTACGAAGCCGACTTGTCTCCGAGGAGTTTTCCACGTCACTGTAGAATTTCCTCCATGACTGTCTCTTGGCCTTCCTTATAAGATTCTTGAATTCATTAACTGAGGACTTGTAATTGTTCCAAACACCATTACGTTTTGCCTCATTAAAGAGTTTCCTGCTTTCCTTGCGTTTTTCAGCAATTTCCGCATTCCACCATATGGGCTTAGCTTTGCCCCTCCTGTCCATTATTTTACAGGCTTCGTTTGTTCCCTCCATTAAAGCATGGACACACTGTCTATGAGAACTGGGCACATAGGCAACTTGTCGCCGAGTACACTCGCATAGATAGACCAGTTAGTCCTTCTTCTGTTCGTGTAGGGTTTAACTGAATCAACTCTAAAGGAAAAATTGAAATCAACATACATGTGATCAGAGAAGGAACAGTCCTTAGACACGTTCCAATCGCTAATCATATCCGCGAACTTATCACTAATAAGCGTAATATCAAGAACCTCCCTTCTGTTAGTCACAATAAAGGTGGGCTCACTCAACTACTGTTAGTTCATTTTCTACTATGAAGTCCAAAAGCGACTCACCTCGTGGATTGACATCCGAGCTGCCCCAGACGGTATGGTGTGCATTCGCATCTGCACATATTACTAGGGGGATGTTGTGCCTTTTAGCGTGCGACATCGCCTTCCTGGTTGTGGTGTTTGGAGGGTTAGCACCCTGGTCGTGTGCCATGTAGCAGCTCATAAACCAGACTGTACTGGTTTTGCACTCTACTGCGACAGTGCATGTGTCCTTATCGCTAAAATCAGAAAGAATGAAAGCTTTAAGGATGTTTTTGACCATAACACAAGCTCTGGTCTTACCTTGATCGGCTGCGTACAGAGTACTGTAACCGTCTAATCTGAGTCCGCAAACCCTGTCTCTATACAACAATGGTTCTTGGATGCATATAAGCTCCTCCGTGCCTGAAGCTAATCGGAGGAGAAGGGCAGCTGACGCCGCTTTAGAGTGATGAAGGTTGATTTGTGTCACCTTCATCATAGCTCATCACTATGGACGACTGTGACGTTGGCATCCTCTGGATCGTCGTCCGATTCCAGAAGGATGTCCTCATCATCCGCCACTCCCATCTTACCAAGGAAGTCACCCACAAGTCCACTGACCGATTGGGTGTCTTCATTGGCCGATGACGTAGCAGATTCGTCTTCCATACACTCCGTTGATGCTGTTGTTGTGGTGGTGGTAGTCGCCGGAGCTTGAGGCTTCCCTCTGTCGTCACCTTTATAGACTCGGAGGAAGATAGTTCCAAATCCATAGAAAATCTTCCCCTGTGTCTTCCGAAGTGACGGCAGAGAGTCACTGTTTATCACAACAGTGGCCTTCCTGGACTCTTCAACAGATTCAGAAACCCTCACTACTTTCCAGTCCTGTGTGGGTAGCTGGGGGTTACTTAGCTGTATTATTTCCAGGATCTCCTTGGGGTTGGATGGCTCAGCGGGGATCTTGGCAATAGATCTGGGCCTTTGCGGTACATCGGCCAGAGGTATTGCCTCAATCTTAGCGCCCTGCCAAACTTCCCCCAGGGACTCCACGGCATCCTTGTACAGCAGCGCTGAACGCTCATCTGCACACGCTATCAATTTAATGTGCCCTTGATACCAACCGGCATCTTCACACTGTGGTGGTGGTCCAGGGTTTCCCCTTAGAGCACTCAGGAACGCCCTACTAAGTGCGACGACAACCAGCTTCCAGTTTTTGGACGAAATGGTGCCGTCACTTGCGTTTCGGTCAATGATCGCCCAAATGAGGTGGTCTTTAGCCACATCTTTGTACGACCTGTTTTGCGGCCGTTGAGGCGTGTGTTTGGACCTTTTAGTCCCAGGAAGCGTGTCCTCCCCAGACCGCTGCCGTTTAGGCGCTGCTTCGGTTGGCTTCCGTTCAGGATTGCCTTCCTCTGCAGAGGGAGGTGCACGTTTTAAACCCTCAATATGGGTTTTTGCCCACTGGAGAGAGGTTTTCTCCTGCTCCGTGAGCTCACCAACCGGTTTTTCACCAAGTCGGCTGATAATTTTGTAGGCGGAGCGCCTGGTTATAAAGGCCCGTTTGGATGGGTTTATGTGCCTTTGGGGGGGGGTTGCATTTTATGCCTACTGCCAGGCGAAATTATACCTGCCGCTCCTCTGGAGACAGACGCAGACCATCAGCCGCTCACTATGAGAACAGACGCTGATGGATTTTATTGCGGACCGACAGCCTTCAGAAGGCAAACAATTGACCGTAAAAAGGCCAGCGGACCTAGTCATTAGCCGCTCCAACTAGGAGAAACAGACGCTAATAGACGGGGGGGGGGGTAGTTCTTGGTTCGTACTCGGTTTAGACCCTTCTGGCATGGGAGGCCCTACCGGTCTTGACTAACGTCACTACCGCCAGCATGACTCTAAACGTCCTTGTACTTAAGCCCTCGCATCGCGGCAAGATGACTACCCATTCGCGAGAGTATAGAAACACTTATGTGAGAAAAATCATTTTTTGTTTCATATTGCACTGTTTTTGTCATAATTCATTTGTTTCATGCGGGAAATTTTACGATGCGAGAAATACAGAAACGGGCTACAGATTAAAGTTTAAAGAGAGTAGAATTGCCAGATGGGCAAAAATGGCAACTTGAAAGAGGATTGGTACGAGCAAGTACAATTAAAATCAACACTGTGTGGCGAAGTAGGCGGCAGTTGCAAGTCTTAGGGCGAAGTAGAGGGCGGATATAAGGTGGTCGCGAAATGAAGTGTATCCGGTCTTTTCGCAACTGGACTCGAACGACGCAGGAGGTGACAAAAATTGTAGCGGAAGGAATCCGCTAGCTAAAGGCATTCGTGAGGAACCAACATCAGATAAGACTGAAGGTAAGCATATTTAAGGGATACTTAAAATAATATTCGGGACTAATTTTGCCGAACCTGACAGGACCAAGACCAATACCCGGTCGGATTTTTCCTGAGCTAATGTGGCCGAGGCGGTCAAGAAATAATTGCTAACGGTGAGAACACGAGCTACTTGCCAACCGCTGGGGAAGATAACTACTTCTGTTACCCGTGGCAAGGGCAAAGGGACCAAAAGTGCATCACCACCTAGAGTCACCAAAAAGTTCATCAACACGTACACCAAAAGTCGTACACCACCTAGTCACCAAAAAGTGTGTCACCACCTAAAAGCGGCTCACCACGTAAAGCACCAAAAGTCGTACACCACCTAAAGCGACTAAAAATTTTCATTACCACCTAAAGTGCGCCAAAAAAGTTCATCACCACTTACGCCAAAAAGTTACACCACCTAAAGCGTCCAAAAAGTTCATCACCACTTACGCCAAAAAGTGCATCACCACCTAAAGTGCCCAATAAGTTCGTCACCACTTACGCCAAAAAGTGCATCACCACCTAGTCACCAAAAAGTGTGTCACCACCTAAAAGCGGATCACCACGTAAAGCATCAAAAGTCGTACACCACCTAAAGTGCCAAAAAAGGGAATCATCACGTAAAGCGACAAAAGTTTCAACACCACCTAAAGTGCCAAAAAAGGGAATCACCACCTACACCACGTAAAGCGACAAAAGTTTCAACACCACCTAAAGCGACTAAAAATTTTCATTACCACCTACACCACCTAAAGTGCCAAAAAAGGGAATCACCACCTACACCACGTAAAGCGACAAAAGTCGTACACCACCTAAAGCGACTAAAAATTTTCATTACCACCTACTCCACCTAAAGTGCCAAAAAAGTGTTTCACCACCTAAAAGCGGATCACCACGTAAAGCGACAAAAGTCGTACACCACCTAAAGCGACCAAAAGTTTCATCACCACCTACACACCAAAATTTCATCACCACATAAAGTGCCAAGAAGTTCACAACCACCTGCATGGGAACATCGGACAGTGTGCTCAACCTAACCACTGTCACATCGCTTCACCAAGGACCACTACTGTGTCAGCCAGGCCAGTAGATAAAGATAAGTGCCCAAGTATTATATTAATAGTGAAATAAATTTAGGTCATAGAACCGAAAAGCTGGGGAAAATATATAACGCCCTCCAAATTGCGGTGTTTTGTTTTGGGTAGATGAGTTTTTGCATAAATTAAGGGATTTTTGATAAAACTTTTTGCACGATTTCGGTTCGGGTCCTTCTAGAGGTCCTCCATTACCGAAACACAACCGGAAAAAATTTCTATCTCAGTCTAAAAGTTAAATTAGATTAACGTTGAAATTAGTCTAGATAAAATAATTTCGTACTTACCCGGGATCTACACAACCATCCGCTTTTGATAGGTTAGTGGCCAAAGGCCTAGTTACATTAAGAGAAAACCCCTTAATCACGGAAAGGTAGATGAGACAAAGTTAGATTATTGTGATAATAAAACGCTTTTCACTATAACTTTAAGTATTTGAAGCAACAAGTTTTTGATATTTCCGTTTCAAGTTTACAGAACCTGATGGGGTCTAGTTAATGTTCAGAGGGACCTCTAGTAATATAAACAAAAGGAAACTATTTATTAGTGTTCAAAACTCTAATTTTGTAATTATATACTGATACACTTTGTAGATACTTTATACCGAAGAGTGCTAAAATTAGGCAAAGGCTGTAAAAGAAACGGAAGTGTGGAAAATTTTTTTTGCTTTCATTAAGTTATTTATCCAAAATAAAGTGATCAACCCGAAAAGAGAAAATCAAGTCGAAATAAGCGTAAAGAAAAAAAACCCTTAACTTAAGAATCCGTTTGTAAGAAATAATTGGCCTTTAGTTTAACAAAAGAGAACCAAAAGAAAATAAATAAACTAGAGTTACATTATTGCGCGTTGAGAAGAAAAATGTGGTACCCAAGAATTTAATAAAAGAAAAAAAAACCTTAACTTAAGAATTCGTTTTTAAGAAATTATTGGTCTTTAATTTAACAAAAGAGAACCAAAAGAAAATAAATAAACTAGAGTTACATTATTGCGCATTGATTCTTGATAACCAAGAATTTAATAAGAGAAAAGAAAAACCCTTAATTTAATTGATTCGTTTTTAAGAAATTATTGACCTTTAATTTAACAAAAGAAAATAAATGAAAAGGGGTAAAATGATCATTCCGGGTAATAAATTATAGAAAAATAATTCAACAAAAGTTAAATAAGAAATTGAAATACCTATTGTAAGAATCAAAACAAAAGAAAATAAATATTGAATAAAAGGACGTCTTAGTGTATAAGTTAGGAGACTAGGGAACTGAAATACCTGAAAATTAACCGTTGCAAAATCTGATGAAAACTATTTGTGAATAGAATATAAGTATCTTAATAAAATGAAAATTGAATTTGGAAATGAATGAAACGATCAATTGAAATAATGGATTAATTTGTACTAGGGGTATGAGGTAAGTGTGTGGTGGTGGGATTAAGTGACGAGGGTTTGAATTCCGCGAACACTGGTTAAACTTTTCAGGTCATCCTGGTTTTCTGTATTGCAAAGAACCTTCACCCATGCCGCGAGCCATAGCCGAGCGTTAATCGACAAGTAGCCAGTGTGCAATACAGGAACTAGTCCGAGTGGAACGGTTGAGGGTGTGAATGATAAGATCGGTGGTTACTTGCCAGATCCTTGTAGTCGCTTAAAATGTTTTTTTGTTCCAGTCTCGGGGTAGAAATATGACAGAAAATGGCGCCCAACGTGGGGCACCGACGACCACTTGTGGTAGGGTACTTGCACGATTTTAAGTTAGGGATAGACTGGGGGATGCAGATTGCTTGGGTCGATTTTGGAATGAATAGTGGGCGGTAGGACTGATGTTGAAACGCGGTGAGTCAAGGCGGAGTCAAGGGATTTAAATACCAACCGTTAGCCACTGGGTTTGTGTCCAGAAAGTGGGAAGTTTTCGTCGGATTAGGTAAGGCGCAGGGGCGTGTTAGTAGGCCCTCTGTTGGCGACGTATTGATGGGAATTTTTCGCGTCGGTTGAGTTAAGTGAGTCCTGGGGTTAGGTTGTACTGGCACCGGTAGCCACTAAGAATTACTTTCATTTCGGAAATTGAAACATGGGAATCTGTAGTCCTTGGTTTTATATAGGCTCGTTGCGGGATTGAAACCCACCCTAAATTTTCACCACCTAGCACACCTCTAAACCATTCGATATCTTACTATTTATTATATTTATTCAAATATATACCCTCTCTGTATTGTATTTTCAGTGAATTAAAATTTGAATCTAGATTTCAGATTGTTGCTTCATTTTTATATTCGATCTCTAATTTATAGTTGAGTTATCTTACCCTTAGGTAATTTTGATTGTAAATTCGACATCATTTTTACTCTTAACATCATTTAACCTTATCATTTTGTTGACTAATATTTAATATTAATCTCTATCGTATGAAGATTTAAGCTGTATCACATTCCTAGTAGATTTACTCTGAATTCACTTTTAGTCAAGCCGTAACTTTTTAGTTTTCATTTTTTTTTTTTATTTTGACTTGATTAGTTTTAAAGATTTTTATTTTTTCGGTTAACTTGAGTTGATTGCGAGTTTTCGTGATTTCAAGTGTTGGTATTAAAATTTTATTCTTAATTTGATGCGTTTATTTTGATGAATTTATTTTAACTTTTTCAAAATTTTGGTGTCAACCTTTAAAATTTTAAATTGTAATTTTTATTTAAATTTTTAATTTTGTTTGACTTTCTTATTTTTGAAATTTCAGTTGAATTTTCACATTTTGTTTTTATTTTTCTTGTAGGTAACTTTGATTAATTTTTTTATTTAGTCTGGTTGTTAGCAAGTTTATTTAATATTGATTGTTAGTATTTTTAGTCATCAATTTCGATTTTGATAATATTATTTGTTTTGAAAATTGAATAATAGCAAACGTTATTTAATTTCATTTGTGGCTGATTAAGTTTTTAATTTCGATTCTCCGTTAATTTGGTTCGATTTCCTTTACGTTTTTTACTTTACGTTCACTTCTACTCAGTACTTCGTATTTAGGCGGCTATTCGCCTTCATGAATTCCAGTTTAAAATTCTGTGCCATCGTAACCTTTTGGGATTGTTGATTGTCATTGGTCACATTGGTCAATTTCTTTTGAATGAATTGAATTGGGTACGGCGGATAGGTATTGATTTTCCTGCCTGGCTTAGGTTGACGGTAGTGGGTTTTAAGCTTCGGTATTCAACCTCACGTTCCGTAGGTCAGGGTATACGGCGGCGTGGACATTTTACCGGTATAGGGGATAGATCTAGTTTCGACCATAGGGTTGCTTCGAAAAGAACTGGACCGCGTGTTGTTGGGAACCGTCATAGCACCGAAATGTATGTTAGAAGATCTAAGGGTAGGTCGGAGAACGAGGAGCCGGTAGCACCGACGAATACGGCCGCGAACACGGCAGCAGCAAATGTGGCAACTACGTCTAGAGCGGGGTCATTAGAGAACGCACCACAAACAGATCAAGATAGAACTCTTATGGAAGGCCATATAGGAGATGACTTGGATACCAGTGAGGAAAGTCAAGCACACCAAAGCTCCTTAACGACACCTCCGTTCAGCAGTATTAGTGCTAGAGGAGTGCGGGATGCGTTCCGACAACACAATGAACCGATACGTCCACCTGGGCAGATGCTAGCAGGAGGAACCAGACAAGCGACACATGCTGATTTACGTAACTTTGAGGAGAGACTGTTAGAATTAGTTCCACGTATAATACAACAAAGCATGGATGCTCGAAGTCAAACCCAGGGAAGGGAAGTTTTAAACAGAAGCAGTAACATTTATCTACCAGATGTAAGACAACCACCACCAATGATACCAGTGCAACAAATGCAAATACAACCCTGGTCAGACAATAGGTTTAATCCGTTACCAACTCACCAACAGGATGACAGTCATTCTAGGATGGGAATACCAGCATCAGAGAGACCATATGGAAATAGTCAGCGTTCAGTAAACACCGGATTAAGAATTGATAAATGGAGAATAACCTTCGATGGCACGTATAAGGGACCAAACGTAGAAGATTTTGTATTTCAGGTAGAGACACTGCAAGCAGACTTTGGAGGAAATTGGCAAGAAATTTTACGCTCATTTCAACTGCTTTTAAGCGGACCAGCTAAGGAATGGTACTGGGACCACCGCAGATTTAACAACGTAACAAGTTGGAGAGATTTGAAGGCAGCCCATCTTGCTCAGTTTCATCGATTTGATAGTGATTTCGATATACAGAGGAAAATTTTGGACAGACGTCAAAATGATCGGGAATCATTTGAGGACTTTTACAACTCAATAATAAAGCTAAGGAATCAGTTACGTAGTCCGTTGGGGGAGAGAGAATTAATTACGGTGATGAAAGGAAACCTGAAAGCACCGATGGCCCAGTTACTGTTTCCACTGCAAACAGCCAGCTTAGCACACTTCGTAAAGGAATGCAGGCGAGCAGAAAACTTACTTGCCAGCCAACGACAATATAGTGGTAGACAACCAATGAGGACCATACATGCGATAGAAAGTGAACCAGCGCTAGGTGAGAGGGTAGTAGAAGTCGAGGCGATTCAAACTACACGTCTTCTGAAGTGTTGGAACTGTCCTGCAGAACAGAGGACATTATTCTGTTACAAGTGCGGCTTAGAGAACACGGTTACCCCAAGATGCCCGCATTGTCAGGGAAACCGAGGACAGAACGTGTCTCGACAAGGGATGGAGGCTCGTTCGAAAAGACAGTATCCCACACCACAACACCAGTAGATTCAGAAAATAATACCACTTTGCAGTATAACGTAGAACACCAGGAGGGACAAGTTAGGCAAATTTTGAAAAGGGAAAACACACCTGTAGCTAAAAACTCGGAGGGACTTAAGACAGGGACATCACTGACAGAAAGAGAGGCAGCATATGAGGCAGCAAGGGAGAGAATTTTTAGACCGTCTAAGAAAATTTTAAAAGCCCGAGAACGGTACGAAAGTCGGAAAAAGATTAGATGGGAGATTTCATCAGCTAGCATCTATGAAGGCCCGGATTCACGGATATACACAACGATGGAGATCAATGGTCACCCGATTGAAGGCTTACTGGATAGTGGAGCCACCGTGACGTGTTTGGGAAAGGATTGTTTGGAGTTTGTGGAAAAAGCTATGTTAGTCATTTACCCATTTCAGGCCGACATCAGAATAGCAGATGGTCGTATCAATAAAATAATAGGAAAAGTAAGAGCGGACATCCAATTTAACAGAGTGACGCAGCCTATTTCTATCTAGTGCCGACATTGCGTCAAAGACTTTTCTTAGGGGTCGATTTTATGAAACGTTTTAACTTAATAAGGTTTAATGTAGACAGTTTGCACAAGGTCGGGTGCCAAAGCGAGGAAGAACCCGATGTTGATTTCCCTAGGATGCATAATTTATCCGCCCACCAGCAGAAAATTTTGGATAATGTTATCGCGACATTTCCCTGTTTTATTAAAAAAGGCCTCGGCAAAACAACACTAGAAGAGCATTACATTGACACAGGAGAAGCAGTTCCTGTAAAGGAGAAGTTTTACCCGGTGTCGCCCGCGGTACAAAAGCTCATGTACGGAGAGCTGGATCGGATGCTCTCATTGGGAGTTATTGAGACCAGCGAAAGCCCCTGGAACAATCGGGTTACCATGGTACTTAAGAGTGAAAAGGTGAGAATTTGTCTGGATGCGCGTAAGCTGAACGAACATACGGTAAAGGATGCATACCCTCTTCCTCATATAGAGGGCCTGCTGAGCCGTTTAGGGGATACACATTTCATATCAAGCATAGACCTGAAGGACGCATTCTGGCAGATACCACTGGCGAGGTCGTGTAGGGAAAATACTGCTTTTACTGTGCCTGGAAGACCCTTGTACCATTTTACGGTCATGCCTTTTGGGTTGTGCAACGCGGCCCAAAGGTTATGCCGTTTAATGGACAAGGTTATTCCGGCGCGTTTGCGGGAAAAAGTTTTCGTTTACCTAGATGACTTGCTAGTGGTATCCGCTGGCTTTGCGGAACATTTGGATCTATTGCGGGAAGTAGCTGCTTGTTTGGACGAGGCTGGTCTTACGATAAATGTGAAAAAGTCAAAATTTTGTTGCCGTGAACTGCGATACTTGGGATATATAGTAGGAGAAGGCCAGTTGAGACCGGATCCATAGAAAATTATGGCCATTGTTAAGTTGGATTACCCGAAAACCGTGAAACAAGTGAAAAGCTTTATGGGAACCACGGGATGGTACCGCAGGTTCATCCATGATTATGCCACATTAACAGTACCGATAACCGAAACCCTTAAGAAGAGTAAGTCTTTCACATTCGGCGAGTAGGCCAGGAAGGCGTTCGATGAACTCAAGAAATGCTTGACCAACAGTCCTGTTCTGATACAACCGGACTTTAATAAAACTTTTTTTATTCAGTGTGATGCCTCAGACTTAGGGATGGGAGCCGTGCTTTTCCAAAAAGACAGCGAGGGGAGCGAACACCCAATAGCATACTTCTCAAAGAAATTGTCAACCGCACAAAGGAACTACTCGGTGACAGAACGCGAGTGCCTCGCCGTCGTAATGGCGGTCAAACATTTTCGTCCATATATTGAACTAATGAGTTTCGTCGTAATAACCGATCACTCCAGCCTGAAATGGTTAATGGGACAGCGTGATCTTAGTGGACGCTTAGCTAGACGGAGTCTTAAGTTGCAAGCTTTCTCTTTTCAGATACAACATCGCAAAGGCACACAGAACATCGTACCCGACACTCTTTCTAGATATGATATGGATGAGATTGACATGGCCGCAGTAATCGATTTGGGCTCTCCGGAATTTCAGTCAGACGACTACCAAGAACTGGTGAAAGCAATCGAAAAGAACCAAAATAGTTTACCGGATATTAAAATTGTTGAATGACGGATCTATAAGCGCACAGTACCATACGATGGGAACGCAATTCGAGAGGAACACTCTTGGAAATTGTGGGTTCCGATCAGATTGACACGTAGAATAATAGAAAAGGCTCATGAACCACCGACAGCGGCTCATGGCGGTATCGGTAAGCCAATTAGGCGAGTACGGGAATACTTTTATTGGCCACATTTAAACATACACGTCCGCGATTATGTCAATCAATGTGACATCTGCAAGGAAAGCAAACCCACGAACCAGATACTCAGACCAGCGACGGGACGAGAAACAGATGCTTGTAGACCGTTTCAACGGATCTATATTGATTTTCTAGGCCCGTACGTGCGTTCCAAAAGGGGGAATTCATTCATTTTTATTGTGTTAGACCACTTTTCTAAATATGTTTTATTAAAGGCGATGTCAAAGGCTAATTCGAAGAGCGTCATTGAATTTTTAGTAAAGGAAGTGTTCTATAATTTCGGTGTTCCTGAAACATTAGTGTCAGATAATGGAAAGCAGTTTATTGGTAAGGATTTCACTGAGTTAATGTCAGCCTTTGGAGTTGAGTATATGAGAACCGCTAACTATGCATCTCAGGCAAATGCCTCTGAAAGGGTTAACCAATCGGTTTTGGCCGCCATACGATCATACTTGGACAACAATCAAACGGACTGCGACAAATATTTATGTGAAATCGAATGTGCACTTAGGTCGGCTGTTCATAGCGCTACGGGGGTAACACCATATTTTTTGTTATTCGGAACTAATATGATTGAATACCTTGGAAGAGTCAGAAAATCGAATTGAAAGCCATGGAGGATTCATGGAGCTGATGCGCGATCAAGTTAAGAAACAACTGCATAAGAGCTATGAAGATAATGCTAGACGTTATAACACCCGTGTTATACGTGTAGGATCGTCAAACCAATGGGTAACAGCCTATATGAAATCGAAGATTTACAAGGGAAAAGTCTTGGTGTATTCCATGCCAAGGACCTGAAGGCATAGGCCATTGGCGGCGGAAGGCCAAACGTTCTACTTACAGAGTCGAACTTTATCATATTAGCAAATTATATTAAGAAAACCCAGACCACGAACGGGGATGTGTACCGGTTCAACTCGGTGGGCACACGACGAGAGGGAAACACGGAACATGGAAAACGCTACAGTGGTCAACACTGGATTGGTAATGCACCTCTTCATTATACAGATTAGAGTTTAAAGAGAGTAGAATTGCCAGATGGGCAAAAATGGCAACTTGAAAGAGGATTGGTACGAGCAAGTACAATTAAAATCAACACTGTGTGGCGAAGTAGGCGGCAGTTGCAAGTCTTAGGGCGAAGTAGAGGGCGGATATAAGGTGGTCGCGAAATGAAGTGTATCCGGTCTTTTCGCAACTGGACTCGAACGACGCAGGAGGTGACAAAAATTGTAGCGGAAGGAATCCGCTAGCTAAAGGCATTCGTGAGGAACCAACATCAGATAAGACTGAAGGTAAGCATATTTAAGGGATACTTAAAATATAATTCGGGACTAATTTTGCCGAACCTGACAGGACCAAGACCAATACCCGGTCGGATTTTTCCTGAGCTAATGTGGCCGAGGCGGTCAAGAAATAATTGCTAACGGTGAGAACACGAGCTACTTGCCAACCGCTGGGGAAGATAACTACTTCTGTTACCCCTGGCAAGGGCAAAGGGACCAAAAGTGCATCACCACCTAGAGTCACCAAAAAGTTCATCAACACGTACACCAAAAGTCGTACACCACCTAGTCACCAAAAAGTGTGTCACCACCTAAAAGCGGCTCACCACGTAAAGCACCAAAAGTCGTACACCACCTAAAGCGACTAAAAATTTTCATTACCACCTAAAGTGCGCCAAAAAAGTTCATCACCACTTACGCCAAAAAGTTACACCACCTAAAGCGTCCAAAAAGTTCATCACCACTTACGCCAAAAAGTGCATCACCACCTAAAGTGCCCAATAAGTTCGTCACCACTTACGCCAAAAAGTGCATCACCACCTAGTCACCAAAAAGTGTGTCACCACCTAAAAGCGGATCACCACGTAAAGCATCAAAAGTCGTACACCACCTAAAGTGCCAAAAAAGGGAATCATCACGTAAAGCGACAAAAGTTTCAACACCACCTAAAGTGCCCAAAAGTTTCAACACCACCTACACGCCAAAAAGTTCATCAACGCTTACACCAAAAGTCGTACACCACCTAAAGCGACTAAAAAGTTTCAATACCACCTAAAGTGCCAAAAAAGGGAATCACCACCTACACCACGTAAAGCGACAAAAGTTTCAACACCACCTAAAGCGACTAAAAATTTTCATTACCACCTACACCACCTAAAGTGCCAAAAAAGGGAATCACCACCTACACCACGTAAAGCGACAAAAGTCGTACACCACCTAAAGCGACTAAAAATTTTCATTACCACCTACTCCACCTAAAGTGCCAAAAAAGTGTTTCGCCACCTAAAAGCGGATCACCACGTAAAGCGACAAAAGTCGTACACCACCTAAAGCGACCAAAAGTTTCATCACCACCTACGCACCAACATAAAGTGCCAAGAAGTTCACAACCACCTGCATGGGAACATCGGACAGTGTGCTCAACCTAACCACTGTCACATCGCTTCACCAAGGACCACTACTGTGTCAGCCAGGCCAGTAGATAAAGATAAGTGCCCAAGTATTATATTAATAGTGAAATAAATTTAGGTCATAGAACCGAAAAGCTGGGGAAAATATATAACGCCCTCCAAATTGCGGTGTTTTGTTTTGGGTAGAAGAGTTTTTGCATAAATTAAGGGATTTTTGATAAAACTTTTTGCACGATTTCGGTTCGGGTGTAAAGAAAAAGATATGTTTCTTTTTTTGAATTTAAAAGGAGCTTTATTTTAGAACACAGTAGTTCTTAATTTGCTTAGCTCTACTCTTAGAATAATCTTACAATACTTAAACTATCTTCTTAAATACTATTTTTGTTTTTCTTAATACCTATCTAGAACATTACTAGTAAACTTGACCCAATACACAATAACAAAAACCTTTACCTATCACAATGTAGCTATGCACATATGGCCTGCATATGTGATCAAATTGTGTATTGCAATACTACCTAACACAACACATGTGCAAACGTGTGTGTTCCCCAGTTTGTTTATTATTGTCATAAAACAATTTGTAAGCAATTACAAAACAAACTGAGCAAATTGCAATGTGATCTTCTTTCGGTCTACTATTCATGTTATTCCGTACTTGGGTTGGTTACTCAAATGGTGAGTAATAATCATAAATCATTATTCATTGTCAATACAAAGAATAATAACTAAGGTCACACTACACCCTTGCCCTTGAGAGAAATCATACAATTTTTGTAACTACAATAACAAAAATTGTAGGATTACTTTAAGATATTAACAGTTTCTCTGCTTAACATTCTATTAATTTATTCATACAATTTCTTCTTATCAAGTAGTTTTATCTTAAATGTTATAGGTATTTAATCTATTATTACGTTAAATATTAGTTTTCTTTTCTTTTTCATATGTACAAAAATTTTCTTATTAAATAGTTTTTATTTTTACATACTACATATAATTTACTTCTTACTTAACTGTTATACTTTTTTAATGAATTCTTATGAACTGACTTAACGTTATTCTTAATTTTAACTAAAACATTCAGATCGTCTATATCTACTATGGTATATGGACCCTGATAAGGCGAATCCCTTTTTGTCCTGTTACCTGTCTTCACTAAAACTAAATCTCCTACCTCTAATTCTATGCTATTACTTTTGTCTAATGAGTCTACCATTCTCTTCTCTTTTACTACTTCTAAAAGTTTTTTTGCGTTAACCAATGAGTGTTTCAATCTTGCCTTTAATTCATTCGCATAGTTATCAAAATTATACACTTTCGGATGGTCCATCACCTCATCACCCGGCAAACTAGGCAATTTTCCAAATACCAACTCGAAAGGTGAATACTCTGTATCTACATGAGGAGTAATGTTATACGCAAACGTATAATATGGAATCCATTCGTCCCAATTACCATCTTCCACAAAAGATAAAAAGTATTCGTTGAGAACCCTATGGTTCCTTTCTACCGTGCCTAAAGTTTCATGATGATACGGCGCTGAGAATCTCTGTTCAATCTTCAATAACTTGCAAATCTCATTCATAAGCTCATTCGTAAACTCCGTTCCCCTGTCTGACTTGAGGATTCTAAATATCCCATACTTCAGTATCACATTCTCTGTTAACGCCTTAGCTATTGACTTCGCTTCCTTCGTTTCCATAGGACACGCAACTACATACTTTGTCAATTCGCATTGCATCGTCAGTATGTACCTGAAATTCTTAGTCGGCCTAAGAGGACCTACCGTGTCTATTACAACTGTATCAAAGCTATTTGTAGGGGTATCCGTTATCTTAAACGGTTCCTTCGTGTGCTTCACCTGCTTGTTTCTTTGGCATAAGTCACACCTCGATATAAATTCTTTCACCATCCTTGCCATATTTTTCCAAACGTACCTCTGTCTAATCCTTAACAATGTTTTCCTTACACCAAAATGCCCTCCCTGCGGGGTATTATGATGTAGTTCTACTAATTTCATCTTTTTACCTGTATCCGTTACAATCTGAGGTTTATTATACAGCAATATCACGACTCTTTCTTTATTTGACTTATTACATTCATACTTAAACTCATCTGCAGAAATTTCCTCAAATATTGCATCGTCCTTAGCGAGTGCAAATTCTTTATATTTTGTCCTTCCTAAATAAGATGACAGTTTCTCCAACATAATACCTAAGTATCGCGGATTATCACTACATCTGACACGCGTCTCATTTTCATCATTCTCTACAATACATTTATAATCTTTTTCATTCGGCCTTGTCTCTATTAAAAATTTCAATTTCCTTGCGCGCTTAATGTCATTTATTGACGTACAATCCCACACGCAGGGTGTGCTTCCTTTCTTCTTAATTTCTTTATTATTATCTTTGTCGTCTTTATTTTTATTTCTCATACCTCTTGTAATTACTAATGTCCTCTTTGCGTTTCCGTCATTTTCCTGTGGAATCATCGACTTCAATATGGTCGAGTCTATCTGTATCCTCGATAAAGCGTCAGCGTTGGTATTATTCGAACCTTTCTTGTAAACTATTTCAAAATCATAATCGGCGAGTTCCAGTCTTATTCTCGTCAGCTTTGAACTTGGATTCTTGTGCGTAAACAGTGCTACTAACGGTCTGTGGTCAGTTACTACGGTAAATTTCCTTCCATACAGGTAAGGCCTAAAAAATTGAATTCCCCAATAAATGCCTAATAACTCTTTTTCTATAACCGGCTTATTCTTCTCATGTTTATTGAGAGCCCTACTTGCGAACGATATCGGTAAATCTTCGCCTATGGTTCCTTGCGAAAGAACTGCACCAAGTGCAAAATCTGATGCATCTGTGGTCAGTACAAAAGTTCTATCAAAATTTGGATATTGGAGTATTGGTGGCTTAGTTAGTCTTGCCTTCAGAGCTTCAAATGCAGATTGACATTGCTCCGTCCAGATAAACTTCGCATTTTTCTTGAGCAATTCATTTAAACAACTAGCAATCTGTGCGAAATCTTTTATAAACCTTCTGTAATAATTACAGAAAGCTACGAATCTCCTCACCTCGTCAGCATTCTTTGGTATAGGATACTTCGAAATTGCTTCATATTTGCTTGGATCAGGTCTCACCCCATTCGCAGTTATCAAATGTCCCAAATAAACTACCTCGGGTTTTAAGAAACAACATTTGCCAGCATTTAGTTTAAGATTATACCTCGATAAACGTTCAAATACCTTGAGCAAACTATCATTATGATGCTTTAAACTGCACCCAAAAACTATCACATCATCTACATATAGGAATGCCTCGGATTCTAAACCAGAAAGTGCTATGGTCAACATACGCTGAAAACTATTTGAAGAGATCTTTAGCCCAAATGGCAACCTAGCATACTGATAGTGACCATTCACCGTTGAAAACGCTGTGCAAGGTCTTGAGTCTTGTTCAAGTTCTATCTGATGAAAAGAGCTTGTCATATCTAGCGTAGAAAAATATTTAGCCCTACCAAGCCTATCTAAAATATCGTCCAATCTTGTCAATGGAAACTTGTCGTTAACGATCCTATCGTTCAATTTTCTAAAATCTACGACCAACCTCCATTTCCCCAAATCAGTTTGACCTTTCTTCGGAACTAATAAAAGTGGTGCATTATAAGGACTCATCGACGGCTCGATTATCTTGTTTTTCAATAACTCTTTCACCTGATTGTTAATCTCTTCAGTATGAGCCTGAGGTAGACGATAATTTTTTATATATACCGGATTAGTATCCTGTAACTGAATCGCTTGCTTGTAAAAATTATTGGTGGTCAATTTCTCCCCGTCTAAATGAAAAATAGACTGATATTTTTCTAGTATCTTGACCAATTCTTGCCTGGCCCTAAGGTCTGTATTGTCCAATTTGAGTTCACCTAATAACTTTTCAAACCTTTCCCTAGTGTATTTTACCGTACTCCTATCTGCTCTATAAATGTCATAATGTTTCAACGGGACTGTCTCTATCTTCAAGTTCCTTATAATTGCCGTCTTGTCTAGAGTATTCAGTAGTCTCACATGTCGATTCCCATCTTTTGGAACAATTGCGTTGGCTAAAAATATACCATGCGCTACTTCTCTGTTACAAATTACGCTATCCTCTTCTATGTTTAGACTGTAAGGTATCACTATCTCAGTCCTCGGAGGAATTTTAATAGTGTTTATCTTGTAAGTATCATTGTGTATGGGAAGTGTTACTGACTCATTCCTCACGTTAACTGTTAATACATACTTATCGTAATCTATATTGCAATTATATCTGCAAAGAAAATCTCTTCCAAGTATCCCATCCGTATTGATTGGAAAATCATACCCTACAAGTTGTGTCTTGTGCTCTAAAATTGTTTCTCCTAATTGTATTTTTAGTATGGTGGAACCCAATGATCTTATTTTTTCTTTGGAAATTCCAGTTAGGCAGCAATAGTCATCCGAATCCTCTTCATGATTCTGTAGTAAGTCTTTCTTACACAAGGAAATGTCAGCTCCTGTATCTATGAGAAATGTCAGTACTCCGCTTGACCCTTGTACACTTAATTTAATAAAATTCTTTAGGTCGGATGAGATGCTATATATCTTTTTCGTGTTTATTGGTTTTCCTCCGGAGATTCCGCATACGTGGCAGTCTCCGGATCCTCTGAGTTTCCCTGCTCCTGAATATGGTTAATCTGTTGATCTCTGTTCCCATAACTTCTTCCATTGTAATTACCGCCATTGCCACGGTTATTCATTCTAAAATTTCTTTGGCCTCTACCATTGTAATTATTTCCTCTAGGGTTGTTCCCGTTGCCGTTAAAGTTCTGTCCATTTCTACTGTTATTCCGGTGATTTATGCCTCTGTAGCTACTGTTGCCATTGTTATAGTTACTGCCGTTATTATAATTGTTTCTACCATTGTTATTGTTGTAGTTGCCACCGTTGTTGTTGTAACTTACATTGTTATTGTAGCTTCCATTTCTGTTGTAGTTATTTCTGAAATTCCCGTCATACCTATAGCGCATATAGTTATTAGCACTTATGTCAGATGACGTTTCCTCTGCTATAACCACGGCTTCTGCAAAAGTTTTTACCCTACTGGCTTCTATTGTCTTTATTATTTCCCTGTCCTTTAAACCATTTTTAAATGAGTTAAAAGCAATTACACTATTGCTTTTTGTTACTATCTCTCTGCTCTCTTCCCCTAAATTTGCAATCTGTACTTCATTTAATTCTGACACTAGAGTCTCTATTCTACTTGCAAATCTTTTTATCGTGTCCTGTAGTTGGACTATATTTGTTAACTCATTTAGAAGTATATTTGGACTTTTCTTTGGTTTATAGGCCTGTCTTAAATTAATCAAAAGTTCATTAATATTCGTCGGTACTGATATCTGCTTAACTCTATTCTGAACCCTATCGTCTAATTTTGTATTAAACACAAAGTTAAATAAGGATTTCTGTTTTGTAGTTGCAACACCAGCATTGACAATTTCTAAGCTCGCCAGAAACGAATTTACCTCTTCTTTTTTGCCACTAAAGCTAGGAATTAACTTTGATACTGAAGACAGTTCATTTATATCCAACGGAGTATCCATCTCGACTAATTGTAGACTCACTATTTGTCCAGTATTAATCTGTATTTCTTTATCCCTTTTTTCTTCGTGTTGTTTCAGAACGTCCAAATACTCTTTCCTTAATTTATTAAATACTGTTCTATAATTTTCACCCTCAGTGTTACTTTCTAACTTGCTCCCAAATAAATGTTCAGCCTCTAATTCGATTCTACGAAGCTCCTGTCTCTTATTATTAATAGTTTCTGAAGTGTATGGATTGTTTAATGATTTCTTTCCGTTTGTTATGTATCTATTTAAACATGCATTAATGTTTTCCATCTATCAGTGTTCTTATTTTGTTACTTAAATTATTTTTTACAAAAATGAAAATAGTTGCTTAATTGCTGTAATACGCTCCTGTACTAACACATAGCTTCTGATACACAATGTGATGATTAAGGAAAATGTTAACAATACAATTAATTTTAGAACATTTATTACTAACTCCTTAATCATTTTTTTTTTTTTTTTTTGAAAACTGCATTAAAAATGTAATATATTCTTTATATGGATGCTGTATAATATCTCTTTTGCTTTTCCTATTATTTTTTCTTTTGCTGCTTCTTCTAGCTTAGGTATAATTGTGATTACTAAAATCATCCATAAAACCATAAAAGCTGGTATGAGTATACATTTCATATTATATATTTTTTTTTATATTCTTGTTTCTTAAATATAATTTTATGATGTTCTCCAGCTCTTCTATCCTTTTCCAATACTCGCTAGCGTGTTGCCACGGTGGTGGTGGGTCAGAGTTTACCAGCCTCCTAGTATTGGCCAACTCCCTTCGCAACTTCACTAAGTAGCCGCCTCTTCTCTTTGGTGGCTTTGCCTTTGGAATACTTAGAGACCTCTCAACTGGTGTTGGTTTGTTTCTCCTCTTGTATTCTTCTATGGTCAACTTCTTTGGACCTGTTGTTGTAGTTCTCGCATCGGACATCAGGGAGGAAAAGGAAAATCTATCTAACCTTGAATCACGGGCGAACTCGCCTCCGATTCGCAGGTGCTTAAAATTGTAGCACTCTGTCCCTAATTAAAAGTTCTGTGGTGTTGTCCCTTTGACTTGTTCCTTGGCCGAACAGTCCTTTCAATCCTTGGCATGGATTGAGTTCCTCTTCTTTTATTATTATAATATTCTCATTATTTTTTTTCTAGTGCACTTTTCTTTTTGTTCTTTTAATTTGGCAGGATCGCCATGTAAAGAAAAAGATATGTTTCTCTTTTTGAATTTAAAAGGAGCTTTATTTTAGAACACAGTAGTTCTTAATTTGCTTAGCTCTACTCTTAGAATAATCTTACAATACTTAAACTATCTTCTTAAATACTATTTTTGTTTTTCTTAATACCTATCTAGAACATTACTAGTAAACTTGACCCAATACACAATAACAAAAACCTTTACCTATCACAATGTAGCTATGCACATATGGCCTGCATATGTGATCAAATTGTGTATTGCAATACTACCTAACACAACACATGTGCAAACGTGTGTGTTCCCCAGTTTGTTTATTATTGTCATAAAACAATTTGTAAGCAATTACAAAACAAACTGAGCAAATTGCAATGTGATCTTCTTTCGGTCTACTATTCATGTTATTCCGTACTTGGGTTGGTTACTCAAATGGTGAGTAATAATCATAAATCATTATTCATTGTCAATACAAAGAATAATAACTAAGGTCACACTACACACTACGGGACAGAAGGCGGTTAATGAATCCTTCTAGAGGTCCTCCATTAACAAAATACAACCGGAAAAGATTTCTATCTCAGTCTAAAAGTTAAATTAGATTAACGTTGAAATTAGTCTAGAAAAAATAATTTCGTACTTACCCGGGATCTACACAACCATCCGCTTTTGATAGGTTAGTGGCCAAAGGCCTAGTTACATTTAGAGAAAACCCCTTAATCACGGAAAGGTAGATGAGACAAAGTTAGATTATTGTGATAATAAAACGCTTTTCACTATAACTTTAAGTATTTGAAGCAACAAGTTTTTGATATTTCCGTTTCAAGTTTACAGATCCTGATGGGGTCTAGTTAATGTTCAGAGGGACCTCTAGTAATATATACAAAAGGAAACTATTTATTAGTGTTCAAAACTCTAATTTTGTAATTATATACTGATACACTTTGTAGATACTTTGTACCGAAGAGTGCTAAAATTAGGCAAAGGCTGTAAAAGAAACGGAAGTGTGGAAAATTTTTTTTGCTTTCATTAAGTTATTTATCCAAAATAAAGTGATCAACCCGAAAAGAGAAAATCAAGTCGAAATAAGCGTAAAGAAAAAAAACCCTTAACTTAAGAATCCGTTTGTAAGAAATTATTGGCCTTTAGTTTAACAAAAGAGAACCAAAAGAAAATAAATAAACTAGAGTTACATTATTGCGCGTTGAGAAGAAAAATGTGGTAGCCAAGAATTTAATAAAAGAAAAAAAAACCTTAACTTAAGAATTCGTTTTTAAGAAATTATTGGCCTTTAATTTAACAAAAGAGAACCAAAAGAAAATAAATAAACTAGAGTTACATTATTGCGCATTGATTCTTGATAACCAATAATTTAATAAGAGAAAAGAAAAACTCTTAATTTAATTGATTCGTTTTTAAGAAATTATTGACCTTTAATTTAACAAAAGAAAATAAATGAAAAGGGGTAAAATGATCATTCCGGGTAATAAATTATAGAAAAATAATTCAACAAAAGTTAAATAAGAAATTATTTTGAAAGCACGTTACTAGGGCTATTAAGGCCGCCAGTTGTCACTTTCGACAAATCAAAACTTTAGGGGGTATTCCATATTAAATAAAAAATTTACCAAAAAGTTGTTACATGAATAAAATCTACAAATTTGCCGGTTTATAAAATCCGATAACTGATTTTGAAAGCACGTTACTAGGGCTATTAAGGCCGCCAGTTGTCACTTTTGACAAATCAAAACTTTAGGGGGTATTCCATATTAAAGAAAAAAAATCAAAAATTTACCAAAAAGTTGTTACATGAATAAAATCTACAAATTTGCCGGTTTATAAAATCCGATAACTGATTTTGAAAGCACGTTACTAGGGCTATTAAGGCCGCCAGTTGTCACTTTCGACCAATCAAAACTTTAGAGGGTATTCCATATTAAAGAAAAAAATTCAAAAATTTACCAAAAAGTTGTTACATGAATAAAATCTACAAATTTGCCGGTTTATAAAATCCGATAACTGATTTTGAAAGCACATTACTAGCAGGGTTGTCAGATTGATTTTGAACTTTTTCGCCAAATTCAATGTCAAAAATCGCCAAAATCGCCATAGCATTTATTTTTTAGTTTTTGACAATAATATATGTATTTTTAGAATAATTAAAAATATTTTTTTATAAATCCCAAAAAAAAAAAATTTGTTCCGTATCGCTAAAATCCGCCAAAAATTCAAAAAAAGTCGCCAAGATATATTTTGTTTAATTTTTATTTAGAACAAAGTAAAAAATAATTAGTAAGCACAAAATGCAATGTTTAAAATATTTTATTGTATTCTACTCAAAGCGACAAAAAAATAATTTTTGCGGTAAGTATTAAACAAATGTTGAATATACAATACATTTGTATGTAGTTGCAGTTCTATGATATATCTAAAACGCTATATATTTTACCGAGAAGACTCCCTTTTTGTGTTCTTTTTTGGAATACATTGTGAAGGAACAAAAGAAATGCAACATGTACTTTTTACATTCAACTTATAACTCGTTAAAACGTGTCGAAAACTTCATATCGCTCTCTACTTCGAAGGCGAATTTTAGTGGTGTTCATTATTTCAACACAGGCATTACTAGTTGTAATAACCAGCATATAAAGAACAGTCAATGCAAGTTCCTTTAAATGGTACGAAGCTGCCGTATCCTTGTAGCTATAAATTATTGGCCTAAACTGATTAAAATTAGATTGAATATCATCATTAAAATTCTCTTTTAACAAACGGTATTTTTACATTGTGTTTCATTAACATCCAAAGGTACGTTAGGATTCATAAAAATTTTTAAAATATCTTTAACAGCAACGAATTTTATCAGTGATAATTTGTCATATTTTATAATGGAAAAATGTTCATAAACTTTCATTATATTAATTTTTTAAAGAATTCTACTTCAAGAGCAGATTGAAATGTGAAAAAAAAATTCTCAAGGATTTTCATTATCTTCATCAGCCATTTCAATATAATTTAGTTTTAAATACTGGTCATAGATATGAATGCATTAAATTTCATACATTAAAAAATACTAGAATAAAAAAAATTTTATATTTTCCTATTGAATTTAACAAATTTCAAAACAAATTCATGGCTCATCAAAAATAGCCAACAAAATCGCCAACTATTTTATAAATCGCCAAAAAAATCGCCATGTCGCCAAATCGAAAATTAGGTCGCCAAACAAGTTTGAAAATCGCCACGTTTGGCGAGAAATCGCCACATCTGACAGCCCTGATTACTAGGGCTATTAAGGCCGCCAGTTGTCACTTTCGACAAATCAAAACTTTTGAGGGTATTCCATATTAAAGAAAAAAAATTCAAAAATTTACAAAAAAGTTGTTACATGAATAAAATCTACAAATTTGCCGGTTTATAAAATCCGATAACTGATTTTGAAAGCACGTTACTAGGGCTATTAAGGCCGCCAGTTGTCACTTTCGACAAATCAAAATTTTAGAGGGTATTCCATATTAAAGAAAAAAAATTCAAAAATTTACCAAAAAGTTGTTACATAAATAAAATCTACAAATTTGCCAGTTTATAAAATCCGATAACTGATTTTGAAAGCACGTTACTAGGGCTATTAAGGCCGCCAGTTGTCACTTTCGACAAATCAAAACTTTAGGGGGTATTCCATATTAAATAAAACAAATTTCAAAAATTTACCAAAAAGTTGTTACATGAATAAAATCTACAAATTTGCCGGTTTATAAAATCCGATAACTGATTTTGAAAGCACGTTACTAGGGCTATTAAGGCCGCCAGTTGTCAATTTCGACAAATCAAAACTTTAGGGGGTATTCCATATTAAAGAAAAAAATTCAAAAATTTACCAAAAAGTTGTTACATGAATAAAATCTACAAATTTGCCGTCTAATTGTTTGCACTTTGACTTGTTCGCTAATATTTCTTAAAGGCTATTTAAATTTAAAACAAATTCTGTTTAATTCGGAATTTTTAAGTTAAACAAATATTATAAATTAAACATGAGTTTTCTGGATTTCACTACACAATTTTTCGTAAACAAGCAAACATGGTATTGCCACACTTCCTATGTAATGCTTTTGTTTAGTAACCAGAGTTGCCGTCTTATGTTATTTCTATCGAAAATTCGACATTTTTTTCAATGTGGAGATGCGACTATTTATTTTATTTTGGTTACTTTTTTTCTTAAAATAATAATACTTAAAAATATATTTTTATTTTTCTTGATAAACTTTTAAATCAGGTTTTTTTAATTCTTAACAAATTTATTAACCTGTTTTCATTACGTTTTTAGCATAACACAAATTGTATGCACTCTTAAAATCCCTGAAATTCGCCAAATTAAATTTTCTTAAGAATTTAGTTACAAAAAAATAGCAAGAAAAAACGGCCATGTTCTCGAAATCGAAATCAGGTAAAGTGAAAGCCAATGGAGATTTTCTTTTAATTCTTTTTTGTTAATGAGCTTATTTTTTCCGATTTTAAGAGTAGTATAAAATGTATACATGCACTTTTGAATTATAGTCTTACAACCTAATGCAAAAAAAAAAAAGATTTAAGTGCACATTTGGTGGATCTAATGTGTTGGTTAAGTAATGTGAAGTTTAACTTTTTTTTGCATTAGGGGGTTAATCTTTTCTTCCAAATACAGTTTAAATAACATTTTGAATGTAAAATTGAAATGAATATAGGAAGAAAAAATGCAAATGTATAAAAAATCTGGCTTTCAAAAAGTTAAAATATGCTATGTTTGCTTTAGGACAAGCAAATATGCTTGTTAAAAGCAGTTAGCATATATTTTCTAAATAGTTTCAATTATGTTTTGCTAATATTGTTGTAATTTATACTATATTCACACTGTTAAAGTTTAACATGTTTCAACAACTTTTTTAAGAAAACTGTTCAGACTACAATTATCAGGTTTTGATTTGACACCTTGTCAGATGCTTTAGTTGCTGCACAAAAATATGTAAAATACATTTTAAAAATAGATAAAAATTAATTAATAAAATTTTCGAGGTTTTAATTTAATTATATTAACGATGCAATTATAAACATTGATAAGTAATTTTAAAAAACAAAAAAGGAATAAAATAAGAGCCGTTGCGCTATAATTACAAATATAATGCACTGGAAAAGCAATTGAAACTTCTATTGTTATATGCGGAGCAATTATACGGATTCAGATATGAAAAAAGGTTTTGGCAATTGGTTAAAATTTTAAAATCAGCTATTGACAGATGTATTCATTTTATTATCCATAGGACCGTACAAAATAATTTGGGAAGTGAACTGCCGAATTCTTAGTGATAAAGGCTTTAAAACCAACAAATCTAGATGTTTGTGCCTATATTTGTATTATTATTTTACCGTTATTTGAATAATTATACCCTTTTATAATTTTCTATTATTCTTTTTTCCGTTATTTGATTAATTATAGCCTTTTTTAATTTTCCCAAACACCCCTTTATTCTTTAATTCTATACTATTGTTTAATATATGACGTACCGTCATTCAAATATGTTCAATAAAAACCTAAAATCAAAAAGCTACTGCATATACTTAAAAACATACTCCGATCCCTGACTTTTACTTGTTTTGGAGAGAGTAAAATTTTTAAAAACGTAAATTCTATTAAATATGTATATGTGAAAACATCTAAAATTAACATGTTTTGCTCCTAAACACTCAAATTTGTCTATTAATCTAACTTTCATTAAAATGTTTTAAAAATATTTAGGTTAAAAAAAAAAAAATTTGTAATAATTTTTTCCAGTGTATGGTAATTTGTTTCATTTCATTCTATCCTATGATTTGTCTGGTAGCACTGTTTACCTACAGAAAAAAAACTAACATTTTAATGGACGATCGTAAGTTCTTCGTAAATTTTATATTTTTACCCTTTTTTATTTTCAGGAATCTTGGAGACCAATTTTGGTAACTATATGGGTAACTACAGGTCGTTCCAATTGTTTTAAACATATTGCTGATATATTTTTCTTTCCAGTAGCTCGTTTCTGTATTTCTCGCATCGCAAATTTTCTCATATTAAGTGTGAAACAAAAAATTCCATCGTTTCTCGATTTGTGAGAAAAAAGTGTTTCTGTATTTAAATGCGAGAACAGACAACACAGATTCTGTTTTAACTGGAATACTTCCAGTAATTAAGTGTCAAATGCAAGCGAAACGTCAACGAAAGAAATATATATAATAAAAATAAGGCTGCCAGATTTAAAGATTTATAGACATTTTGACGATTTTTTTTGTTCCAAAATTGGCAAAGTGACAATTTGCTTATTTTTTTCTAGTGACGATTCAGTCTTTAAAATAAAACAATTTTAAATAGTTTTATATGTTTGTGTATTAGACACCACAGAAAACCGATATCTTTAAAAACAAGGCAGATTAAAAAATGTATCGGCAAAAGCAAAATTTCGAACGGAAACTGTTTAATTTTTATTTGCTTGGATTATTTAATACATTTGTTTTTGTGATCAAAAGATTAAACTATTACCCCATTTTTCAGTCAATGCATTTTAGGAAATTTTTGCCTTTTACTTTGTCCAAAAGTGTTTATTTTATTTCAATATGATATTTTGTCACTCCTTTGTGTGATTTCTGCAGGGAAAAATAACAGTCTAAAATTTTAAACTCTTATCGGATTAAGGAAAATAAAATAAATAATTTTATTTAAATAGACCTCAAGCTTAAGCCCTTATGACACTACATTTTTTATTCATTGAATTGATATAGAATTGATGAAAAGAAACAGTAAATGTTGGAAAGAGCAAACTATAAAAAATGTAAACAGAATTTTTTTTTTACTTTTTCTTTTGTTTTGATTTTATTCATTTTATTAAATGTTGTCAACTTTTCGTTTATAGGAAACATAAAAACAAAACAAACAAAAAGCGGTTAATCGCTGAATTTCCACATTAACCGCTGATTCAGCAACACTTTTAATATTTCAAGCTTGAAATGTCAATTTTAAGTTGAACAATTTTACATTGTTTTTGACATAACTTCATTTTTTATTGATAACTTTAGTAAAATTTTTGACAGTTTGCTATTTATCTTAATACAGCTGAACTCTTTGCACTTGGTAAATTTTTCTATTACATTATATTTGCTCTGTTCACCAAAACTAGAACAATGCATTAAAAATGTAGTGTCATAAGGCCTTTATGTATGTATAAAATATGTATTTTACCCATAAACTTAATTTTTTTTTTTTTGATTATGTGTTTATATGATTAAAATTTGTGATTATATGATAAAAATCGAACAAAATTCGTCAAAATTAATTTTAAATTTTCCGAAAAAAATAGACGATTTTTTTATTTTTTCTTAGGATATTGACGTTTTTTCACAAATTTATCTGGCAGCCCTGCATAAGACAAACACAATGAAAGGCCAAAAAAATTTGAATAACAAAATATAACAATTGTGTTTTATATACTTATTTTCATCATTTAAATTCCTTCTTTTAAAATAAAATAAAATAATACACATTCTTGTGTACATACATACATAATTTGGGCTCCATTTTTTTAAATTTTGTTTTCTCGCATCAATTTCAAATATGACTTATTTTGACAGTTCTTGTGAGAAACTTTTTGCAAAATATTGTTACAGAAACACTTGTTCTCACATCCTTCCAATAATTGCTGGAAAATTATTTAAATGACAGATAATTCTCGCAAAGTAAAAGTCAAGAAACACTTATGTGAGAAAAACCATTTATTGTTTCATATTGCACTGTTTTTGTCATAATTCACTTGTTTCATGCGGGAAATTTTACGATGCGAGAAATACAGAAACGGGCTACAGCTTTCAAAAACTACAGTGGGTGTATAAAATATTTGCTTTTTCGGCTTACCGACAGGGTTGTCAGATTGATTTTGAACTTTTTCGCCAAATTCAATGTCAAAAATCGCCAAAATCGCCATAGCATTTATTTTTTAGTTTTTGACAATAATATATGTATTTTTAGAATAATTAAAAATATTTTTTTATAAATCCCAAAAAAAAAAAATTTGTTCCGTATCGCTAAAATCCGCCAAAAATTCAAAAAAAGTCGCCAAGATATATTTTGTTTAATTTTTATTTAGAACAAAGTAAAAAATAATTAGTAAGCACAAAATGCAATGTTTAAAATATTTTATTGTATTCTACTCAAAGCGACAAAAAAATAATTTTTGCGGTAAGTATTAAACAAATGTTGAATATACAATACATTTGTATGTAGTTGCAGTTCTATGATATATCTAAAACGCTATATATTTTACCGAGAAGACTCCCTTTTTGTGTTCTTTTTTGGAATACATTGTGAAGGAACAAAAGAAATGCAACATGTACTTTTTACATTCAACTTATAACTCGTTAAAACGTGTCGAAAACTTCATATCGCTCTCTACTTCGAAGGCGAATTTTAGTGGTGTTCATTATTTCAACACAGGCATTACTAGTTGTAATAACCAGCATATAAAGAACAGTCAATGCAAGTTCCTTTAAATGGTACGAAGCTGCCGTATCCTTGTAGCTATAAATTATTGGCCTAAACTGATTAAAATTAGATTGAATATCATCATTAAAATTCTCTTTTAACAAACGGTATTTTTACATTGTGTTTCATTAACATCCAAAGGTACGTTAGGATTCATAAAAATTTTTAAAATATCTTTAACAGCAACGAATTTTATCAGTGATAATTTGTCATATTTTATAATGGAAAAATGTTCATAAACTTTCATTATATTAATTTTTTAAAGAATTCTACTTCAAGAGCAGATTGAAATGTGAAAAAAAAATTCTCAAGGATTTTCATTATCTTCATCAGCCATTTCAATATAATTTAGTTTTAAATACTGGTCATAGATATGAATGCATTAAATTTCATACATTAAAAAATACTAGAATAAAAAAAATTTTATATTTTCCTATTGAATTTAACAAATTTCAAAACAAATTCATGGCTCATCAAAAATAGCCAACAAAATCGCCAACTATTTTATAAATCGCCAAAAAATCGCCATGTCGCCAAATCGAAAATTAGGTCGCCAAACAAGTTTGAAAATCGCCACGTTTGGCGAGAAATCGCCACATCTGACAGCCCTGCTTTCCGACGCAAAAAAAGAATAAAATGTAAGTTGAAAAAAGTGGCGCAAACCTATTCTACATACTATGTGGATAGGTATACAACATTTATTTAAAAATTCGGCTGAAATGCAGTTTACATGGCCCACGAAAAAAATATGTGCCACCTGATTCATTATTAAAAAAAAGACCAAAATTAAAATACATACATTTAATTAAGAATCGGGGATGAACTGTGAAAGGAATAAATTTGAATTTTCTTTCATTAAGGCTGGACTTTTGAGATATCAGTTAAACTAGGTTTAGCTAATGAAAACATTTGTGCCGCCATTAACAAGTTTGTATACAAAATTTTGGCGGAACAGCTTAGTTTTGCTTAACTTTGGTTGGTCTTTAAAAACATTTCTTAAGTACATTCGGGCGGAATCAACGATATGGACAAAATTCCTGTTTTATTTATTAAAACACCAAGAACTAAAGACAAAATTTAAGAAATCAAACAGTCTGGAAGGTTTTTAATTGTGGTCGACGAATTGACAAATATTTGATACAAAAAGCATGGTAATATTACTAATCGTTTCTATAATGATGAAAAAAATAATTTGAAATATTAGGTTTGCGCCACTTTTTTCAACTTACATTTTCTTCTATTTCTGCGTCGGTAATGGCGGCACAAATGTTTTCATTAACTAAACCTAGTTTAACTGATATCTCAAAAATCCAGCCTTAATGAAAGAAAATTCAAATTTATTCCTTTCACAGTTCATCCCCGATTCTTAATTAAATGTATGTATTTTAATTTTGGTCTTTTTTTTAATTATGAATCAGGTGGCACATATTTTTTTCGTGGGCCATGTAAACTGCATTTCAGCCGAATTTTTAAATAAATGTTGTATACCTATCCACATAGTATGTAGAATAGATTTGCGCCACTTTTTTCAACTTACATTTTCTTCTTTTTTTGCGTCGGTTAGCCGAAAAACAAATATTTTATACACCCATTGTAGTTTTTGAAAGCTGGAAAGAAAAATATATCAGCAATATGTTTAAAAATGGGGGATGGATTGTGACAAGTAAAGGTTGAAAGTTCTTGATTGCCACTCACGTGGGAGTGACCAAGGATGATTCCTTTGCTTCACAGTCAAAGCAGCTCACTACCTCCGGTTTTTACCAGGTATTCCCCGGGCAATGGCTTTAGAACACCCGTTCAGAGGCTAGCTAGAGTGAGAAGGCGGCTAAGTAACCTGAATGGTCGCAAGACGTCTCAGGTCAGTAGGAAGAACTTCTGAAACTTAGTTTCTGTAAAGTATCCTGATGGCTCGTTAAGGGCGTCTCAGGAAGTAGAAGGAACGCGGATAATCCTGCCTTTGAAAAACTTTACAAATTGCCTGCCTGGAGGTTGCTGGCAGCCCCAGCACCAGGATCGGATGCGGAAGCCTAATAAGCTACCACATCTTAAATAAAACTTATTAATGAAACCTCAACTATATTTAACCAAAAAAGATCTGATTCACTGATGACAACCTTTAGCATGAAAAAACGGACACGATTTTGGGGCCCTATGCTCCTTATAGGATCTTCGGGAACATATATATATATATAATATGTTTAAAACAATTGGAACGACCTGTAGTTACCCATATAGTTACCAAAATTGGTCTCCAATAGAGCTGTGTAGTTCATGAACAAACTAGTTCAATTGAACTATTCAGTCAGATGAACGATGACCGGTCTTTTTGTATCACCGTACGTTTTAGTTCACTTAGTTCATTTTGGGTCAGTGTCTTTTTTTTGTCAGTTCACTTTGGGTCTTTTTTTGTCAGTTAGTTCACTTTTGGTCTTTTTGTATTTTTATTCTTGTGAGCTGTTTCTGTTACTCATTGCCACATTGCTTTACACATTTTCATAATACAATCAGGGTTATCGTGTATAACAATTTCTCGACAAACGGCGATTTTCAAGCTTTTTGCCGACATGGCGATTTTTTTGAGGCTTATAAGATATATGTCGATTTTATTTTCTATTTGATAAGCCATAAATTTGTTTTGAGCCTCTTGGACAAATTTTCCGTTTGTTATTTGGAAAGATTATTTCAACGATGGTATTCCATTTATTTTAAATCAGTTTTGGCTAAAATGTTATAGCTATACGTCCGGTACGTACCATTTCAAAGAACTTGCTTTGACTGTCTTTATATGCATGTAATTTCAACTGCTAATGCCTGTGTTGAAAGAGTTTTATTAATAATGAGCTCCACAAAAACTCACCTTCAATATATAATGCAATAGGACCTTCATGACGCGTTATTACGAGTTATGAATTATATGAAATATAATCAATCAATAAAATCCTTTACAATGTATTGAAAAACAAAAAGAATTGTCTTGCCGCTGAAATGTATACCGTTTTAGATATAAATACAATATTTGTTTAATATTTTATAGTCAGCATTGTACTTTTTTGTGTCAGCTAATCATTTGTATTTTGTTTTAAATAAAAATTAAACGATGTTCATTTCCTGGCGACTTTTGTATATTTTTGTCGAAATAAATGTATTCGGAAAAAATTTATTTTTAGGGATTTATAAAAAATATTTTTAATAAAAATATACATATGTTTTATTGTCAAAAACTAACAGCCAATTCACATGGAGGCTTTTGCGACGTCGCTTTGTCGACGTCTCTTTTGGTTTGATGGCGAGCGGTGTAGAGAAGAAAGAGGGGTAAACAAAACGACTCGTTTTGTGTTTTTCATGTCGTTTTCTTATATTCCTCTTCAAACTTATTTCTCTTCTTCTTGTTTTGTTTTATTCTTTTTCTTACTTTGAAAATTCAGGTTGCAAACAAATACGGAAATAATAAAAAAGAATATAAAACAAAAGTTTGAGTTTTAATTTCAACATATTTCTTATTTAAAAAAACACTTTTTTATATTTTACTTAATGAGAAAAATCAAATAAAGCAGATTTACCGATAAGGCAATAAAAATCAATTTGCAATTTGGCAAAAAAGATCTGACAACCCTGGCTGCCATTCACAATTTTCCTACAATTTACATGAGCGTTGCCAGTTGTTATTAATATAAAACCCGCAAAATGCAATTTTTCATTTGAGCAAAAAATTTTATGCATATTTATTTTTTTAAAATAAGACCTATAAATAAATAATCAAATTCGATATTCGACAATTTTATTTATAAAAGCTTAGTCAAGTTTTAGAGCACGAAATTAGTATGGAAAACCTGCTTTTAATGTATACATTACTTAAGCATTCGTTTATGAATAAGACTGTTAAAATATAAAAACATTTAGTTTATAAGAGACTACTTGTGTATTTTAACCCTGAAAGGTAACTCTTCATTTAAGTACAATAAAGTTAATCTTCGTCGAATCGACGAACTTTTTACAAAAAATTCTAGCGGAACGATTTTTAAAGTAAAAAATCAACAACAAATTTTTTAGTTAAGCATTTTATTAAAAAATAAAATAAAATAAATCATCAACTATATGAGTTTTCCTCTCTTTCAAAATTTGAAAGTAATTTGTTCGGGTGAAATCTTGCACCTCAATTTTGAGCAGATACCTTGAACCAGGGCTGTGGAGTCGTCCGAAAAAAGTACTAACTCCGACTCCGACTCCAAACGCTGAAATTTTTTAAGTGCGACTCCGACTCACGACTCCGACTCCTACTCTAAACGTGATGCGAAATGAATGAGACGTAAAATAATGTGCATAAGAAAAACATGAGTGTTATGGTAGGAATTAAAGGCAGGCCGATAAAGATGTTTCTACACAAAAGAGAAATAATTTTACGTCACAATTTTTCTAATACATACTAGTATTTATGCGCTATAGCAACACTTATTCTGTACAATGTTGAAAATATTTCAGCGTTGATGGTTAAAAAATTCAGATATTAAAATTATTGGCAATTCCTGTCATTAACATTTTTTAGCATGAGTAAATTATTTAAAAAATCACACATCTTTTTCAACTAGATCAATAACTGAGTTTTGCTAATGTAATTTAGACTTTTTCCCGCACGTATAAAAAATATACCTAAATATACTTAAATAGTAAAGTACTTGAATCAACTATTTCTCATACAATAAATTAAAATCTACTTATTCATATTGATCTGCAAAATATTGCATCGCCAATTTCGAAGAATTTTTATATTGGAAAATATTAGAATTTTTTTTTAATTTTTTATGCCGAAAAATTTTGGAGTCGGAGTCGCGCGTTTTTTTGGGTACTGCGACTCCGACTCCGATTCCGGTACAAAAACCTCAACTCCGACTCTTCAACTCCGACTCCGACTCCACAGCCCTGCCTTGAACCGATTAAGCTGACATTTTGTAAATACGTTTAGTTTGGATGACAATGCACGGTTAACTGTGTTATTCTAAGTCCAGCTTGGTAAGATACCCAAGATGGCGGACTAATTATTTTTAATGCATTCCTACAATATGTGTATAAAAGGGTGGGCTTACTGAGAATAAGTCGAAAAATTAAGTGACGTTACTCTAAATCCAATGTGGCGAATATACGAATGCGAGTCTTGAAATAAATTAAAAGTAAAAACTATTGTTGTTTTATTATTTTGGCTTGAGGTCCTATATAAATAATAAATAAAATTCAAAAAAAACTTTTTATTTTATTTTTATTTATTTTTATATTTTTCCAATATTTCGGTCAAAATCTCTGACCATCATCAGGGGAATCTTTTTAAAAATACACAAAACAAAAATACCATTAAAAATACAAAATATTTTATACAAAACAAATTTAATATTTACATTTTAAATAAATAAACAATAAAAGTTTAAAAAAAGTTTAAAAAACTCGGACAAATTTAACACTTCTCTGATTAAGCTTTCTTTGATTTGTGTTTGTCTATTGCATGTTTATAAATTTTTGCACATCTTTCTGTGTCTTTCTTAAAATTTAGTGTCTTTTCTGTCTCTTGATCAATTATATGTAGCATCTCAAGAGTAAATCTCTTCTTGTAGTTGTGCTCTCCCACCAATATGTCTACATTATTAAAATTTGGTTTGTGTCCAGTTACAGTACAGTGGGCTGCTAATGCAGTTTTCTGTTCTAATAGTTTGTAAGTAGCCTTTTCATCTGACTTATGTGCTGCAAGTCTGGTTTTTAATTTGTTTTTTGTCGTGCCAACATATACTTTTCCGCATGCGTCAGTTTTGTCTCCATTACAGTGTATTCTGTAAACTAGATGCGATTTTTCCTCTTTTTCAATCTTAGATTTCATATTATTAAAAAGTTTTTTTGTTTTCAGTTTTAAAAGCTAATTCATATTTTTCCCGATTATAAATGTTGGAATGTTTAATTCGTTCGGAAAAATCTTCTACATATGTCATAGTCTTATATATTATTGGTGGTCGTTCCCTTTTAGTTGTTCCTTTTGCTATCGTAGTTTTTACTCTGTTAATTAGTTCATTAATGGTTTTATTTGGAAAATCGTTTTTACTTAATATATTCCTTATTTTGCAGATATTTATTGGGTGGAAAACTTTGTCACTTATTTCTAAAACTCTCTTAATGAAGTTAGTCGCTGTATTTATAATTGTTCTTCTTGGATGTTTTGAGTAGAAATTTATTAATCTACCAGACGCCATCGGTTTTTGGTACCAATCTAGTTTAAGTATGTCTCCGTGTCTAACTATAACCGAATCTAAATAGGCTAGTTTGTTATCTGTTTCCTTTTCCAACGTAAATTGTATTTGTCTATTAAATTCGTTCAATGTATTCAGGGTTTCTTCAATACCATCTCTCTTAACGATTCCAAACAAATCATCCACATATTTTGTAAAAATCCTTGGCTTTCTCTTCATCTTCCCTATTGATACATTTAATAGTTCTTCCATAATTATGTCCGCAATGACTGGTGAGGCTGGAGATCCCATGGGCATTCCTTTATTTTGTTCATTTTGACCGAAATATTGGAAAAATATAAAAATAAATAAAAATAAAATAAAAAGTTTTTTTTGAATTTTATTTATTATTTATATAGGACCTCAAGCCAAAATAATAAAACAACATAAACAACAGGTCAACTATACACAAGAATAGGTTAGGTTAGGTTAGAAAGGCTGGTGTGAAGCAAACTTCACACCCTCACCCAGAGACCATTATGGTCCATTGTGATGCCTTTATTTAGTGAAACAAAGAAAGAAAGAAGAGAAAGATATCTAGTGTGACAGAGTAGGAGAAGTTAATGGTGAAAGCACAGGGAAGGAAGATAGTGGAAGATAAGAAATCGGACAGAACAAGCAAAACACAACCCTACCAAACAGGAAAAACTGCCCTACATGTTTCCCAGCCTCCTGCCGCGCAACCAGGTCATTCCCATTACGAATCCCGTCAGATTCTCGAGCCCGCAGCCCGAGACATCTCCCAATTCGTGCAGGAATCTGCTACCTAGCCACCTCAGCCTGCTGTTCTGTAGCCTGGGACAGTGGCACAGAAAGTGCTCAACAGTCTCCAGCTCCTCTGGGTCCTCACACAGCCTACATATATCCGCTAAGCCAGACCCCATTCTCACCGCCATTCTGCCTATCATACAGTGGCCCGTGATAATACCTATCATGGTCCTGACGCAGGCCCTACTCTTACCCAGCAGCGCGTCCGAATTTGACCTACTAAGCATCGGCCACAGCGTGCGCGATACTCGGCAGTCCGTTCGGCCCCGCCAAGCCCGATTAGTCCTGTTCAGAATCCATTCCCTAATTCTCCCAAAATAGAAGCCCATTGGAGGCCTGACCACTTGCAAACTGTCAGGATCTTCCATTTCCGAGCCCAGTCTTGCCAACTCATCAGCTATCTCATTGCCGGTGATGTTGCAGTGACCCGGTACCCAGCAGAGCCTCACAACATAATTCCCTAAGATTACTCCTAGAGCCCTCCTACAATCGTCCACTAGCCTGGAGTTCACATAACAGCCCTTCAAGGCCCTTAGAGCCGCCTGGCTGTCCACATATATAGTGACCTCCGAGCCATTGGCAATGTTAGCTCCTACCAATTCCACGGCCCTGAGAACCCCCAGAACCTCCGCCTGAAATACACTGCAGTCGTCGGGAAGTCTATATGACTTTCTGATATGCAGATCCTCAATGTAGACCCCCGCACCCGTGCCCTTCATCTTCGAGCCATCAGTGAAAATAGCAAATCCCCTATACAATCTGCCCTGCCCTGACCAGCTCTCCCTAGAAGGCAATATCACCTCTGGCAGACGCCCAAAATCGACCCTAGTGACCAAATAATCCGTAGAGCTGGGCGAGCCTAGGTGATAACCACTAGTACTAATTTCACTCAAGATCCGCGAGTGACCCTCCGTGAAATTTCCTAACAGTCCTAGCTCCCTCAGCCTAAGAATGCTCCTTGCTGCCATTTCCCTCACATACTGCTCTATAGGCAGAAGATGAAGAATAACATCCAGAGCCGCCTGAGGGGTACTTCTCAAGGCACCTGTCATGCCGATCGAAGCACACCTCTGAGCCTTAGACAGAAGGTCCCTCCGACTAGCTAGTTTCAATGCCTCCCACCAAACACAGCATCCATACGTAAGAATGGGTCTAACCACCGAAGTGTACAGCCATCCCACAACTGACGGCCGGAGTCCCCAACTCCTACCTATTTACGATCTGCAAGCATAGAAAGCATTGAGACCCCTCTTTAGTCTCTCCTGAGTATTCCTCCTCCAGGACAGCTTACTGTCCAGAAAAACTCCTAGATACTTAGCATTATCAGACAGCCTAAGCTCTACTCCCCCTAGTACCGGCAGCCTAAAATTCTCCACCCTGTACCTCCTAGTGAAAAGAACTAATTCTGTCTTCTCCGGATTAACTCCCAAGCCCTTATCAGTCGCCCATGCTGACAGTTCGCCCAGCGCCCCTTGCATGACATCGCTAATTGTCGGCAGAAACTTGCCCGATACCAATATAGCTACATCATCCGCGTAGGCGACGACCTTCTGACCTATCCTGTCAAAACGTCCCAGAACGACATTGACAACCAAGAGCCACAATAAGGGAGAGAGAACTCCCCCTTGTGGTGTCCCCCTAGTCACGAGTTTCCTTAAGCGCTCGTTTCCCCAGTCCGAGTGAATAACTCTGCTGCTAAGCATCAGAGTTATCCATTCGACCAAGAATAACGAAACCCCTAAATCACTCAGTGCCTGCCTTATGGCCTCTATTTTCACATTATTAAAGGCCCCCTCTATATCCAGGAAAGCCGCCAAGGTGTATTCCTTGTCTCGCAATCCCCGTTCTATATAACCCACCACATCATGAAGCGCACTCTCAACAGACTTACCCTTAAGTTTAGAGTGACCGGTTCTACCTGCCTTAGGTATGAAGATAACCCTGACCTCTCTCCACCCTCTAGGAATGTAGCCATTTAGCAGACATACCCTAAATAGTTCCACCAGCAATAGGAGTGATGATCCCTGGATATTCTGTAGCATAGCCGGAAATATACCATCTGGTCCTGCCGATTTGTAAGACCCAAAAGTATTAACCGCCCATGTAACCTTATCCAAGGTGATGATATCCCCCACCGCCTCTTTTATCTCACCTCCCGAGCCTGATCCAGAAAAGGGGTTACCACACCCCACCTGTTCCCCCGTTCCCGGATCCACACAACCCGGGAAGTGAGTCTCCATAAGCAAACAGAGAGATTCGGAGCTAGATTCTGTCCATGAGTCGTCCGGTCTCTGAATAAATCCCGGGACCACAGGGTACTTGGATAAAATCCTTCTGAACCTGGACATCTCATTCACAGATTCAACTGACTCGCTAAATTTGATCCACGAGTCCCTTTTAGCCCTTCTAATATCTCCCTTGTACCTATTATAACTTATCCTAAAGTTACTCCAGTCCTCATCCCTACGCGTATGCTTCGCTCTATTGAATAACCTTCTGACAGTGGTCCTTTGAGTCCTCAACTCACCTGTCCACCATCTCGGTTGCGAGCGCCTACCCGGAAAATTTAACGGACAAGATCGCTCATAGCTACTGGTTAACACCTCCGTAAAGGTACCCACCATGTGCTCCACGCCGGCCGAAGTCGACCCCCAATCGTGTGTAACTCTAAGGTTACTATTCACCAATCCCGAGAAGGTATCCCAATTCGTCCTCCTTGGATTCCTATAAGGACGCCTTTTTGACTTTTCGAAGTTTAGATTAAAGGATATACGACCATGGTCAGAGAAGGAAAATTCCAAAGCCACCCTCCAATCATCTACTAAGTCTCTATAGTTCGTCAATGTTACATCTATTACTGCCTCCCTATCTCTAGTTCTGAATGTTGGCGTATTCCCCCTATTACAGATGTAAAGATTGCTAGCAATAATAAAATCAAACATAGACTCACCCCTTTTGTTGATGTCGGTACTTTCCCATTGGGTATGGTGTGCATTAGCGTCACAACCTAGTACAAGTCTCGAGCCACTTCTGCTCGAGTGCTCCACCAACTCACGTACTTTCACACCAGGTGGATCGGTAGCCTCATATGGTAAGTATACCGATGCCAGTGCTAGGACCGTTTTGTCCATAGCTTCACCTGTAACAACCGTGAGGTCTCCATTGCTGAAAGAATGAGACAACATAAATTTGAGCTCATTTCTTGCCATTATACAAGTCCGAACCTTCTCATCCGTGTGGGGTACGAACAGTGTATATCCCGTGGCCTTTAATCCAACTACCCGGTTGTTGTTGATCCAGGGCTCTTGGATTAAGGCTACGTCCACGTTGCTATCGATGAGGTGAGTTACTTATTCGGTTGAGGCTGCTTCACAGTGATGCAGGTTTATCTGCACCACATTCAGCCTCTTAGGGTCCATCATTTTTGGGAAACCTAAAACTGATAGACCCCAACCCAAATTTCGCAACCCCACTCATCGACATCAACTTCCTGAGAGACTCTTGGTCCACTGTGGGTAATTCGTCCATAGGCCTAGCTCCCTTAACCGTGACCAATCTGTCACCATTAAGAGGGCTGGGTGGTGAACTCTTACCCTCCTTTCTTCTATCTTCCTTGTAAGAGGATACGCCAGCAGAATCTGGTGAGGATCCTTTGTCTTTACTGACAACTTTTGATTCCTCAGCAGCCTCTGCTGTATAACCCGCAGGATAGGGAAGCCCTAGGATGACATCGAAAGAACCGTGGATTCTTTCGAATCCAGCAGTGTTCTTCCGGTGCATCCTCAGCAAATGCCTATCCCGCCCATCGTGCAGTGAAGAGTCTTTCTTAGCTATCTTTTCTAGAAGGCTAAAGAGACTCTCCCACCACTCTTGGCTTTTCCTAGATTCGATCGGCTCTCCGATGTGACCTGTTCTGTCACATCCTGCCGAACAATGGATTTCGATGTACTCGCCAATTTGCTCTCTGTCTCGAATGTGGCCACAAAAGTCGCTGGTTCAACCCTCTGGTCCTGACCATGAGCCGAAATCATAGCTATTTCGTGCTCATCATCAGAGTCCAAGGTCAAATCACCGAGTCTTTCCGAGGCCCCAGAGCGTGTCAGTGAGTCCATTGTCGAGCTCATCCAGTTGGTCTCTGTCAGTTCTGTCATTAACTGACTTTCTTGCAGCAGAATATCCCTGTGAGCACCCAGCAGATCCGAGTCTGAATCTGACAACGGGCCTGTTGAGTTGTCAGTGATACTCCCTGCACCAACTTCTGTCACTATGTCCGTATTTTGTTTTATCTTGAAATCGTCCAGTTTCCAATCCCACGAGTATGCACGTATACAAAGGACCATCTCGCGCAGTGACGGCTTGCACGGACTAGGCTAGAATTACAACTGACCTTTGCCATCAGCGTCAGAGGGAAGCTGTTCGCGACTAGTTTATTTAACCACTAACTAGTCATCCAGGTCCTCGGCACTGCTATCAACCACCTTGACCTTAAAAGTGGGGGAAGTGGGAATAACAAGGGGGGGGAAGGAATGTAGGTGAAGGGAATAGGATGAGGAATGGATAACCCTTGGTCATGCTGGCCTTAAAGCATCTGCCTTTAAACTTGTTCCGACTCAACTGTCCGGATTCAAGTTCCAAAACAGACACTACAGCCGACACTTAAGCCACCACTATTTTTTAAAAAAACAAGCTTTTATTTAAATGCGCTGAAAAGCAAAAAAAAAAAATTTAAAATAAGAAACCTTTTAAAAAAAAGCTTTCATTTAAATGCTCTAAAAAGAAAATTTTACTTTAGAACTTTAACTATCAACTTATAACGTCATTAAACAATTTATATGATATAAAAGCTTGTCGCGAGATTAACTTGTGTAGACAAACAAGTAAATTATATAACTTAATGTGATTGATTTTCACTATAAAATTTTTCAAACAAAGTTAATACAACTACTTAGACCTCGCGAATAGCTTTTTTTATCATATAAATTGATTAATGACGTTATAAGTCGATAGTAAAGGTTTATTTATTTTTTTTCTTTTTAGCGCTTTTTAATAAAAGCGTGTTTTTTTGAAAATGTTTTTTAATTTTTATAAAATAAAAACAAAAAATAAAGTTCATATTATTATATCTTTTGAAAAAATAATACATATAACACATGAATAATAATAATTACTATTGCTATTTGTTCATTGCTTTAATATTAAGAGTTTGTGCATTTTTTTTTTTTTTTTTGTTTAAATTTAAAAGTATTTTGTTCTTAAAATACGACATAAATATGAAATTTTTTTCCTACATTATTTTTGTTTAAATTAATTTTTGAAGAATTGCGCTCTTACTTTGAATAAGCCCTCACAACCAAATTTTTTTTCTTTCTATTAAAATAAAGTTATCTAAACAAATGGAAAATGAGAACACCAAACAAGTTTTAAAATCGCCACGTTTGGCGAGAAATCACTACATGTGGCAGCCCAGATTGTACTATGAATTTTTTAAAACAATGTGGCAAATCGCTACTGGCAATGTGTTAAAAGAAAAAGTATAAGCACTGCAATAGTATTGTTGTTTCTTTTCAATCAGTTATTTGGTATATTATAAAAAACCGAACAAAAAACAATTGCGAATTTGGTCTGTGCTTATTGTTTTCTATTCTTGGGTACACTCAAAAAAGTTTTACAGTTACTAAATATAATTTATTAAAATCGTTTTCCGTAAAGTTAAAAAATTAATGAAAATTTTGTTATATTAAATATAATAAACAGTTTCTACATGTTTTTCGAAAAACAAACTACAAAAAATAATGGTTTTCAGGATATCGCTTAAAATTACCATTTGTGCAAATGGACAAACTTGGGAGACTCGTTTCATAAATACCCTTTTTAACTTTTGTGTAATTTAAAGTAGTCTTGGGCTTAATCGTTCGTTTAAGTGACCGGTCATTATCGTTCAATTCGAATCAGTGAACGAGCTCGTTCTTTTCGTTCAATCGTTCGTTTCAGGTCACTTTGTCTTTTGGGTCAGTTTGTCTTTTGAATCATTTGTCGCTTTCGTTCAGTCGTTCACTTGTCTTGTCCTCTTTACTAAACAATCGGTTGAATGTGTTAAAAGAAACAACATGTGAGATTACACTCGAAACATTATGTAAGTAAATTCAAAAGAATAGGCATTAAGTTTAGAAAACTGAAAATGTAATTAGAAAACGAATAATTTTAAATAAAGGAATTGTAAGGTAATTTTTTGCTGTTAATTTTATAACGGAGATATTAATTAAAAATGAATTAAAAATTGTAATATTTACAATTAAAAAAAAGTACACACTAGGTACAAAAAATATATTCAAAGGCTTTTCAGCTAATTTGAACTTAATTTAAATTATGTACTAAGACAGCTAAAGCAGTGTTTTTATCTGTCATTATGACAAATAAATGCATTTATACAAATAAATTTGTTTAATATTTACCGCCGTTTTCAATGAAAAATTCAAGTGTAAATAATATCACAAACAATAAAATCTTGCAGTAATTTAAGCAAATTAGTCGTTATGCTTTATTTATGCTTGTTTAAAAATCAAATTTCACTTTTTATTCACAAATTTTAGCTTTTAATTTTATAGTTTTCTTTTAATTGATTTTTGTATTGATTTTTGTATTTAAAATAACACAAAAATTAAAAAGGGTCTTCATGAAACGAGTCTTGCAAGTTTGCCTATTTGCACATATGGCAATTTTAAGCGATATCATGAAAACCCTTATTAATTTTTGTAGTTTGTTTTTGGAACAATATGCAGAAACAGTTTAATTAATAAAATAAAAAAAATTTCATTAATTACGGAAAACAATTTTAATAAATCTCATTAAGTTACTGTAAAACTTTTTTGAGTGTACCCAAGAATAGAAAACAATAAGTATAAACCAAATACGCATTTTTTCGTTCATTTGATTAAAAAGAAACAACAACACTATAAGTGTGTATGCTATACGTTTTTCTTTTAACACATTGCCAGTGGCGACTTGCCACACTGTTTTAAAAAATTCATAGTACAATCTGGGCTGCCATACGTAGTATTTTCTCGCCAAACGTGGCGATTTTAAAACTTGTTTATTTATTATATGCTTAGGTAATTCCATTTTAATAGAAAGAACAAAAAATTGTTGCGAGGGCTTATTCAAAGTAAGAGCCCAATTCTTTAAAAATTAATTTAAACAAAAATAATGAGAGAAAAAAATTTCAAATTTATGTGGTATTTTAAGAACAAAATACTTTTAAAAACAAAAAAAATAATAAAAAATAATAGCAATTGCACAATTTTAATATCAAAATAATATTACAAAAATGAACAAATAGCAATAGTGATTATTATTATTCATGCGTTATATGTATTATATTCTCAAAATATGTGATAATATAAATTTTATTTTTTGTTTTTATTTTATAAAAACTAAAAAACCTTTTTAAAAAACACGCTTTTATTAAAATGCGGTAAAAAGAAAAGAGAAATAAACTTTAACTATCAACTTATAACATCATTAATAAATTTATATGATATAAAAGCTTGTCGCTTGTCTTTACACAATTTATTTGATTTAAAAGCTAGTCGCGAGATTTAAGTACTAGTATTTACATGGTTTGAAAAGTTTAATAGTTTAAATCAATCATATCAAGTTATATAATTTACTTGTTTGTCTACACAAGTAAATCTCGTATATCATATAAATTATGTAATCCGTTATAAGTTGATAATAGTTTTATACTATTCATTTATATTTTTCTTTGAGGCGCATTTTAATAAAAGCTTATTTTTTAAAAAGGTTATTTACTTTTAGTTTATATTAAAACTAGCATTCGTATTCTCATGAGTCCTTTCATTTGATACCCATCTTGAAGGCAAGCATTAAAACTTAGTCCGCCATATATGATTTAGAGTAACGTCACTTTCTTTTTCGACTTATTCTCAGCAAGCCCTCCCATTTGATACTCATATTGTAGAAATGCATTAAAAATAAGTCTGCCATCTTGGGTGTCTTATAATGTTAGATTTAGAATAACGTAACACAGTTAACCATGCATCGTCATCTTAACTAAACGTGTTTAAAAATGACAGCTCAATCGGTTCGAGGTATCTGCTTCAAAATTGAGTTGCAAGATTTCACCGAACAAACATACATTGCTAATTTTTTTTATATTTTAAGAGTCTTATTCATAAACGAATGTAATGTATACATTAAAAGTTTTTTCCATACTAATTTCGTGCTGTAAAACTTTACTAAGCTTTTATAAATAAAGGGACTTATTTAAAAAATTAAAAGAAATAAATTTTTATAAAATTTTCTGGCCAAATGAAAAAAATTAGCATTTGGCGGGTTTTGTTTTTTTTTGAACAACTGGCAACGCTCATGTAAATTGTAGAAAAATTGTGAAAAGCAGCCAGGGTTGTCAGATTTATTTTGATGTTTTTTGCCAAATTCAATGTCAAAAATCGCCAACGCTTATTTTGCGTTTTTGACAACATAAAATTTATTTTATAACTTTCTCCAATGTTTTCTATAAAACCTAAAAAAATATATTTCTTCTGAATCGCTAAAATTCTCCAAAAATGGGACAAAGTCGCCTTGATATATGTATATTTTTTTGAATAAAAGTAAAATTACACAAAAGATACAATAGTTTATAATAATCTAATTGAAGAAGCAAAACGTTTTTTTGTGTTTAGTATTAAACAAATATTGGATATATGTATATCTAAAACGCTATACACTTCACCGGCAAGGCAATTTTTACTGTTTTTTTTTTAACAATGTATATTCAAAATATCGTGCGAAGGTACAAAAAGTGCTATTTACATTCATATAATTTATAACTCGTAACAATGAAGGCTAGTTTTAGTAGAGTAAATTATTAAAAAGAACTATTTCAACACAGACATTAGCAGTTGGAATTAAATGCATATAAAGACAGTCAAAGCAAGTTCTTTAAAATGGTACCTGACGTATCCTTATAGCTATAAGCTTTATGCAAAACCTGATATATATTAGATGGAATACCATCATTGATATAATCTTTCTAAATAACAAACGGTAAATTTGTCCAACAGTCTCAAAACAAGTTTATAGAAAATAAATAGCCAACAAAATCGCCATATATTTTATAAGCCGCCAAAAAGTCGCCATATCGCCAAATCGAAAATTAGGTCGCCAAGAAACTTGACAACCCTGATTGTATTATGAAAATGTGTACAGCAATGTGGCAATGAGTAAAAGAAATAAGTATATTATAATTGCATAACTTATACAACACAAAAGTATTGTTGTTTCTTTTCAACCAGTTGTCCGGCAAGCAAGTGACCGACTGATTCAAAAGACCCAAGTGAACGATTGAACGAAATTGAACGATGAAACTGAACGGCCGGTCATCGTTCATCTGACTGATCCGTTCAATTGATCCAGTTCGTTCATGACCGACACAACTCTAATTTAAAGCAACTAATGTCATTTCAAACTGAAATGTCAATACAAAAATAAATTTAAAAAATAACAAAAAATATAAAAATAGATATTAGGAATTTTTTTTTATAAGCAACTTAATACTAAGTAGACATTGGGAATTAATAATTAGATATTGGGAATTATTTCTTTTCATAAGCCACTTTATTATATTCAACATTTTTTATTTTTTCGAATTTATTCTATGAGTTAAATTTCAGTTATGTATTTTATAACTTTATATAGGTACTACAAGACTATTATCTTGTATCTTCTTGTTACATTTTACCTTAGCTCTCCGTTGGATAGCAATGAAGTATATTGCATTTAAAGAATAGAACTATGTATTACAAAAAGCTTTATAAAATACATAACTAAAATTTAACTCAGAATAAATTCGAATAAATAAAAAATGTTGAATATAAAAATAAAAGTTAGAATTTGTGAATAAAATGTGAAATTTGTTTTGTAAACATGTATAAAGAAAGCAAAATGAATAATAAAAAAAATTCGTTTTGTATAAATGCACAATTGCGGGTCAGAAGTGTTGGGCAAATTTACGAAGTTTGTGTAAATGAATTCTCATACAATTTTTGATAGTTCATGTTGGAAGGTTTAAAAATGCACAGATTGCGAGACTTTTAAGAGATATCATGAAAACCCTAATTGAATTTTATTTCTGTTAATATGTTCAGTTTCATGCATAAAATAAAACTTAAACACATGTGTACAAACATGTGTACATAAATAAAAGAAAAAAATTGGTAGGTAATAATGACAGGTTAAAATACTGATTTAGCTGTCTTAGTACTAGAGGTCTGCACAAATGTATTTGCTAGCCAAATGATTGTTGTGTGTGTATTTGATATTCATATCAAATGTGTAAAAAAATGAGAGCTAGTCATTCACGCTCAATCATTTTAAATGAGAGATCAACACAACACAGTTCATGAAAAAGTGAGCCACATACACTAACACTAATTGTGTGTGTGTCCCTATTATTGTTTATTGTTTGATGAACTCAAATTCATACATCTTACAATAAAAAAACCCGAGTTAAGTTAAAAATCACACTAATCATTCGTGTGTTTGTTGTCTTTCTTGTTTTGGTAAAATTGGTTTTTCCCCTATTTCATAATTTTCCCTATTGTTCTTTGTTTTCGAAAACACAAAACACATGTTGTGTTGATAAAACACAATATGTACATCGCCACACAAGTGTATTTACTCGTGTAAAAGAGCATATTTGTTATTTATACCTGTATCAAATATTTCTCTTACAACACTCACATAAATAATTGAACGCTTTGCACACATAGGTTATTTCTTACACACAATAAATTGTGTATGATTCTAAAATCACACACAACACACTACCGGCTAGTCTGGTATGTGAATTCATGTGTCGTTTAATCGCACAAATGCAGACCTCTACTTAGTACGTAATTTAAATTTAGTTAAAATTAACTGAAAACACCTTTGATTCAAAGGCTTTGAATATGTTTTTTGTAGTTTGAATTTTTTTAATTTATAATAAAGAGAAAAGTTAATTAATTTCTACGTTATAAAATGAACATTAAAAATATAACCGTGAAATTCCTTTATTTAAAATGAAATGATCCGTTTTCTAATAAAATTTTCAGTTTTTTAAACTTAATATTATTTTGAATTTACCTACATAATATTTTGAGTGTATTATCACACGAGTATGCTATATTTATTTCTTCAAACACATTTTTCATCGATTGTAAAGACCAAGCTGACAAGACAAGTGAACTATACTGAACGAAAGCGACAAAAGACAAAGTGACCGGAAATGAACTATGAACTAAAAGAACGAACTAGTTCTTTTTTTTAAATGAACTAAAATGACCGGTCACCAAAATGAACTTTGAAGCCCAAGCCTAGTCTCCAAGATTCCTGAAAATAAAAAAGGGTAAAAACGTAATGAAAACAGGTTAATAAATTTGTTAAGAATTAAAAAAACCTGATTTAAAAGTTTATCAAGAAAAATAAAAATATATTTTTAAGTATTATTATTTTAAGAAAAAAGTAACCAAAATAAAATAAATAGTCGCATCTCCACATTGAAAAAAATTTCGAATTTTCGATAGAAATAACATAAGACGGCAACTCTGGTTACTAAACAAAAGCATTACATAGGAAGTGTGGCAATACCATGTTTGCTTGTTTATGAAAAATTGTGTAGTGAAATCCAGAAAACTCATGTTTAATTTATAATATTTGTTTAACTTAAACATTCCGAATTAAACAGAATTTGTTTTAAATTTAAATAGCCTTTAAGAAATATTAGCGAACAAGTCAAAGTGCAAACAATTAGACGGCAAATTTGTAGATTTTATTCATGTAACAACTTTTTGGTAAATTTTTGAATTTTTTTCTTTAATATGGAATACCCCCTAAAGTTTTGATTTGTCGAAAGTGACAACTGGCGGCCTTAATAGCCCTAGTAACGTGCTTTCAAAATCAGTTATCGGATTTTATAAACCGGCAAATTTGACTGTGATTATACCCTGGCTGATGGCTATATATAGGGGATGCGTTAGATTTTCGTATGTACCTATGAGCTGGACCTTGTGTAGAGTGGTCTTCATCCCCAAGGGAGGGAAGACTTCTCACACCGAAGCCAAGGATTACAGACCGATAAGTCTTGCATCCTTTCTTCTCAAGACTCTTGAAAGAGTTATCGACATTCACTTGAGGATGACCATCCCCAAGTGTTTACTCTCGACCTGTCAGCATGCCTACACAAAGGGTAGGTCTGTTGAGACGGCTCTTCACTCATTAGTTGGAACTATTGAGAGATCACTCGAATTTAAGGAGTGTGCTCTGGTGGCCTTTCTCGACATTGAAGGGGCCTTTAACAATGTCAACCCGGATTCTATTGTTGCATCTATGAGGAGTCTGGACATTGATGACGGCATATGTAGATTTGTGGATAATCTACTCAGGAATAGGGTCATCTGTTTCACGATAGGTGTGACCAGCGTTCAGAGACTGGTTAACAGGGGTACTCCCCAAGGGGGAGTACTATCCCCACTATTGTGGAACCTGAATATGAACACCATGTTGACGAAAATGGACGACATGAGAATTAAAACTGTGGCGTACGCTGACGATGTTGCAGTGGCCATCACGGGGAAGCATTTGAACATAATGTCTCAGTGTATGGAGGCTGCATTAAGGGTACTTAGCACCTGGAGCGTATCATGTGACTTGGGTGTTAATCCGTCTAAGACAGAATTGGTACTCTTCACGAGGAAGTATAGGACTGAGGTCATGAGACTTCCGAGGCTAAATGGGACTGAACTTAGGTTCTCTTACAGCGCCAAGTATCTGGGCGTAATCCTGGCAGTAAACTGTCGTGGGGGCTGAACATCCGGACGAGGATGGAAAAGGCAATTGTTGCTATATATGCGTGCAGAGGTGCAATCGGCAAGAACTGGGGCATGGGCCCGAGGTGTGTCAATTGGATCTCTGAGGCTGTAGTAAAGCCGACTTTGTATTACGCTGTTGTCGTATGGTGGACTGCGCTGGACAAGGGCAGGTACCGTGCGATGCTTGAGAAGGTTCACAGACTGGTCGCATTGATGATCACAGGATCGATGCGCTCCACTCCCACCAGGGTGCTGTTTACTATGCTAAACTGGCTGCCGGTGGATATCACGGCCAGACATATGGCTCTTTGTTCGGCGATACGGTTGAACGCGACACACAGCTGGTCGATGGACACTCCAGTATAATGGGATACTCGATTGTCCCTGAAGGAGTAGACTACTGCACCCCGGAGCCTTTTTTTGGCGCGAGGTATGCGACACATATAGCGCACGAAAGTGCGCTGTCGGTTATGGGCACCATCCATGAACCAGCCCTGGGGGTATACACTGATGGTTCAAGGAAGGGGGAAAGAGTTGGCGGAGGTTTCTACATAGAGGAACTGGGCGTTAAAGTTTCCTTTCGTCTGCCGGATGGATGTAGTGTCCTGCAGGCGGAAATCTCGGCTATAAAGCGGGCAGCCAACTGGCTAAAGTATTATCGCGTATCGGGAGATATACGTATATGTATTTACTGATAGCAAGGCTGCCATTGCCTCTCTTGCGGGTGTCTATACGACATCTAGGTTGACTGTGGAATGTCGGATGTCTTTGAATGAGATTGCTGAACATTCAGACTTAACGCTTATATGGATACCAGGGCACTCAAACTGCCCGGGAAACCAGGTAGCAGATGAGCTGGCCAAGGAAGGTGGTCGTATGTATGAAACATTCATTGATCAATTCATTGGACTTCCAATGGCTCACTGTAAGTCACTCATGCGGCGCGAGAACTATAGAATTGCGCAAGAGGGATGGACCCGTGAGTCCACCTGCTCCACATCCAGGGCACTTTGGCCTGGATATGATGAAAGGAGAACCAAATCTCTACTTAGGTTCAATAGGAACCAAATCAGGACGTTGGGACTTATGCTAGAAGAATGGGTCTGGTATTCAATGACTACTGTAGAAGTTGTCATGATGAGGAGGAAGAGGAAACTGTGATTCACTTTCTCTCTAAGATTGCTTCTTCTCTTCATTAGGAAGACGAATTGGCTCAACCTTGCAGTGACGCCATCTGAATAACTGCTCTTCGGGATGGGCATTGGCGCTGGGTATCACAAAGGGACCGTAAAGGACCCAAGTGAGCTGTCTCTCGATGGCTGCCCATGGAACCTAACCTAACCTAACCTAGGGGGTATTCCATATTAAAGAAAAAAAAATTCAAAAATTTACCAAAAAGTTGTTACATGAATAAAATCCCCCTTAATTTTTGATTTGTCGAAAGTGACAACTGGCGGCCTTAATAGCCCTAGTAACGTGCTTTTAAAATCAGTTATCGGATTTTATAAACCGGCAAATTTGTAGATTTTATTCATGTAACAACTTTTTGGTAAATTTTTGAATTTTTTTTCTTTAATATGGAATACCCCCTAAATTTTTGATTTGTCGAAAGTGACAACTGGCGGCCTTAATAGCCCTAGTAATGTGCTTTCAAAATCAGTTATCGGATTTTATAAACCGGCAAATTTGTAGATTTTATTCATGTAACAACTTTTTGGTAAATTTTTGAATTTTTTTTCTTTAATATGGAATACCCCCTAAAGTTTTGATTTGTCGAAAGTGACAACTGGCGGCCTTAATAGCCCTAGTAACGTGCTTTCAAAATCAGTTATCGGATTTTATAAACCGGCAAATTTGTAGATTTTATTCATGTAACAACTTTTTGGTAAATTTTTGAATTTTTGTCTTTAATATGGAATACCCCCTAAAGATTTGATTTGTCGAAAGTGACAACTGGCGGCCTTAATAGCCCTAGTAACGTGCTTTCGAAATCAGTTATCGGATTTTATAAACCGGCAAATTTGTAGATTTTATTCATATAACAACAATTTTGAATAATTTTTCAAACATTTTAAACTGCTAAATTTACAGATTTTTTCATATTTTAATTAATTTTTTAATTTTTTATGAATAATATGGTGTTCGTAATGTTTTCTGATATAATTTTGCATGTTTTGTTATTGTTTGTCACGCACGTGGTGTTGTTTTCAAAACAATAATAATTGCACGTGGTCAAAACAAAAAAAAATGTTATTGATTGCGGTTGATTTCGGTATTGATTTGTTCACACGCGTTTCAAAGCTTGTGTTCTGTTAGGGCACTGCTACACGTTCAATAAATATCGTGATATTTCTAGTATCACGATATTTATTGAACATGTAGCATGCAATATTGATGGATCGCGATCCATATCGCATAATAGCCTAATTTGATGTGATCCATCAATATGGATCGCGATCCAAATATCACAATATATATTCAACGTGTACCAGTGCCCTTAAAAACATTCACGTGTAGTGATTCTTTGGAATATGTTCTAACCAAGGCGAATTCAACTACTGGTGGTGTAGGAACTACAACAATCCAAAAACAACATGGGGTTTTTTGCATTGCATTATTAGTGTTTACTGTCCAAAATGTCAACAATTCCTTACAAGACACTGACAATTCAAAACAAATTGGCTCGAACTGTCAAAATCATATGGCGTTTCGACACCACCTGTAGTTGAATTCGCCTTGGTACTAATCACAGTAGTAATCTGTGGTACTAACATTAGTGTCATACACTGCCAACATTGCAAATTGATAAATGCAATGTTTTTTTTGACGTATATGTACATAGTTAAAATGTTGGCTGCATTGATTTAAGTTTGGTTTGTATTGTGTTCTTTGCTATCGACGTCGCCATTTATATTTATCGCGAAATATTAAAATTTTTGTGTTTTTAGATGGGTTTTCTTTTAAGGCGTAAATAATAATTACTTTTTCTTTTTGAAATTTAAAAAATAAACAAATGTTTAATGGGATAAAGCAATCTATTGTTGGAGTTGTGGGTTTAACTAAAAAACCTACTGTAAATGGAAGAAATTTTGCAAGCAATATTTTGAACTTAATAGTTTTCAATAAAAACATTTCCTTGGATTCCATATTTTCATAGTAAAACATAATAAACTGATCTTTTCGGTGTTCTTATCAACCAAATTTAAAAAAATATATTTCGTCAATAGAAAACTAATACGCTCACGGTTACATAGTTAAACTTTTGAAACATATCGTACATTAGTTATTTAATTTATTTTATATAAAAATTGGTAATAATTTATGATAAAACTTTTGTTCAACATGAGCGAGCGTGATATACCTAGTGTACCGGTAACCACATTAGCAGGTCTAACAAGTTTATCAGATTGTAAGTAATTCAAAAATTAACCATTCCAAATTGTAATTTTAATTAAATTATAGTGTTAAGTGAACTCCCTGTTTCTGAATCACTTGGGAGTACAGCATCATCTTTAAATCGAACATTACTGTTCCATACACTGGTAGCAAGTGAATCTAAGAATTTATTATCAGTGCGCGATGACAACTTAACCCGTCAATTAGTTCAAGCAATAGAAAAAACAAATCCGGGAAATATGTAAGTACTAAAAAAAGGTTAGAACGATTAATGAACCATATATTTTTGACTAGACTTAAGTTTTTAAATAATAGTAATAATTGAGGTAAATAATTTCAAAATATGAAAAGAAATGAGATAAAAAAAGTTATAAGAAATGGGCATACAACAAAAAAGATATAAAAAACAAGTAATAGTGCTACATTCGGCTATGCCGAGTCTTATATACCCTTCACTATGGTGCGATAAGAACAGATATTTACATAAATACCATTTTCTCCAAATAAAAAAGTTCCTATGGTGATAGAAAATTGAAAAAAAAGAAGAAAAAGAAATAAAAAATTGGCGCAAATTCTTAGTTTTCGAGTTACGGACGTTTTAAGTTATCATTTAATATGCAATTTTTCACTACGTTTTCAAACGTATATGACTAATATTGGTATAATTTCAGAGCTTTTCACTAGATCTTTCTGGACATACAGAATTCATTTGAATATTTTTAGTTTATTAAGAAGTGGGAAAAGTTTGCAAAAATACAAACGTTTTTAGTAAGCATAAAAACAAAAAGATTCATTTTTTTCAACTTGTTTTTAATGCATATATATACTACATACTAAATTATTTAAGAATTTCAATTAAAATAAAAGTAAAACCTTTATGTTTATGTTATTCTAATGAGGAGAGAATCCTTGCCCATGGGCAAAGGCCGGCTATGCAGAGCAGCATTAATTAGCGAAGTTAGTGATTGTTATACCATGTGGGATAAAGTCGTTGCTCCCGGCCGAAGGCCGGCTATGCTGGGAAGCTTTAGTAATCGAAGCCGGTGTTTGTTTTACCATAGAGGAGTAGATCCTTGCGTCCGGATAAAGGCTGGCTATGCGCAGAAGTTTTTTTTTGCGATGCTGGTGTTATTTTATAAAATTTGTATTACACTCTTATTTTAATAAACTACACACTCCTAGCGCACTTCCGTAGCATTTCGACGTAAATTGTAAAAAAAATTAATGTGAGCTAGAGTTAAAAATTTTGTATATTCAGAAAAAGCTGTTGAACATTTAGAATTGTAGTGGAAATTCGCATATTTATATGAAAACTTTAAACGTCCATAACTCGAAAACTAAGTGTTTGCCCCAATTTTTTATTTTAATTTTTCTTCTTTTTTTCCACTTTTTTATTTGGAGCTGCTTGAGTAAACTATATTTGTTTCAAAAATTTTAATATTTAAAAAAAAAAATTTTTATTTTTTTTTAAATTACAGTTTTTTTATATTATTTTTTAACTAATGCTGAGAAACTAGACTAACACAGTACAACACATGATTTCGTTACTCAATTCTGATAATTCTTTATGAAAGTAGACCCAAAAAGAAGAACTTCTGCATCATTAGTTTGGTCAAGGTACATCAAATAAAAATTTAAAAATTAATTTGAAGTTAGTAAGTATCGTATAGGGGAATTTGTCACGTTTAAGGCTCTTTTCTTTGTCATAACTGAGAACCACTAGTCCGAATAAAAAACAAATTTAAAAAAATCAAGAATTACCTACAATTTCTTTAATCTGTTCATACAACGTTTCGCCACATAAGCAACAGTTTCGCAGTTATAAATAAATGTATGAAGAAAAAAAATATTTATTGCCCAAAAAAATTTAAATTTTTTAACTTTAATTCATAAAAAATCCTTTGGAAAAAACATTGATGACTTTTTTCATGATTCTTTATTTTGCATGAAAATAAACATTCCGATTCATATTACAGCTATTCTTACACAAAAAATATGCGATTTTTATATGTTATCTATACATGGAAACAAAATTTAGAACATTTTCAATTATTGTCACTATCCATCCTCGTTGAAGTTGACGCTTGTGGTTCTGATGACCTTATTTTCTTCGTAGGTTTTTCATATTCATGTTCTGAGTCTGCATCATCATCCGAGATAGAAGTAATATTCAAGGGCATGTTTTGTTCAGTGTGTCCACAAATTTCAAACTGCATTATTGTAGAACTCCACCGACAAACCTTCGCAAGCAATGCATCCAATTTTTGCCCTTGAATCGCTTTTCCATTGGCATGGTCACCTGGTGAAACCTCTCTCCTTGTTCGTCCGATTCATGAGGTAATTGTGCCAAAAAGGTTTCAAGGTGGATATGAAAGATATGTAATTTAAACGTCATGGATGCATTGAATTTTTCAAAATAATACAGCAAGTTGTCCCTCGTGTCTGTATGTCATATCGCTGTACACGGTTATTTCCTAAAACACCTTCGATGACTTGTTTCAATGCGTCCCATGCACATAGGTGGTTATAATGGTTCGAAAGCATATTTGTGAAAGATTCGCTTTTCATTAATTTTCGTATATCCGGTCCATTGAGAATACCTGTTTGAAATATAAAAAAAAAACATTTACGAAAAAATTATTGGTAATGCGAATATATTGAAGTGAACAAATTTAGATATGACAATATTAAAATACTGATAACGTATTTAAAACCAAAAACTCTTGAACAAACTCTTGCTTCAAACAGTATATCGCGTTTTTATAAAAACTTGGACCATAACTTGTCGGTAAATTACATCGATAACATAAAAAATCAAAGGCAACTTGGAATAAATTTTAAAACAAGATCAGATTTGTTACCATTAAACGCAAATACATTTAATACTGCTGAAAATAAATCGTGCACATTATGTAATACAGGAGAAGATGAAAATCTACAACATTTTATGGAGAAATGCCCAATATTTAGGGAATTCCGAATCAGATATTTTGAAAAACCATATCTTAATGAAATGCAACTTATAAACATTTTGAATGGTTAAATACCCAATGGGTGGAATTGAATTTATAACTATGTCGAAAACGCTTTAAAGTATAGAAAAATGATAGCTGAAGAATTCATGTAATTCATTATTATTATTTATTTATTAGTATTTTCAATACTTTACAATTTCACACGGTTTACATAAAATTTTACAAATTTTCTTATATTTGCTCTATAACATTACATTGTTTCTTACAAATTTAACACATTCTTTTCTAAATAAATGTTCATTTCTTTCATTTTTAATATAATTTGGAAGCGAGTTATATAATTTCAGTCCTTTGTAAAAAAGAGACAGTTGCATTGCTGTTGTATTAGCTTGTTGTAGTCTAAAATCATCAACGTTTCTCAGTCTATAAGGTTGTACCTCTCCTACGTATCTTATTTGTTCGCACATGTATTCAGGCGCATTTCCTTGTTTAATTTTTTTAATTAAATAGAGGGTATTTAATTCTAATCTTTGTAATCTTTAAGTATTTAGCATCATATTTATGGGGGTATATCTATTACATCTTAAGATCGTTCTCATTGCCTTATTTTGTAATTTCTGCATTCTATCCAGTTGTGTTGGTTTACAGCATGTATATATAATAGTAGATCCAAACTCGAAATGTGGCTTTATTATCGTATTGTATATTTTTATTGCTGTTATTGTTGATATTTTATTACGAATTCGTTTAAAAAATCCAATTTTTTACCAATTATTTTACATATATATTCTAAATGTTCTTTAAATTTTAGTTTTTTATCAATAATAAATCCAAGATATTTAATTTGTTGTACTTTTTCTTTTATTTTATTATTTATTACAAAGTTTGTGTTGCTAGTCATATTTAATTCTATTATTTTAGTTTTATCTTCGTTTAATTTTAACTTATTAATTTTTAATCAATTATTTATGTTATTTATATCATACATCATATTATTTTGACATTGTTGTTCTGATTCTCCTTCCGTATATATTAACGTATCATCTGCATACAAAATAATTTCGCTTCTTGTAAGAATGTTGGGCATATCATTTATGTAAATACTAAATAACAAAGCTCCCAGTATGGATCCTTGTGGAACACCAAACTCGTTATCAATTGACGTAGATTTTATCCCATTTACTGTTGTACATTGTTTTCTATTTGTCAAGTAGGATTTAAACCATTCTAGTTCAACCCCTTGAATTCCATAACTATATAGTTTTTTTTTACTAAATAATATACTAAATCATTATATCTACTACAACTATATATATTTTGATCATACTTTTTTCTTTTTTGAAACATGTTTATATATATTTATTATTTAATGCTTTTAAATGCTTATATAACAGACGACGATATGTCATTGTTATTTAATTTCTTTTTTTTTATAATATCTTAATATTTTAAATAAAGAAAATACATACATACATACATAATTAAAAAAGTGAAATTTCCTTTTTTCCTTTTAATTGTCCACTCACATTTATTAACGCTTATTACTTTGCTACCGCAATCATAAAAATCAAATAAACTTTTGTTTATTTTTTTTTTAATTCTGAGAATCATAAAAAAAGTCATCAATGCTTTTTCCAAAGAATTTTGTGGATATCTCGAGCTAATTTTTGAAATTCTGTGTAAGAATAGCTGTAATATGAATCGCAATGTTTATTTTCATGCAAAATAAAGAATCAATAAAAAAAATCATCAATGTTTTTTTATGGATTAAAGATAAAAAATTTCAATTTTTTTGGGCAAAAAATATTTTTTTTCTTCATACATTTATTTATAACTGCGAAACTGTTGCTTATGTAGCGAAACGTTGTATGAACAGATTAAAGAAATTATAATTCTTGATTTTTTCAAAATTTGTTTTTTATTCGGACTAGTGGTTCTCGAGTTATGACAAAGAAAAGAGCCATAAACGTGCAAATCCCCCTATACGATACTTACAAACTTCAAATTAATTTTTAAATTATTATTTGATGTACCTTGACCAAACAAATGATGCAGAAGTTCTTCTTTTTGTGTCTACTTTCATAAACAATTATCAGAATTGAGTCCCGAATCAATCACCTGAAAAATATTGTACTGTGTAATTAACCTTTCCGACGGTATTTAACATACCTAACTAGCATTTTATACCTTCGATGCTGTAATACCCACAATATGTTAATCCCAGCAATGAAATCACCTATTTCTATAGAAATTAAAAAAAATAAATATTTAGTATTGTGGTTATTTTATTGAACTGTTTAAGGTTTTAATCCAAATTTTTAATATTTTATTCATTAAATTATTTTTTATGAAGAAAGTAATTTTTAAAACATGAAATGAATTAAAATTTATTGATAATTTTGTTGAAAGTAACAATTAAATACGTACTTGTCCTCTTGGAACTTTGTAAAATGTGTATAGAATATTTGTTTTTCTTGTCATTAGCTTTAAAAGCTTTTCTTAACCCACTTTGTACCGCCGTTGCGTTTTCGCAACACCATCTTTGGATGCATAGAAAACAGGTTTTAACACATCGATTTAAATGATTTAGTTTTTTATCATAAGTTAAAAATAAAAATAAGTTAAAAATAATATTCCTCCTTTTTTTCATTAAGATCAACAAACTTTAAAAGCAGTCCAAAAAATGCCTTTTTATCTTTCATACTTTGATTTTCGTGATCAGGATTAAAACTCATGTGAATATGTTAATGATTTCGGGTAGTGGTACAAGATGGATTAATATTAAACAAAAAATTTGTCTTTTCTCCATATTTTACCCTAACAATTTTGTATATTTTATCTGGTTATGGGCCCAGACATGGCCGAGGAAATGTTTTCTGTTAATTTGTTTGAGGGTCGGCATTTCTTAAGTTAGTTAAACAAGATATCGAAGTATTAGTAGCTCAAGAAGCCAATGCTACCAAGGTGGAGGAACTTAGGAAGCATGATAAGAAGGCAAAATCTATAATAATAAGAAGGATTGCTGATTCCCATTTGGAATATGTTAAGGACTGTAAGAGTTCTTATGAAGTCTTGCTTGCACTTACAAATGTGTTTGCAAAGAATAGCATTTCAAACCAATTATTCCTAAGAAGGAAATTATTAACAATGAAATGTGAAGAAGGAGAAAACTTAAATAATTACTTCCTTAAATTTGATGGTGTGGTAAAATTGGAAAAGATTGACATTATTTGTCAGTTGCTTATTACACTGCCAGAAGCCTATAACAACGTTGTTACTGCAATTGAAACCTTAACCCCAGATCACTTGAAATTGGATTTTGTCAAAAATCGATTGCTGGAAGAGGAACGTAAACGTGAAAGTTTTAAAAATATCAGTCCAGTTGAAAATGTGGCAATGAAAGCAAATGCTACAAAGGAAGCAAAGTTTAAATTTAAATGCCATTACTGTGGGAAAATTGGAAACAAAAAGAAGAACTGTTTTAAATGGAAAAAAGATCAACAAAGCAATAATAATCAGCAAAGTAATAAGAACGCAAATTTTTCCAATACTGAAGTAAGTTTTATGGTGAATGACAATTGTTGTGGTGTTGAATCCTTAAGCTGTATGAAATGGATTGTAGTATCCGGTGCCAGTGATCACATGTCGAATAATGAACAGTGCTTCGATGAATTACGTGATTTGGAAAATCCGGTAATTATAGGTATTGCCAAAGATGGTATTTCTGTACAAGCTAATAAAATTGGAACAGTGAGAGGATTTATAATTGTGAAAGGAAATATGTTAAGAATTCAAATCAAAAATATGTTATTCTGCAAAGATTTAAAATGCAATTTATTCTCCGTAAAACGGATGGAAGAAGCGGGAATGAAGGTTAATGTTTATAGTGGTGATTTACTAGGGCTTGAAGCTGAACGAAAAAGCAAACTACGAATAAAATGTTGTTGAGATGAACTTTTATTAAGTATGTATATAGTAAAAAAGATAAAGTACATATAAAAGAGAAAAAGGCGGGTTTTACATAGGTGTAATTATACGTACTAATACATTATAAATTAGTATGTTACTAAATCATTTCATTAGCTTAAAAGAGTAAATTCATTATATAAATATACAACTAACACCCCTTCTCAATATTATAAATATTGTATCTAAACAATTTATATGAATTTGAATTGACATTTGAAACAAATAAAGAATTAATTTAAATTACAAGTGTAAACCAATTAGACTTATAAATTTTGATATTTTGATTCTCTGTAAAGGCTTTGTTAAGATGTCAGCCAACATTGAGTCCGTAGGACAATAAGAATATACAATTTTATTTGATTTATATAAGTCACGAATAAAATAAAATTTCACATCTATGTGCTTGCTTCTAGGGGAAACTTTTTCATCTTGAAGCATCTTCAGACAGCTCTGGTTGTCCTCAAAGATTGTGGGATTTTGCACATTAACACCAAAGTCTTTCAGCAGTTGGATTATCCATAAAAGCTCTTGAGAAGCTTCTGTAAGCGCCACAAACTCGGCTTCAGTGGACGATAGTGTGACATTACTTTGCTTTCTACTCGCGTAGCTAATAACAGCATCGCCAAGTTTGAAGATGTAACCACTTGTGGATTTGCGGTCACATGTATCACCGGCCCAGTCAGCATCAGCAAAGCCCTTGAGTTCCAATCCGGCTTTCGATCCCACACATAACTTCAAGCTCTTAGTACCCTTTAGTTACTTGAAGATTCGTTTTACCTCAGTCCAGTCATTTTCATTGGGGTTATTTATTTTGCGAGATAGTATTGAGACAGTGTTCAAGTGTTCAAGTGTTATTCGAGACGTATAAAAGCGATCCGATTGCCTTTCGGTATAAAACGTTGTCTGGCAGCAAATTTGTACATTTTAGCTTTAAATAACCGGGATCCATGGGTATGCATGAAATCTTCGATTCATAAAGATTAAATTCGTTTAATTTTCTGTCAAAATATTGCTCCTGGGATAGATAAAATATACCATCATCTAGTATTACTTCAATTCCCAAATAAAGTTTCAAATCTCCTAATTCAATAATTTCAAAACGAGATTTAAGTATACGTACAACGTCTTCGATTTGTTGATCCGACTTTGATGCTATTATAATGTCATCAACGTAAATTAAAATGTATGTCATTAGGGCACCATCATCTCTTACATACATACAAGGTTCGGCCTTTCCCCTTCTGAATCCCGAATCAATTAGAATCTGATTGATTCGTAGATTCCAGCAACGGGCCGACTGTTTTAGCCCATATAAACTGTTATTTAATTTACATACAAGACCCTCGTGTCCGGGTTCAACAAATCCCTCGGGTTGTTTAATATAAATATCAGACCACCATAAAGAAATGCCGTCTTAATATCGATATGACGTACTTTCATCTTGCCGCTACTTGCAATGGCCAATAAGCTGCGAAATGACGCTTGTTTTACAACTGGCGCAAATATTTCATCGTAACTTTCCCCATACTTTTGCGAAAAACCTTTTGCAACCAACCTCGCTCTGAACCTTATTACGCCATCAACATTTTGTTTCGTTTTGAAAACCCATTTGCAGCCAGTTATTTTGCCATTTTTCGGCAGTTCCATCAAGTCCCATGTTTTATTATTCTGCAGTGCTTTCATCTCTTTCATTGCGTTTAACCATTTTTCACTGTCAGGTCCCGACAAAGCCTCATTATAACTTATAGGGTCTTCACTGGTACAGACTTTATATCCGTACTTTTTGGGAGGTATACCTTTGTTTAATCTTGAAGAACTTCTAGGTGTATCATTTGAATTACCTTGAGTTTCTGAATCGGATGATGAAACTTCCTCTGCTGTTGTAAAACCTTGAAAATCGTCTGAACTTATTCCATCAACATCTTCATGTAGTTCTTTTCGTGAGTGCGATTGAGCAGTGTTTGTGTTTAGATTTGAAAGATAAATATTCGCTTTCTCATTATTCGAATTAGTGTTGTCTTTCAAATCATTAGGGGAAAGAAAATCTGCACATTCCAAAAACTTAACATCACGACTAATAATGACTTTATTAGAATCGCAAGTCAACAGTCGAAAAGCTTTCGATTCATCAGCATAGCCAACAAATAGACACTTTACAGCAACTTCATCCAATTTTCTGCGCTTTTGCTTGTTAACATGCGCATAAGCAATGGTACCAAAAATACGAACGTGGCTCAAATTCGGAGCCTTACCAAACCATAATTCAAATGGGGTCACATCTGTAGCAGACGACAGTAAACGATTCTGTATATAGTTCGCACTAGTTACAGCCTCAGCCCAAAACTTGATATTTATGTCTGAATCGTAGAGCATACACCTGGCCATCTCCATTAAGCTGCGATTCTTCCTCTCAGCAACACCATTCTGCTCAGGAGTATAAGCGCAAGTTAACTGGTGAATAATACCCTTGGATTTAAAATATTTGTTCATCCGGTTGTTAACAAATTCTCCACCTCGATCAGTTCTGAATTTCTTAACACGCTTGCCAAATTGGTTTTCGGTTTGTTCAACGAATTCTTGTATTTTATCGAATGCCAAGTTCTTCGATGCAATGAAGAAAACGGTACAAAAATGACTATAATCATCTATGAGCTTCAAAAAATAACGATTACCACCAGGGATTTTATTTTGCATTGGGCCGCACAAGTCACAATGTATTAGCTCTAAAATTTCATTGGTTCTAGATTCTGACGATTTAGGAAACGGATTTCTTGTCAGCTTAGCTCTTAAGCACACTTCACAATTGAAATTACAATTACAATTTTCAACGATCACCCCTGTTACCAAGTCCCTTGTTACACTAGACCTTATTGCATCAATGTTTCTGTGGCCAAAAAGACGATGCCAAACGTGAACGCAATCACTTTTACAATGTGATAATTTATTTGCTCTCATACGGTGATTTAGTACAAACAAACCATTGTTTAACGATGCCTTTGCATAAATATGATTATTCCTCGAAATTGAACAACCATCTGGTGTGAAATTTACCTTGAATCCTGCACTGGTCAACTTACGGACAGACAGCAAACTTCCATCTAGTTGGGGTACATACAGTACATTTTTCACAAGAATGTTATTTTCCCCACAAATAAGTTTACAATCGCCAACACCACACGCCTTTAGCTCAGTACCATCCGCCAAATAAATAGTTTCTATTTGTTCCGTGTTTATGGTTATGAAATATTTCTCATAACAGCTCATATGACACGTTGCCGCTGAATCAATAAACCAATCGCCATTAGTTTTTGATTTCATTACACCAAAACAAACGTTAACGCCATCATCTTTTACAATGTTTGCACGATTGTCATTTGCTTTTTGTTGTTTATGTGGCCTCTTATTTGGGCAATTTTTCTTAAAATTGCCCGGCTTTCCACAAGTAAAGCATTTCGGCACAAACTTTCTTTTCTGTATTTTAAACGCCGATTCTGGCTCTTGCTCACATCCGGACACCCGCTTAAATTCTTGAAGCAGTTTTTCTGTCACTAAATCAAGCGTTAGGTCAGCTTCAGACCGCATTTCCAAAGAAGTAATTACTGGGTTGTAAACCTCCGGCAGTGTGCCCGTAAACGATCAACAATTATAAGGAAATCATTTATGTGATTCTCCATCGTCTTACCACTATCTAGCCGCATAGATGACATTTGCCTTAAAAGACTTACTTTGTTGGTTATGTTTGCCTTCTCATGATGTTTTTTCAAGGTGTCCCAGAACTGTTTTGCCGTTTTTAGCTGCTTAATGAGCACCTTTTGTGATTCTTCCACAGCCAAACCAATAACAGCCCTCGCCTTTCCATCACTTGCCAACCATTTTGCATCCGGCGCCACCGGAGCAACACCAACAACAACATCCCACAACTCCCTTTCCAGCAACAGCAACTGCATATTAAATTTCCAAACATGGTAATTGGTGTTTGATAATTTGGGAAATTGTGCACACACTGTGTTCATTGTGTCTTTTTTTTTTTTTTTTTTATAATTTCAATTAACTTTACTTAAAAAAATTTTTGCGCGTAAAAATCTGAGATGAACTTTTATTAAGTACTAGCTTAACCCGGTGCGCTTCGCTACCCCTGCACCTACCCCATTTATTTTTGTTTTAAAATTTGTCCTGTAATGGTTGATAGCTCTTGTGTTCAGATATATGGTATTTAATATGTCTTCTATGAGGGGTACTGCTCCTACTCTGTCTACCCCGCACATTTTTATATTGAAATTTATAGTTTACTATAATAGTAGCTTTAACCACGTTTGAAGACTCTCCCTTTAATAGTTCTTCACATGAGCGATATTTAATGTATGCATCCTATGGGAGGTATTTCCCCCCCTGCGCCTACCCGCTTTATTTTTATTTTCAAAAGTGTAGTATAGCATAAGAGTGACTTTTAGAAAGTTTGAACATTCTCACTATTACAGTTCTTAAGATATGTGATGTTAAACATTGGCGTCCTATGGGGTATTCCTATACCCCCGCTGCTATTTTATTTCAATTCCGGGGCTCAGAAGATCCTACTACAAAAAGTTCAGCAAAATGCGTGCAGCGGCTCTTAAGATATGCGATAATTAATATTGGCATCCTATGGGGGGTACCAATTCCCCTGCCCCTATCGAAAAAATAAGTAGCCTATTTTATTTTTAGGGCTCACGTGATGTTACTGTAAAAATTTCAGGAAAATCGAATATTGGCATCCTATGGGGGGTACCAATTCCCCTGCCCCTATCGAAAAAATAAGTAGCCTATTTTATTTTTAGGGCTCACGTGATGTTACTGTAAAAATTTCAGGAAAATCGGTTCAGTAGTTTCGGAGTCTATAAAGCGACAAACAAACATACAAACATACAAACATACAAACATACAAACATACATAATTCATTTTTATATATATAGATATAGTAAAAAAGATAAAGTACATATAAAAGAGAAAAAGGCGGGTTTTACATAGGTGTAATTATACGTACTAATACATTATAAATTAGTATGTTACTAAATCATTTCATTAGCTTAAAAGAGTAAATTCATTATATAAATATACAACTAACAAATGTAAAATATAATCAAAGTGCCTCTGCATATATTTCTGATAAACAAGAAATCATTGACTTGTGGCATCGTCGTTTGGGCCATATAAACTTTTCAGATATGAAAAAGCTTAATGGACTTGTTGATGGTATGGATAATCTCATTGGTGAAAAGTTTTTCTGCGAGCCATGCGTTTTCGGAAAGCAGTCCCGGGAACCTTTTAAAACAAATGCAAAGCTGACATCTTCAAGAATATTGCAACTGGTCCATAGATATGTATGCAGTCCTATGAATTCTACTTCTTGGAATGGTCAAAGATATATGGTCACTAGACCGTCTCACTTTTCATTCCTTCATGAACATCGATTTTCTTTATCTACTATAAAAACCAAGAATTTTGGTGTATAACACTTAAATATTGATAAACGGGAAGTGGTCTCTCAAATCGTTTTTTCATTTTTTTAGGCAAAATGCCTTTTTTCCAAAAAATTAAAAAATCTTGATTTAGTAATTCGCCTAAAACTCAAGCAGTTCTAAATGGATTTGAACATCATTACATGCATTAGAAAGCTTATTAAATTTCCTAAATCTTTCTTAAAGCAACATTGCCATTTTGTTCGATGGTTTCTTATTCATAACACTACAAATTCAGATTTTCAAATACAAACTTAACATTTTTTTTAATTTTTGCTTACCATTTCATATATAAAAATTGAACGAGGCAAAACTTTTATATTCTGTAAATGCAGTATGGTAAGAAATTTTAAAATAAAGATTTTGGTGTAAATAACAGTTGCATTCTGTTAAGAAAAACTGCAGTTTTAGTTGAAATGATAATATGAGTAAAGTTGTTTATTTGTAAATTTGCTTCAATTTCATAAATACATTTTTATAAAGTAAGAAGATTTTGTTGGTTTTTTATTTTTTCAAATTTGCTAAAATTGTAATTTTTATCTATCTTGCCGCGATGTGGTGGCTTAAATGCCGGCGGTAGTGTATGTCTTATAACTTGAATCGGCCGGAACAAGTTTGAAAGCATAAGCTTTAATGCCAGCATGACCAATGGCTATCCATCCATCCCCTATCCCCCCTCCATTACTTATAATCGTATCTACCCCCCATTGTTTTCCCACATCCCCCACTTTTGAGGTCAAGGCGGTTGACAGCAGTGCCGAGGACCTGAATGGCCAGTTAGTGGTTGAAGAAACTGGTATCGAAGAGCTTCCCTCTGACGCCGATGGCAAGGGTCATTTGTAATTAGAACCTAGTCCGTGCAAGTCATGACTTCCCGAGATGGTCCTTCTTTTATACGCGCATTCTCGTGCGACCAAAAACTGGACAAAAAGGAGTTGGTGCAGGAAATGCCACTGTCAACTTAGCGCCAAGCAGGTTCGGTGTCAGATTCAGACTCCGACTTCACAGATATTCTGCTGCAGGAGAGTCAGTTAATGGCAGAACTGACAGTACTGAAAGAGACGGACATGATATACACCCCAATCGACTCCCCGTCTCGTACAGGGCCTCGGAAAGACTCGGTGATCTAACTCTGGGCTCTGATTATGAGCACGAAAGGACAATGATTTCGGTTCATGATCAGGACCATAGGGCTGGACCATCTGCTTCCGGAGTCACACTCGGGATGGAGAGCGGATTGGCGAGTGTTTCAAAACTCGTTGTTCGGCAAGATTCGACAGAACAGGTCACATCGGATAGCCGAAAGTGTGAGTCTCCTTACAGCCGTACCTAAACAAGAGCGGAAGGCGGAACGTTTTTTTCAGCGTAGCTTTTACGCTGATATGCCATACCTAAATAAGAGCGTCAGCGTTGTGCCATAGTGTTAATAGTGTTAACTTTCGTCGACTAAAACCCTCATAAAAGACATAAGAAATTGAATTAAAACCGCTAGTTTGACCTAAAAATAGCTAATTTGCCATTATTTATTATCAAACAATAAAAACAGGGTTGTTAAGACAACAAATATAGCAGCCCTGTTTATTTGAACGCGCTGTTAAAATCGGATTTTCCAATTGCAAAGCGTTGACGCCGCGCTATTTAGGGATGCTTCCTACAAATTGTATGGGCATGAGGATTTTTGACAGCTAGAAAACGCGTTCCGCTCTTGTTTAGGTATGGCTGTTAGCCTTTCTAGGAAAGATAGGATACACAGCAAGGGCTGCTAAGGAATCAAATGTTTTCTGAAAGACAACGAATCCTCAGCACCCCCTGTCGTTTAATCCTCTAATAAAAAAAGCGGACAGCAGAAGTGTCTTAAAATTACTTTAATCTAAAATTTTTTGTTATATAATAGATACTAGATTTAATTATTTTAAGCGTTATATAATAGCCAGAAAGAAATATTAGTTTCATTGGAGAAATAACTAAATAAATAAATAAAAAATTTTGTGGGGGAATCCCGGGATCCCGGGAATTCGGTATTTATTTCCCGCTTTCCCGGGAATCGAAAAAGTGCGGGAATAAAAAACTCTAATGGCGAACGAACGACAACTCGAAAGAAAACGTAAGTACTTTCATACAAAAAGCGGTTTATCAATATCGAAGGTATCGTCAAGATTACGAACACAAATGTCAAAACCACTCACTTGTTTTGTTGTCGAATCGTTGAATTTTAAAAAACAAGAAATATTTAAGAGTTATTTAAATAAATCTATATATATATAAAAATGAATTATGTATGTTTGTATGTTTGTTTGTCGCTTTATAGACTCCGAAACTACTGAACCGATTTTCCTGAAATTTTTACAGTAACATCACGTGAGCCCTAAAAATAAAATAGGCTACTTATTTTTTCGATAGGGGCAGGGGAATTGGTACCCCCCATAGGATGCCAATATTAATTATCGAACCGATTTTCCTGAAATTTTTACAGTAATATCACGTAAGCCCTAAAAATAAAATACGCTACTTATTTTTTCGATAGGGGCAGGGGAATTTGTACCCCCCTTAGGATGCTAATATTAATTATCGAACCGATTTTCCTGAAATTTTTACAGTAACATCACGTGAGCCCTAAAAATAAAATAGGCTACTTATTTTTTCGATAGGGGCAGGGGAATTGGTACCCCCCATAGGATGCCAATATTAATTATCGCATATCTTAAGAGACGCTGCACGCATTTTGCTGAACTTTTTGTAGTAGGATCTTCTGAGCCCCGGAATTGAAATAAAATAGCAGCGGGGGTATAGGAATACCCCATAGGACGCCAATGTTTAACATCGCATATCTTAAGAACTGTAATAGTGAGAATGTTCAAACTTTCTAAAAGTCACTCTTATGGTATACTACACTTTTGAAAATAAAAATAAAGCGGGTAGGCGCAGGGGGGGAAATACCTCCCATAGGATGCATACATTAAATATCGCTCAACTGAAGAACTATTAAAGGGAGAGTCTTCAAACGTGGTTAAAGCTACTATTATAGTAAACTATAAATTTCAATATAAAAATGTGCGGGGTCAGTGTAGCGAAGCGCACCGGGTTAAGCTAGTAATAAATAAAAATAGAGCACATTACCACTTGTCACATATGGACATATGTAAAATAAAAATATTTTATTGATAGAAAAATAAAAAATTGCGAAACTTCACAAAGCTACTAAAATGACAACCTAAAAACCTTTTCATATATCCAGACATATGATCATATCTACGAGCATTATAAATGTATCGAGCAATAGAGTTTACAACACGTTCTATTTTCCTGAGGTTCATACCAATAGTACCCGATACTACCTCCAATCCATAAAGCACCTGAGGCATTAAAAGAGCATATGCAACTCTACATTTTACCCTAAATGGTAAATAAATATTAGTCGAGTATATCCTACGTAATATATACGAAACCAATAAAATAAAGACAATACAACAAGTGGAATATAAAGTTATTTTATAAAGATTGTTTTTTAATAATAAAAATTGATTTATAAAATAGCCTAACGGCTGAATGCAGTAAATGCAGAACAGCAATTAGAGGGGAAACGGGTGTACAATGCATGGGAGTATGCAATAAAGTGTATCATTGTACCATAAAATGTGCCGGCATAGACCAATACTCAGCAAAAATCTTGGATGCAAATAATTTTGTTCGATTTTTATGTGATGACTGTCTCCAATATACAAAATGTTGATTTGGTATTAAAAGATATTCAAGAAGATGTTAACAAAAATAAACAAAACTTAACGGATTACAAACATGAATTTAAAATATCTCTTAGAGAAAATGAATGTGAAATAAAAAAACTATTAGAGGCAATAGAAAAGCGATATGAGGGTAGGTTAAAAAAACTAGATAGTGCACACCAATCTTTTGAAAAAAAAAACGCTCGGGAAATACAAAAATTATGCGAAAATGTTAATGAATTTGAAAATAAAAATAAGGAAATACTTAACAAAATTGAAGAAAATAATGTGAAAATGTGTAGAGATATAAAAAAGTAATAACAGAAGCAAACGTAAAGCAAAGTAAAATATCTTATGCAGAAACAGTGCAAACCAAAAAAGTGATGCCAGATGTTAACAAACAAATGCCATCAATAATTAAACCTAAAGAAAAACAAAATATTGAAAAAACAAAATGTGAATTAAACAGAAAAGTTAATCCGGTTAATTTAAAAATAGCTAAAAAAAAATGTCGAAAATAGAAGAAACGGGACAATAGTAATTCAAAGTGAAAATAGCGAAGAAAGGGAGAAAATAAAAACATAGAAAATCAAATTAGTGATAACTATGTAATTAAAGTGCCTAACCCAACGGAATTTTATATAGATATAACGGACATTTCATTTAAATATTCTAAAGAAGAATTTACTAAGAAGATAAAAAAACAAAACCCGATAACACAGAATAGTGAGATAAAAATTGTAAAGATTTTCGATTTTAAAAGAAACAATAGAAACATATACAATATTAGAATTAACAGTTAGCGAGCTATATACAAAATTAATTGGTGCACAGAAAATAAATCTAGGATGGGAAAGATGCAGGGTGTTTGATGGAACTGATATAAGCAGGTGTTTTAAGTGCAAAGGATATAATCATAGATCAAGTGAATGTAAAAATCAAGAAATATGCCATGGAAATCACAAGTCTCAAGAATATAATAAGGAGCCATTAACTAAATGTATTAACTGTGTAAAGATGAATGAAGAATTGAACATGGGATTAGATGAAAACCATGGAACGTACAATAAAGAGTGTCCAGTTTACTAGAATAAATTGAATATGAAAAAGATAAGAATGGGGTTGTCAATGTAACAATTAAAAAACACATATATTTTATACACAAATGTACAAGGGCTAACAAATAATTTTTATCAAGTGGAGATAATAGCTGCAACAGAACAGCCCGAATTTATAACAGTGTCGGGAACGCATATGACGGAACATGTAAATGAAGACGAAATTACCCTGCATGATTATAACCAATTAATATCGTTGTCTAATTCAACAAGAACTGGAGATGAATGGAAAGTTAATAAGATACTTGAAAAGGTTGATAATATAAAACATTGGATTATAGCCTGTAGAGCACAACGTGTGAACACACAAATTATAATAGTAGCAACATATAGATCTCCGAGTAGTTCGGAATAGAATTCTGTGAAATTTTTCAAGAAACTGTAGAGAACTTGAGTGAGGAAATATATGATTTTATAATTACTGGTGATTTTAATATAGACTGGGCCACTAATAATTTTTATAAGAATCGAATCAATAGCGTATTAAATGGCAACGGACTTAAGCAAATAGTTAAGGAATATACACGGGTAACAAATACAACAAGAACTATAATTGACTATGTAATAACAAATAACAGCTACAGAATATCAGCACAAAATTGTAATAAAAACAAAATATCAGATCATGAAATAATAAAAATTTTAGTCAAAAATGAAAAAAATTATAACAGAAACTATTGTGTTTCCCAATTCAAACTTTTTAAAAAATCGACTGTATTTTACAAAATTAAAGATTTAATATAAAGCATGACAATTCATTTTTTAATTAACTATGTAAAAAGTACAAACATGAAAAAACCACTTGTTAACAACAAAACATTGTTGTATATAAAAAGTAGTAGATTGATGTTCATACGCAACAATTCTTCCTTCGCATCCTGATTATGGTGAGTAGGGGGCCCTGGGACATCTTGGCCTATTGGAACGCCTCAGTTCCGGTTGTTGTATAATAGGACTTGGTGGAACCACTTCATGTGCTTGTGGCGATGTTTCCGTGTAGTGCGGTAATGACAACATTCGTTTTTCCGAAGAAGATGATGATGGCTTCCCACGGCATTCCGGCGTATTTATTAGACCATGTGAATCTGGTAGTATGTTCATGGGGCTCGATTCAGCCAGAGGTGTACCATAAGTGTGCTCACTTCCAGTACGTTCGTCTAATCTAACAGGGTTATGTGCAACTTGGTATCCGCCAGGAACTTGGCGCCTCTCTGGGGTTCGGATGTATTCGTTGACATGTTTTTTTGGCTCTGCCTGTACGTATCCTCTTCGCGGTACTTCTGGCTGAGTGTCAGGCGCCTGGATTTCTGTACTGCGGATTTGATCAACATGTCTCTTAACCTGTTTCCCTTGATACTCGATCAAGTAGTGAAGGTCACCCAGTCGTGATGCGATTCTACCAGGCAACCATTTGCTCATCCTCGAATTGCCTGAAAGGAAATACACTTGCTGCTGTAATTCAAGTGCGCGGAAGTTTTGGTTATGTTTCAGGTACTGCCTTTCAGTTACCTTACTAGCAATTTCTTCTGGTCGAATCAGATCAAGGCGTGTTCTTAGTAAACGCCCCATAAATAATTTTGCTGGCGCTTCACCGGTAGTAGCATGGGGTGCATTTCGATATTGACGTAAAAATTCATTGAGATCCTTCTGGGCCGTATATTTTGTCGAACGCATTGCCCTAAGGGATCTTTTGATAGTTTGTACGCTTCTCTCCGCTTGACCATTTGTTGCCGGATGGTACGGTGCTGATTGCTTATGGTACTTGACACCAACTTTTTGTAAAAATCCCCTAAATTCAACAGATGAAAAATTAGTACCATTGTCAGATACGACCGTAGTGGGTACACCGTATGTAGCAAAGAGTTAGTCTAACATAGTAATAGTAGCTGTTGCCGTGATAGATGATGTAATCTTGACATCGATCCATTTGCTATACGCGTCAGTTATGACTAAAAACATCAGTCCTAAAAATGGACCAGCGTAATCAATATGGATCCGATCCCACGGGCTTTTCGGATAGATCCAATGGTGTTCGCTGTACTTAGGGAGTACATTTGCTTGCATTGCGCAGTCATTGCACGATTTCGCACAGTCTTCAATATCTTGGTCTATTCCCCGCCAATAAACAAAGGAACGGATCTTTGCCCATTTCTAATAATTTTACAATATTCCCTAGGTATTCATCCTTTGCCGTTGCGCGCGCTATCGTTGTTGCTCTCAATGGCAATTGATCAATTTGGTGAACAATAAAATGGTCAAATTCATCATATTCTTCAGACGAGACATTGTTTACTGACATCACCCTCCCGTTTAAAATACGGGAACAAAAATCCGCGTTCGCATGTTGTCCAGTCGGCTTGTATACCACATCGTAAAACGCTATGGGCCGTTCCAAGCCGTCAGGCATTTTGTGCGACAATACCGCACCTAGTCCGCATTTACTGGCATCCGTTGCCAAAATTAAAGGTAATGTAGGGTTGTATGTCGTCAGAACTTGTGGCGAAATAAGAGCTGATTTGATATCGTTGTATGCTTTTTCACCATCTGTAGTCCATTTAAAATCTTTTTCCAGTAGCATATTTCTTAGAGGTCTGGCTCTTGTAGATAAGTTAGGTATGAATGCGTTGTAGTAAGTTGCCTTTCCCAATAATAGTTGTAATTCCTCCGGCGTCGACGGTTTTGGGGCATTCCTCACGGCTTCGATATGCTTATCGGACTTATGTATCCCATGTTTATCTATTCGGTGGCCCAAGAATTCTACGGATGGTGTAGCGAAAACACATTTCGAGCGGTTTAAACGGATGCCTTGATTCATTAGTTGTTTTAAAACCCCTTGGAGGGAAGAAATCATGTCATCAAACGATTCTGCGTACACAAGGATATCGTCAAAGAAGCTCATTACATTCGGTATACCGTTTAATACGGCCTCCATCCGCCTTTGCCACAATGCCGGTATATTTGCAGCCCCATATACGGCTCTAGTTGACCCTATAAGCCCATGTGTAGGGGTGTTCAAAGTTAAAATGTGTGCAAATTCTTCATCAATGGGAAGATGCGAATAGGCATCAGTAATATCTAAATGGCAGAATATAGTTGGGTGTTTCATTTTATTGAGTAGATCCTCGACCTTAGGTATTGGATACTCATCAATTATAATCCTGGGATTAACTGTTGATTTGTAGTTGCCTGTGATTCTTATGCCCCCACTTTTCTTTGTGACGACATGTGTCGTAGACGCCCATTCAGAGCAGTCCACTTGCCGGTATAACCCGGTGGCTATTTTGTTATTTATTTCCGCTATGTAGGCATCTTTCAAGGCCAAAGGGATATCTCTAGCTTTTGCAAAGATGGGCGTTGCTTCGGGTTTCAAATGCGCTTTCGCGGGGGGACCAATTAACTTGCCAGGTTTGATACTAAAAATAGAATCAAATTCTTGAAGTAGGTTTTGAAGACGTTGATATTGCGTGGGATTCATCTCTGGGGGTGCGGTGTCAATATTCTTGATGCAGTTGGATGTAGAAAACAGATCAACAAAATTAATCTCATTTACGAAGCTTGCTATCCACTCCCGTCCCATAAGAGTGTCTAAATCGCCCTCAACTACGTATAAATACAGTTTGCAACAGGTTTTCCCAATAGCGGCATTAACTAGTACACGGCCCAGGCACTCAATCTTATGTCCTGAATAACTGGAGAATTTTTTATTTGTGGCGGACAACTTAGTGGCTTTACAAAAGGACCGTAGTGTTCTCATACTTATTATCGAGCACGGAGCTCCCGTATCCAATTCCATTTTCAGTACATGCCCATTGACATTCACGGCTATTATTTTTTTAGCATTTGTTTTAATTGTATTTATATGGATTACTTGATTCAGCCTCTGGATGGCGTCACCAGCTTCTTCATTGTCGTCAGATCTTTGCATATCCTCTACGATTTGTGCTGCTGTACTTTTGCAGACTTTGGAAATGTGGCCCATTTTGCCACATTGAAAACATTTAGCCTGTTTAAACTTACACTGGCTTCGCATATGCTTGCCCCCACAACCAACGCACAGCGACAGGCTGGTAGTATTACTTCGTCCCCCTGTAGGGTGGTTTCTGTTTCGTTTCAGCTGTACCGGTGAGTACCCAAGTTTATGTAGCTCTTGTTGAACTGAAAATTGTGAGTCATCCTTCATTTCCACTGTTGTGTGGTGTGTTAGTTCCATGGCTTGGGCAATTCCATAGGCATCAGTAAAACTCTCTGGTTTTCTTGAGATTATCTCATCACATACGTATCTTGAGCTCAAGCCATACAGTAGTTGTTCAATCAACATCCGATCTAAAAACTCTCCATACTCACACGAACTGGCTGCTTGTCTAAGGCGTAACACATAATTTGCGACACTTTCATCTTTGTCTTGTTGTACTTTACGAAATTTTATACTCTCGGCGTATTTGTTTTTCTTAAGAAGTGCGCGCGAAAAAAATAGTGCACGTGATTATCGTTATAAAATTTAAACCATCAGGTTAATTCTTTAAATCTTTTTTCTGTGTTAATTAATATTTTATTAAAATTCAAAATTAAACAAACTATAACATATTTTATTTTTTTTTTATAAAATTTTTAACTTTTTTTGGAATACCTTCCATTAGGGCTTTCACTGTAGCTTCCGTAACTTTTTTGAGGAGGTTGCCCACTTTTTCTTAAACTCGCTTTCACTTTTTTAAGTTCCTTTAGTGTCCTTTAAATGTTTTTTTACTAAAGCCCAATACCTTTCAATTGGCCGAAGTTCCGGACAATTTGGTGAATTAGCCTCCTTTGGCACAAATCTGGTACCATTGGTTCGATACCACTCAATCGTTGCTATACTGTAGTGGCAAGTAGCGAGATCGGGCCAGAAATATTATGGTATATCATGTCTTTTAATAAAAGGAAGAAGTCGCCTCTGCAGACACTCTTTTATGTAAACATCCCCATTTATTGTACCAGAAGTGACAAAGGAACTGCTTCTTTGACCACACGTGCAAATGGCTTGCCAAACCACACATTTTTTTGGGAATTTAAATTTCTCTTGCACACGAAATTCTTCTGCAACTATCTGCAACATAGACTTCTTGCCCGGGAAGTTGCTTAAAATCAGACAGCACATAAGTTTCGTCGTCCATAATGCAGCATTTAAAATTGTTCAAAAAATCCTTTTGCAAAGCTTTCGCACGGTGTTTTGCCACCAAATTCTTTTTCGAATTTCTATCTGGAACTTTTTGCACTTTATATGTTCTCAGACCAGCCTCTTTTTTAACTTTTCTTACCGAAGTCTCGGAGCACTTTGCCTTTTGGACCACTTTTCTTCCAGAGAGATAGGGATATTTAAACAAAATTCTTTTAATTTTTTCAGTCATCTTGCGATCCGAAAATCCACTTTTTCTACCGCTGCCTGGCTTTCTGTCGATGGTCAGGGACTGTTTATATTTTTTTATTACCCTAGACACCGTATTTCTGGATACATTTGCAAGCCTAGCAATAGTTTTGTACCGGCAACTTGGATTTTCGTTAAAAATTTTAGCAATACGTTTCGGACGTCTTGTTGATTCGACATTTTTAGAGAAATAAATTTTGATACTGACATGAACTTTAGCACGTGGTTTTCTAAAGTATAAGCAATTATAAAAAACATAACGGTATTGATTTTGAACACATGGTATTAAAACTAGATACCTAAAAGTATGCACTATTTATTTCGCGCGCACTCCTTAGCATCAAAGTGGTTTATTAGAGTGTTTTTGATTTCTTCATAGGACAGCGCTTCAGGGCTTTTAGGTGAAATTAAGATCTTTAATGCATTATTTAATTCGGTACCCATATGAACGCGTGCGTACGTCGCAAATTCTTCAGCTTGAATTTTGCTCAACTGCAGTGCCCAGTCGAAGCGTTTGAAATAGTCTTGCACTGTCGTCCCATCAACAGATTTATATTCAGCCACGCAGAATGGTGGCACCTTTCGTCCATTCGTGGACAAGTTGGAAGTACTATGTTGTGCGGCCAATGATTGCTGCGTCGCCTCCACAACCGCTTGTTTAATCGCACCAGCAAGTGAGTCCGTGAATTCCTTCAACAGTTCTGCATTCATCTTTCATAGCAGGATCCCACTTCTGACACCAATATTGTGTTTCCCAATTCAAACTTTTTAAAAAATCGACTGTATTTTACAAAATTAAAGATTTAATATAAAGCATGACAATTCATTTTTTAATTAACTATGTAAAAAGTACAAACATGAAAAAACCACTTGTTAACAACAAAACATTGTTGTATATAAAAAGTAGTAGATTGATGTACATACGCAACAGAAACGAAAACAACAAAATCACATCTAGGTCAGTGGTGTCAATTATGATTGTGTTGGTGCGAATACTCTTGTCTCTTACATTCCCAGCGGGAGGAATCTGCGGTTGCGAGGCCTATTACGAGGCCTAATTAACATACATATTTTGCAATGAAGACTTTAGAGCAATTAATAATAATACAATTATCGAAAAATGTTGAGTTATGGACAGAAACAATCAGTTATTATTTAAATTAATTTAATTTGGAACCTGCATTTCGCAGAAACTTTGCTTATTTTTTGGAAAAATTGAGCATTTGACAATATTTGAAGTCTTTTTAGAACTTTATACAATTCTTTCCAAAATTTTTAATTTAGTGCTCAACATATCTTTGCGAATGCCAACAATGAAAATTCATTTGCACATACTAATGCAAATAATAACCCCATTAAGTTTAAAAATATTCTATAATTATTAACCACCATTATAAAAAGAGAAGATTTTACTAGGCTATAAAAATATACTTTTATTTACCAATTACCAAATTTATATTGCAGTTTCGAAACAACAAAACATTTTTTAGGTTTGCGGACGTTAATTTATTGCGTTGTTTTGAGCAAATGTATTTCAAATCGGAAAATATTTGTTCGCAAAGATATATTGAGGAAAAAAAGCGACAAACATTTGAAGGATTTTTTTTTTTTAATACAGGATATAGTGCCCCGTCTAAATTTTTCCAGAACTCAATAATATTTTCCCTATCTGGATGATTAAATTTTTAATAAACTCATCCGCTTGTATGCTCGTTATCGCTGTCTACAAGACTAATTAATAAAATTCAAATTTGAAGTTTACAGAAGCTCAATAAACACAACATCAAGGCGAATTCATCACAGTTATTCTTGATACTACAACAAGTACACTTCACCTCGTACAAAAACCACAAGCAATTTGTTTTTTTAAAATCATTGTACAATGTTTAAAACCGAAATAAAACAAAACAGAAACAAAGATAATAAATATGTATATTATTTCTGTTTAGAGGCCTCAAAACAGGCCGTGCGATCGTGCGATATTTCCCGCTGAATGAGAGTGTTTTGCAGTAAACAATTATATTTTACGCTCGCAAAATAAAAGAGCGTAAGCGTACATGTGAGTTTTGCTGACACAATTGTGTATGATGCTTTAAACACATTCGAGACAGCAGACTACCGACTTCAATATGTCAATAATAGAATACATGTGTGTATATGGAAATGATTATTTTAAGGACGACACGGCTAAATGGCTGCAGGTTGTTGTCTATGCTAATTTTGTCGTTGCAGTCAAATTAAACTAATTTCTATTTTTGTATAATCAAAAATTAGAAGAATTAGTGCTTATAATATATAATAATAATTTTTTGGTTAAACAGCAAAGAACCGGATTGAAACAAGAATATAAATAAGCGCGGCACACCACCAAATCTATATTATCGGGTATGTGATGAAAATCGATCGATTTCAAAACGAACGTTTTTAAAAGGTGTGATGAATTTCGAGCGATTTAAAAATCAATTTCTGAATTATAATCTTAAGCTTTTGTTCAAAATACAGTACATTAAACTCATGTAATACAAAATTTAAAAAAATATGGACTGGAAATAAGAGGAATATGTATAAGAAATTCATTTTAAAAGATTCTAAAAACGACATTATCGTTTTCAAATCGTTTCGTTTTCCAAATCGATTTCCATCACATACCTGTATTATTACTTTTTAGTATCCTTAAAAGAAGTTATATAGGAAGATGTTTGTCACGCCAACGCTCTTAGTTTTAGCAGTATGGGTATCATTGAAAAATTTGAAAGTGTTTTTTACATGGTGTTTAAAGCACACCGATTTATTAACCCATTAATAGCCCATTTCAAATGCTCATACTTCTTGACTAATTTTTTTACTAAATTTGCTTTATCTTTAAATTATGTCGATATAATAATAATTATTTAACAATAATATCACATGTTACCAAAGTTATTAGGACTTTGATTAATAAAGTTTTTCTGTATTGCGGGTTTTCAGCCTTCCGGAACCCTTTTCAAATATTTACATATTACTATATTTCAATATGTAACAAGTGCATAAACTATTACCACTATATAATTTAACTCAAACTTATAAATAAATTGTGAAGTTTTCCAAAATAAAATTTTTTTAACCCTAATAACTTTAAAATTTTATATGACGGAGTTTCTAAAAATATAGCATACAAAAACTTGGGGTGTTCTCTATAACATATTATGTTTGAGGAAATATTATTATACATATCGACAAAATTTTAAGATAAATCCTCTTAAGGGGTTAAAAAATCGGTATATTTAATACATCATATGAAATGTGTTTCGAAAGACTTTATTATGATACCAATACTTTAAAGATTCAGATTATATTTTTATTCCTATACTATTTATAAAGTGCTCTGAAACCTTTACGACCTATAATTCATAAACTTAGTGCGTTGAACCAAAAAATTACAGTAGAATCGCGATACAGTAATCTTGCGGTCAAGTTAACCAAATTTTAGCGCTTCTGTGCCGCTCTAAACGTTAACTCTAAGTTCACTTTTCAGATCGTATTAGTAAAAGTACGGATTTGTACAAACGATAAGAAATTAGATTAAATTTTAAGCTGAAAGTTGAGAGTTTAAGCAAAATTGAGAAATACATTAAAGAACAACTATCGGCGTTGTATTATTGTATATCTGAAGTTGCCATCTCCAAAATAAAAACGAAACGTCACAAAATTTTCGAGGCTTTGAAGAATACATAGGAAAAAGCATACAGGAAAACATTACATAGACCAAAATATGCCGATCTTAAAGCAAGTTTGTACAAATGTTTTCTTAAGCCTCGAAAACGTAATTACGCAATCACTGTTCTAATTTCAATATCAATAGCTAAGCGCGAGTTCGTGTAACTGCAACCTGAAAAGACAATAATGTCAGTAATGGATGGCTGGCAAATGTTTGGAAAATACCCAGAATTCGCTATCTGAAAATTTTTGAAGAACTAATTTTCTGACAAACGTCATATGTAGCACATAACACATAATACATGACTGATTGTATAATTATTAATTATAAATTGTAGCCGGTACAAATTATATCTAAGTTTCTTTTTTGTACTGATGAAAACTAAGTCATTGAAAAAAATATAGGTACATATGTTTATTATTGCATTTTTTTACAATTTAGAAAAGTTAATAAATAAGACGAAAAAGTTAACAACCCTTAGGACATTTCAGTTTACTTTTTCACGATTATTCTGTATATTAGGATTTTTTTATTCAACCTGCCATGAAGATGATATTCTTTATGAGTTCCAAAAACAATAAAATTAAAATATTTTAAATGTTTTTTAATAAATTCATTTGTTTTTACGTTAAAAACTTTATCATAAATAAGTATTTATATTTTTGTAGGCTTAAATTAAGTTTGTGTACGAGTCTGCAATTATGCATGTTGTTAAATTTATAAAAATCATTCTGTCTGTCGCGGTCGTTGAAGATAGACGTGTTTTCTAAACTCGGCATACGGTTTATTTTTTTTGAACAAATAAAGTATAAAAAAAGTAAATACAAGAAAAAGAAAAAAAAAAAAAAAAATTACATGTATGTACATACATACATAAACACACATTTTTTCATTATCGGTGTTGATAAACAATAACAAATAAGAAGAGCACAACTGTAAACAGTAAAAGAAAAAAAAAACTCTTATGAGTGCAAACAGTAGAAATGCATATATCACAGTGAGTGTTAGCGAAAAAAATACAGAAATAAAAAAAAGAATCGATGATAGCAAATACCTAACGGCTAAACCTATTACTCGTACGCGATCCCTCTCGCCGTCTGTATTTAATAACACGGTTGATACAATAACAAATACAAAACCTGCTAGCGTTGCCTCAACAGCAAAAACAATTTTAATAAGTGATGTAAATATTAACCCCCAATCAGGCATAATAGAAAACTCAGTATCACCTTCGGTGTCTAATAATACGGTTGATATTAATACAATAAAAAATATAAAACCTGCAAGCGGTGCCTCAGCGGCAAAAACGATTTTAATAAGTGATGAAAATATTACCCTCAAATCAGGCATGATGGAAAACTCAGCTCCACAAGTAAAAAGTGGTCAAAAGCCTCAAGTACAAGTTGGTATGGACAGGTACATAACAGTGCTTAAACGGGGTCGCAGCCCTACCTCTGCAGCAGTTGCTTCGGCCTCAAAAGTACCATCTTTTGATAAAATAAATTCTCAAAATCGATTTGCAATTCTGGAGGATGAATCCTCTGAAGCACCAAACGTCATAAAATCGTCCAAGCCTCCCCCGATATATCTTAGGGAGCAAAACTCAAATGAGCTCATAAAGAGTTTGATATCGGTGATAGGTGAAAATTCGTTTTACGTAGCTGCTATCAAGCGTGGTAGTATAAACGAGACAAAAATACAAGTCAATAATGAGAATGATTTTCGCAAAATTATAAACAAATTTGAAGTACTTAAAAAAAACTTTTATACATACCAACTGAAAAGCAGTAAAGGTCTCCAGGTAGTGATTAAGGGAATTGACTCATGTGTGGACCCAGAAGAGGTAAAAACATTCCTCGAAGAAAAAGGCTTCAAAATAAAACATGTAGTAAATATAAAAAATAGAGAAAAAAACCCCCAACCACTTTTTCGAGTGGAGTTTGAACCCGGCGACGTAAAGCTTAAAAAAAAATGAAACGCACCCTATTTACAATTTGAAATATATTCTCTATAGAAGAGTAACTATAGAAGAGCCACACAAAAGAAATGGTCCCGTTCAGTGTTTAAACTGTCAAGAATATGGTCATACTAAGGCATATTGCTATTTACCCCCTGTTTGCGTAGTATGTGGTGAATTACATGGTACAGATCTTTGCGATAAGTCTAAAACCGACCCCAACGTAAAAAAATGTAGCAACTGTGGCGGTAATCACACTGCCAATTATAGAGGATGCCCTGTATATACCATCGTCAAGCAGTCAGTTGGACCGAAAACTAATCCCCCTCAAATGCAGGTAACAAATCAAGTAAGCACTGGTGACATTCAGGCCCCGCAGCCTAGTTATAACAGAACCTCTTATGCTAACGTCGTAAAATCAAACCATGCGCCAACGCAAGGTGCTGCGCCAAGTAATGATGAAACTCCAGTTTCAAATTTAAGTCGTCTGGAAAAAACCATGGAAACATTAGTGCAAACAGTAACTAATTTTACGAACACAATGGGTAATATGATGCAGGAAATTCTTAGAATGCAATCGATGTTATTGCAATCTGTACTTAACAGGCCATGAACTGTTTAAAAATCTGTTTTTGGAACGCGAACGGCATCCGCCAACATAAAAATGAATTAGAATACTTTCTTAAAAATAAACAAATTGATGTCATGATGGTTTCTGAAACTCATTTGACCTCAAGAAATACGATTAACATCAATGGTTATATACTATATGATACCAAGGACCCTCGAGATAGAGCTTGTGGTGGTTCTGCCATTTTGATAAAAAATCGAGTCAAACACTACCTAATGTGTGATCATCGTGAGGATTATCTCCAAGCAACGAACATTTGTGTTGAAGAGCTGAATCGTAGCATTGTAATCTCATCTTTATACTCTCCACCTAGATTTTCAATATCAGAAAGCCAATATTGTGAATATTATAAATCACTAGGACCCTGTTTCCTGGCCGCTGGCGATTATAACGCTAAACATACCTTCTGGGGGTCACGACTAATAACACCAAAGGGTCGTGTTTTGTTTAATACAATCTCTAAAATGAATTTAAATGTTGTCGCGAGCGGCCAACCAACATATTGGCCTGCTGACCCGCAAAAAATTCCAGATGTCATCGATTTTGGCGTGGTTAAAAACATCCCCACAGAAACGATTCACGTTGAAGCTTCCCTAGAATTATCTTCCGACCACACACCTACAATTGTTACTATAATGAACCCCAATAGAATTGTATCTCCGACTGGTTACCTAGCGACGTCAGCCACACAAATAAATTGGTTAAAATATAAAAAATATCTCAGTGCCCATTGCACAGAAAATATTCCGCTCAGTACACCGGAGTATGTAGATCGCTCTATTGATAATTTTGACAGTTTTCTGAAACTAGCTGTTCAACATTCCAATATTGCCCCCAAAAAAACAAAAACTATTAAAATATATTCCACAGATGTCGAGCGTCTCTTGTCTGAAAAAAGGAGGGCACGAAGAGAGTGGCAATTGCACAGATCTCCTCAACTTAAGAACTTGCTAAAAGAGTGTACAAAAAGATTAAGAAAGTTATTGCAGACTCAGAAAACGGCTTCTCTGGAAAAATATCTTAAGAAACTTGATGCAACTCCACAATCGGACTACTCATTATGGCGTGCAGCTAGAAACCTCAAAAGGCCAGTTGTCTCTAAACCACCATTAAGAAACTTGAATGGAAGTTGGGCAAGAAATGATGTTGAAAAAGGAAATCTGTTTGTAAGTCACTTGAAAAACGTATTTACACCTAATATATCTCACAATATTGCGGTCGATTTACCACCTGTTGCTGCTAGAGCAGCTATTCCCCTAAGATTTGAGATGAGAGAAATCGAAAAGGTTATATGTGACTTAAACACTAAGAAGGCACCTGGCATTGATAAGATCAGCAATAAAATGCTATTAGAGCTACCTCGCGTAGCAAAGAAAATTATTCTTTTTATTTTTAATGCTATTTTACGCCTTGAATACTTTCCTCAAAAATGGAAGGTTTCCTTAGTTACCATGATACCAAAGCCAGGTAAAGATCATACGAAAGTTGAGTCTTATAGGCCTATTAGCTTATTGTCAAATATGTCAAAGCTATTTGAGAAATTATTAGTTTCAAAATTAACACCGATTTTAAGTGAAAATAGATGTATTCCAAACCATCAATTCGGATTTAGAAGAAAACACAGCACAATTGAACAAACTCATCGAATAGTAAATGTCATAAGAAAAACATTTGAAGAAAAAAAATATTGCTCAGCACTCTTCATCGATGTTTCGCAAGCTTTTGACAAAGTCTGGCATGAAGGCTTATTACACAAATTGAAGCAAAATTTACCAGCAAACACACACAAACTGTTAGAAAGCTACTTAGTCGGTCGTCAATTTATTATTAAAGAAGGAAATTTCTTAAGTTCACCTCAGCCGATTGGCGCTGGAGTCCCACAGGGCAGCATCCTGGGCCCTCTATTATACTTAATTTATACTTCGGACATGCCAACAAACAACTACACCCAAACTTCAACATTTGCAGACGACACAGCTTTTCTAAGCGTCCACGAAAACCGTTATGAAGCATCTCGTTACCTACAGCATCATATATTTCAACTAGAAATATGGCTAAGACAATGGAGGATAATGGTCAATGAGCAAAAATGCGTACATATAACATTCACCCTGCGCCGGGAATCTTGCCCCCCTATTACAATCAATAATCAAATTATTCCTCAACATTCGCATGTAAAATATCTCGGTATACATCTGGATCGGCGATTAACGTGGAAATGCCATATAGAGGCAAAATTAACTCAAATGAAACTAAAAGCCATCCAAATTCATTGGCTTATTGGAAGAAATTCTGTTCTTAGACTCGATTGCAAGCTTCTACTTTACAACTCTATCTTAAAGCCTATCTGGTGCTACGGTATTCAACTATGGGGCACTGCCTCGGCCTCTAATATCGAAAAAATTCAAAGGCGCCAAAATAAACTTCTTCGTATAATCACAGCCGCCCCCTGGTATGTTAAAAACTCAAACATTCATAAGGATCTCAACGTGCCATTAGTAAAAACTATGATTACAAAATATGCAGTAAAATATTTAAAAAGACTTGAACAACACCCAAATCCTTTAGCTCGAAATATTTTAAATCATGGCGGCCACACTCGCTTAAGGAGAAGAGACACTGCAGCACTTACTCAACTAGATGAGAGATAAACACCTATATAAGTGAACAGAACCCGTGATGAAGTAAATTTTTGTCTGGCACTGGCAGGACATAAATAAAGTATTAGGTTAAGATTTGATAAATTATTGTTAGTTCATATTAAATATATGAAGATTCAATAAATAAATAACGAAAAAAAAAAAAAAAAAAAAAAAATTTATAAAAATGATAGTGGCACCACTGAAATGTAAATACATAATAAAAAACACAGCTGTTTATATTTTTTCAATTGTAGCTGTCGTCTACAAAATAATTCAGTAGCTGATTACGCGACTACAATTGCAACCTGCAGCATTTGTAGTCGTGCCTTCGTGTTGCCTGCTGTCTCGAATGTGTTTAATGCATGACGCTGACATCGGATTCTAGGTATAAATATAATAGAGAACTAATTACGAGAGAACAAGTGCAATAATCAGATATGGAAAAAATAAAGATGTTAGTCAAAATGTATTGATGTTTGATAACTGCATGGAGCAAACAATAAAAAAATTTACTACAACACAAACAATAAAGAAACAAAATAATGTTAACCAGTGGTTTAATAACGAACTACGTCTAATAAAAGAAGAAAAAATAGTTAAATACCAATTTGCAAAATTTGAAAACAATATCGAAGCATGGAATAATTACAAATCAATAAGAAATTTATACAAAGTAAAAATAGAAAACGAGAAATATAAATACATTAACAACAAAATAAATAATGCAAAAGATCAAAAACAAATGTGGAGGAAAATCAAAGACCTAGTTATAAAGAAAAGTCAAAATGTGATAAAATCTGTGATATTTGATAACGTGTTAAGATAATACGAGACTCAATAGAAAATGTGCAATACACAAATCATATACAAGTGGTTAACTCAAGATTCAAATTCAGTGCAATAACAATGTTAGAACTTAAGAATATAGTAAAAGAAATAAAAAACAAACCAGACTTCTGCAAAATATCAACGAAAATTATACTTGATAACTGGCATATAATTGGGGAAAATATTCTGAAAATTGTAAATAAATCAATGGAATCTGGACAATTTCCAGATAATTGGAAAGAAACAATGGTTACACCAATTGAAAAAGTGGCTAAAACAAAAAAAATGTGAAGAATTTCGTCCCATAAATACTTTAAAAACTTGTGAAAAAATAATGGAAAAAGTCGTAAAGGAACAGCTAAAAAAATATGTTGAAAAAAATAATTTGTTTTCAAATTATCAATCGGGTTTTAGAAAAAAAATTTCATGTGAAACAACGGTCAATTATGTAATTAATCGGTGGAAAAATATAGGTAGGTAGGTAGGTAGAAAGGCTGGTGTGAAGTCTCCTTCACACCCTCACCCAGAGACCAATACGGTCCATTGTGATGCCTTGTTTATATTTAAGAAGCTGAAAAAAGAAGGTGAAGAGAAACAGCAAAAGAATCAGAAAAGATAAGAACAGATAAGAATAGATGAGAAAAGGAAGTTCTGACCAAACCCGAGAGAAAAGCCTCACTCAACACAACACCAATCCGCCCTATGTGCGGCTAGCTCCCAGTCTCCTGCTGCGCAGCCAGGCCATCCCCATTACGAATCCTATCAGACTCTCGAGCCCACAGCCCGGGACGTCCCCTAATTCGCCTAGGAATCTGTTGCCCAGCCACCTCAGCCTGCTGCCCTGTAGCCTGGGACAGCGGCACAAAATGTGCTCAACCGTCTCCAGCTCCTCCGGGTCCTCACACAACCCGCACATATCCGACACGTCGGATCCTAACCTCATCGCCATCCTGCCTATCATGCAATGACCCGTGATGATTCCTATTATGGTCCTCACGCAGACCCTGCTTCTGCCCAGCAACAACTCCGAGTCGGACTTCCTGAGCACCGGCCACATCGTCCGTGATACCCGGCAGTCCGTTCGGTTCCCCCAGGCCCTATTGGTCGCGCCCAGAATCCATTCCCTAATCTTCCCAAAGTAGAATCCTATTGGAGGCCTAATTGCCTCTATGTGATTAGGATCCTCCATCTCTGAGCCCTGTCTCGCCAACTCATCAGCAATCTCGTTGCCGCTTATGTTGCAGTGACCAGGCACCCAGCACAATCTCAACATATACTCTCCTAAGGCTCCCTCCAGAGCCCTCCTGCAACCGTCAACTAGCTTGGATTTCACGTAACAGCCCCTTACGGCCATAAGGGCCGCCTGGCTGTCGACATATATAGTGACCTCCGAGCCCCTATCAATGTTGTCCCTCATCAGTTCCACGGCCCTCAAGACCCCCAGAACTTCCGCCTGAAAAACACTGCAGTCGTCCGGAAGCCTATATGACATTCTGATATCCAGATCCTCAATGTAGACCCCCGCACCCGTGCCTCTCATCTTCGAGCCGTCAGTGAAAATAGCAAATCCATTAAATAATCTGCTCCTACCTGACCATCTCTCCCTAGAAGGCGTTACCACCTCCGGCAACCGTCCGAAATCCACCCTGGTGCCCACGAAATCCGTGGAGCCGGGTGATCCCAGGCAGTAACCTCCAGCTTCGATCTCACTCAAGATCCGTGAGTGACCCTGCGTGAAATCCCTAATCAATCCTAGTTCCCTCAGTCTAAGAATGCTTCTGGCTGCCATTCCCATAACATACTGCTCAATGGGCAGAAGATGTAGAATGACATCCAGTGCCGCTTGAGGTGTACTTCTCATGGCACCTGTCATGCCGATTGAAGCACACCTCTGAGCCTTAGACAGAAGGTTCCTTCGACAAGCCACTCTCAATGACTCCCACCAAACACAGCATCCATATGTAAGAATGGGTCTAACCACCGAAGTGTACAGCCATCCCACTACTGACGGCCGGAGTCCCCAACTCTTACCTATCGATGATCTGCAAGCATAGTAGGCATTGAGGCCTCTCTTAAGTCTCTCCTGAGTATTCCTTCCCCACGACAGCTTGCTGTCCAGAAAAACTCCTAGATACTTAGCGCTATCAGATAGTCTAAGCTCTACTCCTCCTAGTACCGGCAGCCTAAAATTCTCTACCCTGTACCTCCTAGTAAAAAGAACCAACTCGGTCTTCTCCGGATTGACTCCCAAACCCTTATCACTCGCCCATGCTGAGAGTTCGCCCAGCGCCCCTTGCATGACTTCGCTTATTGTCGGCAGAAACTTGCCCGATACCAATATCACTACATCATCCGCGTAGGCCACAACTTTCCGACCCAATCTGTCAAAAAGTCCCAGAACGACGTTGACAGCTAAGAGCCATAATAAGGGAGAGAGAACTCCCCCCTGTGGGGTTCCCCTAGTCACCAGTTTCTTTAAGCGCTCGTTTCCCCAGTCCGAGTGAATAACTCTGCTGCTGAGCATCAGAGTTATCCATTCGACCAGGAACAGAGGAACGCCTAGATCCACCAATGCCTGCCTGATAGCCTCTATCTTCAAATTATTAAAAGCGCCCTCTATATCCAGGAATGCCGCCAAGGTGTATTCCTTGTTTCGCAATCCCCGCTCTACATAACCCACCACATCATGAAGCGCACTCTCAACAGATCTACCCTTAAGATAGGCGTGTTGAGCGCCGCTGATGATGCCGGCGTCAATCTTCGTCCTCAGATGTAGATCAATCAGTCTTTCCAACGTCTTCAAAAGAAAAGACGATAAGCTGATTGGTCTAAAATCCTTGGGTTTAGAGTGACCGGTTCTTCCCGCCTTGGGTATGAAAACCACCCTGACCTCCCTCCACCCTTTAGGAATGTACCCGTTCAGCACACAGACCCTAAACAGTTCCACCAACAGCAGGAGTGATGATCTCCCGATATTCTGTAACATCGCCGGAAAGATACCGTCTGGTCCTGCCGATTTGTAAGACCCAAAGGTATTGACCGCCCATGTTACTTTTTCCAAGGTGATCATGTCCCCCACCGTCTCCCTCTCCTCACCGCCCGATTCTGACCCAGAGAAGGGGTTACCACATTCAATCTGTTCCCCCGTCCCAGGATCCACACATCCCGGAAAGTGAGTTTCCATTAGCAGACATAGAGATTCAGAGCTAGATTCCGTCCATGAGTTGTCCGGTCTCTGAATAAATCCAGGGACTACAGGGTCCTTGGATAAAATTCTCCTGAACCTGGACATCTCATTTACAGATTCCACTGACTCGCTAAACTTGACCCACGAGTCCCTTTTCGCCCTCCTAATGTCTCCTTTATATCTATTGTAACTCAATCTGAAGTTACTCCAATCTTCTTCCCTACGCGTATACTTCGCTCTATTAAACAACCTTCTGACAGTGGACCTTTGAGTCCTCAACTCGTCTGTCCACCATCTTGGTTGTGTGCGCTTGCCCGGAAAGTTCAAAGGACAGGAACGCTCATAACTACTAGTCAGTACCCCCGTAAAGGTGCCCACCAGTTGCTCTACACCGGTCGAAGTCGACCCCCAGTCGCGTGTAACTCTAAGGTTACTTTGCACCAATCTCGAAAAGTAATCCCAATCCGTCCTTCTCGGATTCCTATACGGACACCTTTTCGACCTCTCAAACATTAGATTAAAGGACAGGCGACTATGGTCAGAGAAGGAAAACCCCAGGTCCACCCTCCAATCCTCCACTAATTCCCTACAGTTCGTCAATGTCATGTCTATCACTGCCTCTCTATCCCTAGTTCTGAACGTAGGTGTATTCCCTCTGTTACAGATATAAAGATTGCTGGCAATAATAAAATCAAACATAGACTCACCTCTTTTGTTGATGTCGGCACTTCCCCATTGGGTATGGTGTGCATTGGCGTCACACCCTAGTACCAGTCTCGAGCCAGTTCTGCCTGAGTACTCCACCAACTCTCGCACTTTTTCACCAGGTGGATCGGTAGCCTCGTACGGCAAGTATACCGATGCCAATGCCAGGACCCTTCTGTCCTTGGCTTCTCCTGTCACAACCGTGAGGTCTCCATTACTATAAGAATGAGAAAACATAAATTTAAACTCAGTTCTCGCCAAGATACAAGTTCGTACCTTCTCATCTGTGTGGGGTACGAACAATGTATACCCCGTGACCCCTAATCCAACTACCCGGTTTTTATTAATCCAGGGCTCTTGGATTAAGGCCACGTCCACGTTGTTGTCGATGAGGTGGGTTACTAATTCGGTTGAGGCTGCTTCACAGTGGTGCAAGTTTATCTGCACCACTTTCAACCTCTTAGGGTCTATCATTTTTAGGAAACCTAAATTTGATAGACCCTAACCCGAATATTGCAACCCCTCCTATCGAATCAAGCTTTTTAAGAGACTCCCGGTCCACTGCGAACCTGAAGTCTCTTCCCTGGTTCTCTTTACAACCCAGTGAAGCTACCAACTTCCACTGGCTTGTATTGAGCCCCTTGTTCTGGTTGGCCAGTACCCCCAGTATGACCTCCACCGGTTTTATAGGTGGAGGTATCCATACCGTGACTACCGGCCTTAATGGCAACTCAGACGCTAGTATAACATCCAGACTAGCTTCAGGACAGGAGCTGCCACACTTACCAATTGCAGCCTTTAAAAACTCAAAGGTTTTCTGATTGCCGCAACTGACAGTTTTGACACCTCTTGTCCAGTCAGCCCCTTTGAACGATACTTCGTCCGGCCTTCCTTTGGCACTAAAGATTTCGTCGAGTAGTTTGTTCTCTAGCACCTGCCATCTCTCGACACTGATCCTTCCATCGGGATCCTTACGATCAATGACAGCCGCTAGAATACCGTCCTTACTCGACGACTCCTTTAGTTTCTTTGAAGTGGATGGTTGGTCCTTTCTGGAGTCAGTCCTCTTATTGATCTCCTTATGGGGATCTTTAAGAGAACTGACCACAGTCTGACCAGTCCTCTTAGCCGCAGGGGATTTCTGGTCATCACCAGACCTCACTCGCTTAACTACCCCCTTTTTGGGGCCCTTAGCAGAGCTCAGTCGGTGATCACCCGATTTCCCTGCAGATGTTGACTGGTCTGTCCCAGCAACCCTTCCTTTAGTGACTCCTTTTTGGGAGTGACTATCGGAAATTACCAAGACATTTCCAGCCCTCATCGCGCGACTAGTAGTGGGTAAAACGTTCTCAGGCCTAGCTCCCTTAACTGCGACCAATCTGTCACGATTAAGAGGGCCAGTCGTTGAACCTTTACCCTCCTTTTCCTTATCTTCTGCTTTATCCGAGGATTCAACAACAGGGGGTGCTGGGGATTTGCTGTCTTTACTGACAACATTTGTATCCACAGCAGCCCCTGTTGTGTATCCCGCAGGATAGGGAAGCCCTAGGATGGCACCGACAGAGCCGTGGATTCGTTCGAATCTAGCAACGTTCTTTCGGTGCTTCCTCAGCAGATGCCTATCCCGCCCATCGTGCAGTGAGGAGTCTTTCTTAGCTATCTTTTCCAGAAAGGCTAAGGAGGCTCTCACACCACTCTTGGCTTTATCGTAGCTCGTTCGGCTATCTGACGTGACCTGTTCTGTCGCATCTTGCCGAACAACGAGTTTTGATACACTCGCCAATCCACTCTCCAACCCGAGTGTGACTCCGGAAGTCGATGGCCCAGCCCTATGGCCCTCATCATGAGCCGAAATCAGAGTTATTTCGTGCTCATCATCAGAGCCCAGAGTTAGGTCACCGAGTCTTTCCGATGCCCCTGTACGAGACGGAGATCCGATTGGCGAGTCTATCCTGTCCGTCATGACTGTCAGTTCTGTCATTAACTGACTCTCCTGCAGCAGAATATCTCTGTGAATACCCAGCAAGTCGGAGTCCAAATCTGACCCCGAACCTGCTGAGCTGACAGAGACATTCCCTGCGCCAACTTCTTCATTTCTTTCTTTAAAATTTAAATTGTCCAGTTTTTGGTCCCACGAGTAAGCACGTAAACAAAGCGACCATCGCGCGCAGTGACGGCGTACGCGGACTAGGCTAGAATTACAACTGACCCTTGCCATCGGCGTCAGAGGGAAGCTGTTCACGACCAGTTTCTTTTACCACTAACTAGCCATTCAGGTCCTCGGCACTGCTATCAACCACCTTGACCTTAAAAGTGGGGGATGTAGGGAATCAAAGGGAGAAGTGGGTAGGATTATAGGTAAAGAGGATGGGATATGGGATGGATAACCCTTGGTCATGCTGGCTTTAAAGCTTATGCCTTCGAACTTGTTCCGGTTAGACTGTACCGAAACAAGTTCCAAGACATACACTACCGCCGGCATTTAAGCCACCACATCGCGGCAAGATAGTTATCCAGGTGGTGGTCAAATATAAAACCAACAGAAAATTATTAGCAATATTTTTAGACTTTAAACGGGCATTTGAAACAATTGATACACAAATTTTACTACAAAAATTGTATATGTACGGTATCCGGGAAAAAGAACTACTTGACAAATAGAATACAAATAACTAAAGTAAACGGTGTAAAACCAAATGTAATGGATAATGACTACGGTGTTCCACAGGTGTCAATTTTTGGGGGCTTTGCTATTTATAATATATGTATATAAATGATATGCCAAAAATACTCGACAAATGTGAAATTGTGTTATATGCTGATGATGCTTTAATATACACAGAAGGAGACACTAGTGAGATATGTTATAATAATATGATGAGCGATATAGATAATGTTAACATATGGTTAAACAAGAATAAACTAAAGCTAAATGAAAACAAAACCAAAATTATGGAAATAAATATGAACACTGAAAAAGTATTTTAAATTAATAACGAAGTTATAGAAAAAGTAAAAAATATTAAATATCTAGGATTTATAATAGACGAAGAAATGAAATTCAAAGACCATATAGAATATATTTGTAAAATAATAAGTAAAAAATTGGCTTTTTTAAAAGAATAAGAAATAAAATATCTGTGATAACTTCTATTAATATATATAATACAATAATAAAACCTAATTTCGAGTTCGGGTCTACAATAATATATACGTGCTGTAATGAATCCCAAATAGAGAGACTTCAAAAGTTACAAAACAAAGCGATGCGAACTATCTTAAAATGTAATAGATATACAAATATACGAACAATGCTTGATACGCTTAAATGGCTCAACATTAAACAGAGACTGACACTAAATACTTTGAATATTATTCACAAAATTAAGTATGGAGTGCACCTAAATATCTATGTGACCAAATCAAATATGTTGGTGAAGTACAACCTTATGGATTAAGAAATGCTAATAACTTCAGACTAAAGAGGGCTAATACAACAGCTGGGCAAAGATCTTCATTCTACAAAGGACTTTAATTATTTATTTCACTCTCAAATGAAATTAAAAATGAGACAAATATTAATATTTTGTGATGTGTGTGAAGTTAAATTTTAAAATTTATAACCCTAGACACATTCTGTTATGTTAACAGAATAATGTTAACCACTTAACAGAACTTATGTTAACGCTTTTATGAGGGATAAATGCAGATTTCTGGAAAAGGAGTCAACGTGGGCGAAAAAAAATTATAAGGATTTGTGGACAATAAGTTTCTCCATCGTTTGCTATAATTAGGATTTTTAACAGAGTGAGTTGAAGCGACTTATTGACAATTTACCCTTTAGAATTCTCTGGGGGATGAGTCCAGATTTCTGGAAAAGGAGTCAACGTGGGCGAAAAAAAATTATAAGGATTTGTGGACAATAAGTTTCTCCATCGAGAGAATTCTAAAGGGTAAATTGTCAATAAGTCGCTTCAACTCACTCTGTTAGAAATCCTAATTATAGCAAACGATGGAGAAACTTATTGTCCACAAATCCTTATCATTTTTTTTCGCCCACGTTGACTCCTTTTCCAGAAATCTGGACTCATCCCCCAAAGAATTCTAAAGGGTAAATTGTCAATAAGTCGCTTCAACTCACTCTGTTAGAAATCCTAATTATAGCAAACGATGGAGAAACTTATTGTCCACAAATCCTTATCAGTTTTTTTCGCCCACGTTGACTCCTTTTCCAGAAATCTGGACTCATCCCCCAGAGAATTCTAAAGGGTAAATTGTCAATAAGTCGCTTCAACTCACTCTGTTAAAAATCCTAATTATAGCAAACGATGGAGAAACTTATTGTCCACAAAACCTTATCATTTTTTTCGCCCACGTTGACTCCTTTTCCAGAAATCTGGACTCATCCCCCAGAGAATTCTAAAGGGTAAATTGTCAATAAGTCGCTTCAACTCACTCTGTTAAAAATCCTAATTATAGCAAACGATGGAGAAACTTATTGTCCACAAATCCTTATCATTTTTTTTCGCCCACGTTGACTCCTTTTCCAGAAATCTGGACTCATCCCCCAGAGAATTCTAAAGGATAAATTGTCAATAAGTCGCTTCAACTCACTCTGTTAAAAATCCTAATTATAGCAAACGATGGAGAAACTTATTGTCCACAAATCCTTATCATTTTTTTTCGCCCACGTTGACTCCTTTTCCAGAAATCTGCATTTATCCCTCATAAAAGCGTTAACATAAGTTCTGTTAAGTGGTTAACATTATTCTGTTAACATAACAGAATGTGTCTAGGGTTATAAATTTTAAAATTTAACTTCACACACATTGTTAAGGGAGGTGTATAGAAGATATTTAAATTTAAAAAGGTGGACAAATATGCAAAAAAATATTTAGTTTGGCAAGGAATATGTAGTTGTGGTTATATGACAAAGCCGTTTGTTACTAAAGCCTATAGTACACGGCATGTTAAAAGACACATGCGCATGTGGTTCTGACGTAATTTTGACGTCATCACACAACACGCAATGTTTATTGTGGCTTTGCATTGACGTCAAAATTACGTCAGAACCACATGCGCATGTGTCTTTACATGCCGTGTACTATAGGCTTAAGGGTATATTAAATCAAGAGCTGTATATAAAAGAATGCCTTCAGAAAATACTTTTGCCCATGTATAAGCATACATTACATTACTCTAATAAAACAGTGGATTGGTATAAAAGTAAAAGTATATATTTTGTGCCGAAAACCTGTAACCCTCCCAATTTCCCTGAACTGCGCCCGATAGAAAAGTTTTGGGCAATTATCAAACAAATGCTGAGAAAAACATCAAAAACAGATAACGACAGAAAAAAATTGTATGTAACATGGAATAATGCTGCAAAAATAGTTGGAAGAGTAGGTGTTCAGAAGCTGAGGGCGGGTCTGAAGGCAAAAATTCGAAAATTCGCTTTATCCAAAAATGAATTGTAAAGATTTTTAATTTTTAATATCTTTGAAGCAAATAAAAAAATTTGTTGTATATAAAATTTTTTTGTTGTTATTGATTTCTAAGTTATAATGAAAATTAAATGTAAAATTTTTTTCGTTTCCAACCTTTAGTTTCATAATAGAATAGAATATCCGTGGATTGTTTCCACGCGTTTCTTTATGACTAATTCCTTTCTACCAGGTAAAGTACCTGAACGACAGTAGCAATTTGTTGCCCCGGTATAAATTAGTACCTTTAGTTTTCTCCCATTTGACTTAAGTGTTCTGAACAAGGAAGGGAGCCCATATCTTCTTCTAAAAAAGCACTTTATTGTATATTGTTTATTCTTTGTGCTTTTGGCTGTGGCTGCTGACTTATCTGCCCACTGTGGGAAAAATGTCTTTTTACCGCCTGATTGTCGTTATAAAAATATTTTTTTTTTAAGTTTCCTCGATTATAATTGTTATGCGCTCCAACTGTATGGTCTCTCGGATACGAAGGTTAAAACTGATTAACCATTACATTATATTAGATACCAAGCTCCATAGGTTCAGGGTTTCGGGTCTCATTGGGTCGCGACTCTCTATTTACTTGATCGGGAAACCATAAGAAATTGTTTCCTTTAAAATTATGATTTACCTGTGACTTGCTGAAATGTAGTGCGAAATTAGCACTTACCTTATTTGCCTGAAGCTCACGAGCTTTTGATAACGCCTTTGGCAAGTTATTTGGTGCTAATGAAAATGATATGTCTGCTAGAGGAGGATAAAGTCCAGTCATGAATACTCTTGGAGCATACTGTCTGTTTCTGTTGGTAAGTTCTCTGGTAATATCGGAATTTATTCTGTGCGTCATGATAGTCTTATTTATAAGGACCGTTAATTTTTTATTGATTTCATTATAATAGGTCACATCGCACACCAACTGCCTACTTCACTAAATGCGAACGAACGCTTTCGTTTTTTTTGAGAATTTATTTTTGTTTTACATGTATTTGTGCGAACGAAAGCGTTCGTTCGCATTTAGTGAAATAGGCAGCAATATTTACCTTCTCTTCGAATTCTCATACTGTGTCATGTGCAGTCAGTTCGCTTGATCTGTTAAGCTGGGATCACACGATTGCTGCAATGCACCAATTTTCACTCTTTTTAATACCCCAATCGTGTGACTGCACAATCAAATGCCTCATGTACCAATCGAGGGCAATATTGTGCTTACTTTTACCAATAAAATGGGTTCTTGTGCGGCAATTAAACAACACAATACGCGCCAATATTTGCCTTTTTTAATAAACTTACTTTTGTGTTTATTTTAGTAGGAATAAATAAAAATTAAATTTATCAAAAATAAAAATTGGGAATTTAGCAAGTCATTAATAAATAAATTAATAATAAATTTTGTATTCCTGAAAATAACTTTTGATATATATTTTTTTTTAAATAAGTGCAATAGCTGTTCAGGACAATATAAAAGAATATAAGAATATATAGGGAAACGGAGCAAAATGTATTGAAAGCGAATTTATTTTTGAATAAAAATAATCTCTTTTCTTTATATTAAAGGGCTGCGCAAAATATTCTTAATGTTCTGTGTTCTACTTCACACAACTATCAATCATATTATTTCACTGTAAACATCATAGCAAAACAAACATAACAACACATTACTCTCACCAAAACAAAACAAGCATAGCTTGAAGAGTTTTTCTCTTCTGCTTTGTTAGTGCTTGTATTATCAAAACAAACAGAATATCAACACAAAAACAGACAATGAAATAAAGAAACGGTAAATTATAGTAAAAGCATCGAGTGCACGTAATTAGGAATTTAAAAAATTTAAAGTGATTTTAGCTTATAACAGAAATGGATGCATTAAATGTAAGCAAAATTGATTTTTTTGAATTATTTTCTAAATGTATATTTTATTTTAGTCGACCTTTATTATTATATTAGGTATAACTAAATTATTAAGCTTGATGTCTTTTTTTATTTTTATATAAAACTTTAAACGTTTATTTAACCAATATTTCTAATTAAAAAATTTGTTAATTTGTCAGTTATTGTTAAATTTGTTAAAAATTGTTGAAAATTTATAAAATAAGGAAGAAAAAACCCTGAAGAAGGCACTCAAAGGAGTGCCGAAATATTGGTTAAATAAACGTTTAAAGTTTTATATAAAAATAAAAAAAAGACTTTAAGCTTAATAATTTAGTTACCTATATTATTTCCTAAATTTTTAATAATATTTTAAAGGAACCTACAACCGAACCCATTGAAAACCACTCAAACGAAATTAAATCAAAAGTTTCTCCCTTTGCAATTTTCTCTTTGGTTTATGTTTACAATCAAAACATTCAAAAATGCCTGGAATGTTCTATTTCTGTTTTAATGTTCTACTTCATCTTTGTTCTAATTCAGCTTTATTTTAGTTCAGCATTGTTCTTGTGCAGTTTTGTTCTATTCTTCTATATTTTGATCGTAAAGCAAAACAATTGTTTTTGGAAGTACGAGTTTTGTAATGAGAGAGTAATATACACATACTATCTACATTTAATGAAATTGCTTGTAAGCTATTTTTCTTGTGCTTGTGCAGCTCTTTACTTTATATACATATTTAAAATAGAATTTTACTTTGTTTAATTTTTGGAATTTCATATATTTTACTTAAAAAATTTCAAATAAAATATTGGTAAAAGTAAGCACAAAAATTTGTTTAAATATATGATACAATTTTCTTTTTTTTTTAATGAACAAGCCAACTAGATCTTTCAAACAAATAAAAAAGCTACACAACAGCTGTTTTCGAACAGTAACAACAATCGTGTAAGAACTAGCGGCAATTAAATTTGTATAAAACAAGGCAATCGTGTGATTTCAGAATATTTTATTGGGACAATTTCATTATTGTGCGTCAATAAAGCACAATCAAAATTGTGTCATATTGGTGAATTTGCGGCAATCGTGTGATCTCAGCTTTAGACAATTATTCTATTCTAGTCAACAATGGTGTTACCTGAGCTTCTACTAAAATTCTAATTTGTTTTGTAGTTGGTAATTAAATTATTTATCTCTGAATTCAGTTTGGAAGGCACAATTTATTATAAATTAAGCTTTTACCTATGCTGTGCTTTTAACTTTCTCTTCTTAGTTTTATTTTAACAAAGGAGTAATCATATAAAGAATAACTTTTTTTCAAAAGAAATAATTACATAAAAAAATAAACAATTTTTAAAATAATCTTAGTATAAAAGATGGACTTCCTTAGCAGCTTCGATTCAACGCCCTCGGTGATGATTTAACTAAAGTGGTTTGCTAGTTGTTGCTTGATGTCTTCTAAAGGCCGCATTTTTCTTGATTCTTCAACTTCTTACAATGCTTTTTTGTCTTTCTCATACCATTTTAATTTAAGGTTTGTTGTTTAGTTAACTTTTAATACTTCTATATTAGACAGATCCTTTACACTATTCTTTTGTAGTTCAACTTTATTTCCACATATATTTTTTTACAGAATATATGAAAGTTTATTTTAATTAAATTAGTTCTTTTAATTATTTAACATCGAGCCAAGCATTTATTTCAATTTATTTATTTTGTTTTCAATTAGGTACCTTCAGTTTCCTTTAATTTGTTATTGTTACTTGAATGCTCATATGGGCATTTCCATGAGAATGTCAACCACGACTCAAAAAATAAATAGCCTTGAAACTATTTTTCGAATATGGTAGAAAGTAAAAAAAACAATCAAACTTTACTATGCAAAGGGGTTTACAGCTTATTACAATTTTTAAAGAGCAAAAAATAAAAGTTAAAACTGACTATCTCTTTGATTCATTTTTAGTAACTGCAATCAACAATTTTCACTTTTCTGCCGATTAAATACAGATACTGGTAACATTGGAATTATACCTTAAAATTAATGTTACAACAATAATGAACAAAATTCACGAGGAGAGACCAAATATATAGTTTGATTATCGGTATATTTTTTGGTTTGCTTTGGGTGCTATTCAAATGTCACGTACGTGGTGCGAAAACATCATTTGTCTATGTCATTGGTATTTGATCAGTCGTACGTGTTTCAAAATAAAAGTTCAAAGCAAGATATTTGTTGCAAAAAAATATTGACCGGAATTTTTTTTAAATAGGTATAAAAAAAATTTTATAAGCTGTTAAACGTCGTCACGTACGATATTGTATTACTATAAATTCAACTAAATGTATCATCTTATTATGTTGGTATTAGGTTGAAATTTGATCAAAAATCATTTTTTGCAGTCTTAATGATCTAAACAATTACAATTGGTATCGGTCCATATTTGACAATAGCACTCATTCAAATACTACTCCAGAAAATAGCTTTTAATGTTGTAACTTTCTAATAAATGCTGGTATTGACATAAAAATTGGCGACAATACCTTTTACGACAAGTACTATGTCGTGATAAAATGTTGTGCTGGTAGGTCCAAAATTAACTATAGGTCCCATATAAACCCCCTTCCTAAAATCGCTGAAAGGCAAGAAAATCTCATATAGATGAAAATATCTGAATAATATACGGCACAAATAACTTTTATATAACTCATAGCATAATTCTGTTCCGGCGACCATGATTGGCGATGGGTTAAAAATAGGGACACTCAAAAATTTGTTTTTAAAATATTATGGTGTAGGGTATTATATGGTCGGGCTGGGCCGACTATACTTTCTGACTTGTTTGTTTTAAGTTTTTGTATGCATATATTTTCCAAAAATATATTTCATATCTTGTAAATACTATAAGAGAAATATCTGTCACGTACGGTATGTCACGTATGGTATTACATTTGGTTCATTATTAAACCAACCCAAAAAATGTTTTTCTTTCCAATTACGGATTATAACGGAAAAATATATGGTTTAATGAAAAAAATTTAAAAAAGGAAAAATACATCCCACAATTCGCAGATTTTCGGATTTTTTTACATTCACCCCAAAATCACTTCCGTTTTATGTCACGTACGATATACACCTATTTTGCTAGGTATTTTGGACAACAAGGTTTCGAATGTAAAAATATTTTTTTTCATATATAGTACCCTCTAAAAGAAACATAATGATTAATAAGTTTTCCAGTTACTACTATTTGCGCAAAAACTCTATCGCTCCGAAGGCGTACAAATGTCACGTACGATGACATGGAAATGCCCATATGTATATTTGTTTGTGACTTTTTTTATCTAATTATTCTTTATCATAGGCACAATAGTTCCTTATGTTTTATTTTGCTCTTGCCACTTCAATGTTTAAATAAGGATACTCTTTTTGTTTGCAGAACATACTTTTCGAATTTGCATCCTGGTTGAGCCAACAATTAAAATATTGTAATTTTAGTTTATAATTAAAAAATAAATATTTTATTTTTTTCCATTGTCTTCCAACTTAAAATTAAACTTAATTTTATTCCATTTTTCTTTATTACTACCAGCAGCAAACATGATTTTGCGGCAATAATTGTTGTTGAATTAAAATGTTATATATTACTATCATTTAACCCGCTCCTTCGTTAGCGCCCATTTTTATTTCATGGACATATTTTTACGCCAAAGTTTATGTTTCTAGGCTTAAACCCGCTATTTTGTAAAGGGACGATTTTTACGTCTAAACGTTCGTATTTCGAAAAATTTTTATTTGTATTTTTTTGATACGTTACGAATGTGATATTTTTTTATTTCAATGTTTATTGGTTTAATAGATAGATGGCGTGGCAAACAAGTTTTAAAATACAGGTTTACTCCCCAAAAGGGTCTAATTTCAAAAAAGTACCTAACACCTAACCGCTTATTATTTTAATGAACACCAGGTTAGGGAATTTCCCATCCAATCATAGGTAATCAATTTCGCGAGAGGCCAACCTCCCGGGCAAATTTCAACATTTTAGTTCAGGCGTTTAGGTCGTGCGATGATGAATCAGGCATTAACTTTACAATTTTATTTTATATAGGTAGATAAAGAAAAATGTTTTGAAAACAATAACAGAATTAGGTACGATTTTCGAATTTCGAAACGCATCAAATTTGTATTTGTATTTTTTAGATAAGTTACGAATGTGATATATTTTTTAGCAAAAAAGTTTTAAAATACAGGTTTTACACCTGTCCGCTTATTTTTAATGAACAATAATAGGTATTAAATTTTTTTGTATCCCTTTTAGTTTAGCAGATATGAGGTTAGCGAATTTCCGTTTTTACCGCCTTTTTTTCTATTGAACAACAATAAGTATTAAATTGTTTTGTATCTCCTTTAGCTTAGCAGATATGAGGTAAGCGTGATCGATTTGGCGAGAGGCCTGCCTCAGGTCCAATTGTCAACTTTTAAGCTTCAGGCGTTTAGGCTGTGCGATGAAAATAAATAGATGGAGAAAAAATATCTTGGAAAAAGTAACAAAATTACGTACGATTTTTACCCCTTAAACGTTCGAATTCCGAAAAAGTACAAAATTTTCACTTGGCATTTTTTAGATAAGTTACGAATTTTATATAATTTTTTTCTATGTGCATTGATTTAAACGGTAGATGGGGGACAAAAAAGAACAAAAATTCAGGTTTTACACTTTTCTCCCTAAAAGAGACGAATTTCGAAATAGTACCAGACACCTGTTCTCTTTTTATTTAATGAACAACAATAAAAGCACAAAATAAAGAACAAAAGAGTACCAAAAATTGCCTCAGATGCTCATTCAACGCTTTATTTGTTTAATTTTATTTTTGTAGCTGCAATACTAACAAAAATTCAATAAGTATCTGTTGGCAAACAATACAGTACGAACAAGTACCAAAAAACCACTCTAACAGATTCTCATTCACTTGGGAACTTGCATGTTTAATTTTATGTTTATAGGTCCAATATTAACGGAAATTCAAAAAGTAACAGGTAAAGACCAAAAAGTACCAACAAGCCCCTCTTACAGATTCTCTTTCACTCAGGGCGTTGCATTTTTAATTTTATGTTTGTAGATCCAATATTAACGAAAATAAAAAAGGTACCAGTTAAAAAACGAAAAAGTACCAAGAAGATCCCTCTTATAGGTTCTTGTCCACTCAGGACATTTAATGTTGAATTTTATGATTTTATGTCCAATACTAACGGAACTTCAAATAGTACCAGTTAAAGACCAAAAAGCCCCTCTTAAAGATTCTGATTTACTCAGGAGCATGCATGTTTCATTTTATGTTCATAGGTCCAATATTAACGAAAATTAAAAAAAGTACCAGTTAAATAACGAACAAGTATCAAAAAGATCCCTCTAACGAATTCTCATTCACTCAGGACCTTGCATGTTTATTTTTATGTTTCTAGGTCTAATACTAACGGAAATTAAAAAGTACCAGTTGAAGATCAAAAATACCAAAAAGTACCCTCAGAGGTTCTTATCCACTCAGGACATTGCATGTTGAAGTTTATGTTTCTAAGTCCAATATTAACGATTATTAAAAAAATTGCCAGTTGTGGAACCAAAAAGCTAAAGTAAGAAATTAAATTTACCGTATTTCCCCTTTTTGGTACTTTTTTTCTCCCCATTGAAGCATAAAATATTGCAATATTGTAGTGAATAAAAAAAATGTTTTGTAAAAAAGTACCAAAAATAGTTACGGTTTTTACCCCTTAAACGTCCAAATTTCAAAAAAGTTCCAAATTCGTTTTTGGATGTTTTAGATAAGTTTTAAATGTGATATAACCCTTACTTCTATGTTTATGGGTTTAAGAGATAGATGGGGTGACAAAAAATTACCAAAATACAGGTTTTACCCGTTTACTCCGTTAAAGGGCTGAATATCCAAAAAGTACCAGACACCTGTCCGCTTATTTTTCTAAAGAACAACAATAAATATTAAATTTTTTTTGTATTTCTTTTAGTTTTGGAGATATAAGGTTACCGAATTTACCCTTTTTTACCCCCTTAACATTCGAATTTCCAAAAATCCCGTCTTAGTGGATCGATTTGGGGAGAGACCAACCCCTGGTCCAAATTTCAAGTTTTTAGCTTCAGGCGATTAGGCTGTGCGATGATGAATCAGTCAGTCAGTAACGTTACAATTTTATATATATAGATAATTGAAAACAATTTTCTCTGCGGCAAGCGTCAGCAAAATAATTAAATTTTTATTGATATTTGAAGTGGTCAATAAAAAGATAAAAAACAAAAAGAACTTTAAAATAATGCTGTCGCCTTAACTTATATATATGTATAATTCAAAGTATCGACTTATCGACAGCCAAATATCGCCGATACCAATATATCGGAAAATCTGAAGCATCGCCCGCCGATATATCGGTATCGGTATTCGTTACCTCTCTACTTAAAACTAACAATTAATCGATATATTGTTAAATCTTAAAAATATTTAATTATTATTATTTAAATTTTCAGAGAATTAAAGCCGCAGTACGAAATTCAGCAACTCGAAGTAAATGTAAATGCGTATCCCCAATTATTACAAGGCATTTATAACTATCGACCTAACGTTTTTAATAAAGATAAAATAAGTAAGTACTTGCGTTATAATATTTCTTTTTTTATCTATTAATCGAACCCATGATAGCGCGTTTACTTACATTGCACCGAAATCATCTTTGTTATGGATTTTCTTTTGACTTTAGCAAGATTTTATTTTCATATTAAAACAGCTGACTTAAATTTTTTGTGTAATACAAATATACATATACGAAAATAGGCATTAAAATATTTTCCCTCCTTTTTATTTATAATTTGATCTATGTACACTCAGCAGCAAAAGTCTGCGTACAAACCAACAATATTTTTTCAGAACTAAAAACATTTTCTGTAAATTAATTAAAAATTAAATTTTATATGTTTCTAAGGACTATTTTTAAAAATATGTGTACTTATTTTTAACAAAAACAGTAGTTCATATCTACAAAGGAAACATCCTATTCAGAAAGACATATGCATAACTCTGCGTAAAAATATTTTTTGTTTAAAATTTTTAAGTTCGACGTCTTTTGAACGGACATTTTGCTTCATTGTTCAATTATCACATTTTTCAGTTTGGAAGAAATTTTGTGCTGTCGAATAAGGCGATCCAATAAATTCCATAAACCTTCTATGGGTCTTAAGTCTAGAGACTGCGGTGAGTTTTGAACTGTTGTTGGACATTGTAGAGTAGCCGAAGCTTCGTATTATCAGCCATATTATTTGGGTCGTTATCTGGTTTAAACACGTATGATACAACAAAAATTAAAACAAATTTACTCTGAATATATCAAAACTAAATTTATTTAATTTCAAAGTATCTAGGAAAGTGCGATAAACGATTATTCGAAATTACGATTCATCAACTAATCGATAAAATTGATTGATAAAATTTTTGATTAATCTATTAATTGTTATTTTGATTAATCAAAATCATGATTAATTAATTAATCAGAAATTTTAATAATTAAATTTTTGAAAAATTTTGAATAATTTAAAATTTTTTTTTTTGTTTTATAAATTTCTTTATATTCTTCACAGTTTACATGCTTCTCATAGTGTGCAATATTGTAGGATCTTGCAGGATCAGAGTACACGACTTTTTATACACTGGACATGGTATTTCCTTATCTTCATTCTCACAATAGTTAAATTTTGCCTAATTTTTATTAATATTTTTTCAATTAAAAAATTTTTTAATAAAATTATTCAAATATGATCAATCTAAATTAAAATTATTCAATTCATAAGAACTTTAATTAATTGGAATTGCTGATTAATCGATTAAGTGATTAATCGATTTACTGATTAATCAAAATTTTGATTAACCAATAAATTTAATCGGACATCCCTTGCAAAAGCAACATGATTTAATTAAACACTCATTTGCCACTATTATGTTAGTCGTTGTCGATGTAGCGTCAACTAGTTATCGAAAATCTCCTCTTCCTCCTCCTCTTTTAGCGCTTTTATGCTATTTTCAGACATTTTTCTTTTTAAAATAGTTAAAATAAAAAAAAAAAAAACAAAGAAAATTATATTAAAAATACGGATTGGGGTCATATGCTATATGAAACTTAAGCTAGATTTACACGATTGAAATTTTCTTCAAAATTGCTCTTCAAAATGCTTCAAGCTCGTGTAAACAGCAAAATTTCTTCAAAATTTATTGATCAAAATTTATAATATAATATATATATAATAGATTTTGAAGAAATTTTGCTGTTTACACGAGTTTGAAGCATTTTGAAGAGCAATTTTGAAGAAAATTTCAATCGTGTAAATCTAGCTTTAAACTCCGGAATTCAAAATAACGAATTTTAATATCGTAAATAATTATACATTTCTAACTAAAATATTTTTAAGGTGGCGTGAAGTGTTTTACAAAATAATAACATTCATAAAAAATAAAACAGGTTTAAAAGGTATATGAAACAAATTTCCTTTAAAAATTTAATTAATGACCCTTTTATAAACCTGTTTTATGTTTAATGAATACAGGGTAGGTCTTTTATGAAAAAGAAGTTAACATTTTATTTAGCAAATTAAAATGTTTTCACTTCAAGAATAATAGCGGTTTTCACCCTTTGTATTAAGTGTACCACTCTTTTATATTTAATACGATTTTATACTTCAAAGCGCGAGTGTCTTTTTCGTATGCATTGTAAATTAATGAATTTGCTGAGTGAGAGAAAGAGACAAATAAAGTTTCTTCAACTGTTTTATTCTGGTAAATTCACACACTTTGTTTACTACTGCTTTTTGTGGGATTTTTCAACCACAGCGTAGTATATTTCAGTGTAAGGCAACATAACAACATTCGCAATTTTGTTTTGACAAACAACACATTCACGCTCATTAGTTGTTGTCATTTCAGCAGTATTTTCATCGTCTACATTTTCCTGCGAATCCGGTGATTTTTCAAATATATTTTCTATTGGTACCATACCAGTGCAAATACCATGAATAGAGTGAACCATTCGGGAAAGGAAAGCTGATACTGATATCTTACCGGAATCCAACAGATCAGTAGCTTCTTTTATACGATTAGCTGTTATTATACTTTTTGTTCTTCGTTTCTTGCTGAGACCTCCACATTCTACCAAAGAAGCAAACTAAAAAACTCCTCGTTGCGAATCGCTTTTGTAAATTTAAAAAAATTGTCGTTACTTTTAATACATTTTCCTAAAACACCATTGTACGCTTCTATTGAAGAAGTTGTACGAGTACTTTGTTTGTAGACACTGAAATTTTCGCATCCCACCTAAATAAAAACTTTGTTATTAAAAACAAATATTTAAGCAATGAAACTAACCTTTTTTATCCACTGTTTTTCAATGTATTGTAAAAAACTTGAAAATATGTTTTCGCTATCCATTAAAAGAATTCCAGATTTAATACTATAGAAACAAACTTTCCTTAATTAACGTTGGTGGAAGTAGTGGAAGCGTCATTATTTTATGGTAAGCTAAAGCTGCAACCTTCGAAGATCTTACATATTGTAGCAAAGGTTTGCGGTTGCGGATATTTCTACGTATAGCTTGACAGTAATGAAACCTTTAAACACAATTTCAGTTAACAATGTATACTTTTTTCAATTCTGACCCGTAAAAATGTGACTGTCTTAATATATATGTATATTTTTGAAGAATCTGCTGCAATAAAAAATATTTAAAAAAATCGCGCGATATTGGAGGTCTCAGCAAGAAACGAAGAACAAAAAGTATAATAACAGCTAATCGTATAAAAGAAGCTACTGATCTGTTGGATTCCGGTAAGTTATCAGTATCAGCTTTCCTTTCCCGAATGGTTCACTCTATTCATGGTATTTGCACTGGTATGGTACCAATAGAAAATATATTTGAAGAATCACCGGATTCGCAGGAAAATGTAGACGATGAAAATACTGCTGAAATGACAACAACTATTGAGCGTGAATGTGTTGTTTGTCAAAACAAAATTGCGAATGTTGTTATGTTGCCTTGTAAAGATTTAAAAATTTGCACTTCATGCAAAGAATGGCTTTTGATTGATTCAAACGAATTCAGATGTCCGTACTGTAGGACAACCGTCGAATCATGTATATATGTATTTATTTAATTACTATGAAAAAGTTTAAGAATAAAAAAAATTTAAAAGCTGGGGGGTTACTCTGTATTGCGATGCGAAAGCAAGTTCGATGCGAAAGCTAAATGCGATAAGAGTACAATTTGGTACTCTGTATCGCTTACGCATACGCTTTCGCAAAATATGTTGAAAAAGAAGCAACACTGGCACCACAAAATAAACAAATGCGAAGAATGACAAAATGTAATGTCAAAATATGTAAGTAAAAATATTTTAAACAAATTTTTAGTGCGGTACGAGTTTTTTTATAAAAATTTAATAACAAAAAATAAATGGTGATGGATTCGGTGGCATTATGGTTTGAGGAAGAAAATGAACATGTGGAACGTTTGTCTGAAAACTTTCATCCAAACAGCTACGTTTGGCAGCAGGCGCTAATTCATTTGAACTGCTATTTGCCTTTTGCGAAGATAACAAAACTTCTTCTGCAGGCTCTTTGTTTGCTGTAACATCGTGACAAGCATTGCTAATTGTGTCAAAGCATGTTGATGTTGGCAGCCCGTTGACGGCTTCTTCCATATGAAGAAGATTTATGATCTGTTCCTCCATAGAGGAGAGCGGGCAATATTGTGAGACACCACCACCCGTGCTGGAAATGCGCAAGATATTTGAGCTTAACGAACGATTTTGACATACGCTTTTGTATTACAGAGTACGGTGATGCCAGATTTGCGAAAGGAAAACAAAAGATGCGAAAGACAAATGCGCAAACGCATTAAAGAGTACCAATCAATCGATTTGCGATCATTTTTCTTTCGCATCGCAATACAGAGTAACCCCCCTGAACAATGGGTTTTTTAGAAAGCTTAAAATTAAAATATCATATGTATGGAACTTTAACGTTTAAAATATTATTTCTGTTGTAAAACTTTTTTCTTATTTTCTAATTGAAATGTTAATTATTTTTGGTAAAAGACTTTGTTATTTATTTCTAATTTTGTAAATTTTCTTATAAAGCAAAAAATATTAGCGGAATTCACCCTTGATTGTAAAGTCCATTGTAGACCTTGTTAATCTTATAATTTAAGTAAAAATACTAACATTTACAACACTGCAACAACAAAATGTATTACACTGAAATACACTACGCTGTGGTTGAAAAATCCCACAAAAAGCAGTAGTAAACAAAGTGTGTGAATTTACCAGAATAAAACAGTTGAAGAAACTTTATTTGTCTCTTTCTCTCACTCAGCAAATTCATTAATTTACAATGCATACGAAAAAGACACTCGCGCTTTGAAGTATAAAATCGTATTAAATATAAAAGAGTGATATTTTAAATATTTTTTATTGCAGCAGATTCTTCAAAAATATACATATATATTAAGACAGTCAGAAAACGTAAGAAACTCTATCATATTGTACAAAATACTTACCAGCAACCTATACATTGTGCATTAGGGAAAACAGTTTTAATAGAACTTCTTAATCCTTGTTCATAATCCGTTATAACAACTGTAGGATTCATGTCGAATATATTGTTTTTAATGTAAAAAAACAAACTTTCGTAGGACTTTGTACTCTTTTTGTCCATTAGAACAAAAAATATTGGAAATACCTTCGATTAAAAAAATTATAACAAATAAAACAATTAGTCAAATTATTAATTGTTACCTCTTCAAAATATAGGATATAAACTACAAGAAGCTGTGTAAAACATCCACGGGGAACTATTTTGAATGTAGCAACCATTAAATATTTTCTTTGGGAAAACGTTATATATTCCTTTATGAGTTCAATTGTTTTGAGCGATGAAAAAATGCAATAAGAATATTCTTCCTCGTGAATGCATGCCGTAAAAAATGGTTTTGGATCGTCAGCGTCATACGCCAAAGTTTTTCCAGACATTTTGCAGGTTAAATGCTTCTACAACCTCTAATGCATTTCGAGGAGACGAAACAAAATTTTTGGAGGCAATATATTGCAGGCCTCGTCTAATACGAGGAAACTTGATATCGGTTGTTTCCTTTTGTAATCTAAAAAAAATACAAATATGTATTTATTAAATACAAAATTAATAATTATACTTACACTTTAGCAAAATTCCTAAATGCTGTTCTTACACCGCTAATAGCACTAAGTTCTCCTCCAAGAACTCCTGTAATATTTGCCGTTTCCTTTTTTATTTTATTTAGAGCGCACAACTTTTTATAATCACCTTTTTGGTGACTATGATTATGAGCTGGGCTATGTTTTGCTGGTATACACGTTCCATTGGGCATATAATTTACTCTGGCCTTGCAGTCGCTACGCCAGCATTCAAATTTTATAACTCCTTCATAAAAAGATTTATTTTTATAAATCATATTTTCTTCTGTAGTGAAAAGAAGTTTTGAATTGATTTTTTTCCCCGAAAAAAACACACTCCATTATAAAAAACTCTTAAAATATTGGCACAACCTTTCGCTCCGAAACCACTTTTAATAATAATGCATTTTATTTTTTTTTTAATTGATATTACTACTTCTTTTAAAGAACCGCAACATTTACAGCTATTTTGATCGTAAGTTTTGGTGAAATGCTAAATATTGTTAAAATGAAAAAACACCCCAAAGTTTTACACTGAATTTTTGGGGTCATTTTTCATTTCCTTAAATTTGCATTTTATATTAGTAAATAAAAAATAGCCCCAAATTAAAAATTGTAGTTTTATTTGGGGCTATTTTCCATAACTTGATATTGGGGTAATTTTTCATTGCACTTAAAATGTAAAATCACCCCAACGAAAAAATGAAAAAAAAAAACCCAAAAAAACCATAAAAATCGCCCCAAAATTGCGTGTTGTTGCTTCTAATGTAAAATTTTGGGACCATTCTTAATTTTTTTTTTGGGGCCATATTTCCTGGGGTCATTTTGCGCACCGCCGTTAGAAAGCTACTTAGTCGGTCGTAAATTCATTTTTAAAGAAGGCGATTCTTAAGTTCTCCTCAGCCAATTGCCGCTGGAGTCCCACAAGGCAGCATCCTGGGTCCACAATTATACCTAATATATACTTCGGACATGCCAACTAACAACTACACCCAAACTTCAACTTTTGCGGACGATACAGCTTTCCTAAGCGTGTACGAAAACCATCATGAAGCATCTCGTTACTTACAGGAGCATATATTTTAACTAGAAATAAGGTTAAAACAATGGAGATAATAGTCAACGAGTAAAAATGCGAACATATAACATTCACCTTGCGTCGGGATTCATGCCCCCCTATTAAAATCAATAATCAAATAATACCTAAGCATTCGCATGTAAAATATCTCGGTATACATCTAGATCGCGTTTAACGTGGAAATACCATATAGATGCAAAATTAACTCAAATGAAACTAAAAGCCATTCAAATTCATTGGCTTATTGGAAGAAATTCTGTCATTAATCTCGATTGCAAACATGTACTTTACAACTCTATCTTAAAACCAATCTGGTGCTACGGTATTCAATTATGGGGCACCAAAGGCGCCAAAATAATCTTCGTATATATTTACCGCCGCTCCCTAGTATGTTAAAAACTCGAATACCCACAAGGATCCCAACGTGCCATTGGTAAAAACTATGATAACAAAATACGCAGTAAAATATTTAAAATGACACAAAACTCTCTTTCAACGACCATATTCCTTATCTTGTTAACAAAATCAATAAAATTACAAGAATGATGTATCCAATAATAAACAGGAGGTCTGAACTGAACATCGAAAACAAAAAACTGATTATCAAATCAATATTCCACCCAATAATATTTTACTGCGCTCCGGTATGGTCCACCTCGGCTAAATGCCATTTAAAAAAGCTGCAAGTAGCTCCAAATAAGCTACTTAAATTGATATATAATTTACCTTGGCACTACTCCACCCAACGTTTACACGCACTCGCCAATTTTGACCTCGTTTACGATAAAAGTAACAGGCTCCCACTAAATTTCCACAGATGTCAATACTCCCATTATATTCATATAAATGATCTGATTTCATCTTAATTTTACGCAAATAACCCTAGTTTAAGCTTTTTATTATATACCCCCACGTTTCAAATAGGTTTTTGTTAAACTTCATTTAACATAACAGTAAAGTAAATGTATATATGTTAATAATGCTACTTGAAATTAATTATTAAGAAGAAAAGGAACGTTTATTAACTAAGTTAAGTCAAATGTAAAGAAATGCTAATATTATAGAAATAAATATGGGGGATTTCATGTCAAGTGACCCAACTTTTGAAATCGATGTCTTCCGATTTGGATGAAATTTGCACCAAGGTTAGTCTTATTGGATAGTAGTTTAGACCAGAGAATGACAACAAGTACCCATAAGAATAATATACAGAGGTATTTACCCACGCTTAACGTTATTGTGTATATCCATACTTATAACACAAATAATAACAACAGCTATGGTTGTGCGTCGCAAAAAATATGTGTACTACTTATACTTACGCACGGCAATATTTCACACAACCACATTCAGTAAACTTAAATACATGAATGTATGCAGATATTATTCAATACCCATGAATGTGTTTTGGTTATCTGCCATACATATAAAATATCGATGTGTAAGAAAATATACATGGGTACTTTCAGTATTTTTGGCACTACTGCGTAAATATGAAAAAAAAATTTTGTATGAAATGTTTTAGCAAAAATGTGCTTTGATCACTAGCCAGGTATGGGACTATGTGCATATTTTTTTTTTGATACATAAAATAAATTTTTTTTGTAACATCAGCAGTGCCAATGTATGTCTACATACATAAAAATTATCTTCATTACGCATTATTGAAAACTATGATGAATTAAAATTTGATTTACAAAAATTAAAACAGCCTTTTTCTTTTTAGTGTACCAAAAGTAAGTATTTTTCCCTGGTTTGCCCTCAATTGTACATTATTTGCTTGGATCTATCTATGTTTTGAATTTCATGAAAATCTGTTAGATAGTTTCGCAGAGGCAACAATTGCCACCTGCCGCCCCTCGTGGTCCTAGTTTAAAAAAAAAATGCATAGCTAATGTGGCCATATAAATAGGGATCTAACTATGTTCTAAATTTCTTTAAAATCTGTTGGATAGTTTCAGAGAAGCAGAAATTGCCACCCACCGCCCCTCGTGGTCCTAACTTTTCAATGTTTTTTTTTAACCATCAGTGAAAGTACGTACCCCTTTCCAACTCATGTATTGGTTTGTAAATTGGTTGAGTGGTTCTCGAGTTATAAAACAGCTTTGAAAACAAAAAGCTTACCGCCTAAGTCAAATCTTAAAATTTTTAAAAAAATTATCTCGCTATTTTCCTAAATAAAAACCCAAAATTGAATTTCTGCCTAATTCCAAAATTTTTAAAATTGCATTTGCCATCTCTGCGATGGTATACATACTCTGTGTATACTTACGTTATACATACGTAAATACACATACTTATTTAATCTTATGGGTATTGCAGATAGCCAATACAAATTTTATTTATATCTGCATGTACTTTCTAAAAGAAGAATGAATGAATGAAATACACATTGCCAGCGTATACATATACATATTTAATTCAACTTGTTATGGGTAATGGTATGTATGTGTATGGTTTTGATCTTTACCCATACATGCCCATACATGTTTTCTCACTAATACTAAAAGAGTACTTAAAATGATACTTTTGTCATTCTCTGGTTTAGACACAAATTTTCAACAAGATCGGTCAAAAAGTTTCTGAGTTAGAGGGGGTCATTTTAGGCAAACCGGAGTTCTTTCTCATCCATGTAACTTATTATCTATTGGTGTTAGCAAAATTTGTCCCAAACAAATTAGATAGCTATTTCTTCAAGCTTTCGAAAAAATATTTTTTTGTATTTTTTAAAATTTAAAACTTATTTTTTTTGGAAAACGGTATTTTTTTTTTTTTTTTTCTTTTTTTTTTTTTTTGCTCAAAAGAAAGCTTATGTATTTTTCTTTTAGGTAGTTTGGTCGCTTAGTGGAATGAGAGTGGGATATGTATAAAAAAAAATTATTTCTAACTCAAGACGAGGGTTTTTAAATTTTTAGCATATGCACTATTTTGAATTTTTTCCTTTTTGTGTGTAAGTGTTTCTTAAACCTTAAAAATAAAACTTATGCTGAGAAACTAGACAAATTATCCTTTCCGACGGTATATAACATACCTAACTAGCATTTCATTCCCTCAATACTTCAATACCCACAATATGTTAATCCCAGGAATAAAATCACTTTTTCTATAGAGATGTTGACAAATTAAATTTTTTTATTTATTTGTAATAATAATTAAATTAATATAAAATAATAATAATAAAAACACAAAGATAAATAATCTAATAAAATTTAATCTTTATCACATAAGATCCTTTTATATCATAACTTTTTTTACACTTAATTTATTGTAGCTAATGAAGTGTTTAAGTTTTACAAATTTTCAAATACCCAGTCTTACCTTCTCCCTTTTTATTGCCTTTATTTTTTGCCAATCCTTTCTTGGCGTTACTACGTTCAGCTGTTGATTTCGCTGCTGTTTTGTTTTTTGGCTTTGGAAAGAAATCGCATTGAGTAGAGGCAGAAAACTTTTCCAACTTGAGTCTTCCATCGATAAGCGGTATAAAAGCATGGTATTGAGCGGTGCCATCGATTGTTTCCGCAGCATCGAATCTGCTCTTCAGTGTTTTCAATATTTTCTCATGATCCTCTTTGCTACTAAAAACTATTTCAGTTTCTTTACAATAATTCTTTGCCCAATCGAATTAAAGCAGTCGTATCTAAGATGCGATCTTGATGAGAGCACTGGAGGCTATACTTCGCTGCATTTCTTTTGAGGTTTGCTCCAACACCATCACATGCTCCTTTACCATGAGCAGTAGAATGAAAATGCCACTCAGCTAGCATTCCAAAATCTTTTTCATGAAATATCAGATTTGCGAAGCTACTTTTGTTTTTAAAATGTTGACGAGCTCCGTCAGAAACGTAGTATACCTTCTCTACTGTAAATTTAGATTTTAGATAATTTTGTATTCAATAAAAAATAAGTTTTAAATTTAAAAAAAAAAAAATTTTAAAAAATACAAAAAAAAATTTTTCGAAAGTGCTCGATGAGAAAAGACGTGTTTCTTTTAACTCCGCATACGGTTCTTTTTTTAACATAAATTAGTTAATAATATCAGTTTAACAAGCGAATTTGGACGCTCAATATAAAAGTGAACAAAAGAATAACTATAAAAAATTAAGAAAAAAAAAAAAATACAAGTAAAAAAAAATATACCTACATATGTATGTATGTACGCACATACATACTTGCAAATAATCTGTGCAAAAAAATATTTATTCTTTTTTTCTTTTATTATCTCGGTGTAACAACATTATACATAATAAAAAGAGCACACTCAACAAAAAAAAAAAAAAAAAAAATAAAAACAAAAAAATAAAAAAAATAAAAAAACGGTGAAAAAAACAAAAACAACTCTATATGAGTAATAACAATGAAACAACAACAAAAGTAAATGATATTCATGCTAGTGAAAGCAATGTGGAAATAAACACAACAACAGAAAACAATACAAGCGTTACCACTGTTACCATAATCCCAAACATAGACGCAATGTTAAACAAACAAGAAAAAAGTTGTCAAAAACCACAAGTGCAAGTTGGTATGGATAGGTATATAACAGTGCTTAAACGTGGTCGCAGCCCTGCCTCTTCAGCTGTTGCCTCTGCCTCGAAAGTTCCATCTTTTGATAGAAAAAACTCGCAAAATCGTTTTGCAATTCTGGAGGATGAATCTTCTGAAACACCCAACGTCATAAAATCGTCGAATCCACCCCCGATACATCTTAGAGAGCAAAACTCAAGTGAGCTAATAAAAAGTTTAATATCGGTGATAGGTGAAAATTCGTTTTACGTAGCTGCAATCAAGCGTGGTAATATTAACGAAACAAAAATACAGATTAATAATGAGAATGATTTTCGTAAATTAATTAATAAGTTTGAAGCACTTAAAAAAAGCTTCTATACTTACCAGCTGAAAAGCAGCAAAGGTCTGCAGGTTGTGATAAAGGGCATTGACTCATGCGTGGACCCAGACGAAATAAAAACATTTTTAGAAGAAAAGGGTTTCAAAATTAAAAATGTTACAAATATTAAAAATAGGGGAAAAAATCCCCAACCACTATTTCGAGTGGAGTTAGAGCCCGGCGACGTTAAGCTAAAAAAAAAATGAAACGCATCCCATTTACAGTTTAAAATACATCCTGTACAGGAAAATAACTAAAGAAGAGCCGCACAAAAGAAATGGGCCCGTTCAGTGTTTAAACTGCCAAGAATTTGGTCATACTAGGGCATACTGCTATTTACCCCCTGTTTGTGTCGTATGTGGAGAACTACATGGTACCGTTCAGTGTGATAAGTCAAAAAATGACCCTAATGTAAAAAAATGTAGCAACTGTGGTGGTAATCACACTGCCAACTATAGAGGATGTCCGGTATATTCTATTGTCAAGCGTTCTGTTGGACAGAAACTTAATCCCCCTCAAACGCAGGCAACTTATCAAGAAAACACTAGGTTAGGTTAGGTTAGAAAGGCTGATGTGAAGCAAACTTCACACCCTCACCCAGAGACCAATATGGTCCATTGTGATGCCTTTAATTAGTGAAACAAAGGAAGAAAGAAGAGAAAGATGTCTAGTGTGACAGAGTAGTAGAAGTAAATGGTGAAAGCACAGGGAAGGAAGATAGTGGAAGATAAGAAATCGGACAGAACAAGCAAAACACAACCCTACCAAACAGGAAAAACTGCCCTACATGTTTCCCAGCCTCCTGCCGCGCAGCCAGGTCATTCCCATTACGAATCCCATCAGATTCTCGAGCCCGCAGCCCGAGACATCTCCTAATTCGTGCAGGAATCTGCTACCTAGCCACCTCAGCCTGCTGTTCTGTAGCCTGGGACAGTGGCACAGAAAGTGCTCAACTGTCTCCAGCTCCTCTGGGTCCTCACACAGCCTACATATATCCGATAAGCCAGACCCCATTCTCACCGCCATTCTGCCTATCATACAGTGGCCCGTGATAATACCTATCATGGTCCTGACGCAGGCCCTACTCTTACCCAGCAGCGCGTCCGAATTTGACTTACTAAGCATCGGCCACAGAGTGCGCGATACTCGGCAGTCCGTTCGGCCCCGCCAAGCCCGATTAGTCCTGTTCAGAATCCATTCCCTAATTCTCCCAAAGTAGAAGCCCATTGGAGGCCTGACCACTTGCAAACTGTCAGGATCTTCCATTTCCGAGCCCAGTCTTGCCAACTCATCAGCTATCTCATTGCCGGTGATGTTGCAGTGACCTGGTACCCAGCAGAGCCTCACAACATAATTCCCTAAGATTACTCCTAGAGCCCTCCTGCAATCGTCCACTAGCCTGGAGTTCACATAACAGCCCATTAAGGCCCTAAGAGCCGCCTGGCTGTCCACATATATGGTGACCTCCGAGCCCTTGGCAATGTTAGCTCCTACCAATTCTACGGCTCTGAGAACCCCCAGAACCTCCGCCTGAAATACACTGCAGTCGTCGGGAAGTCTATATGACCTTCTGATGTCCAGATCCTCAATGTAGACCCCCGTGCCCTTCATCTTCGAGCCATCAGTGAAAATAGCAAATCCCCTATACAATCTGCCCTGCCCTGACCAGCTCTCCCTAGAAGGCAATATCACCTCTGGCAAACGCCCAAAATCGACCCTAGTGACCAAATAATCCGTAGAGCCGGGCGAGCCTAGGTGATAGCCACTAGTACCAATTTCACTCAAGATCCGCGAGTGACCCTCCGTGAAATTTCCTAACAGTCCTAGCTCCCTCAGCCTAAGAATGCTCCTTGCTGCCATTTCCCACACATACTGCTCTATAGGCAGAAGATGAAGAATAACATCCAGAGCCGCCTGAGGCGTACTTCTCAAGGCACCTGTCATGCCGATCGAAGCACACCTCTGAGCCTTAGACAGAAGGTCCCTCCGACTAGCTAGTTTCAATGCCTCCCACCAAATACAGCATCCATACGTAAGAATGGGTCTAACCACCGAAGTGTACAGCCATCCCACAACTGACGGCCGGAGTCCCCAACTCCTACCTATCGACGATCTGCAAGCATAGAAAGCATTGAGACCCCTCTTTAGCCTCTCCTGAGTATTCCTCTTCCAGGACAGCTTACTGTCCAGAAAAACTCCTAGATACTTAGCACTATCAGATAGCCTAAGCTCTACTCCCCCTAGTACCGGCAGCCTAAAATTCTCCACCTTGTACCTCCTAGTGAAAAGAACTAATTCTGTCTTCTCCGGATTAACTCCCAAGCCCTTATCAGTCGCCCATGCTGCCAGTTCGCCCAGCGCCCCTTGCATGACATCGCTAATTGTCGGCAGAAACTTGCCCGATACCAATATAACTACATCATCCGCGTAGGCGACGACCTTCTGACCTATACTGTCAAAACGTCCCAGAACGACATTGACAACCAAGAGCCACAATAAGGGAGAGAGAACTCCCCCTTGTGGGGTCCCCCTAGTCACGAGTTTCCTTAAGCGCTCGTTTCCCCAGTCCGAGTGAATAACTCTACTGCTAAGCATCAGAGTAATCCATTCGACCAAGAATAACGAAACCCCTAAATCACTCAGTGCCTACTAACGGCGTTCAAATACCGCAGCCAAATAATAACAGAACCTCGTACGCTAATGTCTTAAAATCTAATCATATGCCATTGCAAGGTGATTTACCAAATAATGACGAAATTCCCACTTCTAATTTAACTCGGCTAGAAAAAACCATGGAAACATTAGTGCAAACAATTTTACCAACACAATGGGTAACATGATGCAAGAAATGTTAAGAATGCAATCGATGTTATTGCAAGCTGTACTAAATAAGCCATGAACTGTCTAAAAATTTGCTTTTGGAACGCAAATGGCATCCGCCAACATAAAAATGAACTAGAATACTTCCTTAAAAATAAACAAATCGATGTTATGATGGTTTCTGAAACTCATCTGACCTCGAGAAATACGTTTAAAATCAATGGTTATATATTATATGATACCAAGGACCCTCGAGGTAGAGCTTGTGGAGGTTCTGCCATTTTGATAAAAAAACCGAGTAAAACACTACTTAATGTGTGATCATCGTGAAGATTATCTCCAAGCAACGACCATTTGCGTTGAGGAATTAAATCGAAACCTAGTTATTTCATCAATATATTCACCACCTAGATTTTCAATATCAGAAAGCCAATATAATAAATACTTCAAAGCATTAGGACCCTGCTTCCTGGCTGCTGGCGATTATAACGCTAAACATACTTTCTGGGGGTCACGACTTATTACGCCTAAGGGTCGTGTTTTGTTTAACACAATTCGTAAAATGGATCTAAATGTGGTCGCGAGCGGTGAACCAACATATTGGCCTTCTGATCAGCAAAAAGTTCCAGATGTCATAGATTTTGGAGTGGTTAAAAACATCCCCGCAGAAACGATTTATGTTGAGGCTTCCTTAGAATTATCTTCCGACCACACACCTACAATTGTTACTATAATGATTCCAAATAGAATTGTATCGCCGTCTGGGTACCTATCCAAATCACCCTCACAAATAAATTGGTTAAAATATAAAAAATATCTTAGTGCCCATTGCACAGAAAATATTCCGCTTAGCACACCGGAGAGCGTGGATCTCGCTATTGTTAATTTTGACAGTTATCTCAAACTAGCTGTTCAACATTCCAGCACAACCCTCAAAAAAACCAAAAACAATATCATATATTCTGTAGATGTCGAGCGTCTATTGACTGAAAAAAGGAGAGTTCGAAGAGAGTGGCAATTGCACAGATCCCCCCAACTTAAGACTTTATTAAAAGAGTGCACAAAAAGGCTAAGAAAGTTACTGCAGTCCCAAAAAACTGCATCCTTTGAAAAATATCTTAAGGAACTTGATGCAACTCCACAATCAGACTACTCATTATGGCGTGCAGCTAGAAATCTTAAAAGACCAATTATCACTAAACCACCATTAAGAAACTTAAACGGAAGTCGGGCAAGAAATGATATAGAAAAAGGAAATCTTTTTGTTAATCATTTGAAAACCGTATTTAAAGCTCACACATCTCTCGATATGGCGGTCGAGTTACCACCTGTTGCTGTTAGAGCAGCTGTTCCACTAAGATTTGAGATAAGAGAAATCGAAAAGGCTATTCATGATTTAAACCCGAAGAAAGCCCCTGGTTTTGATAAGATCAGTAACAAAATGCTTTTGGAGCTACCCAGCATAGCAAAGAAAATTATTCTCTTTATTTTTAATGCTATTTTACGCCTTGAATACTACCCTCAAGAATGGAAAGTATCATTAGTTACCATGATACCTAAATCAGGAAAGGATCCTACAAAAGTTGAGTCATATAGACCTATAAGCTTATTGTCTAATATATCAAAGCTGTTTGAGAAGCTGTTAGTGTCAAAATTAACCCCAATTTTAAATGTAAATAGATGTATTCCAAACCATCAATTCGGCTTTAGAAGAGAACATAGCACAATTGAACAAACCCATCGTATAGTAAACGCCATAAGAAAAACCTTTCAAGAAAAAAAAATATTGTTCCGCCCTCTTCATCGATGTTTCTCAAGCTTTTGATAAAGTCTGGCATGAAGGCTTATTACATAAATTGAAGCTAAATTTACCAGTAAACACACACAAGCTGTTAGAAAGCTACTTAGTCGGTCGAAAGTTTATTATTAAAGAAGGTGCTTTTATAAGTTCTCCTTAGCCAATTGACGCTGGAGTCCCTCAGGGAAGCATCATGGGCCCACTGTTATACCTAATATATACCTCAGACATGCCAACAAACAACCACATCCTAACTTCAACATTTGCTGATGATACAGCTTTTTTAAGCGTGCACGAAAACTGTCATGAAGCTTCTCGCTACTTGCAGGATCATATATTTGAACTGGAAAAGTGGTTAAAACAATGGAGGATAAAGGTTAATGAGCAAAAATGCGTACATATAACATTCACCTTGCGTCGGGAGTCATGTTCCCCTATTAAAATCAATAATCAATTAGTGCCCCAACAATCGCATGTAAAATATCTCGGAATTCATCTAGATCGGCGTTTAACATGGAAATGCCATATAGAAGCAAAACTAACACAAATGAAACTAAAAGCAATTCAACTTAATTGGCTTATTGGAAGAAACTCTGTTCTTAGTCTCGATTGTAAACTTCTACTTTACAACTCTATCTTAAAACCAATTTGGTGCTACGGTATTCAGTTATGGGGCACTGCCTCGGCTTCTAATATCGAAAAAATTCAAAGGCGATAAAATAAACTTCTTCGAATAATCACAGCCGCTCCCTGGTATGTTAAAAACTCAAATATTCACAAGGATCTCAATGTGCCGTTAGTAAAAGCTATTATTACGAACTATGCAGTAAAATATTTAAAAAGACTTGAGTCGCACCCAAATCCACTAGCTCGAAATATTTTAAATTACAGCGGCCACTCTAGATTAAGGAGAAGAGATACAGCAGGACTCATCAGACAAGAAGAGCGCTAAACATCTACATATGTGAAAAGAAACCGTGAAGAGAAAAATTTTCGTCTAGCATTGGCAGGACAAAAATAAAGTATTAGTATAAGATTTGATTAATTATTCATATTTAATATATGAAGATTCAATAAATAAATAATGAAAAAAAAAAAAAAAAAAAAAAAAAAAAAAAAAACCAATAGATAATAAGTTACATGGATGAGAAAGAACACCGGTTTGCCCAAAATGACCCCCTCTAACTCAGAAACTTTTTGACCGATCTTGTTGAAAATTTGTGTCTAAACTACTATCCAATAAGACTAACCTTGGTGCAAATTTCATCTAAATTGGAAGACATCGATTTCAAAAGTTGGGTCACTTGACATGAATTCCCCCATATATTGAATTGAAAAATATTTAAAAAGGCTTGAACTACACCCAAATCCACTAGCTCGAAATATTTTAAATGATGGCGGCCACGCTCGCTTAAGGAGAAGAGACACTGCAGCACTCACCCAATCAGATGAGCGATAAACACCTAAATATTTGAACAGAAACCGTGATAAGAAAAATTTTTGTTGGGCACTGGCACGACAAGAATTAAAGTATTAGGATAAGATTTGATTACATATTTAATATATGAAGATTCAATAAAAAAAAACTGAAAAAAAATTCCGTCATTTTGTGTTTAACCGATTAAGCGATTTCAAATAAGTTTTAGGGTTTGTTTCCATGTTTGCAATTTATTCCCAATTTTAGCCATGTTCGCGATATAAGCAATTTTTTCCCATAAGTTTTCTGATCATTTACAGCTTTAATGATTTGTAAACCCTCCAACAAAATTGTGAGCCGCCGGTACTTGAACCGTGACTTCTATAAGATTTTGATTTGTTAATAATTTGAGCCGACGGCACTTGAACCCTGACTCTTTATTTTAATCAAAATGAAAGAAAAGATCTTTTGTTTGATTGTGAACGCCTTTCTGTATATTTGTTCCTGCTTAAATACTTTAGTTTTACAAATAGTTATAATTGAATCATCAAAAAGTGTTTTGTAATAAATGTTAAAGAAAAAGAAAATTAAGCAATAATGAATAACTACATTGAACTTGATAAAAATGTTTGATTATGTTTAGTAAGCAAGAAAGCAAAGGTACATTCAACTTGAATTAATTGTTAAAAAATAAAATTATAATTGTTAAGAAAAAAATGCAAAGGTACATTCAACTTAAATTAATTGCAAATAAATAAAAATAAAATAGTTCACAAAAAACAAAAATTGAAAATACATAAAATAGGAAGTTAACAACTAATGTGTTGACGTAGGTTAGGTTTAGAAGGAGACCAATGAGGTCCATTGTGAATCCCTTCAGTAGAGGAGAAAAGAGCAAAAAGAGAAGTAAAGAAGAAGAGTAGAAAATAGACCTAAGGTTCGGTACAAAAAAAAATGTGCAGGACAAATTCCCCCCTGCGGCCCCCCCAGCAGAAAGAGCCGTCCTACTTCCCTGACTAACTCCAGCAAATCGGTTGGATTACATCCAGCGATACACCCCAGTTCGTCGTGAAACCTAGCCCATAGCCATTTCTGCCTGCGGCCGTGCATCCTAGGACAGTGGCACAGTACATGCTCAACCGTCTCCAGTTCCTCGGCATCTCCGCACAACCTGCAGAAGTCCGGTATCGCAATGTCCCATTTACACATAAAAGCCCTAACAGAACAATGCCTCGTCAGGAACCCTATCAGAGTCCTGAGACTACTCCTATCCAGTCCTAATAGAACCCTGGTTGCACCTGCGTCCAATCCGGGCCATAAGGCCCTTGACACCCTGCAATCCGTTCTATCCCTCCAGGACCCGTTAACGGCATCATGGAATCTTTCCCGTATCACCCCATTGTAGTGACATAAGGGGGGTTTTACTCCTCTGTCCCTTACATCTAAGTCCACATTCGAACCCCCTCGCGAGTTCGTCCGCCACCACGTTGCCATCCACCTTGCAGTGTCCTGGTACCCAACACAGCCTTATTGTAAATAATGTTTTGACGTAAGTGTCAACATGCTCCCCCACGTTGACCGAAGGTCGACGACTAACTGTTGTTGGTTGATCTTCAGGTGTGTTGCATGCCCATGATGACTGGTTGAGTTGCGGAATGGATGGGGGTATTAGTTGATTTTGGTGATCTTAAAGAATAACAGTTTTATTAACACTCGGTAGTTTGTGACCGAGAAATTGGGGTTGGAAACTATTTTTAACGCTTTTGCATCTGTAGATGAAAACAACAACTATTACTAACACCAATGGAATCGATACGTATCCGATAATTATTCCATGTTTACTAATTCTGACTTCTTTAGTAGGGAGTGAAGAGTTAAGAATTTGTGTTAACTCTTGTTGCATTACTTCAAGTTCGTGTATTGTGGATTTTGAGTGGTGTGTGCTTAAGTTTATATAAGCGTATTGTTTTGTCCAACCAATTGCGGGGGTGAACCGAGTAGGCGATGTTTGTAGTGAAGTAACAATTAGTGGATGACACATTCTGGACGCAAACTTATTAAACCTCTGGCTTCCAAAGTAATGTGTAGAATGTCATTGCCGCATACTGCATTCAATTTTATAGTATGTATCTGTTGTGGAATACATATATTGGTTTGTATGGTATAGATGCTGCCATATGGTGGTGTCCTCAAGTTGTTCAAAATCACATCTTGGTTTGGGTTGGTCATAGATCAAGTTCGCATTTATGGATCATTGGATGACGTGTTGCTTGATATGTTGCTGGTATATTCGGGCAGAAAAGTTCGTCATCACGCAAACCCCAGCAAGCGTCAACTTCATGTTGTAACATTGGAAAGAATTCGTCCTTATGTAAGCCGATGGCAATAAATTTAGTTGATGTCTTAACGACTGTAAGTGTTTTATTTAGTTGGAGTTTCTTCGGCGGTAGATGATCTAGGTGCTTTACTTCTGTTTGTTAGAGGTAACGATTGGGAGTTTGATATTTCATCCGGTTGAACCTATTGCTCTTCACTAGTTTCAGGAAATAGTGGAGCTAATCTGTGGATAGGGCGTTTGAAGATTCCCCTTTGTGTCATTATGTCACATACCCTTACTAGATATTTTAATACAAAAGCTTTATATGTACGGAATACAAGAAAATGAGCTGAAATGGTTTAAATCATATCTACCGGATCGGAAACAAATGGTGAAAATAAATAATATAAAATCTGAATATATAGATAATGAATATGGAGTACCACAAGGTCAATTTTAGGCGCATTATTATTTATTAACGGCCTAAGTTATAAAAAATAAAGCATGTCAATAAAGGGTTTATGAAACGGATTTTGTATGAAAATCCAGGCCGTATATATATAAACGATATGCCAAACATTTTACGAAAATGCGAAATAGTGTTATATGCGGATGATACACTGATATTTACGGAAGGATGCACAGATAAACAGTGTCACGATAACATGATATATGATATAAATAAAGTTCGCATTTATGGATCATTGGATGACGTGTTGCTTGATATGTTGCTGGTATATTCGGGCAGAAAAGTTCGTCATCACGCAAACCCCAGCAAGCGTCAACTTCATGTTGTAACATTGGAAAGAATTCGTCCTTATGTAAGCCGATGGCAATAAATTTAGTTGATGTCTTAACGACTGTAAGTGTTTTATTTAGTTGGAGTTTCTTCGGCGGTAGATGATCTAGGTGCTTTACTTCTGTTTGTTAGAGGTAACGATTGGGAGTTTGATATTTCATCCGGTTGAACCTATTGCTCTTCACTAGTTTCAGGAAATAGTGGAGCTAATCTGTGGATAGGGCGTTTGAAGATTCCCCTTTGTGTCATTATGTCACATACCCTTACTAGATATTTTAATACAAAAGCTTTATATGTACGGAATACAAGAAAATGAGCTGAAATGGTTTAAATCATATCTACCGGATCGGAAACAAATGGTGAAAATAAATAATATAAAATCTGAATATATAGATAATGAATATGGAGTACCACAAGGTCAATTTTAGGCGCATTATTATTTATTAACGGCCTAAGTTATAAAAAATAAAGCATGTCAATAAAGGGTTTATGAAACGGATTTTGTATGAAAATCCAGGCCGTATATATATAAACGATATGCCAAACATTTTACGAAAATGCGAAATAGTGTTATATGCGGATGATACACTGATATTTACGGAAGGATGCACAGATAAACAGTGTCACGATAACATGATATATGATATAAATAATGTTAGCAAATGGTTAAAGATGAATAAACTTAAGTTAAATGAAAATAAAACGAAACTAATGCAAATTAATATTAACAATGAATCGGTATTTAAAATTAATAATGAAGTGATAGAAAAAGTTAGTCAAATTAAATATCTTGGCTTCATAATAGATAAACAATTAAAATTTAAAGATCATATAGAGTTTATATGCAAAAAAAAAAAATTGGAAAAAAATCTGGTTTTTTATTAACGGCTATAAATATTTATAATACTATGATAAAACTACATTTTGAATTTGGCTCAACTATTTTATATATATGCTGCACAGAAAAACAAATTGAAAGACTGCAAAAACTGCAAAACAAAGCAATGAGATCAATATTAAAATGTAACATTTATACACCAATAGAAGACAAGTAATTTATTATTTAACAGAAAAGGCTTTATAACAGTCTTGTTGAGGATATTGATGAAGGACGACTTGGAAGAATGCAATCCTATCCAGATTATTTTAAATAAACGTGGAAAAAATATTTCTATTGTATTATAAACATTATATAGTAATAATGAAGAAATATTCTGGTCCAATAGTAACAGATTCATTATAGGGAAATTCGACTGTATTAAAATTTATTAAACAGTATATATGTACATATATTATTTCATAAGGTTGGAAACGAAACAAGTGATGGAAAAATCATATCATAAAAATAATGACAGTCTGCTGGAAGCAAAAAACTAAGGACCTGCAGATGGTACTATTTATTCCTGGAAATTCTTAGCATATGGGAGTGCAATGGGTTAAGCTGTGAAATTTCTAACAGTCCAATGTAGAAGAAGCTGATAGTCATACTTAATATAGGTTTTGCAAAATAAATATATGTATATATATATATATATATATATATATATATACAGTTGGGAGCATTAATGAGTACATAGATGTAATTCTTGTACGTCGGAATGCATAAAAAGTGTAATAATAAAGATAACAACAAATTTTTTTTTCCATTTATTTATTGTTAAGTCGACTTCAATTTATTATAAATACAACAAAAAAAGTAGACCTTTGTTTCTTATAACATTTTTCATGCGCTTTGGCATGCTTTCAACCAAATTCTGCATTATTTCTCGAGGAATATTTTGCCATTCCCTGGCAACACGCTCCCAAAGCTCGCCCAGACTTGTTGGTGCTCTTTCGTAAGTGCCTAATCGTCGTTTCACAACTGACCACAAATTTTCAATTGGATTGAGTTTAGGACTTTGTGCCGGCCACTCCATCAATTGAAATTTTTGTTCAGTAAGCCATTTCTTCACGATTTTGGACGTATGTTAAGGGTCACCATCTTGCTGAAATATGACCGCTTCCTCAGGGTAGGCGCTTCTGTCAACAAAATCGGGAAGATGGCTCTGTAAAATATTCAGGTAATCCTCTTTCCTCATTATTCCATAAATTTTTTTAAGTGGTCCAACATCCCACCATGTAAAACAGCCCCACACCATGATGTTGCCACCACCATGTTTCACTGTTTCCTTTAAGTGATGTCTTTTTATGGTTTCATTGGGCCGGAGCCAGCAATATTGCTTACCATCAGATTGGAATCTGTTGAATTTCGATTCGTCTGACCATATGACACGTTTCCAGTCGTCTTCAGTCCAACTCAGGTGTTCTCGTGGAAACTTTAGTCGCGCCTTAACATTTTTTACGGATGGAGCAGGTTTTTTCTTTTTTACTGCAGGAATATACCCAATGTTGTGGAGAGATCTTCTTGCAGTCCATCGGCTTACTGGTTTTCTAATTGCTAAAGCTGCATTTCCTGGAGTCAAGCACTTATCTTTTTTCATATGAATCATCATAAGGCGTGCATCCGCATCTGTCAAAAGCTTTTTACGCCCCCTGACCTTAACGTTAGATTTTACATTGCGTCTTTTATGGACTCTCATCACAAGTGACTGGCTAATTTTAAGTTCCACAGCAATTTTTCGAGAAGATAATCCATTCTCAGTCATTGAAACAATCTTGTCTTCAACTTCGCGAGAAATTTTTTTCATTTTGTTTAAATTTTATTTATTAAAATGTTTTTTTATGTTATTTATTATTTAATTTATATTGACCTTGAAAGCGTCTAAAAATACGTCCACAATATGTAAAATAATTTCTTGGATTAAAATTAACAACAAATTAAACAATCAATTTGGAAAAATAACGGTAAATATTTAAAATTCTGCTGAACAGATAACGGGTGCAAAATTGAGTACATGCAGGTTGTTTTGATTTTTGTCATTTTGTTATTAATATATAATACTTTTTTTTGTTGTATTTAAAATAAATTGAAGTCGACTTAACAATAAATAAATGGAAAAACAAAATTTGTTGTTATCTTTATAATTACACTTTTTATGCATTCCGAAGTACAGGAATTACATCTATGTACTCATTAATGCTCCCCACTGTATATATATATATATATATATGTATATGGATTCGGATTATATTGTTACGAAATTAGATTTGTCTAAGAATTATTTATGGTTTTAGTTATAAGTTATCTTGTTAATTATAGTTTTATGTCATATAAGTTACTATTTTTATGAACGCCACTGTAACTAAATTTTCTAGCAATTGTAATTGTAGACTTTAGATTTAAAATAATTCGAACATAATTTTCTGGAAACTACTAGACGGTTGTTGAACCAACTAGGAATAGTTTTGAACTATAAATACAGGCTAATTCATAAAAGTTTAGTTTAGTTTTATTGGAGACATTAAACGGTTCAGATCGCTACTTACAATTCTGGTTAAAATTTGTGAACATTATAATTGATTTCAATAAAGTTTGTTAAGTTGAACTCGTGTTTGTATTTATTTTGATTTGCAATTAAAAGAACTCAAAGGTTAAAAACCTTAACGCGTTTTATTAAGTAAAAACGTAACAATTGGTGTCAGAAGTGAAATTGCAATAAAAAATAAAAAAAAAAAAAAAAATTAATTAACAATGAAATTCGATTAGCTTAAAGTTGAGCAGCTTAAGAAGGAGTTGGGCAAGTTGGATCTGCCGACTGCAGGAAATAAGGCTGAGCTGCAGAGAAGATTAATCGATGAGTTTAAGCGACGCAATATTGACATCGCAGCTTATGAATTTGACGAAAAAGAAGAAATAGAAGTTGCTACCCGTGCAGTTACAAGCAACATGGATCTTAGCACAATGTTTGCTGCTATGATGGAGAAGATGGAAAAAATTTCTGCAGAAACTTCTAGAAAAATTGAAGAAAATTCTAGAAAAATGGAAGAAAATTCAAGAAGCATGGAGAAAATGGTAAAAGAAAATTCGGCAGAAACTTCTAGAAAAATTGAAGAAAATTCTAGAAAAATGGAAGAAAATTCAAGAAGCATGGAGAAAATGGTGAAAGAGAGCTCGGCAGAAAATTCAAGCACCATTCTTGCCGAAATTCAAGAAAATTCAAGGGTGACGAACGAGAAACTCCAGGCTACTAATGAAAAACTTGAGAAGCTTCAAGAAATTTCTACTGCTATAAATGAAAGAGTAGACGATATGGAGATAGAATTCAACCAGAAGATGTTTGATGTAAAAACACAAGTCACTGATGTAAAAACTCAAGTCACGGATGTAAAAACACAAGTCACGGTTTTTGATGGAAAACTACATCATCTGGAAGAAAAAGTCAATAGTCTTCAATATCAAGAGGGAGCGGTGAGAGTTTTTCCAGAAGTATCGAATAGAATAAGAGCTCCAAGTTTTGACGGTAGCTCACCATTGAATGTGTTCAAGTTCCAGTTTGACACAGTTGCCAACAAAAATGCATTGAACAATGAAGAAAAAGCCATAGAGTGGATTCTGGCTTTAAAAGGAACTGCTGCTGAAATTCTAGAAAGTGTACCAGTAAGTTGCAGAAACAATTATGACGACATTATGGTGGCACTGCAACGTAAGTATGGTGGTGAACACAGAAAATAAATATTCAGAATGGAATTACGGGGCAGAGTACAAAAGGCAAACGAGACGCTACAGGATTTTGCACTAGAGATCGAGCGTTTGGTGCAGCTTACTTATCCAGGTGAAAGTCATCCATTGTTAGATCACTTTAAGACCGAAGCATTTGTAAATGGTATACGAGATGCTGATGTAAATCTCGCGGTATGTGCATCACAGAAATCATCGTTTGCAGAAACGGTATCATTTGCCCTAGCCCAAGAAACCGCCAGGATAATTTCAAGGCCGCAAGTGTATAAGGTACGAAAACTTGATTTCTCTGCTGAGGACGAAGGAGATCTTTTAAAGGAAATGAGAAGCATGAAGGAGGCAGTTTTGCAAGCTTTGGGCGATAAGCAAAATAAAACCAAAAGCAGAGTAAAATGCTATAACTGTGGTAAGACTGGTCACATTCAAAGAAACTGCAAGTCACCAAGAAAACGATCCCGATCTGCTTCGTTACAAAGAGACAACCAAAGAGCTAAACGGCAGTCATCACAAGAGTCGCCGCTGAGGCTAAGAATAGCTAGCATAACGAAGGAAGCAGCTGAAGGTTCCACGATTAATTTAGTAGTGAAAACGAGCAACAAGAATATTACGACCTGTGGGTATATCAATGGTGAAATCCGCATTTTGACTATCGACACTGGTGCAGGGCATTCCATTATAAGGGCTAATTTGATAAAGGGATATGTCGAACCACTTACCGGGGTAAGCTTGAGAACAGCTACGGGAGAGCCTGTCATTGTATATGGCAAAGCAAGAGTGGAAATAAGAATGGGCGATATGATCGTTTTTGATGAATTTATTGTTGCTGAAATTCTGGACGAGGTAATAATTGGGGCAGATTTTATGATTCGTCAAAACATGGCCTAGAAGTACCCCTTAACGTTGGCAACGGAAGTGATGCCCTTGTAAGACAGCTAGTCACTTGTAATCGTAAGAAATCGTCATTCCAAAGAGACGATGGAAGTCGTGGTGAGCCGAGCACATACTCAAGACGACCAAGTAAATATATGAGAAAGCACTGTATGGAGGCTGAAAGCAAGAACTGCACCAATGCGATTCGTCTATTACATGCGGAACCCAGCGAAGACTGGTCAACGGCGCAGAAAAATGATCCCATATTGGTGCGAATTATGAAGGCTAAGAAAGAAGGTAAAATACCGACTCATAAAGAAATCACATTGGAGGATCCACTGATGGAAGCGCATTGGGCGCAGTGGAATAGTCTGAGGGTGGCAAATGATTGCCTATACCGTACATGGGAAAGTACTGATGGCAAATCGGCTAAAAACCTTATTGTAGTACCGTCTTCAAAAGTATGCGAAGTCGTGAAGAGATTCCACAATGGTACTAATGGTGGACATCTAAGCGTAACAAAAACCATAAAGAAGTTAAAAGAAAGCTACTATTGGGTCGGTTGCAAGCAAGCCGTAATTGATTGCATAATAAAATGCCCACAGTGTGTTGCGGTCAGGGGTCCAATTAGAGAGAGTATAACATCGCCACAGCAGTACTTTAGTGAACAATCCGTACCAGCGGATAGTAAGAGCTCTTCCCAAGAGCAGAAAAACGAGAAGACGGAGCCGTGTCAATTCATCAAATGACAAGATGAAAGCCAGATACAATGTAGCGGTAAATTCGGAAGGCTTAACAGAAGGCCAGTTAGTTTTACTTTTTAATCCACAACGCAAGAAAGGATTATCTCCCAAGCTGCAGACTCATTGGGATGGACCGTATAAGGTGATAAAGAAACTGAATGACGTGGTGTATCGAATTCAGAAATATAAGAGTCCAAGATCAAAAATGAAGGTGGTACATTTAGAACGACTAGCCCATTATCGAAACGGAGAATCTGAGCCTATTCGGGACGAACAGGCTTAAGTGGAGGGCAGTGTTACGAAATTAGATTTGTCTAAGAATTATTTATGGTTTTAGTTATAAGTTATCTTGTTAATTATAGTTTTATGTCATATAAGTTACTATTTTTATGAACGCCACTGTAACTAAATTTTCTAGCAATTGTAATTGTAGACTTTAGATTTAAAATAATTCGAACATAATTTTCTGGAAACTACTAGACGGTTGTTGAACCAACTAGGAATAGTTTTGAACTATAAATACAGGCTAATTCATAAAAGTTTAGTTTAGTTTTATTGGAGACATTAAACGGTTCAGATCGCTACTTACAATTCTGGTTAAAATTTGTGAACATTATAATTGATTTCAATAAAGTTTGTTAAGTTGAACTCGTGTTTGTATTTATTTTGATTTGCAATTAAAAGAACTCAAAGGTTAAAAACCTTAACGCGTTTTATTAAGTAAAAACGTAACAATATAAATTTTGCAGCACTATTTTTCTTTTTGCTTATGCAATAATTTGCAGTTTGATCACTTATTCCACTAACACAACACGTTCAGAGTATGAAACAGAATACCCATTTTTGACGTAAAAAAAATTAATGTGTTCATAAAAATATATCAAATACTTTGCTATTTTTTTTAATAAAGATTATTCATTATGTAGTTTAAGGAAATTATATTCTATGTAATTTAACAAAAACATTTAATTATTTAATATTTTAAATATTTGTTTAACTTAATACTATCATACTTTTGTTGATGATTCGTGGTTTTGTTTCAGAGAATTACAAATTAAAATAACGTAACACACATAACTAAATAAATTACAATAAAAATAATATTTTTCCATCAAAAAAAAAATCGGTTTTCGAATTTTTATCCCAAATATTGAAAATTGCTTTTATATCTCAATCAATTTCCATTTTACAACGTTTTTTTGCTTCTTATGAAAACTGTGATGTTATATTATTCTGCATTTAAGATGACGATATGTGCAGTTCTTTTCGTTTTTTTTTTTTTAAATAATATTTGCTTAAAAAAAATTCAACACACACTTTGGCTCGTTGCCTTTAACAACAACAAATAACACACAAAGGAATTTCGTGCTATGGTCATGCAAAGTGTCGTGCAACAACAACATTACTGGTGAGGAGCGTTACGAAAATTTTTTGTTTCCTCATTCTTCATGACTAAAGAAAGGCAAAAATTTAATTTTCTTCACGCTCCTGGTTGTGAAAAAAAATTACACGTTTTAAATCCCTCATTCATGAAAAAATTCATGAATGGTTAAATATGAGCGATCACATATAAATTTTTCGGAACTCTGGTATAGTATGAAAACTAATAGCATTATATTGTCATTGCATGATGAGCAAAAATTTTTGGTTGCTCCAAATGGAGAATTTTATGTCAGACTAAAACTTGCAACAACTACAAATTTTACGCTTTCGAGCCACTGAATTAGAAGTATTATTATTTGAAGAGGCCACTGGAACTATGCATGGTGATCGTATATCAGTTAATAACTGTGATGAGAACTCTTGTTAAGCTAATCTAGTACGTTTCATCATATACGCCTTAGCCAGAGAAAGTGCTAGTTTCCGCAAAAACGCTGGTCTCCTGCGATTCCGATCAGGCAGAGCCCATGAAACTTAAATTTCAGAAAATAGAATGTACGCATTCAATGCGGATATATCAAGTAAGTTTGCAAATACAATATTTGGCCATCGATTTGTTTTCCGTTTGGAGCTGTAGTAACCAAAAATTTGATCAGCAGTTTCTACTAACTTGACCCTGACGTACTATTAGTATTTTCGATGATATTTCTTTCTTTAGGAGGCGGGAAAAAATAACAAAAAAGCTGACAGCATGCGTCTGGCCACTGAAAATCGAGTTGGTCCTGTTTGTGTTGAGAAAATATACTAGCCGTAGCTTCAATAGGTTAAAGTAAAGGGCATAATAAACCACACAATTTGCTTGGCAAACATGTCAAAATATTACGTTTGTACAAATATTTTGTGTTGTTAATTGGGGTGTTTGCTGTTTGGACAAACATTTGAAGCAATGTTTGTAGAAATATTAAAAATTTTTAATATTTGGCAGGCATGTTGAATGTTTGTCAAACTTTTTGTGGTGTCTAGTGCTAAAAGTAATCATTTAAGCGAAAACTTTGCAGAGTAAAGACGTAAAAGCAGAAGCAATAAAATCATTTTCAGCCGTGAATTCGAATTTTTTTAGCAGTATTGGTTGCCGCAAAAGCTTTTTGTTTCGAGCACTCTTTACTACAAATTATTTTTCTTTATTTTATATTTCTTCTGCGTTTTAAACAAAAAACGAGCAAAATTGCCGCAGCACAATCGTCGTCAGCGTTCACTGAAAGCAAAACAAAAATGAAAAATTAATGTTTGTACGAAATATTATTGTGCTATTTATTGGCAAACAGAAGTAAAAACAAATTGCATGTTTGCCAAGCAATGTTATGTTTTATTATGCCCTTAATGAAGTGGCACTTCAAACCATTTTGTTTTAAGCAATAAAAACGGATAAACAGAGCTAGATGCACCTAGGACGGATTCCCGTTCAGTATCTGTTTCAGAAGAGTGTGGTGTATTGGGCAAGGTGTGTTGGTGTATAGTCTCTATAACCCTTATTTATTTAAAATAGTTGTTAGGGTACCAGCTGATTTACAAGGCGTTCAAAGGAACTGCCGAATTATGAGCCTTTCAATTAAAACTAGGCAAGTTACTGCCGGACTAAGTAGTTAATTTCAAGTCTGGTTTTATTCAAATTTGTTTTGCCTTATATACTATGTTTGAGACTTACATTTAGCCTTTCTTACTTATTTTACTTATCGATAAAGTTCTATTTGCCTTTGTCGATATTATGGACATATGAATAATTACCCTCATTACAATTATTCTGATCAATAGGAATGTTTGTGATTACACTCATTCCTATTTGTCACTCAATTTACAATCCTTATTGAGTAGAATTCATTGTTTGTGTTTATCATATTCATACCCCAATTAACTTGCATTCCGATCGATGTGTGCCGAATGGTAAATGCCGTCATTTAATCTTGCATAATTACCCTACTCTATTTAGGTTTGTATGTATAGATTTAAGAGTAGTTTAAGGGTATGCGGTGGCAACTTATGAGGTACACTACACCCTCACCGCTAAGAGACAAATTAGGGGTTTGATTTTTCTTGATATATTCATAGTACCGACAATATTTGTAAAATAATTCTTAATTTCTATTTACATATGTTATAGTTTTACTAATAAATTCTTAATATAGTATTTAATATTTTCTATAATTTTTTAATATTTATTTACATACATTATAGTAATTCTTAATATAGTATTTAATATATTTTTGATTTTATAATTTTTTAAAATTAGTATTTTTATAATTTTTAATGTTTTTTGTGTACCTAATTATTGTTTCTTAAGCCTATATATGGTTTTAATTGATTATTATGGAATTCTTTTTCAATTCCGTGGTAGTCTATTATAGTATTTACACCGTTATGTCTAATTATTTTGTATGAGCCTTTGTACGGGCTTTGATTCTTTTTCCTATTTTCTACTTTTATTACAACTAAATCTCCCATTTTTAGATTTAAACTATTGCTATATATATTTTCTATAATTCTTTTCTCTTTTGTTTTATCTGTAAGTTTCTTAGTTCTATTCAAAGAATATTTTAATCTTTGTTTCAGCTCTTTTGCATAGTCATCATAATTGTATATTTTGTCATTTTCTGTGTCATAAAATTCTGATGGTAGGCATGGCAATCTACCATATACCAATTCAAATGGTGTGTAATCAGTGTCTGTGTGTGGTGCCGTGTTGTAGGAAAAAGTAAAGTAATTTATCCACTTATCCCATTCGTAATCATTTGCTGTTATCAGCAAGAATTCATTGAGAACCCTGTGATTTCTTTCTACCGCACCGATTGTTTCATGGTGGTAAGGGGTTGAAAATTTTTGTTTGATATCGAGTAGTGAACATATGTTATATGCATAAGTTGGTTTTTGAATTCTGTCCGTTGTTTTGTGTTTTGGCAGTTGTAAGTGCATCTTTTGTTGATATTGGGTGAGCAATAATGAATTTCGTTAGCTCGCATTGCATTGTCAATATGTATCGGTATCCGTTTGAAATACGAAGAGGTCCTACAGTATCAATTGATATTGTTTCAAAACTGTTGCTTGGGGTGTCCGTCAATGTAAGTGATTCTTTAATGTGTTTGGTTTGTTTGTTTATGTTGTACTTGTCACAGTATTTTACGAATTGCTTTACCATCTTATTCATGTTTTTCCAAATGTACCGCTGTTTTAATTTAATAATTGTTTTTCTTATTCCTAAGTGGGCTGCGTGTGTGGCATTGTGGAATTCATCCATGAGTTTATATTTCAGTATGTCATCTGTTATTCTTGTTGGGGCATTGTAAATTAATATTTTTAGTTGAGGACTTTTGTTGTTTATTCTTATCTTTGCATATGCTTCTTTTAAATCTTTCATTGTATATACTTTAAATATCTTATTATTCTTTGCTAGCGCTAATTCTTTTATTTTTTCTTTATTCATTTTAGATATCAGTTTCCTCAGAATCGAATCTAGTTTCGCTGAGCTATCGCTGAATCTTGTATGCATACAATTTTGTATATTCTTGGCATTAAACTTCTTCATAATCGAATCTTGTTTCGATGAATTATTGTTACATCCTTTATTCATATAATTATTATCGTGGGTACGTGATTTCTTTATAATCGAATCTTGTTTCGATGAATTATCATCACGCCCTATGTGCACAATGTTATCCTTTACATATATATCTATATTTTCTATATTCTTAATATTATCAAATTGTAATTTTTTCATGTTCTTGACGTCATTTATGGATGTGCATTCCCATATAAGAAGTTGATCAGACTCCTGAGAGATGCATTTTTCCACATTATTTCTATTCGTATTATTTCTATTTGCGTTATTTCTATCCGCATTATTTCTATTCGCGCGCGCTTTATTCATATCTATTTCTTCATTATCATCAACTTTATTTGCCTCTTTATTTGTTATTTTATTTTCATTTCTTTTTTCCATTGCCTTCGTAGTTATTAGTATTTTCTTTTCTTTTTCATCATTTTCCAACGGTATCATTTGTTTTAGTATGTCTGAGTTTATTTCTATCCTTGATAATGCGTCCGCATTAGTGTTAATTTTCCCTTTCTTATAATTTATCGTGAAGTCATAATCGCTTAAGTCTAGTCTAATTCTTGTAATTTTTGATGAAGGATTCTTATGTGAAAATAGTGATATCAATGGTCTATGGTTTGTTACCACTATGAATTTTTGACCGTATAAATATGGTTTGAAGAAATTTATTCCCCAGTGAATCGAGAGCAATTCTTTTTCAATGATGGGCTTGTTCATATCATGTTTTTGAAGTGATTTACTTGCGTAAGAAATAGGTAAATCTTTTCCAATTTCACCTTGTGATAAGACTGCTCCTAGTGCGTAGTTTGAGGCGTCAGTCGTCAAAATAAAAGGTTTGTCAAAATTTGGGTACTGCAAGTTGGTGGGTTCATTAATTTTTCCTTTAGTCCATAAGAATTTTACTGATTTTCTCAATAGCATATTTAAATGTTTCGCAATGTCCGCAAAATTCGGTATGAATTTTCTATAATAGTTGCAGAATGCAACGAAACGTCTAACTTCGTCTGCGTTTTTAGGTGTTGGGTAATTTTTAATAACTTCATATTTAGCTGGATCTGTTTTCACACCGTCCTTTGTTATTAAATGTCCTAAGTAAACTACTTCTGGTCTTAAAAGCAACATTTCTTTGGATTCAGTTTTAAATTGTATCGCTGCAGTCTATCTAAAACTTTGACAAGGTTTTCATTGTGATGGTTCAAACTACATCCATAAACAATTACAGTGGGGAGCAGAGGTGAGTACATGTTTGTATTTTCTGCATTGTAAAGATCATACAAATGGTAATAGTGGAGTGATTTTTAAATTTCTTTTTCTATTTTAATTCTTATTTACTTCTTAACATAATTCTTAATAAGAGAAATAAAAGAACAATAAAACAAGAGAGTAATTTAAATAACAACAAAACATCTTGTATGTACTCAGTTTTGCTCACACTTGTTCTCAACCAAATAATTGAAACATTTTTTTAATTTACCGTTATTTGAAATTAAGTTTTAAAATTTGTTGCTGCAATATTTAGTTTTGTCAGTATGAATTTGAGTTTTAAATCATAATTGAATAACTGCGTGTTCCAAACACGTCGTTTTTTTTTTTTAATTTAAAAAAGTAACGAGTTAATATTTTTTGAAGAATGAAGAAACTATCGATAGCCGTGGAAAATTTGATAATAAATAAAACAAAAGAATGGCTCCTCGTCACGTATGATAGCAAAAGAGCTTAATATAAGCCAATCAGTAGTTATTAGAGTGTTAAAACGGCGGAATGTAGCTCCACAAAGACAGGTTTTCAGTCGCCAAAGATTATTATCTGATGGAGACGCACGACTTATGATGAGAAAGATGAGAGAAGACACGTCTTTAACCCCAAAAGAAGCTTCCTTAGCAATTAATAAAAATGTTAGCCGATGGACAGCAAGAAGAGCGCTACACAATATTGGATATATCTCAGCTGTAAAAAACCTTAACCTGCACTGTCAGATAAAACTGTTTCAGCACGTTTAAAATTCGCCAGACAACACAAAGATTGGACTGTTGATGACTGGAAACGCGTAATATGGTCAGATGAATCCAAGTTTAACCGATATCAATCTGACGGTAAACAGTATTATTGGCGTCGACAGCGGGAGAGTATGCAACGACACCATGTTAAACAGACTGTAAAGCACGGCGGAGGCAACATCATGGTTTGGGGTTGCTTTACATGGTGGCATGTTGGTCCATTACAAAAAATTGATGGAATCAAGAGAAAAGAAGACTATTTAAAAATATTGCAGACCCATCTTCCCGATTTTGTAGATCTGAGCGCATACCCTGAGGAAGAAGTGGTGTTTCAACATGATGGAGACCCAAAACACACCTCGAAAATCGTTAAGGAATGGTTGAATGGGCAAAAATTTCAATTGATGCAGTGTCCTCCGCAAAGTCCCGACCTCAATCCAATTGAAAAAAGTTTTTTCCGAATCTGAAATATCAGTGTGACTGTCTACATTTAGCATTGCTCGTATCTCACCTTCAGTCAAGTTTGCCATGTCGTAAGTAAAACACGTCTGAACTATTGGAAACAACACACAAATTGAACCAAACAGTGCAAACATTTGTGTTCTAAATAAAAATCAAAAAAGGGGGATCCCACAATTGTCTCTAACATATTTAATCTGTGTTGCTTGAAAAAAATAGAAAAAAGGGGCATCCCACACTTGTTTTTTACATAAGCTGTTTATATGGACCAAATGGTCAATTAACCTAGCATTCGTAAGTTTTTTTCTAACCTAACAGCAGGGTTAATAAACTTTTGAAGACCACAATAAAATAAATTAGACCCTTTTTCAGTTGCTTGTATTTCCTAGTACATGTTCAACATTATGCAAATAAAATTGTAGGTACATAGTGTGTATGTTCCTGAATAAACAACTACCAGTAACTACATACTATATTCGTACATTTATACATATGGGGGATTTCATGTCAAGTGACCCATCTTTTGAAATCGATGTCTTCCGATTTGGATGAATTTGCAAGGACAGAAAAAAACATGAAAAACAAAAAAAAAATTTCTTTGGATTTCCAGAAGAATTCTTGACAAAAAATACGAAAAACAGAAGTTAGGAAGAACATGTAAATCAATTAAATAGATAATCATTCATTCAAAGCAAATTTCGATCTACCAAGGTAAAATACCATTTAAGATTGATGTTTGACCATTTACGTCATCTGTCTTCAATGGCGGTGTGAGTAAAACGGCAAGCCCATCCAAAGAGATTGTATGGTTTTTATCGAAACTAGTCAGGGCAACCTGTCCGTGAAAACCTGGCGTTGAGTCGCAGTATATTAACGCGAGTTGAACACCAAAGGTTTCCTTTGGAGTTCAGAATTTGTTTTAAGTAATTACGAGTTAGCCCAGGTAGAAACACCTTGTGCTAGTTTGTATTAAAAATGAGCCTGGGTAGAAGCACCGAGACTAGTTAAGCAATTATCAAATCTTTGTTTGCCTAAAGTTCTTTATTTTTCATTGTCTTTTATACAATTTCATTTCTTAAGTCTAAATTAAAAATAACAATAATATTTAGATATGTGATTGCGATTATAATAAATGCTTTATTTGCATTTATTGTAATATTACCCTTTTTTTCTGGTTGATTGGCTGAATTTAGTAAACATTTCTAAAGGTAAATGACTTACAGTTTACATTTTTAAGGTTAATGACTAAATTCTGTCATGTAAGCATTTCTGTGTTTTTAATAAGTTAAGCTAAATAAGTAGGTCATGGTTTTTTTTATAACTTTGTTTTTCTTTTGAAATTTTAGATTTTATGTAAACATGTGTTAACACCTGGGTTCAACTCTCAGCTCAGTCAAGAATGAAAAATTATCAATAAATTTTAATTAATTTCATGTTGTAAGATTCCTTTCTTCATAAAAATAATTTAATGAAAATTAAATCCAATGAACTTAAGCCTAATTAAAATATCGAAATTTGGATTAGAAATAGAATAACTATCATCATCAACAGTTCTGTCATCATTCTCAGAATAACTTTTGTCTTCATCTGGAATAACTTCAAAGCAAGGCTTATTACTATTAAAATCCTCAGATTCGTTAAACTTAACGATCTCTGCTGCATGATCCACATATTTGCAACCGTTTGACAGCTTAGGGAATTTTTTGTTTACTAAGCCGTCGGAAATATTTCGCATATCTGATGATCTGTGAATTTTTTTGTTAAAGGGACTAAAACAAAAGAAAGGCAATATATCACTTTGAAGCTTGGCCTTTTTAGGAGCTTGTAGGCATTGTAAAGATAAGTTATGTGTCTAAAAAACTGATTTACGAATGTCTTCAGAATGACAATTTAGTGAATGTGTCTTAAATCTTTTATTAGAGTCAAGAAGGGCTTAGTGTGGGTTAACCACATGTTACATAATAAAAATAATAACCATTTAACCAAAAATTACTTATAATAATAAATATAAGCCACCTGTTAATTTTACCTTTTTAACATAATATTAAAAAAACTACCCGTTAAATTCTACCTCTCCACCCACTTTTTAATGCCAAGTGTCATAAAATATTAAATAAACTGGTATTTCGGAGAATGGCCATAAAATATTTCCACCTGATTAAAAAACTTGTCTCTGGGGCACCTGATATTTTGACAATAAAAATCACATTTAGTATTACGTGGGCTCAAAACTACTAATATGATTGACGAAAAAGCCGAAAGAGCCTAGTAATGCCAAGAAAGAATTGATAAAAATAGCATAAAATAAAAGCGATAAATAGGAAGGATGGAAGACATTGTATTTGAAAATTTGCAGAACTTAAACAGTTCATCAGGTACAATTAAGTAAGTGTAAAAATAGTTATGATGTAAACGCATCTAATGTGAATAAGATTACATTTTATTAAACTATTTATCTTTTATTTTTATTATTATTACTAGATGTTATTATTATTATTATAATTATATATTAATTTAGTTATCAATACAAATAAATATAAAAAAAATAATTTGTCGACATTTCTATAGAAAAAAAGTGATTTTATTCCAGGGATTAACATATTGTGAGTATTACAGTATCGAAGGTATAAAATATTAGTTAGGTATGTAACATACCGTCGGAAAGGTTAATTTGTCTAGTTTCTCAGTATTAATTTTATTTTTAAGGTTTTAGAAACATATGCTAAAAATTGGGAAAACTCCTCGTGTTGAGTTAGAAATATTTTTTTTATGCATATCCCACTCGCAGCCCACTAAGCGACGAAAACTTCCTTAAAGGAAAAGACATAAGCTTTCTTTTGAGCAAAAAAATAAAAAGAACACCAATAGGTAATAAGTTACATCGATGAGAAAATACACCTGTTTGGCCAAAACCTCTAACTCAGAAAATTTTGACCAAAAATTTGGGTCTTAACTACTATCCAATAATACTAAAATTGGTGTAAATTTCAACCAAATCGGAAGACATCGATCTCAAAAGTTGGGTCACTTGACAGAAATCCCGCATATGTACATATGTATGCACATTAAACCGTACCTCAAAAAAGTACTTCTGCAAGGAGGTTTCGAAAAAATTTTTTTTGCCAAACGTAGGGGTCGTCTTTTTACATTTTTCGTTATATTTTAGGCATTTACAGTCCGATCTTAAATTATGATATACCAATGTTTTTGTCTCGAAAGAGCCATGTTTTTAAATTTAATTAGGACAGTCATAATTTACAATCGGATCTTTGTTTTTGTTTTCAATATACATACATAAGTTCTGAAACGAAAATTTGTATTTGCATTTTCAAAAACAGGCAGTTAAATTATTGTGCATCGGACTTTGAGCATTTAAGGTTTTTCCTATGTCAATGGCCCCTAAGGGCAAAACATTGGTCTTCTCGGGAAAAACACATTGATATATCATACTTTAAGATCGGACTGTAAATGCCTAAAATATAACGAAAAATTTGAAATGGCATCCCCTACACCCAGAGAAAAAACTTGTTTATATATGGTCACCTCCAACAAAACTATTTTAAAAGAAAAATTTTAAACATATTATGTTTAATTTAATCGTAATTTTGTCACCGACAAACATATTATTGTTAAATTGGTCCTCCATCAAGAAGCCACAACCATATTATGGTTGCCTCCGAACATGTTTTGGTTAATAATAACTTAAATATGCTTAACACTTATAATAGCATGGTTGGTTTTCAACCATAGCTTGTTGCTCTTCGAAAAGAGGAAAATACTATAGTTAAATTAAAAACAAATTATTGTCATATTTAACCATAAGATGTTTAGAGGCAACCATAATATGGTTGTGGATTCTTGATGGAGGACTAATTAAACAATAATATGGTTGTTGCTGAATAATATGTTTAAATTTAAACATAATATTTTTAAAATTTTGTCTAGAAATAGTTTTGTTGTAGGTGACCATTTTTAAACATATTTTTTTCTGCGTGTACGTTCTGCAAAAAAAACATAATTTGCTTTTGTTTGGAAGGGCTAGAGAAGCAAGAGGGGTAGACAAAAAGACACGATTTCGTTACATAATATTTAAAGATCCGACTGTAAATGCTGACTGTCCTGCAGGAGTTCTTCCTTGGCAGAACTGTAATGATTTTTAACAAGCTTTAATTTTCTAATTCAATTTAAAAATGTTCTGCTAAAATTATCGAATTAGTTCCATAGCAAAAGTTTAATAGTTTCTTGCGAGCTTTAATTATCTCGCATTAGTAGTATTTAGAATACTTTTAAAGTTAACAACTATGATATTTAAAACCATTTCAATTTTCACAATTTCTCTTAACAAAATTTACAATTTTTCTTTTAAAGACATTTGTATTTGTTTCATATTTAATATCATTTGGAAGTATATTGTTAAGATGTAACCCTTTATGTAGAAGTGATCTTTGCAAAGACATTAAAGTCTTTTGTATATCAAGATAATGGCACGAACCAAAGCTTCCAAATTATGTATAAGCATATTGGTTATCAATACACATCGGGCGGCATTGGAGAAGTAAGCGTGCCATAAAATAAATTTATTTATATCTAAAAAAGAGAATTTTCGTAACTTCCTGTTCTTATCGCACTATGGTGAAGGGTATATAAGATTCGGCAAAGTCGAATACAGCGCTCTTGTTTTTCATACCCATAATTTGCTTATAACTTTCTTACTTTTTTTCTTAAAGGGGCTTTAAGATGAAGATATCTAACTAATATTCGGAACAAATAACTTTTATATGATTCTTCACCTCATAATATAATTTTTTTGGTGGAGTGTTTTTCGATTGTCTACGAGTTTTAACTATTTCGAAACATTTGGTAGTTAAACAGTAGATTTTTCGGAATTTAACAACAATAAAATACGTTAGAATCGAATAATGTGTTCTTAAATTATACTTTTTCGCCACTTTAAAGAGTTGTTCAGATAATTGTAACAGTTATGTAATTACAACAATAGCACTATTGAACATTTCCCATATTATATTGACATCTTCGCAACGATTTGATGTTAAATAGTGAATACTACGAAAGAAAAATGCATAAAAGAGGACAGACAGTTTATATTTAAATTGCAATGTGATCGGTGGTACGTGCGTGTGAAATAATATAAATTTATAAAATAAAGTGAAATTTTAAATATTTGAAAAACTTAATAGTTATAATTTTGTACTTAAAATTAGGACCCCGCGAAATCCAAATGTTACCGAAAAGTGTTCTAGTACTCGAAAGTTGCATAAATGAGTGTACAAAACAGGCCAAACGTATTCTTCTGTTAGATTGGGTAAATTTTTAATAATTTCTCATACATTCATTTTTTAGAGCCAATGAAAGTGAAATTAAAAAATAAATTGATAGTTGTCTTTTTTTAAAGGAATTAAGTGATATTGTGAAAATGTTTGTTTATTAATTGACTTCAAAAATTTTTGTTGAAAATTAGTGTTTTTATTTAATTTTTTTAGTGAAGATCAATGTTATTTATAAGTGAAGAAAATTTGTAAAGCATTAAAAAATATGGTAACTTTAATAAGGTTAGTGTTTGAACAAATTTGTGACTTTCTGTAAATTCATTTGAAAGCATTTTTCCGCATTAGGTTTTTAACTTTAAAAAATTAACAATTATATTGATTAAATAAATGTACTGTAGTTTTTTTGATATACGTAAAACATTAACCTCTTTGATTTTTTATTTTATTCAGCCTAACCTAACAAAACGATCAAAGAAAAACAGTTAAACGGCCCACTTTTTATTATAAAGAATAATAAGAAAACGTTAAACTTCAAAAGAGTACTTTTTGGAGCCAAAAGCGATACTACTAAATTAAATTGATATTAAACTACCAAAGCGCTCTAATTCGCCATAAAATATAGACACTAAGTGGATTCTTAATGTAAATATTACCATAGTGGGACACTTCTTCCCGAACGAAGTAACTACATCAATAAGAATTGAATAGCAAAAGCGATAGATTTTTGCTAAATGGGGAAACTATTTAGATTATTTTTCGATCGAAATTGTTTGCAGGGTGTGGTTAGGGTATCAAATAACGGACTATACTTTCTTACTTGTTTATGTTAAGTTCTCGTTATTGCGTAAATGTATTTGTGAAATTGAGAGTAAATTTTGTTTATTATCCACTACCCTGCAAACAATTTCGATCGAAAAATAATCTAAATAGTTTCCCCATTTAGCAAAAACCTATCGCTTTTGCTATTCAATTCTTATTGATGTAGTTACATCGTTCGGGAAGAAGTGTCCCACTATGGTAATAGTTACTTTAAGAATCCACTTAGTGTCTATATTATATGACGAATTAGAGCGCTTTGGAAGTTTAATATCAATTAAATTTAGTAGTATCGCTGTTGGCTCCAAAAACTACTCTTTTGAAGTTACATTTTTTCTTATTGTTCTTTATAATAAAAAGTGGGTCATTTTACTGTTTATCTTTGTTGGATTTTGTAAGGGAAATCTAAGTAAAATATAAAAAAATGAGCTTAAAGTTAAACAAATATTAAAAAATCTACGTTACATTTAATCAAAATAGCTGTTAATGTTTTAAAGTTAAGAACCTAATGTGGACAAATTTTGTTAAAGAAAACTACACAAAATCACAAATTTGTTCAAACACTAACTTTGTAAACTTTCATCATATTATAACTAGCATATCTTTTTATTGCAAATTTTTATTTACAAATTTTCTTCACTCAAAGTTATTGTTGATCTTCACTAGAAAAATTTAACAAAAACACTAATTTTCACACTAAAATTTTTAAAGTCATTAAATAAACAGACAGTTTAAAAAAATCACTAATATCCTTTAAAAAAAGATAATTATCAAATTATTTTTTTTTTATTTCATTTTCATTTGCTCTAAAAAAAATATGCATGAGAAATTATTAAAACTTTAACCAATCTAACCGAAGAATAAGTTTGGGCAGTTTTGTGCACTCATTTATACGTTAACATTTTTTTTTCGGTAACATTTGGATTCCGCGGAGTCCCAATTTTAAGTACAATACTATAACTATTTATATTTTAAAATATTAAAAATTTCACTCTATTTAACATAATTTTATATATTAATATTATTTTACACGCACGTAGCACCGATCACATGGCAACTTAAATACACACTGTGCTCTTTTACGTATTTTGCTTTTGTAATATTCACTATTAAACAGCAAATCGTTGCGAAGAAGTCAATATAATATGCGAAATATTCAATTGTGCCATTGTTGCAGTTGTATAACTGTTACAATTATCTGAACAACACACTAAAGTGACGAAAAAGTATAATTTAAGAACTCATAATGTGATTCTACCGTATTTTGTTGTTGTTTAATTCCGAAAAATCTACTATTTAACTACCAAATGTGACGAAGTAGTTAAAATTCGTAGACAATCGAAAAACACTACCAATTGCTTGGAGGGTAGAGGTCTGCACAAATGTATTTGCTAGCCAAATGATTGTTGTGTGTGTATTTGATATTCAAATCAAATGTGTAAAAAAATGAGAGCTAGTCATTCACGCTCAATCATTTTAAATGAGAGATCAACACAGCCACATACACCAACACTAATTGTGTCTGTGTGTCCCTATTATTGTTTGATGAACTCAAATTCATACATCTTACAATAAAAAAACCTGAGTTAAGTTAAAAATCACACTAATCATTCGTGTGTTTGTTGTCTTTCTTGTTTTGTTAAAATTGTTTTTTCCCCCATTTGATAATTTTCCCTATTGTTACAAAAAAAGTAAGAAAATAAAATGGTTGTAAAAAATATTTTTTTTATATGCAAAAACAATAACAGTAATAAAATTATAAATAAAAAAATTATTATTATGCAAACCGTCAAATCTTTTACTAAAATTATCGATAAAAAACTTAAATAATGTCAAAAAAATGTAAAATTGTTCAACTTAAAACTTAAAAAAATTATCAAAGCTAAGAAAGAAAGCTCGTTATAAAATAAAAATAATCTATTAACGTTTAAAAATAAGTTATAAGTTCTCTTGATTTAAAAAAAATTAAAACAAAAAAATTAACAAAAATTTCATTTGTTTAAAAATATATTTAAAACTACTTTTTGCTTCTAAAAAGTTGGTATCACTTTTAATGCAATATATTTTTACTAATATTTTGTTTTCGATACGATAAAAAAAATTTCAAAAACACAAAACACATGTTGTGTTGATAAAACACAATATGTACATCGCCACACAAGTGTATTTACTCGTGTAAAAGATCATATTTGTTATTTATACCAGTATTAAATATTTCTCTCACAACACTCACATAAATAATTGAACGCTTTGCACACATAGGTTATTTCCCACACACAATAAATTGTGTATGATTCTAAAGTCACACTCAACACACTACTGGCCAGTCTGGTATGTGAATTCATGTGTCGTTTAATCGCACAAATGCAGATCTCTATTATCCACCATCCAAAAAAAAAAATTTTTTTTAATTACTGTCTATAAAGGAAAAATATTCGGTTTAACGAAATGAATTAAAAAAATCAATTCCCGCAATTCGCATATTTTCGCATATTTATTTATGTCTCGTACGATATGCACCTATTTAAATGGAACATAATGATAAAATTATTTTCTAGTTACTACTATTTTTGCAAAATCTACCTCTCTGAAGGCGTACAAATGTCACGTACGATAAAATGAAAATGCCCATATATTTTATATAGACTTTTCTTTATATATATATATATATATATATATATCTATTAACAACTTCAAAAAATATACTTACAATCACCCCATTCCCATATGAAACACGTACAGGTACCCAGGTAAATGTTTTAGCATACGGTACACACACCCAAAAACGATGTCTATTTTTATAGTGCTTGTGTATTCGTACTAGGGATGCCAAACGGGAAATCCCGAAATCCCGGGATTTTATCAATCCCGAATCCCGGAATTTATTTTTATGATTCCCGGGATTTTTAACATATCAACTTTTATGTACAAAACAGTTCGTTTTTATTGAATTTTTATACTATTTACAAAAGAATTATTAAAAATTATATTTGAGTTATATTTTTTATTGCAAATAATTCTTATTTTTGAGTTCAATTTTTGTGTTTGGCACACAGCGAGTATTTAAAATTTTTAATTTTTGCTTGATATATGACGACTATTTCTGGATTATTGTATTTTGCTTAATAAAAACCATTATTTTAAGTAGAAACGATGGGGGATTCACAAGGTGTGCTATCAAGTCATATCGTCATAATGTCCTAAATAATATTTTACAATTGTTTTAAAAAAAAAAAAATATTGTTGTGTTACAAACAACATAAACAAATATTTTTTTTTAAACAATTGTAAAATATTATTTAGGACATTATGACGATATGACTTCTTAGCACACCTTGTGAATCCCCCCGATATTTGAAGATTCACATCTCAAGCCTTTTTACAATTACGTTTAGCAAGATCAGCTTTGGCTTAAGACATAATACCAAAATAAAAATGATTATTTTTATGCAAAATATAGAAATCAAGAAATAATTGTTATATATCAAGCAAATAATAAAAATGATTCACGATCCAATTAAAGTTTTATTCAGAAACTAAAGAATAAAAGTTGATATAATTATAACAATTAAGTCGTAATATTGATGAAATAGCTCATATTCCTTCCGGTCTAATAATAATAAAAAATTTGCTTAAAAAACGTACGGTAAATAAAATAATTTTTTTTATAAATAAACACTATTTGACGTATTCATAAAAAACTTTTTAAAACTTGAAATCTGTTTTAAGAAACATTGTATAAACATTTTGTTTTAAAATAAATTTCAAACGTACTTAAATTGTTAATTATGAATCTCGCCCTCACCCTGGAGATGTACTGCACTGCAGTCGACATAGTGTTACAGTTTTTAACTCAGCTATCGAGATCGATGAGGGACTACACTTTGCAGTGTATAAATGTCGTCACAACTTAATTCACATTAAAAATTGAATTGCTATCAAAAAACCGAAATGAATCTATCTAGAAAAGCTGAGAAAAACGTATATTTTTTTAGAATCTGATCAGTTTGATCATGGGTGAGGCCAGTGTTATAAACATATATATAATATAAATTGTTTTGTAGTTTTCATTTTTAAATATTCAAAAAGAAACACATTGATCCCGAATCCCGAAAAATCCCGGGATTTCGGGATCGTGATTTCCAAAATCCCGAATCCGGCGATTTTCAAAAATCAGTCCCGATTGGCAGCCCTAATTCGTACACAACCCTTAATACCGTTCATAATTATTTTCAAGAAAATAACAAACATTTTTTGTTATAAAACAGAACAATTGTAGTGATTAGACATATTTATAAGTTCTTGTGGGTTTTTTACATTGATTAAGGAATGAGCAAACAAAAAATTTTAGCAGCGCTCCTCACCAGTATTGTTTTTATTGTTTATATTTATTTCGGCAATTTGCACGAATAGACTATTTTTTTTTTTTTTTTTTTTTTTTTTTTTTTTTTTTTTTTTTTTGAAAGTTACAAACAAAATTTCTTAGCCAAGCTGTATATATTTCAAATGATTTTGTTTCAGCAGTATAGAAACGAATAGTATTATAAACATGTTTGTTGTATGAAATATCTGTCCATTCGTCGACCACAATTTAATACCTTCCATGACATTACTTAATTTCTTATATTTTCTTCTTTAGTTCTTGGGGCTTAATTAATAAAACTCTACGCAGAGAAAAAACATGGTTGTGGTAAACATATTCTAAGACCAACATATTATGATAAGATTCATGATTGTAGTCAAAACATATTATGATTATTATGAGAATCATATTATAATCAAAACAATGATATGATGATTCAAAATATGATTACAGTAATCATTTTATAATCGTAGGTTATCATAATATCGTTGTAACGTTTTATTTATAAGTTATTTTATAGAAATTTCATTCTTTTCTCTATCTTAAACCTCTTAAAATAACATAACTGATGCAAAATTATTTTACAAATGGTGATAACAAATAACTAAGCATATGTATAATGACAACAAGTAAAGAGAGTTATCATGTAATGTTTATTAAATATCATTAAATGGTTGTAAGTAATATAATATGTTTTCAAAGTTATCATTATTTAGTTAATGGAAAAATAGTTATTTTTCAGTAAACCATCCTCCAATTTATAATTGCGATAAACATTGAAATGTTTACAAAAACTCGAATATTGCTGATATTAAATAAAAATAAAAATATTTTGTGTACGACAACAATATATTGCTACAATAAACATAGTGTAGTTGCCGTAACCTTGTCGAACCATTTTTTCTCTGCGTGAATGATTTATTTTTGGCAGCGTTAGCACAGTGGTCGAAATCATTGATCTGACGGCATTTAAGTCAAATCTTAAAACTTTAAAATTGATAAATGTTTTACATTGTATCGATAACCGATACTCCACTGAGCAAATTTACGTTTTACATTTGTTTTGCTTTCAATATTCGCACAGCTGTTAGCTGTCAAATATAACATAAGTTGCAGCAAGTGCATTGAAATAATTTGGCGCCAAATTACTCAGTGCGTGGTTTTTGGCAATATTAAATCATTTGATTAGTAATTTTATAAACTAAGGTTTTTATTTAAAGTAGAAGGTATGTATTAACTAAAAAAAATATGTTTGTGATCTTTGATTATCTAGTTTAATAGAAATACGTTGTAGAAGTTAACATTGTTGATAGCAGATTTGAAGTGTTATATACTATAGTTTGGTGGAGTGCATCTTTTGGGATTCGGTTCAAATATGGTTTTGTTTATTAGTTTGGTTATTTGTTGTTGTTAAACGTCCAAAATGATCTACCCGTTCTTGCCCGTTTATTGGTTAATTAATTTTTTAGGCATAATTAATGTTTCCAAACGCACACTTTTTTTGATTTCGCACAATTGTAACAACTTTATTTTGGGGTATACTCAGCCTTTGTCCAGGTTCGTTACAAGAAAATATGACACGTGTTGATTTTATTTATTTTAACAACAAATTTAATAGGTTTATTAGTATTATTACTATTATAATTTACAAGTGAGGAAAATAATTATGTTAATTTGGTGGGAAAATAATTATGTCAATTCAGTCGGTCGTGCTCGATGAGAAAAGACGTGTTTCTTTTAACTCCGCATACGGTTCTTTTTTTTTAACATAAATTAGTTAATAATATCAGTTTAACAAGCGAATTTGGACGCTCAATATAAAAGTGAACAATAGAATAACTATAAAAAAAAAAAAAAATATTAAGAAAAAAAAATACAAGTAAAAAAATATACCTACATATGTATGTATGTACGCACATACATACTTGCAAATAATCTGTGCAAAAAAAAGATTTATTCTTTTTTCTTTTATTATCTCGGTGTAACAAAATTATACATAATAAAAAGAGCACAGTCAACAAAAATAAAAAAACGGTGAAAAAACAAAAACAACTCTATATGAGTAATAACAATGAAACAACAACAAAAATAAATGATACTCATGCTAGTGAAAGCAATGTGGAAATAAATACAACAACAGAAAACAATACAAGCGTTACCATTGATACCATAAACTCGAACATAGACGCAATGGAAAACAAACAAGAAAAAATTTGTCAAAAACCACAAGTGCAAGTTGGTATGGACAGGTATGTAACAGTGCTTAAACGTGGTCGCAGCCCTGCCTCTTCAGCTGTAGCCTCGGCCTCGAAAGTTCCATCATTTGATAGAATAAATTCACAAATTCGTTTTGCAATTCTGGAGGATGAAACTTCTGAAGCACCTAACGTCATAAAATCGTCGAAGTCACCCCCGATATATCTTAGAGAGCAAAACTCGAGTGAGCTTATAAAAAGTTTAATCTCGGTGATAGGTGAAAATTCGTTTTACGTTGCTGCAATCAAGCGTGGAAATATAAACGAGACAAAAATACAGATTAATCATGAGAATGATTTTCGTAAAATAATTAATAAGTTTGAAGCACTTAAAAAAAGCTTCTATACGTACCAACTGAAAAGCAGTAAAGGTCTTCAAGTTGTGATTAAGGGCATTGACTCATGCGTGGACCCTGACGAAATAAAAACATTTTTAGAAGAAAAAGGCTTCAAAATAAAAAATGTTACAAATATTAAAAATAGGGAAAAAAATCCCCAACCGCTATTTCGAGTGGAGTTAGAGCCCGGCGATGTTAAGCTAAAAAAAAAATGAAACGCATCCCATTTACAGTTTAAAATACATCTTGTACAGAAAAATCACGATCGAAGAGCCGCACACAAGAAATGGACCCGTTCAGTGTTTAAACTGCCAAGAATTCGGTCATACTAGGTCATACTGCCATTTACCCCCTGTTTGCGTCGTATGTGGAGAATTACATGGTACCGTCCGGTGCGATAAGTCCAAAAATGACCCTAATGTAAAAAAATGTAGCAACTGTGGTGGTAAACACACTGCCAACTATAGAGGATGCCCGGTATATTCGATTGTCAAGCGTTCTGTTGGACATAAACTTAATCCCCCTCAAACGCAGGCAACTAATCAAGGAAACACGTACGGCGTCCAGATGCCTCAGCCAAATAATAGCAGAACCGCGTACGCTAATGTATTAAAATCTAATCCTACGCAACTGCAAGGTGATGTACCAAATAACGACGAAATTCCCATTTCTAATTTAACTCGGCTAGAAAAAACTATGGAAACATTAGTGCAAACAGTTAACAATTTTACTAACACAATGGGTAACATGATGCAAGAAATGTTAAGAATGCAATCGATGTTATTGCAAGATGTACTAAACAAGCCATGAACTGTTTAAAAATTTGCTTTTGGAACGCAAACGGCATCCGCCAACACAAAAATGAACTAGAATACTTCCTTAAAAATAAACAAATTGATGTTATGATGGTTTCTGAAACTCATCTGACCTCAAGAAATACGTTTAAAATTAATGGTTATAAATTATATGATACCAAGGACCCTCGAGACAGAGCTTGTGGCGGTTCTGCCATTTTGATAAAGAACAGAGTAAAACACTACTTAATGAGTGATCATCGTGAAGATTATCTCCAAGCAACAAACATTTGCGTTGAGGAATTAAATCGAAACATAGTAATTTCATCATTATACTCCCCACCTAGATTTTCTATATCAGAAAGCCAATATAATAAATATTTCAAATCATTAGGACCCTGCTTCCTGGCTGCTGGCGATTATAACGCTAAACACACTTTCTGGGGGTCACGACTTATTACACCTAAGGGTCGTGTTTTGTTTAACACAATTTGTAAAATGGGTCTAAATGTGGTCGCGAGCGGACAACCAACATATTGGCCTACTGATCAGCAAAAAGTTCCAGATGTCATCGATTTTGGAGTGGTTAAAAACATCCCCGCAGAAACGATTTATGTTGAAGCTTCCTTAGAATTATATTCTGATCACACACCTACAATTCTTACTATATCAAATCCTAATAGAATTGTATCTCCGTCTGATAACTTAGTGACGTCAGCCACTCAAATAAATTGGTTAAAATATAAAAAATATCTCAGTACCCACTGCACTGAAAATATTCCGCTTAGTACACCGGAGAATGTGGATATTTCTATTGTAAATTTTGACAGTTATCTGAAACTAGCTGTTCGACATTTTAGTATAACCCTCAAAAAAACCAAAAATAGTAAAATATATTCTGCAGATGTTGAGCGTCTCTTGACTGAAAAAAGGAGAGCTCGAAGAGAATGGCAATTGCATAGATCCCCTCAACTTAAGAATTTACTTAAAGAGTGCACAAAAAGGTTAAGGAAGTTATTGCAGTCTCAGAAAACGGCTTTCCTGGAAAAATATCTTAAGGAACTTGATGCAACTTCTCAATCAGACTACTCATTATGGCGTGCAGCTAGAAATCTTAATAGACCAGTTATCACTAAACCACCATTAAGAAACTTAAATGGAAGTTGGGCACGAAATGATGAAGAAAAAGGAAATCTTTTTGTTAATCATTTGAAAAACGTATTTACCCCGCATACATCTCCCGATATTGCAGTCGAGTTGCCACCTGTTGCTGTTAGAGCTGCTGTTCCACTTAGATTTGAAATAAAAGAAATCGAAAAGGCTATTCATGATTTAAACCCCAAGAAAGCCCCTGGGTTTGATAAGATCAGCAACAAAATGCTTTTAGAGCTACCCAGCATAGCAAAGAAAATTATTCTCTTGATTTTTAATGCTATTTTACGCCTTGAATACTACCCACAAGAATGGAAAGTATCCTTAGTTACAATGATACCTAAGCCAGGGAAGGATCCTACAAAAGTTGAGTCATATAGACCTATAAGCTTATTGTCTAATATATCAAAGCTGTTTGAGAAGCTGTTAGTGTCAAAATTAGCCCCAATTTTAAATGTAAATAGATGTATTCCTAACCATCAATTCGGCTTTAGAAGAGAACATAGCACTATTGAACAAACCCATCGTATAGTAAACGCCATAAGAAAAGCCTTTGAAGAAAAAAAATATTGTTCCGCCCTCTTCATCGATGTTTCTCAAGCTTTTGATAAAGTCTGGCATGAAGGCTTATTACATAAATTGAAGTTAAACTTACCAGTAAACACACACAAGCTGTTAGAAAGCTACTTAGTCGGACGAAGGTTTATTATTAAAGAATGTGATTTTATAAGTTCTCCTCAGCCAATCGACGCTGGAGTCCCTCAGGGAAGCATCATGGGCCCACTGTTATACCTTATATATACCTCAGACATGCCAACAAGCAACCATACCCTTACTTCAACATTTGCTGATGATACAGCTTTTTTAAGCGTACACGAAAACTGTCATGAAGCATCCCGTTACTTGCAGAATCATATATTTGAACTGGAAAAGTGGTTAAAACAATGGAGGATAAAGGTCAATGAGCAAAAATGCGTACATATAACATTCACCTTGCGTCGGGAGTCATGTCCCCCTATTAAAATCAATAATCAATTAGTGCCCCAGCAATCGCATGTAAAATATCTCGGTATTCATCTAGATCGGCGTTTGACATGGAAATGCCATATAGAAGCAAAACTAACACAAATGAAACTAAAAGCAATTCAACTTAATTGGCTTATTAGAAGAAATTCTGTTCTTAGTCTCGATTGTAAACTTCTACTTTACAACTCTATCTTAAAACCAATTTGGTGCTACGGTATTCAGTTATGGGGCACTGCCTCGGCTTCTAATATCGAAAAAATTCAAAGGCGACAAAATAAACTTCTTCGAATAATCACAGCCGCTCCCTGGTATGTTAAAAACTCTAATATTCACAAGGATCTCAATGTGCCATTAGTAAAAACTATTATTACGAAGTACGCAGCAAAATATTTAAAAAGACTTGAGTCGCACCCAAATCCACTAGCTCGAAATATTTTAAATGACAGTGGACACTCTAGATTAAGGAGAAGAGATACTGCAGGACTCATCCGACGAGAAGACCGCTAAACATCTACATATCGCTCATTTCGTGCAAGACCGTCACAACTCAAAATTTGAAACTTTACAGGAGAGCCTTTTTAAGATTCCAACCTATTATTATTTATTTTATATACAGTTATAAAATCAAATGTTTCTTTTTTGCTACAAAGAAAACCACATGTACAAGAGGAATGCCAACAAAAAAACTGAAATGTGACCTTGTTGATGTTAATTGCTCAAGTTTGTTACAAGAGGTCATAGCGTCAAAAGCATCTGTATTACCGTTATTTTTTCGATAATTCTCTCCGTTCTTAGATCAATTTGTAGAGATTTAAGAGGAGAACATTTCTGCATTACTAACTCGAAAATGCCAAATTTTGAGTTGTGACGGTCTTGCACGAAATGAGCGATATGTGAACAGAAACCGTGAGGAGAAAAATTTTCGTCTAGCATTGGCAGGACAAAAATAAAGTATTAGTATAAGATTTGATTAATTATTGTTAGTTCATATTTAATATATGAAGATTCAATAAATAAATAATGAAAAAAAAAAAAAAAAAAAAAAAAAAAAAAAAATTTGGTGCGTTGTGGTTCCGCTTATACTGCCTCAGCCCTCCTTCCGTGTTATGTCCTTTCTCGTCTTGTTGCGGTAGTAACTTGGCTGCTTAAGCTGGTATCAATCTTAGCGTAGGGAAAACTTCGTTGTGCCGCTTGTTACGGGGGATTTGGGGAAAACTCACTACGGGATTTTTCGGGTTGTTCTAAAATCTCACTTTCGTGAAATGCTCTACTGGCTATTATTCTTTTGCTTGGTGTTAGAAAACACGCTAGGGAAAATTTTCTACTGGGTATTTGTTGGTTACTAGGATTTCACTCTGTGTTGGAAAACTACGCGGTGAAATTGTCTACTGGGTTTTGTTTACTAGACTCTCACTCTGTGTTAGAGAACCACGCGGTGAAATTGTCTACTGGGTTGTTTTACTAGAATTTCACTCTGTGTTAGAAAACCACGCGGTGAAATTGTCTACTGGGTTGTTTTACTAGAATTCCACTCTGTGTTAGAAAACCACGCGGTGAAATTGTCTACTGGGTTGTTTTACTGGAATTTCACTCTGTGTTAGAAAACCACTCGGTGAAATTGTCTACTGGGTTGTTTTACTAGAATTCACTCTGTGTTAGGAAACCACTCGGTGAAATTGTCTACTGGGTTGTTTTACTAGAATCTCACTCTGTGTTAGAAAACCACTCGGTGAAATTGTCTACTGGGTTAATTTACTCGAATTTCTCTCTGTGTTAGAAAACCACGCGGTGAAATTGTCTACTGGGTTGTTTTACTAGAATCTCACTCTGTGTTAGAAAACCACTCGGTGAAATTGTCTACTGGGTTAATTTACTCGAATTTCACTCTGTGTTAGAAAACCACGCGGTGAAATTGTCTACTGGGTTGTTTTACTAGAATTTCACTCTATGTTAGAAAACCACGCGGTGAAATTGTCAACTGGGCTGTTTTACTAGAATTTCACTCTGTGTTAGAAAACCACGCGGTGAAATTGTCTACTGGGTTGTGTTACTAGAATTTCACTCTGTGTTAGAAAACCACTCGGTGAAATTGTCTACTGGGTTAATTTACTAGAATTTCACTCTGTGTTAGAAAACCACGCGGTGAAATTGTCTACTGGGTTGTTTTACTAGAATTTCACTCTGTGTTAGAAAACCACGCGGTGAAATTGTCTACTGGGTTGTTTTACTGGAATTTCACTCTGTGTTAGAGAACCACTCGGTGAAATTGTCTACTGGGTTATTTTACTGGAATTTCACTCTGTGTTAGAAAACCACGCGGTGAAATTGTCTACTGGGTTGTGTTACTGGAATTTCACTCTGTGTTAGGAAACCACTCGGTGAAATTGTCTACTGGGTTGTGTTAATAGAATTTCACTCTGTGTTAGAAAACCACTCGGTGAAATTGTCTACTGGGTATTTTACTAGAATTACTACATCGCTTACCTGATGTGTTCTTGAGCTCGGCTGGATCACAACTCCCTTCTTTAACGTTTATGTTGCCCTTTTATACTAAATTCGAACAAATATTTTACACTAACAAGAATCAGTACCTACAGTTGTTGTTGGTATGTCTCTTTACTTGTCCTATGTATATTTGTTGCTTGTTGTTTATGTTTAAAACTGCTTGCTTTGTTATTGTTACTTGTTTGTTGTGTGTGTTGTTAGTGTTTCTTGTTTACTTGTTTGTCGCGATTGCTGTGTAGTGTTGTCGGTTGTTATTTTATAACTCACATTCCTGCCCGTTATGTACAATGTGGTACAAAAGTTTGTGACCACGGGTAGTGATTACAGTGTAAGGCAAGGTACGGTTGATAAAAAAATCTGAGGAGCCTAACAGGATGTGACCGAGTTTTGTCCCACAAAACTTGTCGTCACACAATGAAAACGTCCCTACTAAAAAATTTTCAGCTGTGGAGGCCCACGTATTTAATAATATAATAGACCAATCGCACTATAATGGGGAGCAGTGCCGAGAAATAAAAAAAAATTGAGGAGCTTCATGAGCAAAGTAGTGGAAAAGTGGAAGAACTGAAACAGAACGTTATCGAATTTTGAAAAACGTAATAAAAATTCTGAAAAGTATTCCCAAAAACAACTTTGATAATAAATTTTAGCAGGTGCACGTGCATAAAAAACTGAACTGGCAAATTGTTTTTATTTTGATTTCTCGCGAAAACAATAAAAGCACTTTGTTTTTATTTTTAATATGTTTTTTTTCTTTAACCACTTACAACTACAATTAATGTTGGGAGAATTCCAAATAATTGTAGCGGGAAATGTAAGAAAAGATAAACTCATCACTGATTTATTGTTTGGTATTTTGTTTAAGCTTTGATATCGTTGCAAAGAAGACTTTTTGAGTGTTTGTAGGTAATTCTCATTCCCTCTGTAGTTTTGTTTGTTGATAGCTTTAGCTTTTCTAAAATTATTTAGGAGAACGTTTCCTGATGATCTGGCCTAAGCAACCAGTGAAATGCGCATAGGAACAGCTTATCCTCCAACAATAAATTTCAGTATTTTTTTTATCAATTATTTAAAAAGGGAATTAAGCACAACAAACAAAAAAAAAAAAATTTTTTTTTTTTTTTTAAATTAATATTGGACAATGGTTGGACAATGGTTGGACAATGAAATTTTATTAGTTGGACCGACAACTAGTAACAATTTTGGAAGGCCTGTAAAAGAACTCACTGCTTGTAGAAAAAACTACATGCGATGAAGTTGTTGTAGCGACGCGTGTAAGTTTACACAAAGCAGGAAAAATAAACGCATCAGAAGTTGTATCCATGCTACATTCTGATTCCAAGTTTGCAGCAAAAATTATAAAACCATTGCTTCAGAAGCCAAAAATGCTATTGCATACAGTCCTGATGAAGCTTTGGCTCTTAACGTGGATGGGGATTTTACAAAGCACTCGTACAAATTGCTCCAAGCTGGTGCAAAAGTAAGAAATACAAACATATATCCAGCATATGATGCATTACTATTAGCAAAAAAGAAATGCTACCCTGTTGGAGTCCAAATTACCGATACGTCTGCTGAAGTGTCTCTACAGAGCTTGGTTGATCATACAGCAACAAGAATCGTCGAATCACAGAAGGAAGCTTTCGTCAGCCTCAATGAAGATGCTATTACAGCGATATACAAATGGGGATGTGATGGCAGTAGCGGACATTCAACTTACCGCCAAAGCTTTTCTGACCCTGAATCGAACAGGATCGATGAAAACTTATTTGCCGTATGCATTGTACCACTGCAAGTGAAAATGGGAAGTGTCATTCTGTGGGAGAATTCTCGGCCTTCTTCAACGCGATTTTGTAGACCAATAAAATTGATTTACGCAAAAGAAACTTCTGAGGTGGTTAGTGCTGAAGTTGATAAAGGGAAACAGCAAATAACTGAAATTATTTCCACACAATTTGAGTCTTTTCAAATTAATCACCAATTTTACATGACAATGATCGATGGTAAAGTTTTTAGGGTAATTTCAGAATCCTTGTCACAAACATGTGGAATTTTCGGAGCCACACCAAAAATTATGAATGACTTGAATGCCATTAATAATCTGCCGGTAAATAGAAATATGTATGAGTATGGCTTGTCAACACTACACGCTTGGATAAGGTGTTTTGAGTGTATTTTACATATTGCGTACAGAATCCCAATAAAAAGGCGGCAAATTCGTAGTACTGACAAATCTGTTGTACAGCAAACTAAATTAGATATACAAGAAAAGTTAAGAAATGAAACGTCTTTATAAATTGATGTTCCTAAGCCCGGATCGGTAAATACTAATAACGGAAATACGGCTAGAAGATTTTTTCAACAACCAATATTGGCTGCACTTTTAACTGGAGTCAGTGAGGAGTTAATCAGTAGATTAAGCATTATTTTACGCATTTTGGCTTGCGCGTACAAAATTAATACACATGCGTTCAAAACATTTTGCTGGCAAACAGCGGAAATATTTATAAACAAATATTCATAGTTCTATATGCCATCTTCTGTACACAAAATATTAATTCACGGTGCTGAAATCATAAGTAATGTCTCTCTTCCAATTTGCATGATGTCAGAAGAAGCGCCGGAATCGCGAAATAAAGATTTAAGAAATTTAAGAGAGTATCATACACGAAAAAATTCAAGAAAAAACACAATTGAGGATTTACTGCTCGTTCGCCGATATCGAACGTTAACGTTCGCATAGTAAATAACATTTAAAAAAAAATTTCAAAAATTGTTTTTGTTTTAAATGTAATTTTCTATGCGAACGTTTACGTTCGATATCGGCGAACGGGCAGTTAATGCACTCACTTCTTTTCTCATCTGATCCTCTCATATCCACTCTCTCCCAACGACCTGCTAGCTACTCCCGGAACAACATCGAAATAGGAAGAGATGTACAAAATTTGCTTTCAAAGCCAATTGTACATAATGACAGTGTTGGTTCTAATACTTCTGATTCAGATTAAAAACAAATATATTATCTTTAAGAAATTTGTATTAATAATATTAACTACACTCAAAATAATATGTCTGTAATTTAACAGAAATATTTCTAATTTTTTGGCTAGATATCAGCAACTTTAACAAAAAAAGTGGTGGAATAGTTAACAAATTTTGTTATAGGCTGGAAATTATAAATATTTGTGTTAAATTATAGACATGCTATTTTCAATGTATTTGTATTTAAAGCTCTGAAATAAATGAAAATTGTTTAGAGTTTAATTAATTACGCATTTCATAGTCGAAATTAAGCATCAGGCTTTGTTTTTATATCGACCACTGTGCGTAGTAATGAATTATTTGCCTTCTCTTAAGAACTACTAACGGAGTCAAGTTTTATTTGGCACACATTTATGTCAAGACTGTGGGCTAAGTAAAGTGATTAATAAGTCGTGACATCGAAGAACCTTTGCAACTTTTAAATTCTGTTCGAAATATCTTCAGAGATAACATATGGCGAACAGCGATGTAGCCTGCCATCGTCCTCATAATGTTAAAAGCAGGGCTGTGGAGTCGTCCGAAAAAAGTAATAACTCCGACTCCGACTCTAAACGCTGAAATTTTTTAAGTGCGACTCCGACTCCGACTCACGACTCCGACTCCTACTCTAACCGTGATGCGAAATGAATGAGACGTAAAATTATTTCTCTTTTGTGTAGAAATATCTTTATTAAACGAATTATGGGAATCCCCGCGTAATGTGCATAAGAAAAACATGAGTGTTATGGTAGGAATTAAAGGCAGGCCGATAAAGATGTTTCTACACAAAAGAGAAATAATTTTACGTCACAATTTTTCTAATACATACTAGTATTTATGCGCTATAACAACACTTATTCTGTACAATGTTGAAAATATTTCAGCGTTGATGGTTAAAAAATTCTGATATTAAAATTATTGGCAATTCCTGTCATTAACATTTTTTAGCACGAGTAAATTATTTAAAAAATCACACATCTTTTTGAACTAGATCAATAACTGAGTATAAGTTTTGCTAATGTAATTTAGACTTTTTCCCGCACGTATAAAAAATATACCTGAATATACTTAAATAGTAAAGTACTTGAATCAACTATTTCTCATAAAATAAATTAAAATCTACTTATTCATATTGATCTGCAAAATATTGCATCGCCAATTTCAAAGAATTTTTATATTGGAAAATATTAGAATTTTTTTTAATTTTTTATGCCGAAAAATTTTGGCGTCGGAGTCGCGCGTTTTTTTGGGTACTGCGACTCCGACTCCGGTACAAAAACCTCAACTCCGACTCTTCAACTCCGACTCCACAGCCCTGGTTAAAAGCAATCAACGAACTGTTTTTCGTTTGGCAACATTGCCTTTTTTATTGTTTTGACACATTGACATGAATAAATATTTTTGGAAAATGTATACATTAATTAATACAAATAAAATATTTTTTTGCCAAAATTGATTTAAAAGCATCAATAATTTGAGCAACTAATAATTTTTATTTTTTTAATTTATTTGACTCTTTTATGTTGTGTTATTGATAAATTAAAATCAATAACATAGGTTTTCGAATTTTATTTTCTTGGACGTCCTTTTGTGCGACTTTACTTATATAAAACGCCCCTGTGTTCCACCATTCCCAACGGTAACAAACATCTAATACGTAATTTTCAAAGCTTTGTACTCCATTCTTCAAGTAAATTTTTATGCTAGGGGATCCGTGGAGTTGCATTTCTCTTCGAAATCTTCTTTTTTCAATCAAGAGCCGTTCGACAGCTGCAAAAAAAAAATTTATTATAACTGGTGTGCTTTAAATAACGTTTAATTATTTTAATTATTAAAAAGAGAAAATATTAAAAAATTATATTTCCTTACAATACAGAAGAAATGTCGCTCACACTTGGACATTAAAAATCGATTAATTTTGTATGAATCGTGAATTACGCTATTGTTATTACTATGTATTTATAGAATAAATAAAAATTTAGATACATTGTCTGTGCACTAACTGTATTGCAATTTTTTCTTTTGTTATTTAGCAATAATGTCAAAAAACAGTTTAGGTATAAAAATAAATACGGATTTTTTCCCATTAGAGGATATTACTGCCAAAGAATGTGAAGCCAAACTTGCTCAAAATCAATTGGATGAAGAATTAGCTGTACAAGAAAAACACGCGCCTGATGTAATCAATGAACAAGATGATGGTTCATTCTCAACTTCTAGGTAAGATTTATTTAAAAAAAAAAAAAAATCAATTTTCAAATAATGTATAAGTATAAAGCACAGATTACACTGTATAAAAATTTCAAACTTACGGGGTTCTGACAAAGGATTCTGGTAGTGGAGACAAAAAAATATATACATGTATCGGCGTTTTGAAAGATCACATCGGAATATTATTTTAGAGGCGGTTTCCCAGATTTGGAATGTTCTTGTAGAAAATGTTATGGCAATTTTGTGGAACATAACTCATAAACATATTTTTTGGCCTAATTCTAACAAATCCAAAGCCCAAAACTTAACAAAAATACCGAAAACCAGTTTTTTTGTCCATTTTAGATTTTAAAGGCGGTTAAAAATTCCCAGCTTTAGCCTGTTCTCGCAGGATATTGGTATAAAAAACTATGTTTTCTTTACATCTGAGGTATGTTCAGCAACTTTGTAGAAAATGTTATGGCTAATAATTTTTGTGGAACATATTAATAGTGTCCGACCGGTTAATAGACTTAAAATTGCTAATGAGCCAATAACCGGTGTTCGGCATTAATTTGGCCGATTTTTACCAAGGCCGAACTCTTTTATTCTATTATATGCAAATGTTACAAAACCATGGAGAAATAATCTACTAAATTTTTTTTTCCCAAAAGTCGGTTGTGGTAAATTATATTATTTCTAAAAAGGTAAACAGCAAACAATAACTGAAGAAAAAAAGAGGAAAACAAATTAAAGTTTCTATATCTAAAAAGCAGTACATAATTCCTCACATTGAAGTGGAAGAAATTAATTAAAATATTCTCAAAAAGGAATAAGGTATTAATGTAAATAAGTTCATAAGCATTAATATATTTAAGTATTGAAAGGAAAGTCCATTTAACAACTTAAAGACATTAGGAACGAAATATCCGTCAGCACCAGCAATGCCCCGCCTACTTAAAATTTCAAAAAAATATAGCCTAAGCACCTCCCAGACCATTAGTAAACTACTGTAAAATTTACATAAAGATAGGTGTACGAGCTCTGTTCTTATTGAAAAGTTAGCAAAAACGAAAAAAAAAAAAAATACACGGTGCGAGACGAAATGAATAAAGAATTGTTTTCGACAAACAACTGACTTTATTTTTATTTTAGATTTTTATTTTATACCCAAGAAGTACTAAAACTGTAACTATATACAGAAGTAGACAATAAATACACAAAAATAGTGGAAGTTAAGCTACAGGGAACAAAACGCTTTTGTGTGTTCATTCTTTTAATTTGTCGATATTGTTTATGGATGTAGTGAATGCATTCATTTAGGTCTTCAATACATACATACATACATATACAGCCATGTCACAGAGCACAATTCCGTTCGGAATGATTCCGTTCGGAATTGAAAACAACATATTTGTGTATTGATGGAAAGTTTATTTTAATAATTTTTTGGCCTTTAAGATACAGAAAACTTCCATTCCGTTCATGAAAACAAAAATGATTTCATTCCGCAAAGTTTTTTTGTAATTTTTTGAAGCACCAAAATACGGAATGAATTCCGTTTCCGAACGGAATTGTACTCTGTGACATGGCTGATATACTTCGCTTGACTGTCATGCGCTAGTGTCTCCGTAACATACATACAGTGAGCCACACTCAAAATCGAACGTTATTTCTAAAACGGAGGAGGTGGCACAATATATATCGCGTTACTCAAAAATGATTTAGTTTATTGAATATACTAAAAAACCGAAATTCCGTAATAAAATTACCTTTAGGAAAGGCTAAACTTTTTTCTAATCGCCGCACAGTGGCGCCATTTGAGTTTTTTCGTTGCAAAAATCATATCTTTTGAACCGAATAAGATAATTGAACAGTTTAAACAGCATATGATAGATAACTGTTCAGCCTATGAAATGAGCGTTTGGAAAGGGTGCTACGCTTTGTAGGGGCCTACTTATGGGTTATCAAAGTTAAAATTAGTAGAAAAATCAATTTTATGGTAACTAAAAAAAATTTTTTTTACATTTTTAGATTGTTTTTATTTTTTTTCTTAAGGGTTTTATGTTTTAAATTATTACCCAACAAATTAAAAAAAAAATTATTTTTTTTTTTAAATTTATTTTTTCAATTTTCTGTAAAATATTCATCACAATTCGTAAGAGAAGGTATATCTAAAAGACTAACCATTTCTAAACTATAATTATTTTGTAACTCTATTCGTGACTTCACATGCCGCAGGGAAGAAATAAGTGGATCGGAAGATGCTGCCAACATGTTGAAGAGGTCCTCATTTTGCCTCACCCTTGATGCTTTGAATGTGTTCTGCAATCTATATTTTTTATAAAATTTGTTAAGAGACTCCTGTGCTTCTTCAGAAAGCTCTCCAATTGGCAAGGACTGGTACTCAATTATATCTTTACCATGCGCCAATATTTTATGGACGGTCGGGGTCAACTTCTTCTTTGGATACATTTCTGCTAAAAGAGATGCAGTTTTCGACGCATATTCTCCATATTTTGTAGAATTGACATTTTCTTTGCAGTTTAAAACATCCAAGATCGTTCCCAATCTTTTCACGATTTGATTGTCAATTCCAATGATTCTAGTTACTGCCTCATCATTTTCAAAAAATCTCCTAGAAGTGTTTCCATCGTTTGAGTTACCGTATCCGTGCTTGGGACAGTCTACTTTTAGTCCAACTTGTTTAAAAAAAGCATCCTGTATTTGCTTCTTTCTGATCTTTTCCTTATCCTTTATTGATGTATTTTCATCGAAGTTTTCTTCCTCTTGTGGTAGGGTATATGCCAGTTTTAGCAAGAATTCCATACACCTTATCCTTGCGTGCAATGGTGACATTCCATATTCGTAATTCTCCTCATTTGTAGAATCGTTTAAATTACCAAAGTTCTTCTGACAAATAATAATATAAAATCGATAAAAAAAATATAAAAATAAAACGAAAAAAGGGGTTTAAATAGGTTTTTGCTAAATTTTTACCTCCAATATAATTCTGTCTATATATATGTATATGATAACTAATTGAAATATGTTATAATTAAGCAGAAAAAGATACTAATCTTAAACTCTTTACAACTAATTATATAAAATTGAGATGTAACATATTATATATGAAATAAATTGAATTGAATTGAAAAAAGTTCTTCTGACTCTTTTTGCAAATCGGGCATGACATTGTTGAGGTTGTTCCTGTCAGTTCGTTTACGACTTTTCCGTCAACCATGGTCAGGTGGAACTCGTAATTGCATTTAATATATTTTCCTTCTCCAATTTGCAGCTTTGTAGGCTTAATCTTGCTTATTTGTTCTTTAATGTCATTCACCGTAGTCCTTATGAGTTCTGCCGATTCCCTTGCAAACTGAAACATTATTGGTCGGCAATAATGCACTGATGACGGACGTGGATTTTTCCAGTGTAGGGAATCATCCGATTTTAGCCGCAAAGGAACAACAAATGCCATAAACATATTTCCGTCCGATATTGTAGCGTCATCGGGAGATATCCTTTGCTTATAAACGCTTTGTCCGGATGATCCATCGCAGCCTCATTTGCTGATCAATGTCAACTTCTCAGGAAGAATTTTCACTTCCGTGAAAAACTTTGGTGTGGTTGACTTTCTAAACAGTTCAAATAATTTTAAATTGTACAACGCCATGTTTTCAGTACTTAAATTGTTAAATGGTTTCAGTAATTGTTGCGCCAACTTTCAGGCGTAGACTAATCCAGGCATTATGCTTATTTTGCAATATATAGGCTTATGCTACCATGCCTACAAATTTACCTGTTCCCTGCATACATATGGATTTATGCTGAATAATGCAATTTTGATATTATGCACGTGTCCAAATAAGATTTGTGCCTACCTGTAGGGACCATAAGTCAATATTGTTCCTGACCATTTGTACGCCAAAGTATTGTTTATGTGAGGTACGTACCTGCTAATATAATAACTATTAGATCAAACTACTGTCAGTCAAAACATATAAGGGATGGACGCCATACAATTTCTGCAACCATGTCTTTTTAAACTTTTTTACCTCTAGAAGCCAAACGGGCAAGTACGGGCAGATAAAACCTTTTGAATTATGTAAAGAAATAATCAAAGAACAGGTTTTGCAAATATGGCAAATATAGAAAAATATAGTTTTTTTTTATTTTCCGTCAAAGTTGAAAAATAGTGAAAAAACGGATAGTTTTTAAATAGTGATTTACCAGGAGAAACACAAAGCAAACAGTTAATTTTTTTTTATCATTATACATTTAATAAATACATCAATCAATACAAACAAAAAATAAGGCGATTCGTTACCTATTTTTCGTGATATTACACCTGAAATCGCAACAAATTGACTAAAAATTGTGTGTTTTTTTGAAAACCGAAAGTCGGTCAACTTTGAACGGTTATATCTTCTAAACTAAAAATGTGATATTATTAAGAGTGGCATATTTGAAATCGTTGAAAAGTTTCCTATAACATGGGTTTATTCAAAACTTCGTCGGCATTCATGAAAATTTTGATTTTTGCAACCTCGCTTGCTCTACGGGCGCCACTGTGCGCCGCTGTCGTTTTAGAAACAAATTTTTTTTTTGCAAAAAATTTTTTTTTTATCAAAATTTCGAAATTTTCGTTTCTTAAAAAATCATAAAAAATTGGAAAATGAAGCTATGCTTTTAATTTTTCTAGACGTATAAAAAAACGCAGTTGCAAAGTTTATTCAATAAACTTAACTGTTTTTGTGTTAACTGGTTGTGCAACCTGCTCCATTTTCGAAATAGCGGTATATCTCGAAAACAAAAGCTAACCTAAAAAATCGGTAAACACCACTGGATTCAGCGTACCCGAATTAGGTTAAAGCGCCAGGTGCCCGCTTGTCAGCTAGCACAGTGTTATTATTAACACAAAGTTTATGATAATGATTAAGGTGTTCAATTTTGGATGTGGCTCACTGTACCTATTTTGTTAGTGCCTTTCTTTGTTCATTCGGTTATTGAAAGCTGTGGAATAAACAACCCTTTTGTTCAGAGTGAATTACATTTTTAAAGCAGAAGAACATTGAATATTTCAATAAGGAAAATAACAAGTGCCCAAAATTGGATGATTTTTGTTACGTTTGTAGTCATAAAGTCCCAAAAGGAGCCAAACAGGATCAAAAAAACTAGTTTACTGAGGAATTCAAAACAGCGTATTGTCATTATTTTGATAAAACAGATTTAAGTGGTGTAAATATTACGCCGAACACAGTGTGCAAAAGTTGTTACAATATCCTTATAAGCTGGGTACATGGAAAAGGTGTACAGCTTTCTCTTATGCAGCCAGTAATTTGGGTGCAAGACCTAACTGGACATAATGAATCCAAGTGCTACGCATGCATAAATTCCTTTTATTGATTAAACAGAAAAAAAATTAAAAACAAAAGTATACATTCCCGTTTTACTGCGACACTTCCAGTACTACGCGCTGCTGTTACCGATCCACCTAAACCGCAGAGTGTGGAGACTGCAAGCCGAAAGCGTTTTCAATAATCCGACCACTGTGAATGATGCAGATTGGACACCCGATATTTAAAATAATGCACCACAACTACTAACACAAATCGAAATGGATTACATTGTGGCTTAGATGGGACTATCACAAAAAAATTCAGAATTTTTGAAATCCTTTTTGAAGCGTAAAAAACTTACAGAGCAATATGTCAGCGCAACTTCATACAGAAAACGCCAAGCGGAATTTCAGAAATTTTATTCCGTTGACGAAGAAAATACGTTCACTTACTGCCATGATATCCCAGGTTTAGTGAAAAAAATAGGAATGGATTATATCTGCTGACGACTGGCGTTTATTCATCGACGGCTCAGTCTCAAGTTTGAAGGCTGTGCTGTTGTACAAAACAAACAAAAACCCTCCATTCCATTGGGATTCAGATCAACTATGAAGGTAACGTATGAAACATTGGGCGAAATTTTGGAGAAAATCAAATACAATGTACACAAATGGAAGATTTGTTGTGATCTAAAGGTTGTCAACATAATACAAGGTACTAATTAAATGGTGGTTTTCTAAAATACTTCTGCTTCCTTTGTAATTGGGATTCGTGATACGCAGGGATTCAATATCAATGTAAAGATTGGAAAGCAAGAACTCCCGAGCTCGATAAACAATTTAAATTTTGTAATGAGCCTTTGATAAAGGATGTGGATGATATTTTGTTGCTATCGCTCCACATTAAATAAGGAATAGCTGAAAATTCGTTAAAGTGGTAGTCAATAATATTGAGGATGCCAATGACTGTTTGAAATCCATCTTTCCAAAACTAAGTGACGCTAAAATTAGAAAAGGTTAGTATCTTTGTCTGTATTTAAATATTGTAATATCTAAATTTGTTCACATCGATATATTCGCATTACCAATAATTTTTTCGCAAATGGACCGAATGCACCGGATATACGAAAATTAATGAAAATCAAACCTATTAAAAATATCCCTTCGAACCATTATAACCACCTGTTTGCATAGGAGACATTGAAACAAGTCACCGAAGGCGTTTTAGGAAAGAACCGTGTACATCGAGATGACATATAGACACGAGTGGACAAGTTGCTGTATTATTTTGAAAAAATCAATGCATCCATGACGTTAAAATTGCATTTCATGGATTTCCACCTTGATACGTTTTTGGCACAATTACCTCAGGAATCGGACGAACAAGGAGAGAGGTTCCACCATGTTATTTGGATTGGTATGGAAAAAGCTATTCAACAGTAAAAAATAAGATGCATTGCTTACGGAGGTTTGTTGGTGGAGTTCTAAAATTATGCATTTTAAAGATGAAAGCACCGAAGATGACTGAAATTGGTGGACCCACTGAAGAAAACATGCCCTTGAATATTATGTCTAACTCGGCTGATGATACAGACTCAGAACATGAATATGAACAACCTACGAAGAAAATAAGATCATCAGAAACACAAGCGTCAACTTCAACAAGGATGGATATTGACAATAATTGAAAATGTTCTAAATTTTGTTTCCATGCATAGATAATCAATAAAAATCTCATATTTTCTGTGTAAGAATAGCTGTAATATGAATCGGAATTTTTATTTGTAATCCAGTTATTGAGCAAAACAGGTGAATAACGGGCGATTTTTAAGGCACTGGATGTAATTTTTTCGGGTAAGTATGTTCCGCTTTTCTCCTATTCAATATCTACAACTTTGCTTCAGACACAAAAGAGATATTCCGTACGGTATACCGATATAGAGCCGTGTTAAAATATAGAAAGAGTGATAAAATCCACCTTGAGCAAAAAAAAAAAAAATCGAATGGCCATTAAATAATTTATTCAGCCAACGTGACAAAACTAATGATGCAGAAGTTCTTATTTTTGGGCCTACTTTCACGTTTAATTATCAGAATTGAGTCCCAAAACAATGAGCTGCAAAATGTTTTACTCTGTAATGTTTGCACGGGAGCGTGTGTGACCAAAAATTTTAATTGCAAGAATGTGCGAGCATCTTTTTGGCTCACTTTACATTATATCAGTCTTTCTTCACCCGATGGTCGAAATAATGGCAGAAATCAACTAAGAACCTTCAAACCCCTCCTAAAGGCTAGATTACACTATTATACTTTGTATAAATACAAAAACTCAAGTAATATGACAAAGTGTGATAGTGTGAATGCAATGTGTCACAAGTATTACGAAAAAAGTTTGACATCCCATACGACTTAATCGTTTTTTGAAAAATTTCTAAACGCTAATACTTTTCATTGGATCAGGGTTGCATTTTAACAAAAGCATGTTCATGTGTGATAGTGTGACTACAAACTGTAATGTTACATTATATTTTTTGACGGTCACAACAAAACTCATTGGATTTCCATCTCACAAAGTATTATGGAATACGTATGAAATGTGTGATAGTGTAAACTAGCCTTAAGTAAAGTACTGAACTTGACACAAACAAAGACGTTATTGATTTCCCATTGTATTAAAAATGAATTTTTTTCAATTTATCTTTTGCGAATAAAATCGCAATAGAAGATGTTACAAAATTTGCTACTTGGGCAGTCTACTGACAGCAACTGGGGGCACTAGCGGTGATGTAAAAATCGCATAAAATCTGGTAATTATTTTTTTGGTCGGCTCCACCCATTTGATGGTCTCCACATATATCCAAAATAACAAAAATCCAATTATTTAACTCCTGCTTCAAGTCTGTACTGCTTTACGGATGCGAATCCCTTCAAGTTTTTATTAACCGCTGCCTGTGCAGAATCTTAAGAATTTTCTGGCCGCAAGCTATTTCAAATAAGAGACTATGGAGAGAAACGCAACAAACTCTAATAAATATTGAAATTCTAAAAAAAGTTGCGCTGGATTGGACATGCTTTGCGAAGACCAATAGAGGACATCACAAAAAGCTCTATTGAATGGAATACACACGGTAGTCGTAGAAGGGGTAGCTGCCAGAAATAACTTAAGCTGCGACGGTGAAAATAAATCAAATTTTGACAGGTCGAACCAATTTTTTTTTTGGTTTTGTAAGAAACGGGTTCGATCCGTAAACACTAACAATGCAATGCAAAATACCAGGGCTGTTTCTGTTGTGAAAATAGCCAAAATTTGCCAAATTTAATTTTCTTAACATTTTTGTTCAGAAATATTTGCCAGTAATCGAAAATTTGATTTTTATGTAACACTACATTTACACATGAAAGTAAGGCTTTGTAAGATCGAAAGGAGGAAGAATCATCAGGAATGCAACCTCATATCTATACGATATACACCTAGACCTCTACCCAACCTGTTGTGCGCTCCCCAAGAACATTGAGATTTAGGTGGACAGTGCTTCCACCACCTATAGGGAGGGGTTTAACGTCCGGCAATAAGAAACCCAGTTTTCCGGACGTAATTCCCTAATTTTTCCAGTCACCGTTCCTCAGGGATCCTAAGTCCAACATGACATCGCTCCCGAGGTATTTTGATCTTAATTCGGCAAAGGCCTGACAGTGGAAGAGAAAGTGTTCCAGCGACTCGATCTACACTCGTCGGATTCTGCTAGTCTAATTTGGTGTAGTTTTGCTCGTAGTCCCGCATGACCGGTCAGGACACGCACCATCATACTAACAAAGAATTTACTCCCGTTGAGGATGCTTTTTAACCCTCCTCTCGTCTGGGTTACCCCATAAAATCTTAGTGGTCTTCCACAGTCCAACTATTCCAACAGGCCGGTTCGCTAGGTTAACTGCTTTTCCCCCGATAGCGAGTATATTGACCCTTTCGTTACCACCTATCCCCGAGTGGCCCAGCACCCATATGATACGGATCCCACTGCCCGAGCCGGATTCGTTAATGACCTTCATACAGTCTAATAAGGTCCTGGACTTAACCCTATTATCTGATAACGCCCTTATTGCCCTTTGGCTGTCGGTAAATATGTTAGCGTCCACCAGCCCCAAACTCGATTCAATCTATCTCACACATTTCGTTATAGCACGGACTTCCGCCTGAATGCTTGTATAGCACGGACTTCCGCCTGAAAGCTTGTGATCCGGGAGACGGTAGAATATCTAGGTTTCCGGGATTTAAACATAGACCCCTTACCCGTTTTATTCCTCAGCTTAGAGCCGTCTGTGTAGCAATATATCCTCACAGGCTTTTGCCCTAAGGTTCCACTCGACTAGCAGTTTCCGACAATTTCCGTCTCTGGCATTCGGTCGGGCATATCCGGTGAACGTGTATATCCAATATACACTGATGACGTGCCCTGTAGTCACCTATATATAATTCGCCGAGAGATAAGAGCTGTTCGGCCGCGAGTGCCACCTCGTAGCTCACCTGCTGGGGTATATCCAGCAATGTCTCCAGAGCCTAGGTTGATGTAGATCATATCCCAAGCAACATGTACGCTGGACCCCCTGAAGTGGTCTTACGCTCTGTCCAACAAGGTAAACCAGATTACAGAAGCGTAAGTTAGAATCGGTCTAATTGGACTAAGACCCTATTTCGGGCCATAGCGCCCAACATCGCCCTGTTGGGTCTCTCTATGGGGTGTTTCCATTTTAGTTTCCGATCAAGGATCATGCCCAAGTACTTAACCCTGTCGGGCACTGGTATCGTCCTGCCTGAGAAGCGAGGTACCGTACATGTAGAAATTGTTGTCCTTGTGACAGCCGAAGGCCGTGTCTAGCGCCTTCTCAGCCCTTCTGCACGAGTTGTTTAGATCCTTGGCCCTTAAAAGTATCACGACATCGGCTTCGTAGCAGACGGGTGCAAATCCTTTTCCGTTAAGGCCCTTAAGAGACTATTTTTCCTGGTCATCCATAACAGCGGTGATAATATTCCACCCTGTATCGTGCCGCGAGATACTCTTTTCTTAATAGTCACAACGTACATTTCGCAACTTATCCATCTATTTCTTAGAATGTGGGCGATCGAGACCCTGAGCGCCCGGTCAACCCGAAACTGATCTAAGGATCGGATAAGAGTATCGGCTAGTACGTTGTTAAAGGCTCCCTCGATATCAATGCACACCGCCAGTGTGTAAAGTTTGCCTTCGAAGGATGTCTGTATATAGTGTACGATATATATTCGAATTTCAAGTACGCAGTACATAGCCGTCCCGCGGCCTTGTATGGTGCAAAGCTCCTGATTGAATTTTTGATCATTTCAGTCATAATGACCATCCCTCTGTTAGGATCTCCCTGCCCCCTTAACGGTTCCTCCATGGAACCCGATGTGGTCGGCGGGTTATGTAAATCCATAAGAAGTTAACTGTTCTCTATATTTTACAATCTCCTCTCTTTCTGGTCGACCAGTAACTCTGGACGGACGTGGAATTTTGATAGGAGTTTCTTAATCTTCGAAACGTCATTAACACGATCTACCTGTTCACAGAAGAGTTTCCAGAAAATCCCGACATTAACATGTGCCCAATCCTAATCGGTTCCCTAATATGACCCCGAATTGTGCCCAGTTGTTCTTAAACCTATTCCGAAATTTTATCGGATTCAGCGGTAGCCGAAAAATTGTGAACCTTATATACCGGTGATCCGAAAAGCAGTGTTCCTTCGAAACCCTCCAATCCTGCATCTTGTCTGTAAGGTCCTTAGAGCAAAAGGTTATATCTAATACTTCGTTCTGATCCCATTGACAAAGGTGGCCCTAATCCCTAAATTCAACGTGATCAAGTCTTTTGTATTTAGGAAATCTATGAGGGCCTGTCCCCTTCGATTGGTGTTGGTACTACCCCAAGCTACGTGGTGGGAGTTAGCATCGCAATCTACTATAAGTTTCATACCTTTTCTTTGCGCTTCATCAATCAGTTTCATCAATTCTGACGTAGGTGGAAGTGTCGGAGAGTCAAAGGGTATGTAAACAGCTGATGGTGTTGTGGGCGCCGTTTCCGGTCTTTCCTCCTCACTAGTCCTAGCTTGACGCCGTCCCAGGGAGGGGGGATACTTTCCACTAAATTCTTCAGGGTGCAAGCACATTGGTGTGATGCCAGTCTCATGTTCATCACACCCCTGATGAATTCGCAGCTCACGCTCTCTATTAGCTGTTTGCCCTTGGAAGCGATTGCGTGGTCCACTATTTTATTGTTGACCAAGTTTTCAACTTTACTCTGTTGGTCTTCCGGGATTTTGCCTGTCGGATAACCAGCGTCATATACTGCATAGCATAGATCGTCCCAGTATCTTTTCTTCGCAATTTTGACAGGAAACTTCTTTGAGAGAGGTATGGCTAGGTTTAAACAGTCTATTGGATGGCGGGGAGCTCTTTTTCTTCCTGAAATTGGCCCAATATGTTTTTCTGGTGCATCTTCTTCAACTTCATTCGCTTTGCCCCAGATAGCCATTTTTTTGGTGAAAGCTATACTGTCACTTACCCCTTCCACCATTCGATATACCTCATCCTTGCTGAGATTTGGTATAACAGTGTTATCTTTTGAGGATTCACTTTTATTCAAGAGGGAGGTTGCTTTAAGCCCTCTCGCGAGTACATCGTTCTATTTCAACCCTCATTTTTGCCGTAGGCTGATATACACTTAATGCATTTCCTGCTACATTCTATCCGTCTTACTTTTTGAAGTTTGTAAAATTCTTGTAAAGGTCTTTGTGTTAGTTATTGTAATTTACATTTTCTCATCTTTATTGATATCGATAATTACTTTAATTAACATATGTTTTTATAATAAGTCAATAATGACATATTTACATATGTCTACTTTTGTAACTTCCTTTTTTTCCTTTTTTTTTTTTTTTTTTTTTTTTTTTGTATTAGCCTTGTGAACAACATACATAAAATTAAGGTCTCTGCATTATAATTTAAAATTAAAATAAATAAATCATAATCTTTCACATCAATAAAAGGTGTATTCATTGAAATATAATCAACGCTTGATCTTAACCTCTAACAAAGGTTATGGGCCCAGTGATTGGCAAGATTTAACAGATTAAATTTTTTTTTTTAACAATCAACAACAAAGAAATATGGCTGATCTACATGCAAATTATCAAACGCCAAAATTAACATCCACTAATTATTTTAATTGGCGTTTCAAAATTGAAATGCTTTTAAAACGTGAAAATTTATGGGCGGCTATAGTCACTGATAGACCAGACGTAGACTGCCACATGGGATAAAACAGATCAAAAGGCCCACGCCACAATTCATCATAAGCGAAACAAAGCCAACGCAAAACAAGCTTGGAACGCGCTAAAGGAATTTTATGAACGTGATTCTCCAGGTGTAAAAGTTAGGTTGTTGCGTGAGGTTATGACAAAAAGAGCACACGACGACACTGACATGGAGGCTCATGTTAGCCAGATGAAATATTTCAAAAGCTCGTGGCGTTCGGCAGATCAATAACGTGGGAATTTCTATTGACAGCTACCATGTTAGGTTCACTCCCAAGTAGTTATGATGGGTTGATTACGGCAATGGAGGCACATGGTGAAAAGAGTTTAACACCATCTTTAGTGAGTGCAAAAATTATTGAAGAGTTCCGGCGTAGGCAAGAGCGAGATAGAGTTGCATCAACGATCGAAGGCGCAGATGCACTACGTGTCACAAATTTTAAACGCAAGAGTGGGAGCAGCATTACTTGTTTCTTTTGTAAAAAGAAGAGTCATGTACGAAGTAAATGCACAGAATATTCTGCGTGGAAGGCTAATAAGGTAAATAAAGAACAACAACAAAACAAATCAAAAGCCAACGTTATAGAGCATGATGAATATGCTGAACATTTATTTTTTGTTGGTACAAGAAACAGTAGCGATTGGATAATTGACTCTGGGGCTACATGCCATATTGCGAGTAAACGTGATTTGTTTGATATGTTTGATGGGTCGTATAGAGAAAATGTCTCGGTAGCGAATGGTCAAATGATAGCTGCATCTGGCAAAGGTAGTATTGTTTTACAATTACTAAATGGTAATGGAAGATGCAACAATATTCACATCGATAATGTGTTATACGTTCCTCAAATTGGTGGTAATTTGATTTCTGTTAAGAAAGGTATAAAAGTGACGTTTTATCAAAACACGTGCGAAATACGATCGCCAGAAGAAAAACAAATAGGGTTTGCTGACGCAATAAATAATCTGTACAGGTTGAAGGTGAAAAATTCCGTAAATAGTGTAACAACCGACAATAATTATTGTATTCATGACTGGCATCGCATTTTGGGTCATCGCAGCATGGATGCAATTCGTAATATCGAGAAGGAAAATATTGCAACTGGTATAAAATTGGCAGAATGCAGAAAAAGTTGTAAAAATTTAGCAAATTGTGATGTCTGTATCAAAGGAAAATTAACTCGCTTACCCTTTCCAAAGGAGTCTAAGTATCGATCAATAGAAAACTTACAACTGATTCATAGCGATCTGTGCGGGCCAATGCAGACAACAACACCGTCAGGTAAGCGCTATGTATTAACTTTTATCGATGACTTTTCATGTTTCACCACTATTTATTTGCTTAAAGAGAAATCCGAGACCTTCCAGAAATATAAAGAATTCTATGAGACTACAGCAAACAAATTTGGTCATAAAATCAAATATCTACGATCAGATCGTGGTGGCGAATATATTGATAAAAATTTCGTAGATTATCTCAACATGAAAGGCGTTACCATCCAGCGTACTGCACCATATTCGCCTCAACAGAATGGTGTCGCAGAGCGCAAAAACCGAACACTAATTGAGATGACGCGCTGTATGTTATTGGACGCCGGGTTAGAAAATAAATTTTGGGGTGAAGCGGTTATGACTGCGAACAACTTACAGAACTTGTTACCATGGAAATCAATAAACGGAACACCATTTGAAATCTGGCATGGCCGGAAACCGTTCTATGGCAATTTGAGACGTTTTGGTTAAAAGTGTTCTGTTCGAATTCAAGATTACAAGCGTCGTAAACTAGACCCAAAGGCAGAAGAAGCCATATTCATTGGTTTCGATTTGCAGTCAAAAGCGTATAGATGTTTTTACCGGAAAAGGGAAAAGTTGTTCTTTCCCGTGATGTAAAATTTGTAAACTACATAAATGGTACAAAATTTTCAAATGGTAATTGTGACGTTCATGTTGATCGTGATATATTTAACAATCATAATTGCGATACAGATGATGATGTCGTTGACGACGATGCCGTTGACAGTAACGTCGTGGATGTCAATCAACCAAGTGAAAACGCCGAGCCTTTACGAAGATCTGAACGGCCCAATAAAGGCATTGCTCCTTTGCGTCTTATAGAAGAAATTGATATCGTTATCAATGGCGAGCCATCCAATTACAATGAAGCTGTAAAGTGTGATAATGGGAGTCATTGGATTGCTGTAATGGAGGAGGAGAATAGGTCACTTCTTGAAAATAATACATGGAAATTAGTAAATTTACCTGATGGCAAAAACTTAGTCGGGTGCAAGTGGGTGTATAAGATAAAGACAGACGCAGATGGTAAAATCAACAAATATAAAGCTCGTCTAGTTGCCCAGGGCTTTAGCCAAAAATGTGGGGTCGATTATGACCAAGTATTTGCTCCCGTTGCTACATTTCGAATTCTTCTTTCCATCGCCGCTATAAAGAAAATGGATGTTTATCATTTCGATGCGAAAACTGCCTTCTTAAACGGCGAACTAGAAGAAGAGATTTATATGCGGCAGCCGACTGGCTTCATTGATGACTAAAATCCCAATAAGGTATGTTTACTAAAAAGAAGTATTTATGGACTAAAGCAGTCAGCACGAGTATGGAATCAAACATTACATAATGTGCTTATTAAAGCAAACTTAAAACAGAGTAAGGCTGATAATTGCCTTATTAGCCCTTGGGAACAGTTTGTTCATTTTAATCTATGTCGATGACAATCGAATTCAAAATATTTTAAACACAAATTTTCATATTGTTAATTTAGGCCTGATATCTAATTACTTAGGTATTAGAGTTACAAAAGAAAACAACATTTACTTAATCGACCAAACAAAATACATTTTAGAAGTCGTCAAGAAATTTGACTTACAGAATTCTAAAGATTCGATTATACCTATAAGCCCTACCTATCACAAACAACCGGAGGGTGAAAAATTGCCAACTTATGAGAAATATCGATCCGCTATCGGATGCTTATTATATATTTCAACAAACACACGACCTGATATTTCAGCAGCGGTAAACATACTTTCTCAAAAAGTTGAAAATCCAACCCAGGCAGACTGGGACGAAGTGAAGAAGCTAATAAGATACCTTAAAGGAACATCTACTTTAAAATTAAAGCTTGGAGAAAAATCATCGACTAGTGAACTTATCGGATATGCCGACGACAATTTGGCTGAAGACCGTCTAAAAAGTAAGTCAAACTCCGGCTATATTTTTCTATTTAATATTGTCATAAGCTGGTCTTGTAAACGCCAAGATTGCGTGCCACTTTCATCCACTGAGGCAGAATTTATAGCGCTGTCTGAAGCTTGTAAGGAAGCCATATGGATACAGCGAGTCCTTAAGGATCTCAATTGGAACCGCAGCCAGCCTACAACAATATACGAGGACAACCAAAGCGCCATAAAATTGATAGCTGACGAAAAGCTAAGTAGTCGTTCAAAACACATCGACACCAAAACTTACTTCGTGAAAGACTACGTAGAAAAGAAGTTAGTTCAAGTGCAATTCTATCCAACAGAAGAAATGTTAGCCGATTTATTTACTAAGGGTCTACCTAAAGAAAAGTTTATTATGTTTAGAAACAAATTAAATTTAAAGTAAATTAAAATTTTAAATTAAGGAGGAGTTTGTTAGTTATTGTAATTTACATTTTCTCATCTTTATTGATATCGATAATTACTTTAATTAACATATGTTTTTATAATAAGTCAATAATGACAAATTTACATATGTCAACTTTTGTAACTTCCTTTTTTTTTTTTTTTTTTTTTTTTTTTTTTTTTTTTTGTATTAGCCTTGTGAACAACATACATAAAATTAAGGTCTCTGCATTATAATTTAAAATTAAAATAAATAAGTCATAATCTTTCACATCAATAAAAGGTGTATTCATTGAAATAAAATCAACGCTTGATCTTAACCGCTAACACTACAGAAAAAAAAAAAAAAAAAAATTTATGGAATAATGCGTGAGTTGTACCAAAAATTAAATTTATTCTTTTTGGTTTGAGGAGAATAACGTACATATGTGTGTTATAAACGCAGGATGGAGATGCAAAACTTACAAGTCCTTATATTATTACAGAAGCATTCCACATGGAAAAAATTTAAATAAGAATCATTAATTACATACTGAAAAAGTTAAAATTAATAAATACTAGTACTTGCAAAATACAATGGAAAAATAATATTTCCGTGTGGGAAAAAATTCACGTTTCTGCTGTGTGAAATGATATGATATAATGACGAAATAAAGATGGCTTTTTCATTAGCTTTTTTTGATACACAATATGCTAAAAATATGTAGACCCTAATTTTTTTCGCATTTCAATTCGTCTAATACTTATGTATGTATTTTAGTACTTGTAAGTTAATTTGTCAATATTCCCGAAATCACCTTTGATTTTATGGCTGTCAATCAACGATCATCACGCTATGCCCCCAGGGGCCGAGCACTTTTCGGGATTTTCCAACACACACACAACCCGAATGTTACCGAAACTCACTTCAAAGATTATAAAAAACTATAATTTCATTCAGTTGTATGCTAGCTTTCAAACAAGCAGGTCGCCGTCGCTTTTGTTATTTAAAAACAAAAACAAAACACATAGTAAATATCTCAATTGAGTACTTTTATTTATCTCTCTTTTGAAGAATTTCCAATATTTTCAGTACACCTTGAATATTTTCCCACTATTGCATGTGTTTATTAAAATGTGGAAAATAGAGTGGGGAAAAAGTTTTAATTTTCATCTAATATTTTGAATAAAGCTGCATACAAATTAAAAAAAAAATTAAATAAGTGCATACATGCAGTTATATAACAAAAAATATTTTTAATACACAAAAAATTTGTTTTCGACATGTTTATCTAGAAATTTCTTTCAGTGCACCCAAAATAAACTCACCACTACAAACACATTTTCAACTGCCTTTCTTTGTGATTACCTCTGCTGTAAATCTACTAGTGCTCGAAGACGCGACATTATATACTATGTTATATTAACTACTATTTGTTTATTTATGGTCTACATTATGAAACATTTTTTTAAAATAAACTTTCGAAAAAAATTATAACTTTTTGACGATAGGTATACAATTTTTACGTTTGTGAAAAAAATACTTTTGCCTTTTCTAGCCACTGATAGATGGAATATATTGTAAATGTGCTCATATCGCTAAATAGACTAAAACGTAAATATTTTCTATTAAATTCCTTATAGCGGCAAAAATAAAGATTAAATGGACTATATCGCTATTGTGACTAAAAACCACAGATTACACACAGATATGTTAAAAGTGACGTGTGAAAAAGCCCCAAATCAGTTGCAAAGGCATCTTTAGAAGAAAGAGACAAAAAGCGTGTGTGGGCAGTCAAGTGGCCATATGTAAAAACAAGCCGCTACAATCAACACAAATTGCGTGATCAAAACAAAAATAACAAAACACAAACCACGTTTAACAAAAGCATTAGCTCAACAAACTTTTTATCTTGTGCAAAACAATTTATTTAGTAATATTGTTTTGTTTTATAATGTTATTTACTTACTTATATATTATTTATTATTTATTAATAGATTTTTGTATGCACATATTTAATTCATTAAAATATGTTTAATATCTACATCTATATATGGCATAACATTTATGTTGTAGGCCTGATTGGCACAATTCTAGGAAAGTAAACTTTATTTACAAAATCTTGATTTTATATAACTTTTAATAAAAATAACAAGATAAATTATAATTTAATATTTTAATGGAAAATAAAAAAACAAATTCATTTAAAATAAATCTTCTATATTTTAAACAAACTTCTATATATTTATACAGGGAGAAAAAGTTGAAGCCATTTAGTATACATATAACTTCATTCAAATTTAGTATGGTTTTACCAAAATATTGTATTCTAAATTCTTTGTACAATGGTCAAACACCAATAAAGTGAAAAGTATTTTCCGAAGCATCTAAATTGCACATTGTACAAATACCAACAGTGTTATTTTTGAAAGACCTTGCATTCAAATCTAACAAGCCACCTCTAGCCCTTATTATTAAACTGACTGTACGTGGAGAAAAATTTGAAGTATATAATGATGAAACATTGTAATCCAGTATAGAATATATATCATGAAACTGTGAACCTTTTGCATTTCCTATGCAATCATTACGTTCCTTGAGTTTGAGTTGGTCCAAAATAGGTTTCCACTGTTTGCTAAGAGGAGATATTGAGTTATCAGGGGTAAACTGTATATGTTGACAAAGATTTTCCCACTCTTTAGACCAACAAATATTTTGTTCTATAATTTTTAATGCCAAAATACGAGGTAATCTAAGAGGATTCATACTTAATACTTTATAAATATAGTCCAGGTGAAGTCTTAAGGTAGATACGTATAGAGACTCTAGGTTTGTTTCTATATACAAAATGTAATTTGGTGTAGCGGACGGTAGATATTTTTTTAATAAGCAATCTAAATAGTTTTTCAACCTCATCATATTTCACATATCCCCACACTTGCGCTGCATATAACATAATAGATCTGGATGCTGCTTGGAATATTTTAAGCTTATTATTCTGTGAGATTGGCGGATTGTTTATGTATTTGGACCAAGTAGAGTTTATCGCCAGTTTCGAGGCTGCTAATTTATTGTTCAAGTGTTTTCTAAAGGAGAGATTATATGTAATGTCTACACTTAGATATTTATAACTGTTTATAATCTCAATATTATCACCACCAAAAACCCAGTTTAAATTTGAAGAAATTCTAGTACCGGAACGAAATACCACTATTTTAGATTTATCTAGATTAGCTTTCAAGGACAACGTTGAACAATAATTGTATAAACAATCAATCATTTTTTTCAATTCTGTTGGAGTATCCGATAATATAACAAGGTCCTCGGCATAGAGCAGCATTTTATCATTAACGACCGCAACATTTACACCCAAAGGTAACTCTGCCAAATCATTAACATATAATGAGAATAATAGAGGGCTTAATATACAACCCTGCTTTACTCCTATTTCAACTGCAAATGGATCAGAATAAGAGTTTCCATCCCAAATACAACTTTCCGTATTTTCATACAAGTGCTGTAAAATTCTTATTATTTTCGACGACATACAAAGGCATGAGAGCTTGTTAAATAAAATATTACGAGGAATCGTATCAAATGCGCACGAAAAATCAACAAAGAAAGCATATGTGTTATTATTGTTTGCTTTGTTTAAATACACAATATTAACGAGGTTAAATATGTTGTCAACGGTTGAATAATTCTTGCTAAATCCGGCTTGAAATTCATTCAGAATCATGCTACGATCTATCCATTCCGTTAAACGATTCAGTATAATGGTATTCAATATTTTGCATGAGGTATTAATCAGCGATAACCCTCGGTAGTTTGATGGGTGATTGGGATCACCTTTTTTGAAAAGAGGCATCAGAATAGATTTTCGGAAGCTGGATGGAATTTGTTCATGTAGGAAAATTTTGTTTAAGACAGATAACATTTCATTAATAAAAGAATTAGGAGCATTTTTATAAAATTCATAACAGATACCATCTTGACTAGGAGATTTATTATCCTTAAGTGATTTTAAAACGAAGAAAGTTCACACATTTCCATGGGTGAGTCTAGGATTGGATTAATAAAATAGTCTGGGAATCAACATCTGCCTGCAGTAACGAATTAAAGTGAGAACGAAATTCTATGAACGCGGTTTCATAGAGTTGGATAGCTTCCACCAATCACTGCTACATTTCACCTTGGTTAATTTGTCAATATTTTTATTATACAGATCTATTTTCTTTTTATTACATATCTTAAGATAGTAAGCTCTAGATGCAAAATATCGAGATTTGTTTACCGAATTGTGCTTTTTCCTATAACGCTTAAGCTTCTTTAGCATAAGTTTCCTAGCACGAGCACATTTCCAATCACACCATTTCTGCTTGGGTTCAAAAAAACGATGGTTTACCTTAGTAACATTAGCCAACTTTTTTTTGTTATATAGATGTACAACCAATTCATCAACCGTTTCATTAGACTGTAGATCAACATTGCTAGCAAGTAAAGAAATATTATCCTTGTATTTATCAGACAATTTACTGTTCCAACGCAATGTTTGATTTGTATTATTCTCATTTGTGTTAACAACACGGCACGATGATTTAATTTTTAAGCATAGTGGCATGTGGTCAGAAAACGGCTTGGATGCGATAAAGATATCATCAACATATTGCAGAAAGTTAAGTGAACAAATACAATAATTGTTTGCGTGCAAGGCGGAAAAAAATGAAATGAAAAGAAAATTTGGTATTTTGTTTTATTTTAAAAATATTTTCTTTATTTACCTTAAAAATTCGGTAGTGAACACTTTGGTAGTTATGTCAATAACTAACTTGATATACAGAAAAAACTTGAAGATGGCGAAAACAATGTTTTATTAACCGTTAACGGTATTTTTATTATAAAAAGTTACTCCGAAAGAATAAAGTTGCTAAAAAAGAGTAGCAAACATTAACCCTTAACCGAGATACCAACTATTATTAAAAGTTAACTTAAACATTGCCGCCCACCTTGCAAGAATACCGGTTATTGCAAAAAAAAATTAATGTAAACAAATTTATAAATATAAATTTACAAAAAAAAACAATAATTCAATAAATATGTTATATATTTACATAAATAAATTAAATACAACATAAGTTAATTCTATATATGTATTTATATATGTAAATAATTTAATAAAAACGAAGAACATGGTTTTTACAACAGATCCATGAACTGAGTGGTATTTAAGTGGTTTTTACAACAGATCCAATAACTGATATTTGAGTGGTTTTTACGACAGATCCATCAACTGATACTTGAATGGTTTTTACGACAGATCCATCAACTGATACTTGAATGCTAAAACGGTGATAGACCCGATATGACCCAGCCAAATATAGTGTGTTGCGCCAGAAGACCACATGGACTCGTAAAACTTTGTCCAGTAAGCACCTGTGAGCCAACCTCGGGACCAAAAACCAATGCCACCTGACCCGAATGGTAAAACGTTGGGTCAGCATATTGAAAACCAGGAAACAATGCACACACCCTTTTATCCACCTCCTCAATAGGCGTTTTTATTCCGTGCATTTCTCTTACTTTCACTGTCAGCGAAATATGTTTCGTTGGGTCGTAAATAGATCCAACGCTGACACGACAATACGCATTAGAAACAGGAATCTCCAACTTCCGCACTAAAGCTGCACTAATGTAGCTTATGCTGCTACACAAATCAATAGCTGCCCGCACTTGGATAGACTTTTCACCAAGAGTGAGCTTAGCCTGCAAAGTGGGCGAAAGAGTGACAGCATGACGAAGTGGTAAAGACGACGAAATAGGTGGGCGCGGCTGAATGGGTTTGGACCGTTTTCCTTTAGTTTTCTTAGCCTCTGTGGGCTTTGGAGCGCTACGTGTAGGGGAGCATAAAAGAGTATTATGCCTACCCTGACACTTACCACAATTTTTCTCGCTAGCGCACTCACGCACGGAATGGTAAGTAGAGAGGCAGCGAGAACAGTGTCCAAACGTAAGGATATGGCGCAATTTCTTGTCATGTGGCAACTGACGAAAGCGGAAACAACCTCTCAACGGATGAGGTTTCTTACAGAGACTACACTGAAGTAGTTTGGGCCTTGGTCCCGAAGGTTGGACAGGTGCAGACTCAGTTGTTAAATTAGAGTTTACCACTGGGGCTACCGAGTCATTCTTCGGGTTTACCTCCGCCACACTAGGCACATCGACTGTCGAGGCCGGCTCAGAAGTCGACGCGTGGTCTGCCTCTGAAACCACCAAGGGCCCAGGTGATAATTTAGGTAGCGGTGATGCTAGGGTGGGCCCAGTTACCTCCATTGCTTCCTCATAATCCTCAAGCAAGGCATCCTCAAAGATTGTAGCTAATGCGTCCATGTTACTAGGAAACAACAAAGGTAAATAAACACATGACAATAACAACAATAAATTAACTGGTCAGTACAACCAGTTTTGTAATTGGTCGCTTTACAACCCCGCTTGCCGTTCGTATGTCAACAACGCGAACATAATTGTCACTCCCGGGATAAGTCTTAACTACTCGCCCTATTTTCCAGGAATTCGGCGAAAGTTGTTCGTGACGAATCGCAACTAAATCGTCCACGGCTATGTCTCGCTCTGGAAATTTCCACTTGTATCTCTTATGCAAATTCTGCAAATACTCTTCTTTCCATCGTCGACAGAAATCATGAGAAAATGCCTTGATCTTGCGATACCGATTTAATATACTCACATGTGTATCAAAAATAGAGGGCTCCGGCGGAGCCAATAGAGGACACCCTATCAAAAAATGGCCAGGAGTTAAAGCTACAGGATCATCAGGGTTGTCTGACATAGGGCACAATGGACGAGAATTCAAACAAGCCTCTATTCTCGCCAGTATAGTGGAAAACTCCTCAAATGTATATTTGACGTTTTGAACTTCTCTACGAAAATGTGACTTAAAACTCTTAACAGCTGCCTCCCACAAACCGCCCATGTGAGGGGCACCAGCCGGGATAAACCGCCACGAAAGACCCTGAATACCATAGGTAGAACACATTCGGGCCTTACTCTCTGCAATAAACGTACGAAAGTCCCTTTCCAGCTCATTCGCAGCTCCTACGAAATTAGTGCCATTGTCCGAAAAAACTGTTGAAGGGCAGCCGCGTCTGGCAATAAACCGATGAAAAGCAGCCAAAAACGCGTCTGATGTCAAATCAGAAGTTGCCTCTAAATGAACTGCCTTTGTAGAAAAACAGACAAATATACACACATATCCCTTCGTGACCCGACAAGACCTGCCATTAAAACTCTTCATATCAAAAGGACCAGCAAAATCAACACCCGTGGTGGTAAACGGTCGATCCAACGTAGTTCGCTCGGGAGGTAAGGCTGCCATTATTTGATTGCAAGACCGCTTTCTATCCAATAAGCAGCGTTTGCAACCATTAGTTATCTTCCTTACCAAGATTTTAAGACGAGGTACCCAATATTCAATGCGAATAATGCGCAGCATCAATTGATTCCCACCATGAATAGAAATTACATGCACGAATTCAGCCAATAAAGTGGTAAACCGGCAAGAATATGGTAAAATGATCGGGTACTTCTCCGTATACGACAAAGACGGAGATTTTTCAAGCCTACCATTGAGCCTCATTACCCCATTATCATCTAAAAAGGGGTTAAGAGATCGCAATGAACTTTTCGGTGAAATTGGCCTCCTTAATAATAGAGCCTGATATTCTTCCCCATAGTAGGCCCTCTGGGCCAAAATTGCCAGGCGTTGCCTAACGTTACTTAACTCCTCACTAGAAACCTCAGCAGAAGTAAACTTGTACTTGCCCCTTTGCGATGAATGAGCCGTATAGAAAAATCGAAAAAGATAAGCTATGACCCTAAGCGCCCGATCTAGTTTTGAAAATCTCCCCAGAATATCCTCATAATTAGTGAAAATTGTCGCATGTGACTTCACAGCCTTGGCTTCAACATCCGTGTCTAGGGAGGAAAAATTCTCTATGTTCCAATTGGACTTATCCGCGCGAAGCCATGTAGGTCCATACCACCAAAGATTACTCTTCTCCAAATCCGATGGAGACAGGCCTCTACTACCTAAATCTGCCGGGTTATCTTCAGATCTAACGTGATACCAATTGTGGCTACCGACGTTTTCCTGAATTCGACAAACTCGATTAGCTACAAACGTGGTCCAACTACTCGGAGTTTTCTTTAGCCAGCACAGAACAATTGTAGAGTCCGTCCAACAATAAATTCCCCGCAGCGGAATATCAATTTCACTAACTATACTCTTTATCAATTCTGAAGCCAAAACTGCGCCACAAAGTTCTAATCGAGGCAAAGAAACTGTCTTAATAGGAGCAACCCTAGTCTTACATGAAAGCAAGTATGTATAATTTTGCCCGGATGCCTCAACACGAATATAAATTACCCCCGCGTATGCTTTCTCGGAAGCATCAGAAAACGCATGGAGTTCGGCCGACGTAGCAGGCGCATATTTTACCCACCGTGGGATCTGAATATTATTCACTTCCTTATAGTGCTCAACGAACTTCCGCCATTCACTCCCCGTGGAGGGGAGGAGACATTCGTCCCAATCAATATTGTCCTGCCAAATCCGTTGCATAATAATTTTCGCAGTAATAATAACCGGGCCTAGCCAGCCTACAGGATCAAATAATCTAGCTATCGTAGATAAAACTTCCCGCTTCGTATAATTCAATTTATTCACAATAGGCTCAGTTCTAAAATAAAATGAATCCAACTGGGCATTCCATAAAATTCCCAAAGTTTTCGAACTACTAGATTCAACAAACGTAAGTAGCTTTGAATCGACAAGATGGTCTAGAGGAAGATCCCTCAAAATTTCCATTTCGTTTGAGGTCCATTTCCTCAGCTCAAATTTTGCCGAAGATAAAACTTTCCTCAGTTGATCCCGAGCCTTCAAAGCAAATGAAACATCATGAGCGCCCGTTAGTACGTCGTCAACGTACAAACACTTGCGCAAAATTTTAGCCGCAAGAGGATATTCATCTTCGGAATCCTCAGCTAATTGTAGCAAAGTCCGTAGCGCCAGGTAAGGAGCACAATTCACACCGAAAGTTACAGTCTGTAACTCATATGTTTTGACCTCCTCCGTCGGAGAAGATCGAAATAATATGCGTTGATATGGCGTATGAGCAGGATCAAGACGAATTTGTCTATACATTTGGGTAATGTCGCAATTAAAAACGAACCGATATAGCCTCCAACGAAGAATCAAAAGCACCAAATCTGACTGTAATGTGGGGCCCACAAAAAGGCAATCATTTAAGCTATTACCGTTAGAGGTCCTATTCGAGGCATTAAATACGACACGTAACTTCGTAGTTTTACTATCAGGTTTAAAAACCGGGTGATGAGGAAGGTAACACGAAACAGAGGAATTCAGAGAATGAGTAGGAACAAGTCTCATATGATTTAAAGTTAGATATTCATTAACGACACTATCATATAATGCCTTCATATCAGGTTTGCGTAGGAGTGAAGTTTCACTTCTCAAAAATTGAGCCATAACATTCGGTCGAGAAAAGCCCAAATTTAACAAGTGAGGAAATTCTGGCCTGAAAGGTAGCGTCACTACATAACGGCCTTCGGAGTCTCGACGCGTAGTTTTCCGATAATTTTCCTCACATATTCTATCTGAAGGGGTCATTATCTTCCGCTTAGGAGTTTCCTCCATTTCCCAAAATCGAAGAAGACTCCTATTCAAACTATCCTCTATAGAAACATCTATTCTCGTCGAATATGCGCTAACTGTCCGCTCCACCATAGGTCCCGTAATGATCCAACCAAATACAGTCTTCTGAGCCACTAAAGATCCTAAAACATCGCGTCTAATTTCGCCCAGAATTAGCTGAGGATACAAATCCGCGCCTAAAAGCAAATCAACCGGTCTTGATTGATAAAATCGAGGATCAGCTAACTGAAGGTCCGAAAAATTATCACGTAGGCCTGGGCACATTACGAACGAGGGTAAATTACCAGAGATGTTGGGCAGCACTAAGGCCAACGTTTCCAAAATAAGAGATTCGTCCAAAGCAGAACTAATTTTAAGAGCGCAAATTTTTTTTGTAGTAGCAGACAACGTCTGATTAATGCCTGAAACTTTGACATTCGTCGAATGTGCGAGTAGCTTCAAGCGGTTTCGAAAATGTTCAGAGATAAACGAAGACTCTGAAGCAGGATCAATAAGAGCCCGTGCTGGGTATATCATACCCTGGTGAACGATATTCACCATAGCAGATCCTAAAAGCACCCTGCGATTCTGAGCGACATGAAAAACTTGACGGTTCGAATTAACCGAAGAATTTGTGCCTGCTGACGTAGAAGGTAAGGACGAATTCATATTTGTTGGGACCATATTGCGCGACAAAGAAGCAGAATTATCCCTAGAATTAACGGAAGAATTTATCCCATTTGACGACGAAGGAAAGGACGAATTCATATTGTTATGTGCCACACCGCCCGAAAATGAAGCGGTATTATTTCCTGAAATACCCTCAGAAGTAGACCCATCACGGTGTAATAAAGTATGATGTCTTTTGTTACACGTGGTGCAATTGAAGGTACTTTTACAATTTCTGACCTCATGTTCCCGCGATAAACAATTAATACAACAATGAAATTTTTTCACTGTCGAAAATCTTTCCGATATTGAAAGATTTTTAAACTTCTTACAATTTCGTAAAAAATGTCCCGATAGACGACAAAAAACGCAAGAAGTAGAAGAAGAATTAGAGTTCACTACATAAGCCTTAGTCTTCTGAGTAGAAGAAGATTTTGCAGAAGGCTGCGAATCTTTAAGATCACGAACGCATTCCAGAGTTTGCACTCTTTCCGTTAAAAAGGTATCAAAATCTTTCCATTTAGACAAACCAGTTTTGTTCTTAACACCCTGTTCCCATAAACTAACCGTAGACGTAGGCAATCGTTGAATACACATAAAAATCAAAATCGGATCCCAATTATCAGTGGACACATTATAAAGTGCAAGAGATGTCAGGCAATTATTGATACCGCGTTGCAAAGTTTTAAGACCGGCACTAGACTCCTTTTCAACCGAAGGTAAATTAAATAAAATTTTCAATTGATTATTTACTAGCATACGAGGATTCTCATATGCATCCTTCAAATTTTTCCAGGCGACCTCAAATCCATCATTACTTAATGGGCACTTCGATACAATTTCGTTTGCTTCGCCGGCGGTCTTACGAATTAAGTGACAAAGTCGCTCTATATTACTCAGACGCGAGCTATTAATGTAAATCGCCGTGAATAAATCCCTAAATGCGGGCCACGAAACATAATCGCCATCGAACGTTTTAATATCACAGGGAGGCAAAGTTAAATTGTGATCTGAGCTACTAGTATTTGAGCCATTAGATTTCGAGGATTTTTCAAAATTAAATTTTCTTTCATTAATAGTGGCCAAACATTTCATATATGCCAAATATGTGGCCTCATATTTATTTGACACCACTTCAACATCCTCAGGTTCACTTTTCTCGGAACCCTCCAAATAATCTAGACAATGCTCATGAGACAATTTAACTTTCTCCCATAATTTTTTCAATTCATCGCCCTGAATCTCTAACGTAAACACCGTATGCATTTCCTCGCGAAGCTGAGAAAAATTTGACTCAAATCTAATCAGAGCATCCGAAGCTCTAATAAATTTAGCAAGTGGTAATATTGGCATATTTACTGTTCTATTTCCAATAAAAAATTAAATTAAGAAAATTTTATTTAATTGAAACAAATCAAAATTTTATAACAGACAATACGTAATTGCCAGAATTGAATTTTATTTAATAAAAACAATTTTTTTTTTTCAATTAAAACAAATAAAAATTTGTAACAAACAATATGTATGCCAACTTGACCGACCGTAGGGTACTAATTGTTCAAAGAAGGACAACAAGAAGAAGAAAAAATCAAACAAAAACACAAACTCTTTTCTTCTCGATCTTTATTACGCGCACTTTTATATATGTAAAAATCTTCCTCAATTTGTAAATTATTCTCAAATTTAATTTATAAATTATTTTAAACTTTAACTCATAAATTAATCGACTTTAATTTATAAATTATTTCCAAATTTTATTTTATAAAATTATATATGTCCGTCCAAGTAAACAAACACACGGTCGACCAAAAAAGTAACCACAAGAAAATGAATTAAAACAAACGTCAAACTAACAAGTGTTGTAAAACGATCAATCACAATGTATGTATGTATATGTATATTCACTGGGCAAGGAATAAAACAAAAACAAATTTATGCTTCTTCACTTTTCCAGTCCTTTACACTTTATTAAAATTAATTTATTTAATATCAGTATTATTCTTCTTTATTCAAAGTTTTCACAATCACTTTAAATTTAATTGTACGCACCTTTTTTCCAAACAATGTGTTTAAACAAACGAATATGCAAGTAGCTATACACGTATGTATGTATGTATGTACGATGTAAAAAGGTGGTTGAAAAACACAAAGACGTCGATCTTCTTGAAGAGAAAAATAATAAAATTAATTAACGTCCGGACAAAAGCTTCCAAAGATCCGGTATGAAGGACCAAATGTTTGCGTGCAAGGCGGAAAAAAATGAAATGAAAAGAAAATTTGGTATTTTGTTTTATTTTAAAAATATTTTCTTTATTTACCTTAAAAATTCGGTAGTGAACACTTTGGTAGTTATGTCAATAACTAACTTGATATACAGAAAAAACTTGAAGATGGCGAAAACAATGTTTTATTAACCGTTAACGGTATTTTTATTATAAAAAGTTACTCCGAAAGAATAAAGTTGCTAAAAAAGAGTAGCAAACATTAACCCTTAACCGAGATACCAACTATTATTAAAAGTTAACTTAAACAATAATCAATAACCGAACTACCCATAACCCTACAAAAGCTAAATTCCACTAGAGCATCGTTACCAGTTCTACCATTAAATACAATCCCACCGACATTTTCAATAAGATTCATCAATTTTCTGCCTTGTGCACTAAGTTCTTTGTCTTTTGAAGATCTAGCTTTATTAATATGTGGTAAACCTTTCAAAAAGTTACCATCTAAAATTTGTTCATTTGCAGTTCTCGCATTTAGGTCACCAACAATACAAAAATGTAAAGGATCAAGTTCCTGTACAAATTCTTCAAATTTTTCGAATTCATTATTCCATTTAGTGCAGTTTAAATAACTTGGGATAAAGTAAAACACATTACCTTCAAATTTAGCGCTTAATATCGTATTATTGGAGATGTTTAAAAATTTAAAAGCATAAGAATTTTTAAGATTTTTTTTAAACCATATAAACAGCTACCACTCGCACGACCAGCTCTATGCGTTTTCGTAGCTGCAATCCAATATAAACAATAATTATTAAAATATGACCAAAACAAGTGCTGTCTATCAGCTGTTACATGGGTTTCAAAAAGAAAAAATACAAAATTATTGATATATGTAATAAATTTACTATATGAAACTAAATGGTATAAATAAAATTGCTATTGGGAATTTGAAATCACTACATTTTTAATATTACAACCTACTGTATTTATACTATCCTTAATGCAAAAATCAATAACGAAATTACATTCTGATAAAAGCTTTTTTAAGTACTCAGCATCATTAACAGAATCAGCACAAACTTTGCCATTGGACCACGTATATTTGTTGTTATTTATAAATATATAAAACTCACCAAGCCTGACTTTAACAGAATCATTAGCTTTCGAAATATTTTTGCTTAATTGTCTCAGGTTATATCGCACATTTTGTTCATCTTCAGTGTAATCTTTTTGAATGAACACATCTTGCCCTTTTAATAAACCCTTAGCAGCAATGAGCCTGCGAACTCGATACTAAGCAGAACAAAAACGATTTTCCAGAAGAAATCATGTGGGTTGACACCACATCAGCATTGACTTTTAATACATCACTGCATAGTTTTGTAAATTTTTCTCTAGCAGTTTGTATATTTTTACAACTCAAACCGGCAACAACAACATTAGAAGAACGCGACCTACGGTCAATGTACTCAAGACGTGATGAGAGCTTTTTAATATCATTATTAAGTCTTATGTTCTCTTCTTTTAATTCTTGTATCTCTGTTTGGATCACTACTAGTTCTGTTTTTCTAGCAACATCTTTCAGTTTATCATCCAATAGATCGCTAAACCTACTCCACGAGAAAACGTCTTGGGATGCTGGTTGACTGGCGATTTAGCTTCAAGTGTACGTTTATTATTCATCGGTATTTTAAATTACATAATTAGGCATTTTCCCCCACTTATACGATAAAAAAGAAATCAGGCAACACCTGGTGTTGCCAATTATTAGCAAAATAAAAACACCAAACCAATTGTAGAAAATAATGTTTACATATAATGGTTTCTTACTGCAAAACCCCAAAATAATTGTAATTATATCACCAAAGGAAATTTTTACTTGTACACTGCAATTTTTGTATTTAAGTACAATGTTGTAAATAAGGCACAATGTTGTAAAATATAAAGATGTTTACAGCCAATAAAAGCAAAAGCCGCCGCCAGTGTAGATTGAAGGGTATGCTGAAAAACACAAAAACAACGAATCTCGCAGTACTACTCCACAAGATTAACACTTTACACAACGATTTATTTGTTTAAAAAGTAGGTTGGCTTTGTAAAAAATATTCTAACTTGAATTATTAAATAAAAATTGTATAAAATTACGGAGCAGAAAAATTTTACTATTTGACACTTTGAGTACAGGGTTGCTAATCCTTATAGGGTTGCAATTACTTATATATTATTTCCTAGTGTTGCGATAAACTTAAAAGTTAAATTTTACAACAGTTTTTCAAATAAATCTCAACTAAATAAATTTGTGTTCATTGTACTGCGGCAGAAAAGATGGTTCAAAGAGAAATGAGAAAAGGGCAGCTTTCTAAGAAAGAGACAAAAAATCTTCTGTCTTGTGACATATCTGTGTGTAATCTGTGCTAAAAACTGTAATGACTACAAACGAAAAGTAATTTATAAAATAATGAACAATTAAAAATTAACAATTTGCATTTTTTTCTTTTTTTATTTTGAATTCAATATTTTTTTAAAACGTTTTTATTTGACTTTTTTAATTTAAATTCCTTATTTGCTGCTTGTCAGAAACATTATGTTGGTAGTTTTAAAAATTCTACTAGCCCCCAGGGCTAGTGCAATTTTATTCACCTCAGATGTGGCAACATTTTACTTGCAATAGTACTTTTCTCTCGTCTCACACACGCCCTAAGACACTTGTTGTATAATAAATTCGTTTGATACATACATAATGTAATGTATGTATATGCATACCACTGTGCATTACTAACACAAAATTACACACAACACTTGACACCTACATACCTCGGTTTGTTACTCACACAAAATTCCATAAGACACTTGACACTTGCACTAGAATACAAGTGAAAGACACGAACAAGTTAAAAATAGAAACAAATCCTATGGAGGGCATCAACCAAGAAGCAATAAACAACCTTTTTGAGAAGTGGGAAACTATCAAACGAAATTGCTTCCCTCGAAGAATACACGCCGCAGGCACCAACGTATAACCCGACACCAAAATCTGAAGACCCAGATCAGGAAGAAAGGTAAATTTGAGACAGAAAATAACAGAACTGCATACAATAATAACAATAACGAAGGATAGACCGCTAAATATAGAACTGCTAAAAAATCTGAAGGAACTTAAGCAACCAATACACGACGGAAAAATTAAAAATTTAGGAACACTTTAAGAAATAATAGATATCTTAAGAATATTAGTAACTACCTTCAATATAAAGGTTTGTTCAGACCTAACAAATATTTGATGAAAAAATCCAAAAAATCATGACCAGCAAATTGATCAAACCTAAGCTTTATTTTTTTTTAACAATTTTTATTGACTTTTATCTTGATTTGAAAAAAGATAATTGTATAATTCAATTTTAAAACTGTTAAATGATGTTTGATCCATCCAACGTTTTTCAAAAGCAAACCATTTTTTAATAAAACTATTGGTTACGTATAGGACGTCAAATATTTAATAAGTTTAAACATAGCTTAAGATAATAAATAAAAATAAATACCGCATGTAAAAATTTAAAATAAAGTTCAAACACTTAAACACATACATATCAAAACATTATATAATGAACAGTAGAAACAGAATTATAAAAGGAAAAAATCATATAGATTTAACAACTAGAGAAAGGAAAGAATGGAAATAAGAACAAAAATTAGGAATAGAAAGTGCGCCAACTGCAAAAGATGTTTTGGAAAAACACACAGAATTAGAGACAGTCTTAATGATTAGAAAGTTTTGCAATTACGCAGGTAGCAAGTATTAAACACAAAAGTATTTAATTATTAATAAAAAAAATAATAAAACAGTATCTGAAGCACTCCCACTCTGTGCTGGAAACCATGAAGAACTAGAGAGTTTCTTGATAACAGCAGGACTCATTGAGAAAACTGTTGCTGAAACAGCAAAACAAGATTTCTTACAATGCGTGTACCACGCCAAATTGACTTCAGGGGTAATAACGGCAATAGGTAGTTATGCAAAACCTGAAAATTTTAATACGTTGAAAAAATTAAACACCAATTACCAAGGAAAAATGTCAGTTCTGGGAAAGAATAATGACCACCATAGACAACCTGAACAAGTTAGGAATAGAAGAATTGAGCAGTGACACCACAGAGGCAGAGAAACATGTTATAATCAGACTAAATTCAAAGCTTGCCTTAGATTTGTTTAAAAGAGGAATTACTGACAATTTAATGACGTCCATTTTTGTTGCTCTTCCAAAGACATTACAAGACGTGGGAGAAGTGGCACTAGAACTAAAAAATGAAAGTAAACTGAATACTAACCCAGTGTTGTACATGCAAAACTAACCACTCTTTAATAATGATAGTACGCGTAACAATAATAATTTCCGTTGTTACAGAAACAATAATTTCACAAATTATAGAAATAATAACAACAATTCTAGCAATAATATAAACAACACTAATTTTGGCAGAAGTAACAGTTACAATTACACTATAAATAACACCTTCAACAACAATAGTTCCCCTAGGTACAATAATTCCAATAACAATAACAACAATAATTCGCCTAGAGACATCAATTTCAATAATAATTATACACCTAGAAACAACAGTATCAATGGAGCCTACAGAAATGACAACAATAATAATATAAATAATAGTTTCAATTCCAACAGAACCGATAATAAGAACAAATACAGAAACAATAAAAACAACAACAAAATATATATGTATATCAGTGATGCCAGGAGAAATTTCAAAAAAATCCCTACGTGTCTAAATAAAATTCCCTCTTTTTCCCTACAAACAAAAAAATTATCCCTACACTATTCCCTACGTTAAAAATGTATTGGCAAACAAATACATACTCTGTTAACATTTCGTAAATATTATAATTAACGGATTTATTAACATTTATTAAAAAAAAAAGCATTTATTAACATCAAGAAAAAACCAAAATAAACATTCTCACACATGTAAAAATTCAATTAAAAAAAAATACTGTTTGACAAATTTAATTTAATTTAATAATTTAATTTGGCAGAAACGCCACTGTATATCCTTCAATCTAGAGTCAAAACTAAGTCAAACTGCGTGTTTGATTTTCATCTCCTCATCTTTTGTCCTTTTTAAAGGACTTAACCTTCTTCAAGAATACTTTTTTTATTAATATAAGTATCATACATTTTTTACCAAACTCGGTACCAAATAAAAGGGAAGGCTTTATTGAATATAAAAAAATCTGTATTTCAAAATTTTAAAAAAAAAGTTTTCATTAAAATTTTTTAAAAATTCCAAATTGTATGACTTTATTTCTCTTTGTTTCATTCATTAAACATTCTCCTTTAATATTCGCATATATTTTAAGCGAATGTGAGAGCAAATGCAAATAACAAAAATAAGCGATTAGTTCGCAAATGTGAACCCAAATATTCGGCTCCCCTAATATATACGTACATGATTGTGGCACTTGTTGAAGATTGCCAGGTTATTAGGGCTCTTAGTAAAATACTACATTTGTACCTAAATGCTATGGTATATGAAAAATTTTAATTTTTAAATGAAAATAATACGAATATCTACGTATTTTAACACAATATATTGAAAATGAGACAATATTTTGAAAATTCCCTACATTTGCCTTAAAATAAAATATTTGTCTTTTTTTCCCTACGCCGTAAATTTTCCGAAAAAATCCCTACAAAAAGGGAAAATTCCCTACTATTGGCATCACTGATGTATATATACGATACAAGCCGAGGGAAACAAGGTAGGCTCGGAATACATGGATATACGGACAGCCAAAATAAAGAATATACAAAGTTTCTAATAATAATACAAATTTCATAATCGCAAAATACAAAAATTAACAATTTAAATTTCTTGTCGACAGAGGAGCCGACGTTTCATTATGCCGCTCTGGAACAGTGATGTCCAAAATGTAAACTGCGGTTGTATTGATTTATATACACAGCTGGACAAAAGTCACCGTCATTTGGTATCTAGAAGATTATAAAATCTCCCATGAGCACCAAATAATGGAAACATAAAAAATAGTATTGTAAGGGTCGGAAGTCTTTCCTTTGCCTAAACTCGCGGGTGTGCTTTGCAAATAAAACAAACTGGTTTCGTAAACCTTAACTAATAAAAGCTTGTTGCTTTATTGACTTCAGTCTTAGAACTCAACTTCTTGTAATTAATGTATGTATACTAAATCTAAGTAAATATATATATACAAAATAAGTCCGCTGACTTGAGCGTATTAAAAATGTTTAAGGGGAACAAACTAATACTTATTCATGAGTACAAAAAAAAAGAGAATCCAAGATAAACTAAGAGAACAAATGAACAAATTAGACACTTTATTAAATAAACCTTGTTGAAGACGTATATTTAACAGAAACCATTTTTTATTTAAATTCTATTTCAGATTAAACATAAGGCTAATTCAAGCGTTATTTATAAAAAAATGTCATATTATGGTTGCTGTGTGAATTTTGGGTGGACAAAAGTCTCCGTCATTTAATGAAGTACTTCATCAATTAAAGGGCTAAAATTATTTCAGTATGAAGTGTGTTTTCCATTGTTTTTGATGACAGCTTGCAAACGAATGAGTAAATTTTTTGGTAATATCTGGGCTTATTTTCTGCCATTCCTCTAGCAGTGTTTGCTTAAGCATATTTTTGGAGGAAATGTGATGCTCCCAAACCGGTGACACAAATGGTCCCATGAATTATCTATTGGATTCAGGTCGGGTGACTGTGGCGGAGTTTTCAGGGTATGGGGAGTGTTGTGCAGGACCCACAAGCGAACTATTTCTGCGGTGAGCTTTTGATCACTGTCATGTTGAAACTAATAGTCTGATTCAATGCCAAGCTTTTGAGCACTTTTCTGCAGATTTTCTTTTAGAATATTCAAATAAAGTCCTTTGTCCATAATTGCAACACCAGCCGCTGATATGCATCCCCATACCATCACTCCAGCACCATCGTGTTTCACAGTTGATTGCATATGCTTCTCTGCAAATACTTCGCCTGGCTATCTCTACGTTAAAACACGTTCGTCCGATTTATATACACAGAATTTGCTCTCATCAGAGAAGATAACTTTTTCCCAGAAATCTATTCCCTTGCTTAAATGCTCTTTTGCGAAGGAGAGACGCTTCGTTTGGTTGACCTTGCTGATCTGTTCTGCATACTCTGGCACTATAACCAGCGGAATTCAGCGCACTGCGCACAGTACGTGGATAAACAACTGTACCAGTGCTTTCCTTTGTCTCTGCAGCAATTTCTGTTGACGGAGTTTTGGGCTCTTTTTTTAACATTTTGATAATTTCACGCTTTTCGCGTACAGATAGTGCCAGCGGTCGTCCACTCCTTGGCAGATATCGGCACTCTGGTTCATCTTGAAATGTTTTTATTATTCCAGTAATAGTGGTGCGTGGACGATTAACTATTGAGCATATCTCCCGAACGGTCTTGCTTTGGTTGTACGCATTTAAAATTATTTTCCTTTCTTCGATTGTGGTTTCTTTCCTTTATTGATTCATTTTAAGCAATCAGTATTAAAGCTACCATAATAAATGAATTCACTGATAAAAGGAGCCACATTGGCTTAAATTTTTTGTTAACATTATTTAAACAGGCAAGCTAAGCTGAAGTGACGGTGACTTTTGTCCACCAAAAAATCCACATAGCAACTATTATATGCCATTTTTTTTTTATAAATAACGCTTGAATTAGCCTTATGTTTAAACTGAAATAGAATTTAAATAAATAATAACTTTTGTTACATATACAACTTTTTATGTTTCTATTATTTTCTGGACATGGGAGATTTTTATAGATACCAAATGACGGTGACTATTGTCCATCTGTGTAAGTATAAGTGAAAAGAGATACAAATATTTAAAAAAAAATATATGAGAAATATGTAAAGCCTTCAGTACACGGAATGTAAAAAGCTACATGTACATGTAGATCTGACGTAATTTTGACGTCATCACGAAGCCACAATGGCTACATGCCGTGTACTTCCACTTTTTGGTTCACTCACATATAGCACACATTTGCATGTGAATCCCATGTAGCCTTCAAAGTACATGCACACATGTCACATTTTTACATGCCGTGTACTACCCTGTTACATATAAATTCGGACACATTCTATATTTTTACATGCGCATGAAGCCGTCACAAAATATGTGGAAGCAAAAATTTTTGACACAACATGTACATACATTTGGGTTGCCAGCTCTTTCGCATTTTTATTATAAAAAAGAAAAGAAAAATGTCAGTGTAATTATAAACACTTTTCTTTTTTTTTTAAGAATTTTTAATACTTTTTAAATTTAAAATGGAAATAAGATACATATAAATAATAGAAAGAGAATTGTTTTATTTCGTCTTATTTTTCCAGAGATTTTTTAATGTAGAAATTTTTCCTTCTTTTTTTGAAAATAAAACTGGCAACTCTATTTAACATTTAACAATGTTTATGCACTAGAGAAGCTTTTGAAGCTGTTCCTTTCTTTTGTATGTCTTCTATGGCAAACCCATGAATTCAATGTGTCAAGTCCAAATTACATATGAAAAAAGGGACAGCTAGAACTGCTACCTTGCTGAATGTAGTTTGGTTATTGGCATTTGATTTTTTTTCAGTTTTGATAAAAAAAGTTATTTTGCTATTCGAGTTTTTTTAAATGCAAGTTTTATTTATTTAAATATAAAAATTTATTTATTTATTTTTATTTATTTAAATATGATTAGCCTCATTGACAAAAAAAAATTATTTTTTATATATTTCCAAAACAATAACACATAATCAGTATTGTCAACTTTCAAATTTTCAAAAGCGCTAATCTAAAAAAAACACATAATTTTTAATCAATTTTGCTATATTTTAATTAAGGCACAATTTTTATTTGTTTTTTTTATCATACATCTCGGATCATATTAACTTATTGCTAGGGAAAGAGTTATACATATTATAACTTTTATAAACATATTTAAGTTGTTAAATGGCATGAATTGTATTTATTTATAGTCTTTATGCACATTTGAAGAAAATAGTTTGAATTCTGATAACTATTTTATCATAATGTGGGCAACCATATTCATACTTCTGAGGTTTTACTTTCTGAATGCAAGACGTATTTATATCAAGTGGAATTGAGGGCCCAGCTTATTATTTTTTGTGCCATTTAACATCATGTCAAACTTCTTGTGTACACTTTGTGTTTAAGGAAATTGTTTCGCGCCATTTATAACTCTAAAATAATTATATTTGATATACATCATATTATAAATTTTTTTATGACAGCCAAACGTTTAAAATTATCCAACAATTGACAAAAATTAACACCCAAAAAATATTTTAAAAAGTTAAGATATCGATCGCACATGATCAGCTATGGGCACCACTACATTGAAAGCTTTGCATGTGTGGCATTGTATTGGTTTGTTTATGTTTGCATTTGTTGGTTTTATGTACATTTGTACGCTTTGTTTTTTTCTCATTTCATGACATGCGACGCACGTCTGCTTCGTTCGAAATGTTCTGCTAGACTAAGCACAATTTCTTTTCTCTGCTTCGCTCATCAATTTTGTGTATGTACACATCGTACGCTCTTTTTGAACTTTGATTTTGAATTTGCCCATAGCTGCACATGATCAACAAGAGGGTATTGACTCGAAATTTGGAGTAGGAGCAAAACACATTGTCATTTAATATTTAAGGCACATGAAAAATAATTTTTAAACCAAACGTTTCATTACAAATATGTTGACCATATAGCAAGATATTTTTTCCGCGGGCTAATATTACGTGTCAATTTTTTCTAAATAGTGTTGATCAAGTCCGATATGTAGGAACAAAATAGGCTTAAATCTAGTTTGCCGACGCAGCTCCAAAGTGAAAAAAGTGGCGCAAACGCATAGTTTTCGAGCTATGGACCTCATAAGTTTTCATATATACATATATGTGATTTTCCACTACATTTCTCAACGTATATGGCAAATATTTGTGTAATTTTAAAGCTATTGAAAAGAGCTTTCCTTATTTACAAAATTAGTTTAAAAATTCTTAACCAATTAAGAAGCGAAAATACAAGAGTTTTTAGTAAGCATAATAATTACTATGGAAAGAAGTTTAAGTTAGCGAAGCCGGTGTTTGTTATATTATAAATGACGGGCGAAGACCGTCTATCCAGAGAAGTAGGCAATGTCTAAGTTTGTATTAAAAAAAATTTTTTTTTTTTGGCACTTTACGTGGAATACTCTACACAAGTATTTAACTACTGCACTTCCGTAACATTTTGAGCGCGTGTGAAACGGTAGAAAATTATTTTGGAAAAAAAAATTTCATTTTTCGCTGTTGGAAATGATATCTTTGTAGACGAAATAAAATTTTGACATTTGTGAATTGATTACAAAATATTTATAAAAGTGTCAAAAATTTACTTCCAATAGTACTTTGCTACCGTTTCACACGCGCCCTTTAATGTACAATTTTGTTAAAACTGTAATGGAAGCTAAAGGGTTAAAAATTTTGTAATAAATTTTGTATTTTCAAAAAGAGCTTCAAAATGATACCAATGTTGGCCCAATACGTTTAGAAATGTAGTGGAAAATTGCATATTTAAGTGAAAATTTTAGAGGTGCGTTTGCTCCACTTTTTTCACTTAATATTTTCTTCTTACTTTTAAATTTTCTATTACCTTGGGCACCTTTTCTATTTGGAGCTGCGTTGGTAAACTAGATTTTTTCCAACAAATATTTTATTAGTACAAATTGACTGCCTGTTTTTTAAATAAAAATTAAAATTATTCGTTAGGGAATTTATATTGACAAAAAATACAAATTAGAATTTTTTTTCAACGTAAATTCCCAAAGCAAAATTTTTATTGCAATCATAGGCAGTGAAATACACTAAAAAATGTTTTATATAGTGAAAACTATTTTTTTAAATTGTATTGTAATGCATTAATGTGGGTATGTCCATATATACACAAAACAATTTCTGCTATTTTAAATAGCAAATTATAATTGCACAAGTTGTAATGCAAAGAATTGTTAAAAAGCGCTAAATCATTTCTCAACGAATAAAATTGACAACGCTGTCAATAATACTACGGGTAACATGCCGTGTACTAGAAATTCACATACACATGTAGATTTCGTCCATACACGCATGTAAAATGCGTACAGTTGCTCCATGCCGTGTACTAGTAACATTCATGTAGCCATTTGCATGTGTATACATGTGCTATCTTTGCAAATGTGCCAGCTTCGGCCACATGCGACACATTTAAATTTTGGGACAAAATTACATTTCGTGTACTATCAAAATTTCGTTACATGTTATCACGGCATATCATTCAAAAACTGTAACCGAAGTGCTTAACATTCTCGTGACGTCAGAGTCGCATGCGCATGTGGGTTTTTACATGCCGTGTACTATAGGCTTAAGCATACGCCGCGTGTGCACTCGTCGCTTGATACTTGACGTCTGAATTGTGTACTCTGATGGACTAAATGACAGGGCGTAAGAACGTGTGTAAATTCATTTCCAAAATTGTGGTATTGGCTGGATGTCAATGCTCTAGATTCTAGAGTCTAGAACATTTTTTGATGAACCATTGAATGTAGAGAACAGATGCAAATAAACAGGCATCACTAAAGAAGAGAACCATTCATTAGGGACAAGTGAACTTGAACTATCACTTTTTTACGATAATCGTATCGTTAAAATAAATATAACGAAAATTTATCGAATTTGCTATTAGTAACATTTTTAACGATATTCGCTGTCGATTAAGTCGGCTGTTACTTTAAGCAGTTTTTTTTTCGTTATTTTAACGACAATAATTTATGTTGTGTTTATTTAATCGATAAAGTGTATTTTATGTTTAAAGTGGCTGAGGCCCGACTTACATACATACATATGTATGTATATGTATGAAATTCACAAAATAAAATATAAAAACAGAAAATTAAGCACAATTTCATTTGTTTTTTCTTTATTCTCTTGTGTGCTTTTCGTTTATTTTAACATTTTGTATACAGAGATACAAAAACTACAGCTGTTTACAATCGTTAAAAATAAAATACAGAATAACAATATCGTTACTGCAAGCGTATATATATGTCGACAAAAATTACTATTGTCGAATCGTTAAAAGTAAGTGAATCGCACCACAGATATGCAAGTACAAATTCCATCTGGTAGACGACAATATTCCAATAGAAACAGGCGGAATAATAAGGAGAGACTTTTTAAAAGAATACTTATGCAAAATAGACTACGAAACATTTACAATTTCCTTATTTACTAACAATGAAACCATAATTCTTTCAATGCAAACAAAAGCATTTGACGTATTAAACATAACTATACCAACACGAAAAGAAATTATACAACCATTAAAATTAAACCTTATTGAAGATTGCGTAATACTTAATAATGAATTAAAAAGCGGTATTTTTTTAAGCAATTCAATAGCACCAAAATATGGAATGACACATTCAAATTTTAAACACAACAAATTTCACAGAGCATTAAACTGCATACTGGCCCACTGAAAAACTATGATATATTAAGTTACACAAATATAAACAATGACGAACGTTTTAAGCAAATTAAACGTTTTAAGCAATTAAATGATACTGATGAATATGCAATAAGTTGGCAACACCATGTTGTGGTAGACGCTGTGAAAAATATCGTCTTAATTGAAAATTAATTAAACTGTCTGAAAGTGTTAACTAATAAAAATAAGTGATTTAATACATACTGATAATAATATTAAAAACCAAAAAACATAAAATTATATGAAATCTCGTTGATATTAACATAAAAAAATACCTTTTAGCAAATTGGCATTTTATTAACCTCATTTTTTTAAACACATGCTTTAAGATAAATGGTCAAGTGTATATACATAGTTCCGCCTGTCTATCATTACATCAAAAAGCTAAAGGAAAAAAAATAAGTAAAGAAAAAATTCCAATCTTTTTAAAGGGGTTTAAGTCTCACCACCATGACTTCTCCATGTGGAATTTGTAATGCTGATGTTGATTCTGGGCTTAAGCGTAGTCTGCTGTGTAGAACATGCAACAGACGGTTTCATATAAACTGTGAAGGTGTTTCCAAGGAACTGTTTGCTATCTTGGACAAAAATCGAAATTTGCTGTATACATGTAAGGAACGCGTGCAAAATCCACCTAACCTCGATGACGAGGATGATATTTTCTTCAAAGATGAAATACATAGAGAATTTTCTGCCCTTAAAAACTCGTTTCGTCTCTACAGTAAAGACATGAAAATGGAGCAAACCGAAATCAAGAAACAATTTGAAACAGTGGTTTTGGATATCCTAAGTGAAAAATGCCGCCAATATGAAAGAAATTAAGGATGAAGTGAAGGAATGCAAAAAACTTGCCAAGTCCAATCGTGATTATATGAAAATAAAGTTCCATGAGATGGAGTTACAAAATCATGTTCTTCAACATCGATTAAATAGATCAGACATTATAATAACAGGCCTCTCTGGTAACCTAAAAAATCTAAATAAAATAGTTGCTGCCCTGTGCTCACATTTAAAAGTCGACATTGCTGCCGATGACATATTAAATGCCATTTATATAAAAAAGGGTAAAGCTGTTCTAGTAGGGTTTCGTCAAATACAAATTCGTGACAAAGTGATATCATGGGTTTTCAAAAGTAAAGCTTTGACTCTCTCAGATGTTGAAGGAGGTTCCAGCAATAACAGAGTGTATCTAAATGATAACTATTCTCCATTGGCCAACTCATTACTTAGAGTGTGTTTGAAGCTATCAAGGGATAACAAAATTAATTGTTACAGCATTATAAATCGCGAAGCTCTCAAAGTTAAAATAACAATGCCGAAGTGTGATATAAAATAATAGTGATATAAAAATTCTTAACATAAATGAAGTCGTAGATTTTTTTATGATAGGTATGTGCTAGTTGAAAATAGTGTCGCCTGTTAAGTTTTTCTTGAATAATTTTTACAAACATTCTCTGTTTTCATGTCGTGCAGACAATACTACAATAGCTTATTTTGCCATTATTAAGAGCTAGAAAAATTAATTACTCCTATGGGCTTAATGCCATTGTTGTGTAATTTCATATATCAGTGAAATACTCTACAATGTAAAAAAAAGGAAAACAAATAAAATGGAATAATTAGTATATTCGCCTATAATCGGGTATGTTTGGAAAATCGATTGATTTATAAATAATCGTTTAGATGGGTACGCCGAATTGTAAGCGTTTCTGAAATCCATTTCTAAATTAAAGTCTTATGACCCGTTCTTCTATTTCCGAACAACGACTCTGTTTGCTAAACTTTAAACAATGGAGTCAATTAGCAAAAATGCGTACATATAACATTCACCTTGCGTCGGGAGTCATGTCCCCCTATTAAAATCAATAATGAATTAGTGCCCCAACAATCTCATGTAAAATATCTTGGTATTCATCTAGATCGTCATTTAACATGGAAATGCCATATAGAAGCAAAACTAACACAAATTAAACTAAAAGCAATTCAAATTAATTGGCTTATTGGAAGAAATTCTGTTCTTAGCCTTGAGTGCAAACTTCTACTTTACAACTCTAAAGCCAATCTGGTGCTACGGTATTCAGCTATGGGGCACTGCCTCGGCCTCAAATATCGGATTCTAAGGCGCCATAATAAACTTCTTCGAATAATCACAGTCGCTCCCTGGTATGTTAAAAACTCAAATATTCACAAGGATCTCAATGTGCCATTAGTAAAAACTATTATTACGAAGTATGCAGTAAAATATTAAAAAAGGCTTGACTCGCACCCAAATCTACTAGCTTGAAATATTTTAAATGACAGCGGCCACTCTAGATTAAGGAGAAGAGATACTGCAGGACTCATCCGACGAGAAGACCGCTAAACATCTATATATGTGAACAGAAACCGTGAGGAGAAAAAATTTCTTCTGGCATTGGCAGGACAAAAATACAGTATTAGTATAAGATTTGATTAATTATTGTTAGTTCGTATTTAATATATGAAGATTCAATAAATAAATAATGGAAAAAAAAACCTAGAATAATGCCTTCGACCCCGGTTGTCCCGAACTGTTGGACTACGAATAGTCAGGAAACACTCTAGGTGTTAATTGACACTCACTTTACTGGAAACTCTCAAGGGAGCACGCGGGAACAGGTTTGTGAATCGATGCCCGGTCCTATGTCCATCCCAATGAACTACGATAGGATTAAGTGGGCCGTCGACAGCAATTGTGGCGTCCATGAGAAGTTTGGAGGTTAATGATGGCATATGTAGATTTGTAGACAATCTACTCAGGAATAAGGTCAAATGTTCCACGATAGGTGAAACCAGCGTTCAGAGACTGTTAAATAGGGGTACTCCCCAAGGAGGAGTATTATCCCCACTATTGTGGAACCTGACTAAACACCATGTTGACGAAGATGGACGACATGAGGATTACAACTGTGGCGTATGCTGACGACGTTGCAGTGGCCATCACGGGGAAGCATTTGAATATAATGTCTCATTAAAGGTACTTAGCACCTGGAGCGTATCATGCGGATTGGGTGTTAATCCGCCTAAGACGGAACTGGTACTCTTCACGAGGAAGTATAGGATCGAGGTCATGAGACTTCCGAGGCTAAATGGGACTGAATTTAAGATCTCTCATAGCGCCAAGTATCTGGGCGTAATCTTGGACAGCCAGCGGTCGTGGGGGATGAACGTCCGGATGAGGATGGAAAAGGTAATTGTTGCTATGTATGCGTGAAGAGATGCAATCAGCAGAAACTGGGGTATGGGCCCGAGGAGTGTTAGTTGGATCTTTGAGGCTGTGGTAAAGCCGACACTGTGTTACAGTGTTATTGGATGGTGGACAAGGGCAGGCACCGCGCGATGCTTGAAAAGGTACATAGACTGGTCGCATTGATGACAGGATCAATGCGCTCCACTCCCACCGGGGCGCTGTTTAAAATACTAAACTGGCTCCCGGTGTACATCATGGTCAGACAGATGGCTCTATGCTCGGCGATACGGTTGAACGCGGCACACGGCTGGTCAACCCGTGAGTATGGCCACTCCAGGATAATTGGATGCTCAATCGTCCCTGACGGACTGGACTACTGCACCCCGGAGCCTTTCTGTGGTGCGAGATATGCGACGCATATAGCGCACGGCAATGCGCTATGAACCGGCCCTAGGAGTACATACTGATGGTTCGAGGAAGGGGTATAGAGTTGGCGGAGTTTTCTACATACAGGAACTGGGCGTTAAAGTTTCATTTCGGCTGCCGGATGGATGTAGTGTCCTGCAGGCAGGAAATCTCGTCTATAAGGCGGGCAGGCAATTGGCTAAAGTATTATCGCGTATCGGGAGATATACGTATATTTACTGATGTCAAGGTTGCCATTGCTTCTCTTGCGGGTGTCTACACGACTTCTTTGTAACTTTAGAATACCGGATGTCTTTGAATAAGATTGCTGAGCATCCAGCTTATATGGATTCCAGGGCACTCAGACTGCCCGGGAAACCAGTTAGCAGATGAGCTGGCCAAGTATGGTGGTCGTATGGATGACATTCATTGATCAATTAATTGGTCTTCCAATGGCTCAGTGTAAGACACTCATTGGGCGCGAGTATTATAGGATTGCGAAGGAGGGTTGACCACCTGCTCCATATTCAGGACACTCTGGCCTGGTTATGATGAACGGAGAACTAAATCTCTACTTAGGTTCAATAGAGACCAAATCAGGACTGTGGTGCCGGTTGTGACTGGACTCTGGCCTGTTGGGACTCATGCTAGGAGAATAGGTCTGGAATTCAATGACTACTGCAGAAGTTGCCATGATGAGAAAGAAGAGGAGACTGTGCTTCACTTTCTCTGTCAATGCCCTGGGCTACGGTGCATTAGGGAAAAATACCTGGATGAGCCGGTGTGTTCCTGCTTGGAGGATATATCTAAAATATAACTAAGATTGCTTCTTCTCTTCATTAGGACGACGGATTGGCTCAACTCTGCAGTGACGCCATCTGAGTAACTGATCTTTGGGATGGGTATTGGCGCTGGGTATCACAAAGGGACCGCTGAAGGACCCAAGTGAGCTGTCTCTCGATGGCTGCCCATGGGACATAACCTAACCTACGTTTTTCAAACCTAACCTTACCTACGTTTTCCATACCGCTAACACTTTGTCCATATTCTGCTGAAATATGGCAGCGATTATTTTTACTCCAAAAACCATACGATTGTATCTAAACAAACCCCATGTGTGTGTTAATTGTAAGTATATGCTTAGAGTCTTCGCACATAGGTCAAAATTCAATATTAACGCGGCCAAAATTGTTTTGTATACTTAATCAATTTTTTTTGATTAAGTTAAAAAAGGATATGAAACGCACATAAAAATTTATTTAATCCAAAAAACACACAAAAGAAAACAAATTATGCAAAATTATTACAATACTAGCATTTATCCCGCTACTTCGTTAGCGTCTCCTTTTCTTTCTTGGACATATTTATACACCAAAGTTCATGTTTCTTGGCTTTAACTTATTTTAATGCTAGCATTTAACCTGCTACTTTGTATTAGGTACGATTTTCACCTCTTAAACGTTCGAATTTCAAAAATGTATAAAATTTGTATTTGTATTTTTTAGATACGTTACGAATGTGATATAAGTTTCATTTCAATATTTATTATTTTGAAGATAGATGACGTTGCAAAAAAGCTTTTAAATACAACAATAAGTATTAATTTGTTGTGTGTCTTTTTTAGCTTAGGAGATATGAGGTTAGCGGGATCGATTTGGGAAGAGCCCGGCCTCCGGTCCAAATGCCAACTTTTTAGCTTCTGGAGTTTAGGATAAGTGATGATGAATCAGTCAGTAACGATGCAATTTCATATTATATAGATAGAGGAAGAAAAATGTTTTGAGAAAAAGTAACAAAATTACGTACGATTTTCACCCCTTAAAGTTTTGAAGTTTTTAGTTTCACGCGATTAAAGATAACAAGATTTAAACGATAGATGGGGTACAAACAATTACCAAAATACAGGTTTTACCCTTTTACTCCCTAAAAGGTTCGAATTTCAAAATAGTACCAGACAACTGTTCTCTTTTTTTATTTAATGAACAACAATAAGTATTAGTTAAAAAGTACTACTTTAATTAAAAAAGTACCAGTTAGAGAAAGAAAAAGTAAAAATCCCCCTAACAGATTCTCATTCACTCAGGAACTTGCATGTTTAATTTTATGTTTCTAGGTCCAATATTAACAGCAAATCAAAAAGTACCATGTAAAGCACAAAAACGTACCAGATGCTCATTCACTCATTGCTTTGCTTGTTTAATTTTATGTTTGTAGATCCAATACTAACAAAAATTCAATAAGTACCTGTTGGCAAACAATACAGTACGAAAAAGTACCAAAAAACCACCCTTCCAGATTCTCATTCACTTGGGAACTTGCATGTTTTATTTTATGTTTAAAGGTCCAATTTTAACGGAAATTCAAAAAGTAACAGGTAAAGAACAAAAAGTACTAAAAATCCCCTCTTACAGATTCTCATTCACTCAGGGCATTGCATTCTTAATTTTATGTTTGTAGATGCAATATTAACGAAAATAAAAAAGGTGCCAGTTAAAAAACGAAAAAGTACCAAAAAGATCCCTCCTATAGGTTCTTGCCAACTCAGGACATTTAATGTTGAATTTTATGATTTAAGGTCCAATACTAACGAAACTTACCAGTACCAGTTAAAGACCAAAAATACCCTCTAACAGATTCTCATTTACTCAGGACCTTGGAAAAGTACCATTTAAAAAACAAAAAAGTACCACAAATTTCCCTCTTATAGATTCTTGTCTACTCAGAACATTTAATGTTGAATTTTGTATTTCTAGGTCCAATAATAACGGAAATTTAATTAGTACCAGTTAAATAACAAAAAAGTACCAAAAAGTACTTTTACATATTCTCATTCACTCAGGGCCATGTATGTTTAATTTTATGTTCTATATTAACGAAAATTAAAAAAGTACCAGTTGAAGAACGAAAAAGTACCAAAAAAATCTAACAAATTCTTATTCACTCAGGACTTTGCATGTTTAATTTTATGTTTCTAGGTCTAATACTAACGGAAATTCAAAAAGTACCAGTTGAAGAGCAAAAAGTACCAAAAAATACCCTCATGTGTTCTTATCCACTCAGGACATTGCATGTTGAATTTATGTTTCTAGGTCCGATATTAACGATAATTAAAGAAATTGTATTTCCCGTTTTTGGTACTTTTTTTCTCCCCATTGAAGCATAAAAAATTTAAATATTGTGGGAGAGCATAACTTAATACCATAACTTAATACGTATATGACCATAAATAAAAAAAAATGTTTTGTAAAAAAGTACCAAAAATAGTTACGGTTTTTACCCCTTAAACGTCCGAATTTCGGAAAAGTACCAAATTCGTATTTTAATTTTTTATATAAGTTTCAAATGTCATATAACCCTTATTTCTATGATTATGGGCTTAGAAGATAGATGGGGTGACAAAAAAGTACCAAAATACAGGTTGGCTCCGTTTACTCCGTTAAAAGGCTGATTTTCCACAAAGTACCATACACCTGTCCGCTTTGTTTGTAAAGAACAACGATAAGTTTTACATTTATTTTGTATCTCTTTTAGTTTTAGAGATATTGTAAAGGAATTAGTGTGTGTGTGTAAAAATGTTGAGGTTTGTTTAGTATTATCTTAGCACTACTGCCGTCATGGGTACGAGCATCAAAATGCCCTTTGTTTTGAGAATCAAAGTCAATTTTTTGAAATTGAAATAATTCTAATTTATTTTGACAAATGTACGCACTAGCTTATATACTAAACTTATTCTTTAGGTCAGCATTCATTTAGGCTGCAAACAAATCAATAATGGATTTGCTGTTCCCGTGAGACTTTGTGATTGAATCAAAATTCCATGGCACGTGGACGACTTTAATGCGACAATAATAATATAAAAAGAATTCAATTTAGGATTCATATTACAAGTTGTTCGCATTCCACACAGTATTACAATTTTATTTCACACAGTATTTGATACAAAAAAATTTAATGCTTATTACTGCTGACCAACATAAAATTAAAATAAGTTCATTGGCTCAAAACTTAACTTACTTAAATGTAAACAATTAATGATACAGTGCTTGCTCTAAGTATGCATACACTACAATATAAGGTTACCGAATTTACCATTTTTTACCCTTTTTCACCCCCTAAACATTCGAATTTCCAAAAATCCCGTCTTAGTGGATCGATTTGGGGAGAGACCAACCCCTGGTCCAAATTTTAAGTTTTTAGCTTCAGGCGTTTAGGCTGTGCGATGATGAATCAGTCAGTAACGTTACAATTTTATATATAAAGATTACAAACAAACATATTATGTTCCGGATTCCAAATTTTATTTGGTTCAAATTTATTTCTGTGGGTTTTAGGGCTTTCACAGGCTTTTTGACATATCTTATTTCTTCTCTTGTCACGTCAGTATACTTTTTTACAAACTGAAATCTTATTGGATGGCAAAATCGTGGGGACGAGGGCGTGGGGTTCTGCCAGGTACCTTTTTTGTTATCCTTGCCACATACTTTTCGAAGGGGCACAAAAGATTTTGTTTGTATTGTGTTTGCTGGGAGCTATTACAACCTTATTTTAAAATTATATACAAATAATTTCTTTCTTTTTCGTTAATTGTCAATAGCACTGCTTCCAAGTGTGGTGTGTTTGTCGTATGTTTGTCAAAACACATCGCAACTACTTACCCAAATTATTTTATTGATATATATACTCTCTTACCAATCAAACAATTGGTGGTAGGTATACAAGCATGGTAAAACAAAATAATAGTAATAAAAAATAAAACAAAAGATTGAAACACAATTAGTCAATTCACAAGGTATCCTAACATGTCATATTGTCAAAATGTCCTAATATTTCACAATGGTTTAAAAATATTGTTGTACGGCTCAGCCGCTCAGCGCTGGACTTTTCTGATTAATTACGAAAGCACAATAAACACAGCAAGCAACGTTCTATTTATTTAAGACACTTTTTGTTAACAAACCAACAACAATATTTTTAAACCATTGTGAAATATTAGGACATTTTGACAATATGACATGTTAGGATACCTTGTGAATTGACTAAATAAGACCACACACAAACAGTGTGTATGAATATAAGCATTTTGACAAAAGGCATTAAACTTGAAATATTATTATATATATAAGTTCCTTTAACTCCCACTGGAGCATAGGGCGCCAAAATATTACGATGGATAATATTTCCACACACAAACAGTGTGCAAATTCGAGCAAACTGAAATATTACGATGAATAATGTTTCACATAAAAATATAAAAGTAAAAGATTGAGTGAAAATTTTGTTAAACACTGACCAATGAAAATCAAGTGTTTTAACTCAATAACCCATAAGTTAGAAAGAGCTTAATATAATATAGAATGAAGAATTGTAAACTAATTTATTTTAGTATAAATATTATATCTTTTGTAAATAAAAAATCTGAATACTTTTGAAATTAAATCAAACTTGTTCTCAATCTTCTCACTGAGCACCTTGAACAGTGCATAGATAAAGTAAAACTGCTGTGGCAAGGCATATCATTCATGACTACATTGCACATCCCTTTTCCTTTTTGATTGTTGCGTTTAAACTTAATACAAGAAAATTGATAGACGGTATTGACAATAAGGATTTGTAAGCCGCTTTCCGCACAGGTACCTTCTTCCCATTAACATTCCCTTGATGGACAAAATTTTTGTTTTGCTTGTAAAAATAAATAATATGGCGGATAAAATGCCTTAATTGTGTTTCAGATGATCTCCTACTGACGTCTTTTTAGATTAGCCTCAACGAACATAAATAAAGCTAGTAGTGGTGTCAAAGAAGCAGCACTATCTTTCATTCCTTATTCGTCGACTGCTTTTCTATATTCGCGCGCTCGGGTAGGCCAATTTGTACCAAGGGGTACATTTTCAGCATTTGCTTCGGCCCCAAATGTATTAAAAGATGGGGAAACAGATAGAATAAGTTCCCAAAATCGTTTCTCAATTCTGGATGATGAATCCCTGAAGCACAAAATGTCATTAAATTGTCAAAGCGATCCCCAATAAATCTCAAATCGTCAAAGCGATCTCCGATATATCTTAGAAAAAAAACTCAAATGAGTTAATAAAGAGCTTGATCTCGGTGATAGGTGAAAATGGTTTTTATGTAGCTGCAATATAGCGTGGTAATATAAATGACACAAAACTACAGGTTAATCATGAAGATGATTTTCGTAAAGTAATTACTAAATTTGAAGCATTTTATAAAAAGTTTTATGCAAACCAACTGAAGAGCAGTAAAGGTCTTCATGTAGTGCCTAAGGGCATTGACTCATGCGTGGACCCAGATGAAAAGAAAAATGTTCTAGAAGAGAAGGCCTTCAAAATAAAAAATGTGATAAATATTAAAATTAGAGAAGAAAAAAATCCCCACTATTTCGAATGGAGTTAGAACCCGTCGACCTTAAGCTTAAAACTATGAAACACATCCCACTTACAGTTTGAAATACATCCTGTACAGAAGAATTATGATAGAGGAGCCGCAAAAAAGAAATGGTACCGTTCAATGTTTAAACTGCCAAGAATTTGGCCATACTAAGGCATACTGCTATTTACACCCTGTTTGCGTCGTATTTGGGGAATAACATGGTACAGTTCTTTGCGATAAGTCTACAATCGACCCCACCGCACTGCCAACTATATAGGATGTCCTTATCAAGAAAACACTAATGACGTTTAAGTTCCACAGCCTGGTAATAACAGAACCTCCCACGCTAACGTCCTAAAATCAAACTATATGTTAATGCAAGGTTTCTTATTTAAGTCGACTGGGAAAAACCATGGAAACACTAGTGCAAACAGTAAATAATTTGACGAATATAATGGGTAATTTTATGCAGAAAATTATACGAATGAAATCGATGTTAGTGCAAGCTGTTTTTAACAAGCCATGATCTGTTTAAAAATTTGTTTTTTGAACGCAAAAGGTATTCGCCAATATAAAAATTAACTAGTTTACTTTAGTAAAAATAAACAATTTTCAACCAAACTTACGGAATGCCTATGGGTAACCCACTATCGCCCACAATAGCGGACATTGTATTGGATACATTATTAGAAAGAACCACGGAAGAACTACGGGAGAAAAATGTACATATAAAACTAATAACAAAATATGTAGATGATCTTTTTGCCATCATTAAAAAGAGTGATGAAAAAATTATTTTGGAAACGTTTAATAAATACCACAACAAACTGAAATTTACCATCAAAAAAGAACAAAACGGATCGATACCATATTTTGATATGAGAATTTATAGGGAACACAACCGCATAATTACAGATTGGTATACAAAAAACATCGCATCAGGACGACTTATAAACTACCACTCCACTCAGCCAATGGGACAAAAAACAAATACGGCCATCAACCTAATTAAAAAAGTTGTAAAAATAAGTGACAATAAGTTTTTACAAAAAAACATAACTAAAATTAAAGATATTTTACTTAGTAATAACTATCCACAAAAAATCATCACCAATTTAATTAAACGTATGAATAAAACATCTGGCATCACTACATTTTTAAGTCTCTCATACATACCAAAACTCACTGAGAGCAAACAAATAAAGGAATTGATAGATGATGAAACAGTTTTAGTAGCTCACAAAGCTAACAACACAATCTCCTCACTATTCACAACAACAAAAACGAAAATAGAAAAAATACAACAGAGCAATGTTGTATATGAAATCGAATGTGTGGGCAATGATAACGAGACGTGCGGTAAAGTTTATGTAGGGACAACAAAAAGAAGTTTAGGCACAAGAATAAATGAACACAAAACAGATATTGAAAAACAAAAATATACAACAGCTTTGGCGGTGCATTGTTTTGAAATGAAACACACCCCAAACCTCACCGACGTAAAAATTCTTGATAGGGAAAGGAAGATGAACAAGAGATTTACATTGGAGAGCCTACGAATCCAGGAGAGAAATAATCTTGCCATAAATAAAAAAGAAAATAAAGACAATGCAAATGCAACTTACAACTTAGCATTAATTTAGTCAATTTTAAACTGTGATACCAAAAGAAAGTTCATCTGTGATATATTTTATTTTACTTTATTATTTATTTTATTTATTTTTGTGTTTTATGTGGTACTTGTTGTATTGTTTAAAAACAAATTTATTTAAAATTATAATGTAAAGATTATATGTAAGTGGAATTATTCTTTTATGTTGTGTTAGTTTAAAAATTATTAAATTAAAAAACATGTTGTTCTTTATTTTCCATAACGTTGCCAGATTCAATAAAATTTAAATCCCTGAGGAAGTTGAAAAAATCTCAACGAAACGTCGGAGGAGTAAAATTATGAATAAATAGTCTTTTATTTTTCATTTACTGTGACCTTGAAAGCCTGACTTAGATAATTCTAGGAAAAAAACAACATAACTATAGATAAGGTCAATAAAAATTATACTTAATTGTAAACAAATTGATGTTATGATGGTTTCTAAAACTCATTTTACCTCAAAAAAAAAAAACGCTTAAAATCAATGGTGATATACTATATGATACAAAAGATCCTCTGGGTGAGCTTGCCGGGGTTCGGCCATCTTGATAACAGCTCGAATCCAACACTACTTAATGTGTGATCATTGTGGAGATTATCTGTAAGCAACATTTGTGTTAAAGAGCTTAATCGGAACATAGTATTAATAATTCATTTAATTAATGATGTGCTAATAATACCAATTTTTGAATGAAAACACTGAAATTTATTCTTGTGGGAAAGCTAGTTTCTATGCGCATTTCGCTGGTTGCTTAGGCCAGCTCGTCAGGAAACTTTTTCCAAATACTTTAGAAAAGCTAAAAATATTATACAAGTAAGACCATAAAGTAAGAATTTTAAAACACTCAGGTCTTAAATGTAACAATATCAAAGCTTCAACAAAGACAACAATAAACCGTCAATTCCCTCTTTCTTACATTCCCCTACAATTGGCTAGTTTTTTTTCCCAACACGAATTGTAGTTGTAAGAGGATAGAAAGAAAAAACAAAATTAAAAAAAAACAAGTTGCTTAAATAAAGCATCTTGCCATTTCAGTTTTTTATTTGCCGGGCACATGCAAATTTATTATCAAAAATTATTTTCGGGAATGAAATATTTTATTAATAATTCATTTAATTAATGATGTGCTAATAATCCCAATTTTTGAATGAAAACACTGAAATTTATTGTTGTGGAGTATATGTATAATGAGAGTTCTACTTCAAATTTACCCAAAAAGCCATTAAAATCACCCAAAAGCCATTAAAATTACCCAAAAGCCATTAAAAAGCCATTAAAATTACCCAAAAGCCATTAAAATTACCCAAAAGCCATTAAAATGTCATAAAATTTTAAAAAAGGTAAAATTAGGGGGGAAATTCCTGAACACGTGTTAAAGTATGTCAAATGAACACGTGTTAAAAAAGGTCAAATTTTTTAAAAAAAAAAATGTTAAAGTATGTCAAATGAACACGTGTTAAATTTTATAGGAAAGCAATGCACAAGTGGTGGGTGCATTGTTGAAGCCTTTCTTTTGTTGTGATCGATAGACAGACATAGAGATATGTAGATAGATACACAGACAGACCTTGAGGAAGAAATTGGAAAAATATTTTTGTGTGTGTTTTGTGGAAGACAGACATACTGTGTACTTGTCAATGCACTTGTTGAAGCCTTTCTTTTGTTGTGATCGATAGACGGACCTTGATTTTGAAAAAAAAATTTGTAGACAATTTTTTCAAAGCGCTGATATTAAAATTAATAATTTATGGGGTGTGAGATGATAAGGGTATTGTATTGTATTGAGGTGTGTCTTGAATATAGATAGATAGATACACAGACAGACCTTGAGGAAGAAATTGGAAAAATATTTTTTTTTTTATTTTTGTGTGTGTTTTGTGGAAGACAGACATACTGTGTACTTGTCGATGCAATTGATTTTGAAAAAAATTTTTGTGGACAATTTTTTCAAAGCGCTGATATTAAAATTAATAATTTATGGGGTGTGAGATGATAAGGGTATTGTATTAGAGTGTGTCTTGAATATAGATAGATAGATACACAGACAGACCTTGAGGAAGAAATTGGAAAAATATTTTTTTTATTTTTTGTGTGTGTTTTGTGGATTGTTGGGAGAAAACACATTTCTGATAAAAGTCCTTTTTTTTGTTGTGTGTGTGTTTATGGGTAACCAGATGGAGGGTTGTTGTTATTTTGTTTGTTTGGGTGATCGACGAAAATATTATTGGATGGATAGACAGACATACAGACAGACTGGCTTCGTAACAGCAAATGGTTTTTCAATTTTATTTGGGGTTGAAGAATAAATTCAAAGTATCTATAAATTATGATTTTATTTAGTTATTAAAAAAAAAAAATTGTATAGATGCAATTGGTGTTTCTATTTTTTTATTTTGGAGTGGATAGGGAAATATGAAACCATTCTTGAAAATTTTTTTAAAAAATTTCAAAAACAAAGTGTTGGGTGCATTGTTGAAGCCTTTCTTTTGTTGTGATCGATAGACAGACAGCCAGACAGACATAGAGATATGTTGATAGATAGACATACAGACCTTGTAGAAGCAATTGAAAAATATTGTTGATAAGACTTCCTTTTTTTTTATTTATATTTATTAAATAAAAAATAAATAAAAATCTAAAAAAGTTTTACGATATATTGTTAATATGTTTATTCTTAGTGATGGATAATAAGTACATAAGTTTACCCCCTAAACTATAAAAAGTTTTCCCCCTGTAACCATCTCATTCTTGGTTAAGTATATAAATACTGTGAAATTTGGTTTTGCTATTAGTTCACCTACACCCAATCGGTTACGGCTGGTACGTTCCCATTCACTAACCAACCGAACGTCTTTTCTCTTATCGACATTTTCCATGGTTAAAAAATATTGGTTGAAAAAAAATTATATGGAGCCTATTACAGATTTAATTTTGAAATGTAATTTTTAAATAAAATATAAGCAAAACTATAAAGATAACATGCTTTTATATATATTTTATATCAGTTTTGTTAGAGACAATGCCGCAGCAAGATAGTTTTATAATCGTTGATCTGCAAGGATTTTATATTGCAAATAAATTATATGCAAAAGAAGTCTGCATTTCAGTCTCTGATTTCGAAAGTCAAACTTTTCTCATTGAATCACCATTAAAATATTCAGAATTAACTAATAAGGATAGGATAACAAATAAATGGTTATATAATCACTTGCATGGATTATATTGGGATACTGGAGAGTCTACACTGAAAGAGTTAATAGAATACTTAATATCAGTTATGAAAAAAAGAAAAGAAGAAGAAGAATATCCTGTTGTATATGTTAAAGGAACTGAAAAAGTTAGATGGTTAAAAGAACTACTTAGAGGAGAAATAGAAATATATATATTTAATTTAGATTATTGGAATTGTCCGAATATAAAAACTTTATATAAAAATAATTCTAATATAAATAATTGTAAAAATCATAATAATATCAATCAAATATGTGCTGAAAAGAATGTAATTTTACTTAGAAATTTTCTAAATTTATATCTAAATAAAGAAAACCTTATTAATCAATAAAACATTTGAAGTTAATAATTTTATTTTTAGTTAATCCTTAGTCTTTATACAGAGTACATTACTTTTACTATTTTAAATATTTTTCTTCATACTTATCACATATTTTGCTACAGTTCTTTCGTGTAATTCGTATGATTTTGGTTTAGTTAGTGTGATTTGTTTTTGCTTTGTTGCTGTTTGATGTAAATTCCGTACTCTTTACACTTCATATTTGCTCGTTTATATCACACTAATAACAATTAATTTGCAATTGTGTGTTTTTATTTATTTTTGTTATATATGTTTTGCACAACATAGCATTTGATTCGTTAGCAAAGAGTGAGCAACAATCAGTATTTAAAAAAACAAAACGAATGTCTTGAAACGGCTTTTAAATGCATTTGTACAGAGGTTTAATACATACATATTATTATGAAAAATTTTTATTCACAATACTTTAACATTTCTCGATGTCAAACACTTTATGAACAACATTTGTTAGCATTTAAGTTTTTTAATCTTTATGAACGTATTTTTAATTTTAAATCTGAAAAAACTGAAAAAAAGAAATATCTAATTATATTTTCAAAAATAAAACACAATTTTTTTATTTTTTATTATTTTTTTATTTTTATAAGTTCTGTAAAAATCTGAAAAAAAGAAATTCCTAATAAAATTTTTTAAAAAATAAAACTCAATTTTTTTATTTTTTTATTATTTTTTATTTTTATAAGTTCTGTAAAAAATCTGAAAAATAGAAATTCCTAATAATATTTTTTTTAAAAAAATAAAACACATTTTTTTTATTATTTTTATTTTTATATGTCCTCATCATCATCATCATCATCATCATCATCATCATCACTTCCCATTTCACTATTGGAAGTGAGATCGAATTGCATAGAACATAGTATATTAGGCGGGGGAACTTTATCTATTATATAACACTCCCCCACCTTTTTGATCATATGTGCACTAGTTATATTCTGTCGGCAGTGAGGACACGATATCCTTTTCCAACTTCTTGCACAACTAAGGCATAAATAGTGGGTACAGGCAAGGAATATTAGCTCCTTTCCATTCAAATGGTGTAAACAAATATCACATTTGAACCGTCTTTTGTATAGAACTTCTAACGGAGAATCGGGAGTTCGATGACTCTTCTCCTGCCTTTTTACAAACTGCAGCATTTTTCTTTCTAACTTCTCCTTCTTTTGCTGCAGTTTTTTCACCTTCGCATCTATAATCTTCTGCTTTTCAGTATAACGGACCCATTTTCCGTATATCCTATCAACATCGTTCAAACGTTCCGTAAACATAGCCGAAAACCTTCCCTCTATTATTGTAGGTGGCGCTGGTGTGATTGTAGGTGGCGCTGGTGTTGTTGATGATGCTGGTAAAGGAAGGTGTTGGGATAGTGATGGTGGTGGTGGTGTTGGTGATGATAATAGTTGTTGTCCATTAACTGGAAACAACTGTGTTTCCTCATCATCATCAATTATGAACATGGTAACGTTTTGGTTCGACATTTTTTTTTTGTTTTGTTTTGGTGATTTAAGAATTTGTAATCAACAAATATTTATTCTAACTACTCTATTTATATTAAAAAAAAAAAATCTTTTTTTTTCATTACCTAATTCAAAACAAAAAAAGAAAGGTTTTCAACAATATTTTCCAATAGCTTCTATAAGATCTATATGTCTATCTATCTATCTCTATATCTGTCTCTCTTTTCTACCCACAACAAATATTTTTGTATGGAAATCAACTCATATTCCTCGGCTGTACCCCATTATTTATGTCTTGGTTGTGTAAGAGGGTGGAAAAATGCTTATTGAGATAAAAACTAATTGTAGTGAGTTTGTCAAAACACATCACAACTACATAAAAAATAATGTGTAGAGTGTCTATTATAACACAACTATCCAACAATAACAATACTAAGAACAATATAAAATTCATAATTTAATTTTTCTGCAACATGGAACAGCTTGACACCTCTTTAAGTGTGACCACACATAAGACAATGTTTTATGTGTACAAGCAAAAGGCATTGCACTTGAAAATATGTCAACGCAAGCGATTTGACTAAAAAATATTAGATTCGAAATATTATGAGGAATAATATTCCAAAACATAATGTGTAAATGCAAGCAGACAGAAAATAAGCCAATGCACTTGAAATAAAGTAATAAGCAATATAGAAAATAGTTTAAAATAAGAAATTGAATGAAAATTGTATTGTCTTGGTTGTGTAAGAGGGTGGAAAAATGCTTATTGAGATAAAAAAAACTAATTGTAGTGAGTTTGTCAAAACACATCACAACTACATAAAAAATAATGTGTAGAGTGTCTATTATAACACAACTATCCAACAATAACAATACTAAGAACAATATAAAATTCATAATTTAATTTTTCTGCAACATGGAACAGCTTGACACCTCTTTAAGTGTGACCACACATAAGACAATGTTTTATGTGTACAAGCAAAAGGCATTGCACTTGAAAATATATCAACGCAAGCGATTTGACTAAAAAATATTAGATTCGAAATATTATGAGGAATAATATTCCAAAACATAATGTGTAAATGCAAGCAGACAGAAAATAAGCCAATGCACTTGAAATAAAGTAATAAGCAATATAGAAAATAGTTTAAAATAAGAAATTGAATGAAAATTGTGTTAAAACACTGACCAATTAAAATCTAGTGTTTTGACTCAATAAACCTCATCGTAATACTAAAGTAAGATCACTACAAAAACGAGATTGTAAATAGTGTATAATTTATGATAAACCTTTCTTTTGGTTTTGAATTAGGTGATGAAAAATTATTGTATGGATAGATATATAGACAGGCATAAGTACAGACTGTTTTAGAGCAATTGGTGTTTTACATGTATTTGTTTATGATTAAGAATTCATATCAGAGCTATAATTATAATTATAATCTTATTCCATCACCAACTTTAGATCTTCGAATATCTCGTTGTATACTTTTAACGAAACAGATTCCTTAAATAGCTAAACAGCTTTTTAAAACAGCTTTTAAAAACAGCTAAACAGCTTTTAAAAACAGCTAAACAGCTTTTTAAAACAGCTAAACAGCTTTTAAAAACAGCTAAACAGCTTTTTAAAACAGCTAAACAGCTTTTTAAAACAGCTAAACAGCTTTTTAAAACAGCTAAACAGCTTTTTAAAACAGCTAAACAGCTTTTAAAAACAGCTAAACAGCTTTTTAAAACAGCTAAACAGCTTTTTAAAACAGCTAAACAGCTTTTTAAAACAGCTAAACAGCTAATTAAAACAATTTCTCCCACATTAGCGCAAAACTCCCATTACCCCATATACAAATACATTTAATTGTGATCACTTGTGTTTACAATTTATATTTAATAAATATGGTTTGAAATAAAAATAACATTTTAACTTTTGATTTCCTTCATAATTTTTTCTATTTTACATTTTTTTTTCTTATTATCTAAATTTACAATTTATCTTATCATTTTAAAAACATAAAATTAATTAAAAATCTATATTTACGTTGAGAAGATTGTCATTATCCTCTTCCATAAGTTCAGGATAGTTATTTATTCTAAAATGGCCCCATGCATATGTATCAACACCATTATCTCTAATAAATCTCTTATCATCTGAATAGCTTAAAGTTAACTTATTTATATGTTGAGTATATATTTGATGAGCCTTAGATCTAAATATATACATTGAATCATAATATAATTTCTTTTCTAATAGACATTTTCTAAAGTCCCGTTTACGTCTGTTCTCCCATTCGCACACTATTTTAATGTCCTTTCTCTTGTCAACATTTTCCATAGTCTTTCCATAGACAGCATTATTTAAAAGTTTAAAAAAATTTTGTTCAAAAGAGTTTTTAGCTTAAGTCCGATGATGATTATTCAAATCAATATATATCTTTAGCCAATCTGATTGATTAAATTCAAGAACTCTATGAATTTTTTTTTAGAATTAATCCATGTTGAATACATTGCTGCAATGTACGGTAGTCTATTACATAGTTAGTTTTATTATTTAAATCTGCTATTAGTTTTGTCTGTTTCATTATTTCATTTTTTTTTTTTTTTTTGTTTTTCCACACAAAATGGTAAATCATTATGAAAGTCATGTAACGCGGATGGATATTCCAAATCTACTTCTAGTATATAACCTAATGGAGAATCGTCTTTTATATTAGTGACATCAAAATTATCAATATTTTCCATCCATTTAAAATTTTTATAGGGAAGATATTGTGACATTGCATAGCCGTATAAATTATTAACATCTAAATACATTAGATAATTTTGATTCCTTGTTAGAGTTATAATCATTTATATATTTATTGTTAGCAATAGAATGTCGTTTACTGCATTGTACAATACCTACCCTTAAGGTTTTCTTTATTTAGATATAAATTTAGAAAATTTCTAAGTAAAATTACATTCTTTTCAGCACATATTTGATTGATATTATTATTATGATTTTTTACAAATATTTATATTAGAATTATTTTTATATAAAGTTTTTATATTCGGACAATTCCAATAATCTAAATTAATTATGCATATATTACTTGAAATTATTAATTTAGCCTTTTCGGTAAAAACAGTTGATTATACAAGATTCTCATCATTTTTATTACGTATTAGAATCAATTCATGTTTTGCATTCAATAATATTATTGTTATAGTCTTCAGCGAATCCCAACAACAATTTAAGTGGTACATAAAAATTAAAATAGCCACTTACGAGATCAATATCATTAATTTTATTCCGTCGAGCATTTTACATTCCATTTCTATCTATCTATTGGTTATAATAAAACCAATTTTTTAATAGTACTTGATGTTCCTAAAAGTCTCGTTTGATCAATTTCAACACCATTTACTTCGTAACGGATTTCATCAAATGTATGTGCTGCAGAAGATACTAATTTTGTATTGCTATCATCTTTATCCTTCTACATATATAAAACTTTTCCGACGGTAAATCATACAAGTCTGGATTTTGTATTGTAATACGAATTTTATCGTTATTATTGTAAGATTGTAAATGTGGGGTATACGTATGGTAGGCCTTTTAATTTTATTTGCATCGGACAAAGGTTTATCCAGAACATCTATTATTGAACTCATGGTTTCTTCAATTTTAAATTTAATGATTTTAGAAATTCTTTATTTGATTGCGTTAAGTTGATATTTTTTTTTTTTTTTTTTTTTTTTTTTTTAATGAATTCTATGAATTTAATTTATTTTTCAATATTTTGTTAGCAGAAGAAGAAGAAGAAGAACGTAAAACTTCAATATTTTGTTAGCAGAAGAAGAAGAAGAACGTAAAACTTTGTTTTTAGGTTATATAATTCTTGTAAATAGTCATTATTTTATTGGTTTTTAATGAATTCTATGAATTTAATTTTTTTTTTTCAATATTTTGTTAGCAGGAGAAGAAGAAGAAGAACGTAAAACTTTGTTTTTAGATATATTATTCTTGTAAATTGGCAAATAAATGAGAATCTCATTTATTTGCCAATTTACAAGAATAATATATCTAAAAACAAAGTTTTACGTTCTTCTTCTTCTTCTCCTGCTAACAAAATATTGAAAAAAAAAAAATTAAATTCATAGAATTCATTAAAAACCAATAAAATAATGACTATTTACAAGAATTATATAACCTAAAAACAAAGTTTTACGTTCTTCTTCTTCTTCTGCTAACAAAATATTGAAGTTTTACGTTCTTCTTCTTCTTCTTCTGCTAACAAAATATTGAAAAATAAATTAAATTCATAGAATTCATTAAAAAAAAAAAAAAAAAAAAAAAAAAAAATATCAACTTAACGCAATCAAATAAAGAATTTCTAAAATCATTAAATTTAAAATTGAAGAAACCATGAGTTCAATAATAGATGTTCTGGATAAACCTTTGTCCGATGCAAATAAAATTAAAAGGCCTACCATACGTATACCCCACATTTACAATCTTACAATAATAACGATAAAATTCGTATTACAATACAAAATCCAGACTTGTATGATTTACCGTCGGAAAAGTTTTATATATGTAGAAGGATAAAGATGATAGCAATACAAAATTAGTATCTTCTGCAGCACATACATTTGATGAAATCCGTTACGAAGTAAATGGTGTTGAAATTGATCAAACGAGACTTTTAGGAACATCAAGTACTATTAAAAAATTGGTTTTATTATAACCAATAGATAGATAGAAATGGAATGTAAAATGCTCGACGGAATAAAATTAATGATATTGATCTCGTAAGTGGCTATTTTAATTTTTATGTACCACTTAAATTGTTGTTGGGATTCGCTGAAGACTATAACAATAATATTATTGAATGCAAAACATGAATTGATTCTAATACGTAATAAAAATGATGAGAATCTTGTATAATCAACTGTTTTTACCGAAAAGGCTAAATTAATAATTTCAAGTAATATATGCATAATTAATTTAGATTATTGGAATTGTCCGAATATAAAAACTTTATATAAAAATAATTCTAATATAAATATTTGTAAAAAATCATAATAATAATATCAATCAAATATGTGCTGAAAAGAATGTAATTTTACTTAGAAATTTTCTAAATTTATATCTAAATAAAGAAAACCTTAAGGGTAGGTATTGTACAATGCAGTAAACGACATTCTATTGCTAACAATAAATATATAAATGATTATAACTCTAACAAGGAATCAAAATTATCTAATGTATTTAGATGTTAATAATTTATACGGCTATGCAATGTCACAATATCTTCCCTATAAAAATTTTAAATGGATGGAAAATATTGATAATTTTGATGTCACTAATATAAAAGACGATTCTCCATTAGGTTATATACTAGAAGTAGATTTGGAATATCCATCCGCGTTACATGACTTTCATAATGATTTACCATTTTGTGTGGAAAAACAAAAAAAAAAAAAAAAAATGAAATAATGAAACAGACAAAACTAATAGCAGATTTAAATAATAAAACTAACTATGTAATAGACTACCGTACATTGCAGCAATGTATTCAACATGGATTAATTCTAAAAAAAAATTCATAGAGTTCTTGAATTTAATCAATCAGATTGGCTAAAGATATATATTGATTTGAATAATCATCATCGGACTTAAGCTAAAAACTCTTTTGAACAAAATTTTTTTAAACTTTTAAATAATGCTGTCTATGGAAAGACTATGGAAAATGTTGACAAGAGAAAGGACATTAAAATAGTGTGCGAATGGGAGAACAGACGTAAACGGGACTTTAGAAAATGTCTATTAGAAAAGAAATTATATTATGATTCAATGTATATATTTAGATCTAAGGCTCATCAAATATATACTCAACATATAAATAAGTTAACTTTAAGCTATTCAGATGATAAGAGATTTATTAGAGATAATGGTGTTGATACATATGCATGGGGCCATTTTAGAATAAATAACTATCCTGAACTTATGGAAGAGGATAATGACAATCTTCTCAACGTAAATATAGATTTTTAATTAATTTTATGTTTTTAAAATGATAAGATAAATTGTAAATTTAGATAATAAGAAAAAAAAATGTAAAATAGAAAAAATTATGAAGGAAATCAAAAGTTAAAATGTTATTTTTATTTCAAACCATATTTATTAAATATAAATTGTAAACACAAGTGATCACAATTAAATGTATTTGTATATGGGGTAATGGGAGTTTTGCGCTAATGTGGGAGAAATTGTTTTAATTAGCTGTTTAGCTGTTTTAAAAAGCTGTTTAGCTGTTTTAAAAAGCTGTTTAGCTGTTTTAAAAAGCTGTTTAGCTGTTTTTAAAAGCTGTTTAGCTGTTTTAAAAAGCTGTTTAGCTGTTTTAAAAAGCTGTTTAGCTGTTTTAAAAAGCTGTTTAGCTGTTTTTAAAAGCTGTTTAGCTGTTTTAAAAAGCTGTTTAGCTGTTTTAAAAGCTGTTTAGCTGTTTTTAAAAGCTGTTTTAAAAAGCTGTTTAGCTATTTAAGGAATCTGTTTCGTTAAAAGTATACAACGAGATATTCGAAGATCTAAAGTTGGTGATGGAATAAGATTATAATTATAATTATAGCTCTGATATGAATTCTTAATCATAAACAAATACATGTAAAACACCAATTGCTCTAAAACAGTCTGTACTTATGCCTGTCTATATATCTATCCATACAATAATTTTTCATCACCTAATTCAAAACCAAAAGAAAGGTTTATCATAAATTATACACTATTTACAATCTCGTTTTTGTAGTGATCTTACTTTAGTATTACGATGAGGTTTATTGAGTCAAAACACTAGATTTTAATTGGTCAGTGTTTTAACACAATTTTCATTCAATTTCTTATTTTAAACTATTTTCTATATTGCTTATTACTTTATTTCAAGTGCATTGGCTTATTTTCTGTCTGCTTGCATTTACACATTATGTTTTGGAATATTATTCCTCATAATATTTCGAATCTAATATTTTTTAGTCAAATCGCTTGCGTTGATATATTTTCAAGTGCAATGCCTTTTGCTTGTACACATAAAACATTGTCTTATGTGTGGTCACACTTAAAGAGGTGTCAAGCTGTTCCATGTTGCAGAAAAATTAAATTATGAATTTTATATTGTTCTTAGTATTGTTATTGTTGGATAGTTGTGTTATAATAGACACTCTACACATTATTTTTTATGTAGTTGTGATGTGTTTTGACAAACTCACTACAATTAGTTTTTTTTATCTCAATAAGCATTTTTCCACCCTCTTACACAACCAAGACAATACAATTTTCATTCAATTTCTTATTTTAAACTATTTTCTATATTGCTTATTACTTTATTTCAAGTGCATTGGCTTATTTTCTGTCTGCTTGCATTTACACATTATGTTTTGGAATATTATTCCTCATAATATTTCGAATCTAATATTTTTTAGTCAAATCGCTTGCGTTGACATATTTTCAAGTGCAATGCCTTTTGCTTGTACACATAAAACATTGTCTTATGTGTGGTCACACTTAAAGAGGTGTCAAGCTGTTCCATGTTGCAGAAAAATTAAATTATGAATTTTATATTGTTCTTAGTATTGTTATTGTTGGATAGTTGTGTTATAATAGACACTCTACACATTATTTTTTATGTAGTTGTGATGTGTTTTGACAAACTCACTACAATTAGTTTTTATCTCAATAAGCATTTTTCCACCCTCTTACACAACCAAGACATAAATAATGGGGTACAGCCGAGGAATATGAGTTGATTTCCATACAAAAATATTTGTTGTGGGTAGAAAAGAGAGACAGATATAGAGATAGATAGATAGACATATAGATCTTATAGAAGCTATTGGAAAATATTGTTGAAAACCTTTCTTTTTTTGTTTTGAATTAGGTAATGAAAAAAAAAGATTTTTTTTTTTTAATATAAATAGAGTAGTTAGAATAAATATTTGTTGATTACAAATTCTTAAATCACCAAAACAAAACAAAAAAAAAATGTCGAACCAAAACGTTACCATGTTCATAATTGATGATGATGAGGAAACACAGTTGTTTCCAGTTAATGGACAACAACTATTATCATCACCAACACCACCACCACCACCACCATCACTATCCCAACACCTTCCTTTACCAGCATCATCAACAACACCAGCGCCACCTACAATCACACCAGCGCCACCTACAATAATAGAGGGAAGGTTTTCGGCTATGTTTACGGAACGTTTGAACGATGTTGATAGGATATACGGAAAATGGGTCCGTTATACTGAAAAGCAGAAGATTATAGATGCGAAGGTGAAAAAACTGCAGCAAAAGAAGGAGAAGTTAGAAAGAAAAATGCTGCAGTTTGTAAAAAGGCAGGAGAAGAGTCATCGAACTCCCGATTCTCCGTTAGAAGTTCTATACAAAAGACGGTTCAAATGTGATATTTGTTTACACCATTTGAATGGAAAGGAGCTAATATTCCTTGCCTGTACCCACTATTTATGCCTTAGTTGTGCAAGAAGTTGGAAAAGGATATCGTGTCCTCACTGCCGACAGAATATAACTAGTGCACATATGATCAAAAAGGTGGGGGAGTGTTATATAATAGATAAAGTTCCCCCGCCTAATATACTATGTTCTATGCAATTCGATCTCACTTCCAATAGTGAAATGGGAAGTGATGATGATGATGATGATGATGATGATGATGATGATGATGATGAGGACATATAAAAATAAAAATAATAAAAAAAATGTGTTTTATTTTTTTAAAAAAAATATTATTAGGAATTTCTATTTTTCAGATTTTTTACAGAACTTATAAAAATAAAAAATAATAAAAAAATAAAAAAATTGAGTTTTATTTTTTAAAAAATTTTATTAGGAATTTCTTTTTTTCAGATTTTTACAGAACTTATAAAAATAAAAAAATAATAAAAAATAAAAAAATTGTGTTTTATTTTTGAAAATATAATTAGATATTTCTTTTTTTCAGTTTTTTCAGATTTAAAATTAAAAATACGTTCATAAAGATTAAAAAACTTAAATGCTAACAAATGTTGTTCATAAAGTGTTTGACATCGAGAAATGTTAAAGTATTGTGAATAAAAATTTTTCATAATAATATGTATGTATTAAACCTCTGTACAAATGCATTTAAAAGCCGTTTCAAGACATTCGTTTTGTTTTTTTAAATACTGATTGTTGCTCACTCTTTGCTAACGAATCAAATGCTATGTTGTGCAAAACATATATAACAAAAATAAATAAAAACACACAATTGCAAATTAATTGTTATTAGTGTGATATAAACGAGCAAATATGAAGTGTAAAGAGTACGGAATTTACATCAAACAGCAACAAAGCAAAAACAAATCACACTAACTAAACCAAAATCATACGAATTACACGAAAGAACTGTAGCAAAATATGTGATAAGTATGAAGAAAAATATTTAAAATAGTAAAAGTAATGTACTCTGTATAAAGACTAAGGATTAACTAAAAATAAAATTATTAACTTCAAATGTTTTATTGATTAATAAGGTTTTCTTTATTTAGATATAAATTTAGAAAATTTCTAAGTAAAATTACATTCTTTTCAGCACATATTTGATTGATATTATTATGATTTTTACAATTATTTATATTAGAATTATTTTTATATAAAGTTTTTATATTCGGACAATTCCAATAATCTAAATTAAATATATATATTTCTATTTCTCCTCTAAGTAGTTCTTTTAACCATCTAACTTTTTCAGTTCCTTTAACATATACAACAGGATATTCTTCTTCTTCTTTTCTTTTTTTCATAACTGATATTAAGTATTCTATTAACTCTTTCAGTGTAGACTCTCCAGTATCCCAATATAATCCATGCAAGTGATTATATAACCATTTATTTGTTATCCTATCCTTATTAGTTAATTCTGAATATTTTAATGGTGATTCAATGAGAAAAGTTTGACTTTCGAAATCAGAGACTGAAATGCAGACTTCTTTTGCATATAATTTATTTGCAATATAAAATCCTTGCAGATCAACGATTATAAAACTATCTTGCTGCGGCATTGTCTCTAACAAAACTGATATAAAATATATATAAAAGCATGTTATCTTTATAGTTTTGCTTATATTTTATTTAAAAATTACATTTCAAAATTAAATCTGTAATAGGCTCCATATAATTTTTTTTCAACCAATATTTTTTAACCATGGAAAATGTCGATAAGAGAAAAGACGTTCGGTTGGTTAGTGAATGGGAACGTACCAGCCGTAACCGATTGGGTGTAGGTGAACTAATAGCAAAACCAAATTTCACAGTATTTATATACTTAACCAAGAATGAGATGGTTACAGGGGGAAAACTTTTTATAGTTTAGGGGGTAAACTTATGTACTTATTATCCATCACTAAGAATAAACATATTAACAATATATCGTAAAACTTTTTTAGATTTTTATTTATTTTTTATTTAATAAATATAAATAAAAAAAAAGGAAGTCTTATCAACAATATTTTTCAATTGCATCTACAAGGTCTGTATGTCTATCTATCAACATATCTCTATGTCTGTCTGGCTGTCTGTCTATCGATCACAACAAAAGAAAGGCTTCAACAATGCACCCAACACTTTGTTTTTGAAATTTTTTAAAAAAATTTTCAAGAATGGTTTCATATTTCCCTATCCACTCCAAAATAAAAAAATAGAAACACCAATTGCATCTATACAATTTTTTTTTTTTAATAACTAAATAAAATCATAATTTATAGATACTTTGAATTTATTCTTCAACCCCAAATAAAATTGAAAAACCATTTGCTGTTACGAAGCCAGTCTGTCTGTCTGTGTATCTATCTACATATCTCTATGTCTGTCTATCGATCACAACAAAAGAAAGGCTTCAACAATGCACCCACCACTTGTGCATTGCTTTCCTATAAAATTTAACACGTGTTCATTTGACATACTTTAACATTTTTTTTTTTAAAAAATTTGACCTTTTTTAACACGTGTTCATTTGACATACTTTAACACGTGTTCAGGAATTTCCCCCCTAATTTTACCTTTTTTAAAATTTTATGACATTTTTATGGCTTTTGGATAATTTTAATGGCTTTTGGGTAATTTTAATGGCTTTTGGGTAATTTTAATGGCTTTTTAATGGCTTTTGGGTAATTTTAATGGCTTTTGGGTGATTTTAATGGCTTTTTGGGTAAATTTGAAGTAGAACTCTCATTATACATATACTTTGTGGGAAAGCTAGTTTCTATGCGCATTTCGCTGGTTACTTAGGCCAGCTCATAGTAATTTCATCTTTATTCTCCACCTAAACTTTTAATATCAGAAAACCAATATTACACTTATTATAAATCATTTTGTAGTGTGCACCACTCTGAAATCTATACATACCAACTCAATCAGAGTAGGGTGAATGACACACTTATTGGCAAATGAACACATATCCATTGACTTACGTACATAAATTTGAATGTTAGTCAATGCAAATAGCATGATACAAATGGATGCTAATAAATATAAAAAAAAAAAATATAATTGCTGATCAATCAGAATATATGTATGTGAGTGACAAACATAATTGAGTACATTCCAAACCCATATATTCTGATTGGTCAAAATAATTATGCAAAGTGAAATTCTTGATACCTCCGTGGTATTTTCATAATAATTTGAATTGGTAGAAAAGGTTAAGTTCTCATAGTAGATCAAAAAAATAATAAAGTCAGACTTTGATTTATAACGTTAACGGGCTATATCAGCCTTGTTTTATTTCTAAGACCTTCAAATTTTTTATGCCAGTTCTTTTGAACGCCTAAGTTCAAGCTGGTACCCTCCAGCTCTATAAGTATACATTGGGCCTAGCGAAGAAATATATAACTATAGTCCACAAAGAAAGAAATAACTGTAGTCCAAGAGAAAAATAAAGAACGTGAAGTCCTAATATATTAAAATTTTAGGACCCTGTTTCCTGCCTGCTGGCGATTATAAAGCTAAACATATCTTCTGGGGGTCACAACTTATAACACCAAAGGGTCGTGTATTGTTTTATAAAATCTATTAAATGGATTTAAATGTAATCGCGAGTAGACAACCAACATATTGGCCTACTGATCCGCAAAAAATTCCAGGTGTCTTCGATTTTCGCGTGGTTAAAAACATCCCATAGAAACGATTCACGTTGAAGGATAATCTTCGACAGAATTATCTTCCGATAACAAACCTACAATTGCTACTAATGAACCCAAATGTAATCGTATCTCCGTCTGGTTACTTAGAGACGTTAGCCACACAAATAAATAGCTTAAAATATAAGAAATATCTCAGTACCCATTTCACAGAAAATATACCGCTTAGTACCCTATATGTATATTTTGACAGTTTTCTTAAACTAGCTATTCAACATTTCAGCATAAACCTCGAGCGCCTCTTTACTGCAAAATAAAATGGAGAGATCAAAGGGAGTGGCAATTGCACAGATCCCCTCAACTTAAGACTATTAAAAGAGTGCACAAAAAGGCTAAGAAAGTAAGTGCAGCCTCAGAAAACGACTTCCTGGAAAATTTTTTTAAGGAACTTGATGCTACTTTACAATAAGACTTCTCGTTATGGTCTGCAGTTAGAAATTCCAATAGATCAGTTATCTCTAAGGCACCATTAAGAAACGTTAATGTAAATTGGGCAAGAAATGATATTAAAAAATGAAATCTGCTTCTTAATCATTTTAAAACGTATTTACCCCAAATTTATCTTAAGATAAAGCAGTCGAGTTACCGCCTATTAATATTAGAATAGCTATTCCCCTAAGATTTGAAATACCTGAAATCGATAAGGCTAATTGTGATTTAAACACCAAGAAGGCACCCGGTATCGATAGCCATATTTCAAAGCTATTTTAGAAACTACAAGCATCAAAATTAGCACCGATTTTAAATGAAAATATATGTATGCCAAACCATCAATTCGGTTTTAGAAGAAAGCACAGCACAATTGAACAAACTGATCGAATAGTAGGTTAGGTTAGGTTAGAAAGACTGGTGTGAAGCAAACTTCACACCCTCACCCCGAGACCAATATGGTCCATTGTGATGCCTTTATTTAGTGAAAGGAAGAAAGAAGAGAAAGATATCTAGTGTGACAGAGTAGGAGAAGTAAATGGTGAAAGCACAGGGAAGGAAAATAGTGGAAGATAAGAAATCGGACAGAACAAGCAAAACACAACCCTACCAAACAGGAAAAACTGCCCTACATGTTTCCCAGCCTCCTGCCGCGCAGCCAGGTCATTCCCATTACGAATCCCGTCAGATTCTCGAGCCCGAGACATCTCCCAATTCGTGCAGGAATCTGCTACCTAGCCACCTCAGCCTGCTGTTCTGTAGCCTGGGACAGTGGCACAGAAAGTGCTCAACGGTCTCCAATTCCTCTGGGTTCTCACACAGCCTACATATATCCGATAAGCCAGACCCCTTTCTCACCGCCATTCTACCTGTCCACATATATAGTGACCTCCGAGCCCTTGGCAATGTTAGCTCCTACCAATTCCACGGCCCTGAGAACCCCCAGAACCTCCGCTCCGATCGAATAGTAAATGTCGTAAGAAAAGCCTTTGATGAAAAAAATATTGCAGCACTCTTCATCGATGTGTTGCAAGCTTTTGATAACGTCTGTCCTGACCGATTATTATATGAATTGCAGCAAAACTTACCAGCAAACATACACAAGCTGTTAGAAAGCTACTTCGTCAGTCGTCAATTTATTGTTAAAGAAGGCAATTTTTTAAGTTCTATTATGCCATCCATTTTTCGAAAGCTTTCGGCATGAGGAAAAAATTCACTACGACTTATAAAAAAAAAAAAATGATTTTCGAGGAGTCCAAATCAAATTTTTTTTGACTTTTTCTCAACTTATATTTTTAAGATTTTTAGTAGGTAATAAAAAAAATTCGGCGGATTTAATTTTTTATTTTTTAAATATCACCTTTCCAAGGTGAAATTGTAAGGTAAAAAACGATGGCGAAGCACTTTTTCAAAAAAATGTTTTTCTTCAGGTTTTGGGCGAGTTTTTGTCGAAAAATTTTAATTTTCTAGCACCTTAAATTTAATTCTTCTCTCTTTCTCCGAAAATGGCAATGCTATAATTAAAAAATCGATTTGAAATTTTTAACAGAATCAATTTTTTTTTTTTTTTGCTATATTTAACCATTTTAATGGTATGGCATTAAAAACTTCACCGGCAGTTAGAATATATGAGAGCAATAATTTATTAATTAAACTTTATAATGACGGGCGGCAGTATAAAAATTGGTTCCGGTTTATTTCTAGCAATTTGAATTAACTTGAATAAATTATTATGATTTGTAACAGTTTATGCCAAGCTAAAATGATTTTCAGGAGGGGGTTTTTATTAGACCCATGGTAAATTTTGAACTTATCATCACGAAAGCCTGTAGAGTGATTTCTGTTATTAAAAATCGAAATGAAACAAATTCAATACAGTAGTGAAATTTGTTTTAGCGTTTAAAGAGTTTTTCAAAAGGCTGCTTAATATGGGATCTAAGGTTAATATGGACCGATAATCAGAAAATTCCATGATATTATTACTGGCTATATGAACTAAATAATTTCCCAGAGTGAGCTTAATATTGGACGTTATATGGTAAAGTATAAACCGAGCTTCAGGAAATTGTATAGTGTGATTTTTAGTTCTACAAAGCTGTCACGTAACAAAGTTTGTTATGATAGCGTTATTTTTTACGATTTTAGATGTACAGTATGATTTTTAGTCATATGGAACAAGTTTCTGTAAAATCTTACATCATGCAGTGCATTATGCCACCTTTAATGTTAGTTTTTGTAACAAAATTGTAAATTTTTTAGGGTGGTGATTTTACATTGTGTTTCATAACTCTGATCCTACTGATCAGATTTATCCTAAGCAGTTTGGATTTCAATCTCAAACTGCTTAGCATAACTAGAAGCATTTTGACACCAACATTGTTCTTATCTTTTGAGTTTTCTGAAAGTGGGCGTGTTTTCAACAGACGGGCATGGCTAAGTCGGCTTATAATTACTCCAGAATATATATACTTTATTGGTGGGGTATTACATGCATAATAAAAAGTTTCACACGGAATGACAAACTTAGTGTTCCCTCACTCACGAATAGTGGTGGAGGGTATACAAAAGAGTTTAAAGTCAAATAAGGAATAGTCTCATATACATTTAGCATCAAGGTTAGAGTCGTGAGTAGTAGTCGCACTTAAAAATTTCAGCGTTGGGAGTAGGAGTCGTTGTTCGCCATTTTCTCCTAAAATTTCATTAAGAATTGAAATATGTTACATGTTTTGGTTCAAATAATTTCTTGCAAAATTTTAAGATTCAAATGCCATTTCCGGATTATGGTTTTAATTTCATACAGAATCTGAATTTATTGTAAGTATGATTTTGTCAAAAAAAAAAAAAAAAAAAAAAATCATTCCGCTTTAATACATTGGTGTTCAAAAATGTTTTGCATATGTATTGCGCGAGACTTTTAAAGTACAGTGACAAGCAAAACTAAGCGCATAGATTTTCATTAACATTTAATATCAAGAAATGGTTTTTGTTGTAAAACATTTATAATAAATTTACTTTTAAAATATTGACATTTAAAAACAAAATGTATGGAAAATTGTTCAATTTTATCAAGTAAAAAAAAAAAAAAGAAAATTCAGGGTGAACTGCGAGCATGTTTGCAAATTAAAAGTGAGAATAATATCTAAGAAAACTCAAATAAAATATTCTACATTTATGCTTTTATGACAGTTCCAGAAAAGCATTAAAATATTTTAGAATTTATCTTACACACTGTATTCGAAAAAGTACCGACACAGCTTCCGTGCAAGAGCACTCGTCGCTGTCTGACAAGAAACTGAATTAATGAGCGTAAAAAACAAAGAGGTGGGGCTTCTAAACAATTGTTTGCCGGAATGAGCATCACTGCTTTAATATGTATACATTAAAGGGCTGCATAAATAACTTCATTCATGAACATACTGAAATGTTTATTAAATGAAGTTCGTATTCAAATAAAATTCAGACCACTGAGCAAACTGTTGTGTTATTCATGCTACTAGCAAACACATTTCGTTTCATATGGCAAACACAAAGACTTTGTTCAATGAAACGACTATTGTTTTACAGTTTTCATTCTCTCATTTTTTTTTTTTTATATAAATACTCAATAGCAATGTTGCCACTTATGAAATTTATGTAATT